>OU342740.1:430962896-432162896 GCA_910589775.1 Avena eriantha
AAATTGTTAAATAGATTGAAATTTGCTCAAAATCATGGCTAGTAATATTTCTCGGGAGAACAATTGTTACTCCTCCGAACCCAGCCGACTGTATGATTTCTCTTCCTAAGACCGGCCACCGTCTAGACGCCTTGTCCATGTTCTTGTGTTTGGAGTCTGGAACATCCGATCTGAAGAAACTCTTCGACCTTCATAGCTAGTCTTGCAAACCATGAGACCATGCACCATCGGTGTGTCGTACGAGCTTGCTTGCTCCAGGTCCTACCGGAAGAGGGCGGCCCGCCAACAAAACCAAAATGTCCAGTCGTTGCCAGCTTTATCCCTGCTCACTAATACTACTGACATTTTGGCCGCTAGTGTGATAGTATGGTTAATCTAAGGAATTGGACGAGGGAGAATGGACAACCCATAATCATCCAGCAGTACCATAAAACAGCCCATATAATTTACATGCTCTACTATTAAACATGCTCTAAGTGGAGATGGCGTGAAGGCCTAGGTTGCTGCCACGGGAGGCTGAGCTAGCAGCCATTACATTTTTCAACTAGTATGTCAGGGTCATGGAATTATTCTCCTGGTTCATGATTATAGTATAAGGCTTTTTACAGTTTATTATAAAGAAAATAAATACTTGAGAGATAACTTCTTCAATGCAATGTCTTTTAAAAAGTTCTACTACATTTAACGATTTTTATGACATGCATGAATGGATTGGTCTAGTCATTCTTTTTGCCAATGGTTATGTACCATAATAGCACACCCTAAGACAAAATTAGTGTCCCACCTAATAAAATAAGACATTGTATGATAATCCCTCCTTTTCAATGAATAAGGGGTCCTCCTTTTGTGTGTTTTTTTGACCCAGAATTACTTAAAATTAGTCAATCTTTTTGCCAATGGTTATATACAAAGTATGATTGTACTAGTATGCACATGGTGTGATAGTATAGGTTAATCTAAGGCATTGGACAAGGGAGAATGGACAACCCATAATCATCCGAAAGTACCATAAAAGAGCCCAAATAATTTACATGTGTCGAACCAATTGTCACTTTCCTCGTAAATCGTCGTTTCTCCATGGTTATCGCTGCCAACCACTATCGTAATAAAGTAACTAGAGTTGTCACCTTGATGACCACAGGGGAACCAATAAGTTAAGATGGCATGATAGCCTAGGTTGCCGCCACCGGAGGCTGAGCTGGCAGCCATTATATTTTTCATCTCGTATGCCATGGTCACGGAATTATTCGCCTTCGGTGGGGCTCGTGATTATAGTATAAGGCTTTTTTACAGTTTATTATAAATGAAATAAATACTTGAGAGATAGCCTCTTTAATGCAATGTCTTTTTTAAAAATTGTATCTACATTTAATGAGTTTTATGACATGCATGAATGGATTGGTCCGGTCATTCTTTCTACAAATTGTTGTGTTCCATAATATCACACCCTAAGACAAGATGAGTCTATCACCTAATAAAATGAGACCTTGTATGATACTCCCTCCTTTTCAATGAAGGCCTCCTCTTTTTGCGTGTTTTTTTACCAAGATTTACTTAAAATATATAAAGATTATTGATATAAAACTGGCATCATTAGAAAGTGTTTTTCATTACAAATCAAACGATACTAATATAATCCAGATTTTGTTGCTTAAGTGTTTTGTCAAAATTTCTCTTGAAATGCGTGTACATCTTATTCATTGAAACGAAGATAGTACAAGACGGAAGACCAGTCAGTACAAGACATAAGACTGTTCACAATGGAGTACCACATTATTATATGAAAATAAATGTTTAAGAGACAACCTCTCCAATATATTGTCTCTATATTTAATGATTTTGGTAAGAGCAAGTTCAATAATAAAGCCTGCTGCTGGCTAAAAGCCGTTACCCACGTCACCTAGAGCCAACTTAATAGCCAACATATACAATAGGTAGATATAAAAAAGTAGTTCTTTATTAATACATGGTCCATCTCACATACTCACAAAGTGCCTAGAAGCATGAGCTGCAACTGACTCTTAGTTTAGAGCCGGCTTAACTTCTCTCTCATCTTCTCACTCATACAACTAAGCAAAACAATAGTATTTTAATCCTTATAGCCAGCTGGCTAGGCTTTATTGTACTTGCTCTAAGATGTAGGCATATGATTGGGCTAATCATTAATTTTTGTCTATGGATCCATGCAAGGGTTATATCTTAGCTCACAGACACGACCATCCTCACTCCTGGTTAACTATAGTGTCACATAGTCATTTTGCCTATGATACGCCGACGAGAGACTCCTGTTGTGAACAAACATATATTATCGTAACATCACATTTTCCTAGATACAATGACTCTATAGTCTAATCAATGTATTCAACTATGATACTGCATCTATGTTACTATGCACTATGGATGTAATAACATACACTAGTGTCATAGGAATGATAGTACTCTTTGTTACTCCCACTATGACTAGTCTAAGAGACTCATGTTGTAAAAAGCCTCAGTTACTACTCCCTCCGTTTCATAATATACCCATTATGAAGTAAGTAACATATACGAGTAATATATGCGTGCCAACAGTCTATATTACTCTCCAGAATGACTAGTCTAACCAGTCGTTATCAGTCCATCTACTCTCAGGAATTAACTATCTTGTCGTGTACATACAATAATTCTCAAACAGTTGAGTTCATCGCTCATTTGCTGGTTCCTGCATTAATATATGTACATGAAATAATAATTCCTAAAAGGTTGAGTTGGTACAAAGTTTCAAAATCGTACTCATGAAGGAATAAGACCTTCTTCCCAAAGATATAAAACAGCAAAGCGATGTAAACCAGCACACAGCCTCTCTGTCTGCCCATGGCCACCTCCGTGGAAGCCTTCTCAATTTTCCTTGTAAGATGTGCACAAGAACTCGTTGTTCTGTTCATAGTATTAATTAGACATCCCCTCGGCGACAACACGTATGCCATCATAGTTCCTCAGGCAAGTCGCCAGCTCTACATCGTAGTCACTAGATCCGTCTTCTTCCTGAACACCAGCATCTGCACCTTGCACCGCGGGACATCTCTGCTTCTTGTGTGTCTCGACCACAGCCCGAGCTTCACCTTGTCGGTGTGGCGCACTGCCCAAATCATTTTCTCCATCTACTGCACGATCGCATACGTGTATGTCACCTTGTTAGCAGCCTTCATCGTTTCCTATGTTGCTGCCTTCTGCCTCATTATCGACGTGGTTGGCCGTATCTTTTCATATTCCTCTTTTACAATATTCCATCAGGGATCTGATGGTTAGTTTTTCCTTCCTGTTCACTTTTGTTATGTTCGCTTGTTCCTTCCTAGAGGAATCGATTTCACCTCTTATTGAAGAATATATATTTCCTTGTGCTTTTTTCAGCTGGCGCTGCAATCGCCATAGAACCATCTTCACGAGAAGACGCTGCCATCGATAAACCATCTTCTGCGGCAACCATTACACCTTTGGATCATGGCTACAGTGGTAATTCTCTCCTTGTTGTTAACGTTTGTTATTTATGCTTTTTTGACATCACCTCATTGAAATCATGGCTACAATGGCTACAATTGTCCTTTGTTTTTTCACCCGGTGATGGAATCACCATAGAATTACCTTCACATGATGGCGTTTCCATCGACCATCCATCATCTATGGCAGCCCTTACACCTTTGGATCATGGCTATAGTGGTCAGTCTCTCCTTGTTGTTTCACTTCTTTTACATGTGCTTGTTGTTAGATGAATCGTGTTCACCTATTATTGAAACATATTGCCTTGTGTTCTTTCAGCTGAAGATGGAATCAGCATAGAACCATCTTCACAAGAAGACGTTGCCATCACCGAACCATCTTCTACGGCAAACATTACACCTTTGGATTTAGGCTCCAGTGGTTAGTATCTCTGTGTTGTTCACTTTTTTATTTATGCTTGTTCTTATATGACTCGAGTTCACATGTTGTCGAAAACATATTTCCCTTTATTTTCAGACGATGATGGAATCACCATAGAAACATATTCACAAGATGTTGCCATCAAAGAAACATCTTTTGCAACATCCATTACACCTTTGAATCTCGGCTCTAGTGGTAGTATTTCCTTCCTGTTCACTTTTGATATGTCCACTTGTTCCTAGAGGAATTGAATTCACCTCGCATTGAAGCATATATTGCCATGTGCTTTTTCTCAGATGGTGAAGCAATCTTCATAGAACCACCTTCACAGGAAATCTCTACAATCGAGCAACCATCTTCTGCATCAACCATTACACTTCTGGATCCTGGCTACAGTGGTAAGTCGCTCCTTGTTGTTCATGTTTGTTATGTATGCTTTTTCGTGCAAGAATCCACTTCACCTCTCATTGAGAAAAAATGCCCTTTGTTTTTTCCTCTTGGTGATGGCATCGCCATAGAAATATCTTCACAAGAAAACATTTCCATCGACCATCCATCATATGCGGCGGCCCTTGCACCTTTGGATCTCGGCTATGGTGGTATGTATCTCCTAGTTGTTCACTTATTTTATGTGTGCTTGTTATTAGAGGAATCGAGTACACCTCTTGTTGAAGAACATTCCTTGTGTTCTTTCAGTAGAAGATGGAATCACCATCGAACCATCTTCACAAGAAGACGTTGTCATTATCAAACCATCATCTACAGCAAACATTGCAAATTTGGATTATGGCTCCAGTGGTCAGTCTCTCCGTGTTGTTCACTTTTCATATTTATACTTGTTCTTATAAGAATTGAGATTACATGTTGTCGAAACATATTGCCTTTTTTCAGCCGACGATGGAACCACCATAGAAACGTCTTCACAACAAGATGTTCCCATCGGAGAAACATCTTCTGCAGCATCCATTACACCTTTGGATACTAGATCTAGTGGTCAGTCCCTTCTGGATGCTCACTTTTATTATGCATATTCTTTAAAGAATTGAGTTCACATGTTTGCAAAACATATTGCCCTGTATTTTCAGCCGATGATGGAATCACCACAGAACCATTTTCACAAGAAGACATCTTCATTCATGAAACATTTTCTTCAGCAAACATTACACCTTTTGATCTTGGCTCATGTGGTCAGTCTCTCCTTGATGTTCACTTTCTTATTTATGCTTGTTCTTAAAAGAATTAGAGTTCACATGTTGTCAACACATATCGCCTTATTTATTTAGCTAACAATGGAATCACCATGGAACCATCTTCACAAAAAGACGCTGCCATCACCGAACCATTTTCTGCAGCTTCCATTACACATTTGGATCCTATATCTAGTGGTTAGTCTCTCCTTGATTCTCACTTTTCATATGTATGTTGTTTGTTCTTAAAGAAAGAATCGAGTTCACCTTTTGTCGGAACATATTTCCCTGTTTTTCAGCTGATGATAGAATCACCGTAGAACCATCTTCACGAGAAGACATTACCATTACAGAACCATCTTTGGCAGAAATTTCAGCTTTGGATCCTTGCTCCAATTGTTTGTCTCTCCTTTGTGTTCAATTTTCTTATATGCATCTTTGTAAAAAGATTTGAGTTCATCTGTTGTCAAAACATATTGCGATGTTTTTTCAGCCGGTGATGGAATAACTATAGAACCATCTTCACAAGAAGAAGTTGCTATCATGGAGCCATCTTCTACGACAACAACTATACCTTTGGATTCTACCTCTACTGGTCGGTCTTTACCTGATGTTCCCTTATTGTGTATGTTTGGTCTTAGAAGAACCGAGTTCACATGTTGTCAAAACATATTCCCCTTTTTTCAGCTAACAATGGAATCACCATTGAACCATCTTCAAAAGAAGATGTTGCCATCACTAATTCATCTTCTTCGATACGCATTACACCTTTGGATCTTGGTACTAGTGGTCAGTGTCTCCTTGATGTTTACATTTCTTATGTATACTTGTTCTTAAAAGAATTAAGTTCACCTATTGTTGACACATATTGCCTTCTTTTTTCAAGCTGGCGATGTAATCACCAAAGAACCATCCTCACAAGAGGATGTTGCAGCCTCCAAACCATCTTCTGTGGCATCTAGTAACGTTTTGATTCCTAGCTCCACTGGTCAGTCACTCCTTGATGTTCATGTTTCTTGCATGTGCATGTTTTTCAAAATAATTGTCTTCACCTATTGTTGAAACATATTGCAGCTCTTGGATGTGAATCTAGTTTGCATGCGTGGGAAATTCATTTTGAAAATTCCCCGAACCCGCTTGTGGTGATCCAAAAATCTTTTTCCCTACAAAATTTTGTTTTTAATTATTTCTCTCTTTTTTGGATATTGAGAGGTATCTGGAATGAGAAGCGTAGTCTAGCTGGGCCTCTAAACAAGTGGCACGGTTGACTAGGCTTTTGGACTAGCGGTAATGTTGTCTAGCTCGGTGTGGGTAGCCAAACCTAAGGACTTTTGACTTATGGGAAAGCGAGCCAGTATGGTGAAGGTGGCTTAACCAGGTGGCAGTCGATCGGTGCGAACATGGCATGAAACCAGCGTCAGCCCCGAGCCTGTGTAACCGGTGCGGTGGCACAGACCCCCGGTTGCTAGGGGCCCCACACACGTTTGTACAGCCATGCGCTTTGGCCTTTGCTTAGAACGCATAGGCATGTGCGCACACAGCATACGATAGGCATGTAAGAACAGCTGAACCAAATCAGCCCAAAGGACTGAGCGACTAATGCATCGAGTGCTGCCCAACCATTTAGGGAGGATTGTGTTCAGTAATTACTTTAGAAGGTGCTATTGAAATATCAAAACTACCTCTATTATTTGTGTACAAGGGCCCTTTTTTGTTCTTGCACCGGGGCCTTGATATGTCAGGGCCGGCCCTGCATGAAACTGTGTGTGTATCTTGACATGTGCCTGGCAGCTCCTGGAGAGGCCAAAGGGTGTCGAGTTCAGTTGCACCATAAGGAGGCCAAGGGCATCGCTATGTGAGGATGGTGGAAATAGAACTAGATCAAGAATGTCGATATGCGAGGGAAGAAGCTCATGTGGGTGCCAGAAGGATTCGAGTTCCATGGGAGGTAGAACTGGAAGGGGCCTAAGAGCCCCATGAGCTGGGGAAGGAATCCTTGATGGAAGTTGTGCGCTCCATGACCTGTGGGAGGAAGCCCATGCTGGGTCCTGCGAGTAGCTAAGATCTTTCTGATGAGGTGTCCCACCAGCGGTGGGGAAGGCAGTCGGGTGGGGGTGGCGTTGGTCCGGCTGAAGAGAAATAAGGGAAGAAAGCAGCCATAAACAGATGGTGGGTCTGCCGGAAAGAAGTGAGGAGAATCTCCTCTCGTCTCTCCCTCTTTCTTCACATGTCCTCTCACAACTCATGAGGGGGCTGGTGCTCTTTATATATACATTGGAATATTCTCACTAGTGGAGGTAGAGGAAAAATATCTAGGATCTTCGTACTCCCTCCACCCCTCATATGAGTCTTTATGACTCGACTCATAGAGAAACTTTTACACTATACAGGTCTCACAATGTGGATGTGTGGTTGGACAAGGCCTCTATAGGGCTTTTCTTCACGATCCTTCTTCCTAGGGTTCTATCCCTTGTACTGTTTTTTGTGACAAAGGTAATATATTAATATCATGAAGATATCAATTACACTAGCCTTTGTACCAGCAAGACGTCCAAAGCAATCAAGGATGCACACGTCCAAGAACAAAATAAACAAGATAGAAAAGAAAAAATAAAGACCCCATCCTAGTGTACAAACACTTGCAACATAAGCACTCTAACTACCACTGAATACAACATCCGTATTATAAACTAGGCTCTCCAAAAGCAATGCATCCAAGAAGGGAACAACGCGTATGCATTGTCATTGCCCGATCGAAGATCTTGGGTTTTCACCATGGAGAAAGACCGAGTTTTCAGAACAATGCCTTCAGCAAAGCCATTGCCAGCTACAATCTATGAAGGCCAGATCTTGGATTTTCACCCTCGAAACCATGGCTTGGTACTCGATGATTTCGTTCGCTCCTTTTGGGTAGAGACATCGTGTACCTCATGAGTCTTGTGACAGCCTGACATTAATTTTTGGACCGCGGTCCACATGGTAGACCCAATTGTAGTAGGGGGTGCACTGAGAGTTATCTTCGGCTTGCACTAGGATGATACTGGCATTGGTGTGTTGGGTACACTGAGCACCATGTAATTATGCGACAGGTTCTTGTTGGTTTCTAGACGGGGAGTCACGGGGAAGTCTCAGTATGTGGCTTGACTTTTCATAATTTAAATTTGCGTTGACTTTGTATTCGACCAAAATTCCCTATCATTATTGCACCATCTTTTAAATACGTGGAATTCAAAACCAATCCCTAATCTTGTTTGTGTTGTTAAATTCAGAAGATCGAAGAAACTATTTGGTTCTTTCGAGGGTGAAAACTTCATATTGCTTATTATGGTTCCTCGCATTTTATCTTATGTACCGTTGGATGAACCGTGGACGAGAGGTTTGTGTTTTATTCAATTTCCCGTTGTACTAATATAGTCTTTTAAACATGTCGAACAATATATAGTCTTCTAAATACTGCATCTGCTTGACCTTACTGATGGACGTTTGCAGGTTGGGGATAATTGTTGGTCAGATAAAATGTGCAGGTCCGGACTAATTTGCCAGGACTGTGCTGGTGTTAAAACTTGCGTCCGGGCAACAGCTACCAGCACGTTCAACGTAGTTGTAAGTGGTGTTGCGCACTTGGTTTTTTGTCAGTTTGACATGTCTAAGGATTATATATTTTCAAGCCCACAACATCGAAAGCAAAATGTGGTATAAACGTAGTGTGGTTCACCACGTGCGAATTAAAGGGATTATTCTCTTGATCTTCAGGACAATTCATTGCCATTCAACAAGTACGCGTTCCTGACGACGCACAACGCATTCTCAACAACCAAGAACCCACGCTACACATTGCACAACCAAGAAGATTTAGTCAATGACCAGTTATTAGTACGAACTATTGCTTTACATTTTGCTTCCCCCCTCTCCTCAACTTAGCACTTTTAAGCTGTATCTGAATCTTGGCTGACAGAACGGCGTCCGAGCTCTGATGCTGGATGTGTACGACTACCAAGACGATATATGGTTGTGTCATTCGTTTTCCGGGATGTGTTTTGAACCCACGGCATTCGTGAGTGAGCTAAACTAAGCTATTGACATGCTCTCTATTCTTCAGTACGCACATTAATTATCTTTTTTCTTGTACTAATTTTCACAGGAACCGGCCATAAATACCATGAGAGTGATAGAGGCCTTTCTGGTGACCCATCCATCGGAGATCGTAACTCTCATTCTCGAGGATCATGTTAAGTCTCATCATGGCCTGTCCATGTTGTTCAACAAGACCGGACTAAAGAGATACTGGTTCCCTGTATCATCGATGCCGCGGAATGGAGAGGACTGGCCCCGTGTCTGCGACATGATTAAGCTCAATCACCGCCTCCTCGTGTTCACCTCTAATCGTTCCAAAGAGTCGAGCGAAAAAATAGCTTACCAGTGGAACTACATGGTCGAAAATCAATGTAAGCTTAGGTTATACTTAGTTATTTAATAAGATTATTTCTGCTACTATACTACTTAATTAACAAGTTATACTCGGTAATAATAATGTATAGATGGTGATGCCGGCATGGACTCTCGTTGGTGCGGCAACCGCTCGGAGTCGTCGATCCTCAGTGATAGAAGCAAATCATTGGTTCTTGTGAACTATTTTCGCAAATACCCAGATAAATGGTCGGCGTGCACGGAACACTCGCAAGGGCTGATGGACGTCCTCCACATATGCTATGCTGCTGCCGGCTACCGTTGGGCTAACTTCTTGGCTGTCGATTACTACAAGGTAATAAATATGTACTTTGCCGTAAAGGATGTAGGAAATTGGCAATCCGCACTAGAATCTTCAAATGCTTAATCATAGTTATCTCGGCGGTTTCAGAGAAGTGACGGTGGGGGAGTGTTTCAAGCTACTGACATGCTCAACGGGATGCTGGTATGCGGCCGCGACAATATTCATAAGTGCCAGGTGACATCTCTATCCTTGGCTTAACAATGTGCATGTGGAACCTTTTCAGCATTTCATGGAGTCATCAGTTGTAACTTGCAACTTCTCTTGCAGAACCGAAGTTGGAAAGAATCATTGCTTGGGCCGGTATTCGCTGCAGAAAGGACACTGAAGAAACTTTCACCCCTGCCTGATGATATGTTCTTTTTCTCGGAAATGATTGTCATTCTCTTTTATTTAATGTACCTAGTCGATTTGAAGGCAGGGAATGAGCCAGGATACAGATTAAGACAGAGGCACCCCCTAAATATCCTATGTGCCACCATCTTAGAGGAGGCAAGAATTTGGGGTTGGCCATGGCACGAATTTGGGGTAATGTAAAAAGAAGAGAGCTAGGTTGCACATCTTCAAGTCCTAGAAATTGTTCTAGGCTATTGTTCTTTTTTTTAGCTTCCAGGCTATTGTGGTAAGCATATTTTATTAACCAATAAAAATTGTAGCAAGTCTTTTGCTTTAATTCACCTGTTATCTTAATTCACCTGTTTGACATGAAAGGTAATAATAATGTCGCCGTGCCAATGTACCTAAATACACAATTGAGAAGTGTAGGGAATTATGTATTTTATTAATCTCGTACAGAGAAACAAAATTATAAGATCTTGTGGTCAATATGACTTCAGCAATTCTGGAGTTCTGCTTCTTGGGGCCTCGAAAATCTCCAGCTTTATTACGGTTGTGGATCAAGCCCAAAGACCAGCTCAAATTAAGTTGTTGTAATGGTTGTCATCTTCAAGTCACGCTCTTCTCGTGAAACGGAATGAGCACGTTTAGAATTTCCCAGCACCTATAGTTATATTGCAAAAGCTGAGTCATCTTCTACTTCTAGTAAACTCCATGCTGTCAAAGGTTTGTGTGGAACGGTACTTGGCCTCGTACCGGTTGCGTGTTAATATATAGTCCATAGACACAGGTGTACAAGAGTTGGGAGTATCCGTATACAAATACATACGGTATACAAAGGTAAAGGGAAAAACCCTATACATCATCTAACACACCCCCTTAATCTGAACCTTTCAAAAGGTTTAGATTACGCTTGAACTAGTCTAACTTCTTTACTGGGAGAGTCTTTGTAAAACCATCTGCAACTTGATCTTTGCTTGAAATGAACCTGATCTCCATCAGATTTCCTGCAACTCTTTCTCTTACAAAGTGAAAGTCAATTTCAATATGCTTGGTACGAGCATGGAACACATGATTTGCAGAAAGATAGGTAGCACCTAAATTATCACACCAAAGACATGGTTTTTCCTTTAATTTTACTCCTAACTCAACAAGAAGAGCTTCCACCCATATTAGTTCAGCTGTTGCATTTGCTAATGCTTTATATTCAGCCCCAGTGCTTGATCTAGAGACTGTGGCTTGTTTTCTAGCACTCCATGAAACCAAGTTTGGCCCAACAAAAATGGCAAACCCACTAGTGGACCGCCTGTCATCCAAAGATCCTGCCCAGTCTGCATCTGAAAAAGCACTAATGAGTGTAGAGGGGGAAGCCATGAATGTAATACCTTCACTTAGTGTATCCCTTACATATCTGAGAATGCGTTTCACTGCGGTCCAATGTTCTGTAGTAGGAGCATGAAGATATTGGCAAACCTTATTGACAGAGTATGACATATCTGGTCTTGTCAAAGTTAGATATTGTAGTGCTCCAACAATGCTTCTATACTGAGTACTATCATCGGGGCCCAAAGGTGTAACATGAGTTAGAGATAGCTGTTCTGTGGAGGACAAGGGAGTTGGTACTGACTTACAATGACGCATACCAACTTTATCAAGTAAATCTGTTGCATACTTTTCCTATGTCAAACACAAACCGTTTTGTATCTTTTTTACTTCAATGCCTAAGAAGAAATGTAAGTCACCAAGATCCTTGATTGCAAAATTCTCATTAAGATCTCGAAGCAAAGCATAAATAGCATTATCAGAGGAGCTTGTAACTATAATATCATCAACATAAATCTGCACAAAAACTGTGATACCTGACTTGTTGTATAGAAACAATGAGGTGTCAGCCTTTGAAGGTGTAAAACCAAGATCACACAGTTTTGAGCTCAACCTGAAATACCAAGCTCGAGGAGAGGCGATGGCCAGAGGCTTTGTGGATGAGGGTACGATCCGCAGGCTTTGTGCGCGGCCCAAATGTGGCACCGTTTTTCATTTGGTCCAGCGTGAGAGCTACTAAGGAAAAAAAAGGCCTGCTAGGCATAACCCAACACGTCACCCAGCCCAAGCCTCAAGCTTTCCCATCCGCGCCACAACTTTTTTTGTTTTTTGCAAGGGAGCCTTCACTTAATCATTATTGGCAAATAGAGTTACGTCTCAAATTACAAATGGCAAAGAAAATTCTGTTTGTTTTTCGATTGTGGAAGTTTTCTAGGAAGTGGCAAAGCATTGTCAAGATTAGAGCGAGAGAGGTCATATGATACTTCTCAATAGGTTTGTCCTCTTAAAATACATAGAGGTGACATTGGTCAAGAGGGCAATGTAATTTGTGACTCTTTGACCAATGTATGTTGATTGGTATGCTTACAGGTTCCTATCAACATACGAGTATTTATCTAGCTAATTATTATAATTTATTTAGCACAAATATCTCATGGTAGGAATTCAAATGTTGAGGTATATATTTTGTGAATGTTGTCTTGGTTATTAGCAGTGTGCACCGATGATTTCTTTGGTAAGAAATATTTTTAGATGCAAATGAGTTCTTCTAACATTTTCTGAGCCAGATTCTAATTTTATTTCCTCAGAGCTTGTGGTGGTCATTGTTGTGATGGTGGTATGCCCTTATTCATACTAATACCATGTTCGGGCATGGGTTCTTTTTACTGCACTTTTGAAGTGACATGCTGTGTTAAGCAAGCCAAAAATATGAAGAAATCCTTTCAACACTCAGCCATTAATCCACGAATAGAGGAAGTCTGGGTAGGGAAGGTACGACCTGAGGTGCATACCTCATCTGATGCTAGGAAGGTGACCAGGACAAAGTCGCCGAGGAGCACTATGGGAGGCGATGTAACGCGTAGGAGAGGAGATGCACCAACTTGGAGGTGCAACATGGGCAACTAATCGACACCGCCGTCGTATGTAGTGCCACAGAGGGCTCCGAATCTAGCGACATTGAGATTTTGATATAGTTTCTCTGGCATTTAGTGGTTTGAGGAAGCAATTGGAAAAAAAATTGAGAGAAGCAAATTCACGCGGTGGAAGAATGGAGTGGTTGAGCGCAAAAATCATATTTCTTATGTGACATGTTTCATCTATTCGATATACACATATCTTAACACAGGGTGTCACTTTCACCAACCTAAACTGTGAACAATCCGGTGAGTTTCCTGAGGTGTCCGCGTGTCGCATAGTGAAAATATGCTATGCCCGTTGGATCCCAATTTCTATGTTCAGGTCTTTCACATGGAAACATAGCCGGATTAGAAAAATTTAAGATCAAGTTCATGCATAAGACCGGTGGTATCCGGTTGGTTATTGACAACAAGCGGATTATGTGGTAAATCTAAATGTGCATAGCAATGATGTGAAGTAATCCAACCGATATAACTGTTTGTAATCTGATATTCTAATGTATCATGCTTTTATTCGTAAGACCTAAGTGTCTAGTATAATGTTTCTGTTGGTATTTTCTATTTAAATCCAATGATTCTCTAGACCAAAATAACATGCATTTAGTATACTTTGGTTTTTCTATTGGATTGACGACGTTTTAATTTAATTCCTCTCTAATAGAAAAGGAATCAACTCGGTGGAACAATCCTACCATGTACTCCTTTTCTATTCAGCTTTTGGGAGATTTTTTAAGCAAAATCTGAGCAAGATTTGGATTAGTATATTTGTTCTTTCTATAATTCCATTACAAAATGAGTGCAACAACATGTAACATACGATTGTCGTGTATTCAGTGTAAGAGAAAATTATTATTTTGAACTCAAATCAGATTTACAATTTTTGCTTTTCTGCAGGAATTTGTGAACTTTGCTATTGGTATTTCTTTTCTAAATTACTGTTGAAATTAGTTTTTTGATGTTTATTGTATCTAGGTATGAGTTGTAAAGGAGAATTTATTTTACTAGCATTTAAGATTTAATTATTTTTTATCCCTTTGCAACGCACGGATAATATCTCCAGTAGACAGAGATAGCAGCGGCATCAACCAGCAACCAAGATCCATTGAGCCACGGAGGTGCCGTCAGATCCGAGCCCGCCTAGGCTAGATCTGGCGAATCCGAGCCCGCCTAGGCTAGATCTGGCGGAGGTGCCGTCAGATAATAACTGACTTTGGTTTGTCTAGGTACGTCGTTCGAATCTAGACAAACCCAAGTCGATTATTTCTAGACGGAAGGAATATTATATATCTATTGCTCAAACTACCTTCATCCTTCGGGTCTCCACCTACAAGATCATGTATATACTATGTCAGGCTTGGTTGATTTAGTTAAGCTCATGGGAAGCCTGCGGCTCATTGACGACCAGCATTGTTGAAATATATTCAAGTTAACCTCAGCTACACCCATTTTCATTGATGCGTACCTGATTTGTACCATCATGCATGCTATCTTCATTATTAGCACATGCCCAAACACATATCTCAGAACATTCCAGGTTTATTGATTTTCATTATGGGCTTGTCATTTCGAATGGAGCCAATGTGATGGGAGTTCATTATAATCTTTCAGTGATTTACTTTACCAAACCCCATATGATGGTTTGACTTGAATCATCCAGAATAAAATAATTGAAGTATGTACTATTCAAGACGGATCAATCCATACATGTGAGAGCCAATAAATATGGAATTTGCTTTGTAGCTTCAGAAAATGTTGTGGAGAGGATAACATCTCTTTATCATCCTCAGAAAAAAAAGGTGAGCGTTATTAATTGGAAACGGAGCTAAACAAAAAATTTACAATTTTTAATGAAGGTTTACCTAAAACCTGTGAGTTTAAAACATGGAAGTATTGTTTCATCCATGCAGCTCTCTGTATTTCAAAACCCCACTTGGAAAAAGAGAAGGACGTCTCAGCTTCGGAGAGTAGGCCTTCAGTTTAAGTAAGCAATATTATGTGTTCCTTTTCATGTAACATGCTGCCATTTGTGCAGATAAGTTATCCAATAAATTTTCTTGGTTCAATCTCTATCTTCGTAGGTTTCTCAAGAATATATAAAATTTAGTTTCAATATGACGACACAAATACACAATTTATTTTTAAAAACTCAGAACACACTAAAGATGATGCCCTCTCATTTGCGAGGGCCATTGTGCTAGTTGCTAGAAAAACAGAACAATACTGAGCATCTCAAATTACAACACCTTTCACTTGAAAAAAAGAAAATATAGAGACAACTAGCAAATGAGTATTCGCTGCCGTGTACTTGATTTCATGGCATGCTTCAAATTACTCCTGAACGACGAACCGAAATGCAAACAAGTAATAATATTTTATTCATATCCAGAGATTGGACATCTCCATTAATCATCTGAAAATTGTACATGTCCAACTTGCATGCATCTCTCTTCTGGAATGGTGCGGCATCCAGCACCTTCTCCTGCTCGACAGACACTCGAGATGTCGTCCCCACCCCGATCCTAATATTTAGGCTAAACAAGGAAGCATTTTAGTTCATGCCAGAAAATTTAGAACCCAAAAGTTGCTGAGTGAGATTATACTTGTATGTACGTACCAGCAGAAATAATTGTCCGACCATACAAAGCTAGTATGTCCTTTGGAACCAGAAATGATGGACCTCAGGGATGTCTTCTCGTAGCATCATTGATTGTTTTTTTTCTAGTCAATTCTAGTGTGGGTCTATTGGGATGTGCCTCGGCCATGCTCTTGAAAGCCTCCTCCACAGTTTCCACATCAGCAGCCCACACTCCAGAGCAGTCCATTTCGACGCAGACCAAAGACAGGCTAGAGAGGTGGTGAATGCCAAAATTAGCACCACTACTACCAGCAGACTTGAACTTATCTAGGGAAATACAGATCTTGAGAATGTTGAGATTCGGCATTGCCCCTTGTTCAAACATCAGCTCTCTACAATCAAACAACATTTCAAGGTGTTGTAACTGTTGAAATCCTCTTCTTCTGATGATGGGTCCTCCTCCTATAGACAAAGTGAGCACTAACAATTGCAACAGACTAGGTATACGTGCAAAAGTCTCAAAGTCTTGCGGCTCCACTTTCACAGAAAGAGAAAAATATAATTTTTCTAGGTTGCCCAGACAAAGCAGCCAGTTGTTAATCAAACGGACCACCCCACAGTGGACAGTGAGCTCTCGGATGCTTTTTAGGACAGGGAGGGGAACAACGCCATGTTTTGCAAAAAACCAGATTGTAACATATAGCATCCTAAGGTTGCATGTGTCCAGCTCACAAAGAGACGAGGATAGGCTTTTCCCCCAGTATTTCGGTTTGTCAATTCCAGAGCTTTTCCATTCAATTCTCAGCTTCCTAAGATTTTTTAGTTTTCCAAGCTCTTCCACAAAGTTTGGCAGTTGAGTCCAAATTTCTATTTCCTCAAGCTCTTGCAAGCTCTTCAAGTTACCAATCCCATCGGGCAATTTAGTGTGTCTGCCAATAAGCAGACGTGCCAGTCGTTGTAGTTGGCAAACTGATTCAGGCAGCTCATTCAATGTTGGGCATCTTGCATCTAATGTCTCTAGATACTTCAAGTCTCCAATTTGATCAGGGAGCTCAGTTATAGATGTTAAAGAGATGTTCAAGTACCTCAGATGGCGAAGTCCTACAATATCTGTGACATGATGATTACCCACTGATTTACACCAATATACATCCAGCACACGCAGAGCAGCAGATGTTTGAAGTGTAGGAAAACATTCATGGCAGTCATACCCAAAAGCCCCAAGTGTCCGGGCATGAGATAAATCCAATTGCTCAACACTTCCTTGATCTTCATTCCTTGTTAGAGAGAGCCGACGGATTCTTCTGTCTTGCTTCGAGTGACTGCCTAAGAATGCACAAAAGTTATCTTCGGTCGCTTTAGAAATGAGAAAGTCAAGGATAATGTCATGAACTTGACATCTCGATGCCTTTCCATTATATTCTATATCAACCGGCTGTATTAAACTTCTATTAACAAGCTCTTGAAAATAGGTCTCTCCTAATTCAACAAGATCTTCATCATGTTTGCCTTGAATAAAACCTTCGGAAATCCATCTATGTACTAACCGCTGCACTTCAATCTTGTAATCTTCAGGAAACATAGTCATATACAACAGGCAACTTTTTAGGTGAAGGGGAAGGTCAAAATAACTCAGAGACAATATGTATTTCATGGTTTCAGTGCCACTACTTTGTCCTTGTGAAAAGCCAATAGAACATCTCACACGCTCCCACTCTTCTTTTGATTCCTTGTGCAATGCTAGTAAGCCTGATATGGCATTGATCGCCAATGGTAAACCATCACATTTTCTTAAAATGTCCTCTGAGGTTTCTCTAAATACATATGGACACTTTTCTTCTGACCCAAATATCCTTTTGAAAAATAGCTTCTTAGAGTCGGCAATACTAAGTTGTTTGAGTTTGTAAAGAAGGTCCCCATGAGAAGAGCAACATGATTTAGCTATGTCATGTATACGTGTTGTGGTCATGATTACACTGCCGCAACTGTTCTTAAATAAAGCACATGCTAAAGTTTGCCATGGCTGTAAATCCCATATATCATCAATTATGACAAAGTACCTGCCATATAGTATTGAAAAGGCATTAAATACTATGTAGAGTTATAGTATCTAAACACATTTCCTTGACATTAGTAGTATTTATCTGGGAGGTTATGTGCATCTATAGACATCATACATTAATATAAGTTAATCCTAACAAGCTACTTCTATGTATGAGTCTTATATTGTATATTTACAGGCTTTCAACATTTATTCAGCATGAGGTTTAACAAAACATTTATTCATCATGAGGAGAATGTTAGCCAATAACATACAACACATTTACCAAACGGAGTGTTATAGTGATGTACTGATGTGCGTGCTTGGACGTGTGGACATGAATGAAAGGACCAAATTAGGAACACATTAATAAATTACAAGCACACATGTCTGTGTGTTAAAATGGGAGAGAGAAAGCGGTCTAGAAGTATAACAAGCCGACAATAGAAACAAATCTATATCCCGAACCTTTTATCGGAACCTTTTAAACACATTGGCCCTCATTGTAAAGGTATTACTTGCTAAAAGCTTGCCTAAGATATTATGAATATCCAGCTTCAACCATGACACATAGCCACTCCGATCCGTTATCTTCTATATTACACATATCTTCAAACTATAATGGCATATCAAGGTTGAAAACTTTGGAGACATCATATGCATGTCTATAGCGGCCTCCCAAATTTATACGTAACTGTCTCAAGTTCCTGAGAATTCGCTGATCCTTGTGACCATCACCAAAGCATTTTAGACACTATTGGGTGAGCATAGGGTTATACCTTGTCAAGATGCACAAACGGAAAGAGGTGAAGTAAAGTGAAGAGGTTTCAATGGGCGCGGGTGGAAATGAATCAAAGGTGGCATACCTCCCACTTGTTTGTCGACAGACACGATGTTGTTGTGATATTGTCATGCGGACGTCCTCAGTCCCGGAAGAAAACGAGCGTGCTCATAGCTAGTGCATTTTTCGTCGGGTCGGCTATCGACAGGGGTACAACCGCCATGTAGTTCCTGCGACTACAAAGAGCGAGCGAGCACGCTGGCAAAAGATACGGCTTTCACTCTATCCCGCCTACATGGAGTCCATGACTGCTGCAGGCTAATTTGCTCGGATGCACTTTCTTGCCCTTTCTTGCCCTGTTATACGGACTCCACGGACAATAAAATTAGCTTATGACTTGGCTTATGACTGCTGCGTCCTGAACTCCATGACATCTGCGAGCGACTGCGTCGATTGCATTGCTTCCAAGTGAAAACTATCGTTGATGACGAGCTAGGACAACACGTTCCTCCGATCATGTGTGGGGTATCGGCGGCTGGTGGTTCCGTTCGTCCCGCAGGATGATGGAGTCGGTGCCGCTCGACAATGATTATTAGTGGGCACATGGCATTAGGCCGTGCCACTAGCTCACTAGGTACGCCACTATTACCATCCCGGCCCATTTGTCCAACCAACCGCACAACCCAAACCATGTGGCCCCTTCTCTATCCCTCAGCTCTGTACCCCAATCTTGAACCCAACGTTTCTAAAGGCACCCATCTGTACTGGAGTGCCACATCATGTGCTGACTAAACTTTTGAAAAAAAAAAATCTGAAACAAAAATAGAACGTGCGGAACTAGTTTGAAACTTATGAAATATTTTGTACTGTTCACGTTCCGTTTCAATATTTCATTTTTTAAGTTTCAGTTCGGTTTCGATTCTGTTTCAGTTGGTGATATCAGCATGATGTCAGCGACATCACCCATGTGCTGGCCAGGAAAAAGGCAAAGTGCCGCACTAACCTCAAAGCAATATTCCACGGTGGATGTTTTTCGGCACATACCGTTAAGGGTAAAAGACACTTTTCGCCCCAATCCTCCACAAGTTCATGTGGCCCTCTCTCTATCCCTTGTTGCGTCGACACCTTCCGTATCCCCTGCCATGTTGGCGCTCCCTCTCCTCTCACGTTGCACCTACCCTTCCCTCTCCTCCCATGTCGCAACCGCTAGCCGCAAGAGCCCCTCCCTCTTCGTCTCCAGTCAAAACGCCACCGCCTCTACCCTATATCCGTGCCACTGCCTCCCAGGCGACATGGGGAACCCTAGTTGCGCTACGCCATAACCCCTACCCCTTGTTGGGCCGCCGCCGTCGGAAACCACTAGGCAGAGCCTGAGGGCCGGGAGGCGGCAACATGGCCCTGTTTTCATGTGCAACATCGTCTCTCGGCGGTGAGGGATCCACGTGGGGGAGGCAACGGCCCTCGGTGCCTAGGTCGATGTGGAGCTCCCGGCGGCCCTATCTTTCTCAAGATCGAGCCACCGGCACTTCAGCGCCTCACTGGCTGATAGCTTTGCCATCCGCCCGGTGCGGCAGTGCCTACCTCTTTCTCGTCGTGTTGGGGTGGGTGGAAGCCCTCCTCTTGTTCTAGGTCATGGATGGTGCCGTCTAGATGGGTGGTCGTTATTGATGTGTTCGAGCTGGTGATGGGCGTGCCAAATCTGATCTTCACCTGATCTAGCCTTCTAACCCATGTGGGAAGTGAGCTTGGTGGCTCATGTGTGATCATGGCGCCATCGTTGCGTTAGAGGTGTTTGGCCTAGCAGGTTCACATGTTGAAAGAGTTGCGGATCTTCCTTGCTTTGTTTGATTGCGTGAGAGTGAGGAGTTAGTGTTACTCCGAGTTAAAGTCTGATGATGTGGCACCTGTAGACATCCCTTTCCTCCCTGAGGGCTCATGCTAAAGCTCTCCGTTCCCCTTATGCTAAAGCTCTCGCTTCCCCTCTTGAGGGCGTCGTCTTGAAGATCGGGTTTCATATGCATGCTTACCCGGGCTAGACTTGCACGACAAATCAACATGTGGTCAGCGAGGTGATAGTTCTATGCGATGTCTTATCTTTGTGGATGTGTGTGTGTGTGTGGGGGGGGGGGGGGGGGTTGAATTGTAGCGGAAATCTTTCTTTGAACTACTAAAGGGTGGACACTTTTTCCTCGATTTCTTGTTTTCTCCTTGCCTGATCTTTTAGTCGATTCCTTTTCCCCACTAATATATGATAATTGTATATATTTTCATAGAAATTTTGTATGCATTTGTTCATTTGGTATCCATATTACAAACATAACTAATACTAGTAAAAATCTTGCATCACATAGTGAAGAGTCAAACATGTTATTCAGAAGAACAGTGTTGTTATGCTGCCCCAACTTTGAATAAGAAGGATGAGTTTTGTGATAATAAGAAGTTTAGTCCCATCAAGGAGAAGCGAGGCCAGATCAATGAATAAAGATGAAGAGCAAATCGGGAAGGGAGAAAGAGATAAGAGAAAGCCTACACCTACCTTGGTGAGAGATAAGAAAAAAATCGACAACTTGGAGTGTTTTGTGCTAATCTTGGGTATTAGTTGCGAATCACATCAGCTATCATTGACCATTTAATATACCGGAAAACAGTATTTTCCTATATATTTTTTCTGGTACGTGTCCTACGCATAAAAAGTTTAAAGAAAATTAGTATTTTCCTATATATACCGGAAAACAGTATTTTCCTATATATTTTTTCTGGTAGCCTCTAGACCGCTACTAGGAGCAATGCGACTAAGATTAGTTTAATCTTTTTTGTATCAAAAGTAAAAACGATTGGTAGTAGTCCCTTACCTTTTTTCTCTCAAGAATTCCCTAATATGGTTGATGATGTGTTGTAGATCCTGTGGTCTAGCATGAGCCTCTGCTTTGTTTTGGATTTGAGATAATAGAGAACTCAAAATCTTCGTCATGTCAGGATTTCGTGAAATGGACACAAAAGCACGACACTCAAAGTTCTCCCCAAGCTTGTCATAGACCTGTTTGGCAAGAGTAGTCTTGCCTAACCCACCATGTCCAACAATAGAGGCTACTTTTGTTTGATGTGCCGATTCCTTTCCCTCGGTTGTCAACCACTTCACAAGCTCATCTCTCGGGCTATCGATACCAACAAGTTCTGAAGCATTTTCATAGATAGCAAGAAGTCGGGGGTCAACCATTGCATATCCAGGCTTGGTGGCAGGCTCGTCGATCTTATACCTTCATTGTGGATGAAGAAGTTCGATAGAAAGAGCGCAAATTGTAAGTGACTATATTTTATGGAATGTTAACATCTCACTAAAAGTAAAACAAATAGTTACAGCAGTAAAATCTATATTCGTACCTTGCATATCTATCACCGACCTCCTTGATCTGGCTCTTGATGTCTTTGACTTCTTTGGCAATCTTATGACAGGTCTTGATGTTGGTAATCTTGTTCATGCTTTTGCTACAAAACTCCCTAAAGCCATCAGAGTTGGAGCTTGGCTCATGGTCCACGAGCAACATGAACTTGTCGATTTTGTCCTCGATTTCATAGGACATCTCCCGCACAGCATCCGCACGAAGCTTAGCTTGCTTGTCGGGTTCCTCCACATCTGCCATCATGAGGAGGAATACTTGCATGGCCTCGAGCTCCCCCTTGAGAAAGTTGATGTCGTCACGGACATTCTTGAGCAGCTTGTATTCATCGCTCAACATAGAGCCCAACTTTCCCAGGAGGGAACCCATCGCTCCAGTGGATGTGCTCGCCATTGTTGCCCACTCAGTTCTCTCTGTCTATCTTTGTCAGGGGCTCGCAAATAGCTGTATCTTTTGATGTAGGCGATGCCGGTTTATGGTCCCTATTGTTTTCTACGTTTTTTCTTGCGGGTTATTGTTTTCTACGTTATAGAAAGAGTATCAAAGCATGTGGTTGCACGAGCTTGTTATCGTTTGTATCATTGGTCTTGGAACGGAATCTGCTACGAAGTTGACAAATTAATTCTTAATGGAGTTCATTGTACTTGCCACGTTAAATTGTGGATCCCAAAACCATGATGCTTGTTTTGATTTGGAGCGCGTACAGGGTGTAGGTTTGACTTTGCTTGATGTTTTACTTAAGGGAGTCTCTACACAGTTCTTGTTTCTGGGGAAACTCTACCGACAGCTCGTGTTGTGGATCTCAAATCTTGAAAGTTTGCTTAACTGCTTGGAGCTTGTGCCATTGATTAGGCCGTAGACTACACAAAGTCCCTGGTTCGGTGCACCCTATGCATTAGGCGATGGATCTTTGAAAGTTTTGTTTTCTTTAAGGAAATTCTTAAAATGTCGTCAAAACAGTCATCTTTCCGAGAGTGCCATTCAGCGAATGTCACCATTACAAAAATGTCACTTCCATCGGTTGACAGTTAACCATCAAGTCTCTCATGGAAAGACTAATATACCCTTGTTCCACTTTTGACAAAACAACACTAATTCCACAGTATATATGGCGACAGCAGCTAGCTCGGGCACTGAACCGTGGGGAAACGCAACGCCATGAGGAGGCGGGGTCTCTCCGCGAGGGTGCCCCGAGGCGAGCACAAATATGCAGATTGGGAGAGCACTAGCTACGTACCAACTTTGGCTACAACTTGGACTGAATAGATGCGTGTACCCATTTGGTTCAATGAGGGTGTGTTTGGTAGCCCGGGCCAGCGAAGAATGTTGGTGCAGCACCGTGGCTGCACCTTCCTCTTCCTCGCTCGCACGAACGGAGGGACACGATGGAGTGGAGACATAGAAGTTTCCCGGCCGGCGCACGAACGACGCGATGGGCGCACAGACACCCTACTCGTATTCCTCTCAGCTGGCCCAATTTACATCGACGATCGGTAGGGGTTTTATACACAAGCAAAGCACATGCGCACACACGCACTTGCCCACCTTGCTCGCGCACGCCCAGCTCGTGATCCGCTCGCTCTGCGCGCTCCTACGCACACGACGCGGTCATCAACTAACTGAAACACGATCACCCCCTAAACTCGCTAACACCTTAGGACGCGGCCACGTACCGGCGTCGGACCTAAACCAGACCTCACGCACGCACACACGCTAGCAACTTTGCATGCAACTAACTAACATGTCAAGATTAGTGCTAACAGATAATTGCTATCTGCACTCATACAAGCTGACCCTAGCTAGGATGAGATCAAATTATCCCATGTGTTTGGTAGGTGGGTCGTATGGGAGAAGAGATGGAGGGCTAAAATTTACACAGATCCCCTGAATACAAAAATGAAAAACAGTATTTTCCCTATATACAAAATAAAAAGTAATCGGGTCCCTATAAATAGAAATAGAAAGCAATCGGGTCCTTATAAAAAAGCAACCGGGTCCTGGCTGGCCGTCGCTGGCAGTGGAGACCCTGGCCGTGGCGGTTGCTCGGCAGTGCTCATCGATGAGGCGGAGCTTGGTGGCGAGGCCGGCCTATTGCGGTGTCGGCGTGTCAAGGAGGAGGCCGGGGCATCTCGTCGACAGGAGAGAGGACAGAGGGTGCGGGGGGAGTGTTACCAGCGCGAGAGGGTCTGGGGCGGGCGGCGCGAGAGGAGGACTAGTTGCAGGCTGCGCGAGAGGAGGAGGGTGGTGCGTGCATCTGGAGGCTCGTTCGTGCTCGTCGAGCAGGATGGGGCGCCTCGACTCGTGCATCTCATCGGCGGGAGCGGAGGATGGTGGATGCCGGCATCCACAGGAGGAGGCGGCGGAGGCTCGTTTGGACGAGAGAGAGCGGATTGGGGGAAATGAGCATGGGGGACGGTTGACGCCGTTGGCTCGTGCGAGGTGCGGGGGGAAATTTTCTGGGGGTGCTCAGCCCTGCTCAACAGCGAAGCTCGTTTTCGCTTCGCAACCGGGCAGTGCCTAGACGCCGTTTTCGTATAAGGTGGACAGTGTCCGAACCACGCTCCCGACCTAACAAACACCCGAATTTGGGCTGAGGTAGGAAATTCTATGTGGAGCAGGGCTACCAAACACACCCTGAAGCTTCCAGCAAGTGGCTGCATGGAGCCACCCATGGGCGGCTATGACTGAAGTCAACTAGTCAAGTCAATCACGAGGCTTCCACCAAGCTTACCAGCAGGGAAATTGTATGGGGATAATCTTTCAGCTCTGGGAAGGTGCTAACCATACCATTTGAAGATATATATGTATATATATATTAGATCAAAGTTTAAACACGGATGTACATAATGTTATCTAGGGTGAGGCTTTTAAATGTGATATATTGACCTGCCTAGGAATCCTGGTATTATCCGGTTGAATCCGGTTTCTTGGTCGACCTCCGTTTGGCCATCTTCTTCCAACATGTACTCTGTGCATAGTCTCTGCATTTCCAGTGTGGGACGGTTGGGGTTTGCCTCCACCATGCTCTTGAAAGCACTCTCTGCAGCCTCTACGTATGCAGCGTTCACGCCGCTGCAGTATACGCTGACACTAACGCAATCAAGGCTGGAGAGGTGCTGGATGCCGAAATCAAAGCCACGTCCGGCAGATTTGAGTGTGTCTAGGTGAACCTGGATACGAAGCCTCTCGAGACATGGCATAGCACCCACTACAAACATGAATACTGTAAAGTCACAATACACCATGAACTTCTGCAGCCGCTGAAACCCTCCACCGATGACAATGGGTCCGACGCAGCGATCAGGAAATATTTCTAGTTCCAACAGGCTAGGTAAGCATCCAACCATGTCAATATCCTGCTGTTGGATCCTCCTAATATTTGTGCCAATCCACAGTGTTTCTAGGTTGACAAGAGAGTGCATCCAATGGGTAATCTGGCAGAGTTTCCCGCCGCGGAGATGAACCTCTCGGATGCTATGGAGAGCAGGCAAGTTCGACTGTCCTATGAAGCAATCCCTTTCACCCAAATAAAAAGAGATACGGAGGGTGCGAAGGTTGCACGCTTCGAGTTTGCAGAGGGAGGACACTAGTATTTTTTCCTTGTAAGCTACTTTGTCACACTTGTAGGTGTTCCAAGTAATGCTTAGCTTCCTCAGATTAGTTAGCCCGCCAAGCTCTTCCAGAAACTTGGGAGATTGCATAAAGGTGTTTACATCCCCAAACTCTTGCAAGCTCTTCAGGTTTCCAATCCCATCAGGAAATTTAGCTTCATCGGGAATAAACAGGCGTACCAATCGCTTTAGCCGAGTGAGTGATTCGGGTATCTCACTGAATTGTGTGGCTGACGCATCTAGCGTCTCTAGATACTTCAGGTCTCCAATCTGTCTGGGAAGCTCACTTATATCTGTAAAAGAAATGTTCAAATACCTCAGCTGCAAAAGTCTTCCAATGTCTTTGAAATTACAGTCACTCAACCCACGGCAATGCCATACGTCCAGCACGCGGAGAGAACTTAACTTCACTAGGGAAGGCAAATAGAACACCTGAAACCCAAAAGAACCGAGTGATCGGAGATGTGATAAGTCCAAATGTTCGATACTTGCTTGGTCTTCATTTCCCATCAGAGAGAGCCGACGAACTCTGCTATCCGGCAGTGAATAGTCACTGAGCAAAGTACAAAAGTTCTCTTCAGTAGACTTGTAAATAAGGAAATCAAGGATGGTATCATGGACTCGGCAGTGCGGTGCTTTGCCATCGTGTCCTATGTCAACTGGCTGTATTAAACATCTATTAACAAGCTCATGGAAATATGTCTCTCCTAATTCGACAAGATCTCGCCCATCTTTGCAGTACACCAAACCCTCAGAAATCCATCTGTGTACTAGCCGTTGTCTTCCAATCTCATAATCTTCAGGGAATAGAGTCAAATACAATAGGCAACTCCGTAAATGGAGAGGGAGGTCAAAGTAGCTCAGAGATAATATGTATGTAACTGCATCATTATCAGAACTTGTGCCCGATCCAAATCCAGAAGAACATCGCATGCGGTCCCACTCTTCATTTGTTTTCCCGGTAGCCAACAAGCTAGATATAGCATTGATGGCCAGTGGTAATCCACCACATCTTTTTAAAATATCTTCCGATGCTTCCTTCAAGTTAGGAGGGCACTTTCCTTCACAACCAAATATTCGCTTGAAAAATAACTTCTTTGAGTCAGCAACACTTAGTGGTTTGATTTTGTAGACAAGATCCTTTTCACAAGAGCAACACGATTTAGCTACATCATGTATACGTGTTGTGGTCATTATTACACTGCCACGATTATTTCTGTATAATGCACAATCCAAAGTTTGCCATGTCTGTATATCCCATATATCATCGATTATGATAGAGTACCTGCAGCATGGTTTCATGAAACAGTGCACCAAGTAAGTTGTATATCCTATGGTAGATAAGCTTGGTGGCATTCATGGCTTGCCTAGAGTAAACATTTGAAGTTGGAAAACAATGACATGCCAAAATTTAGAACTATAATTTGGACATTATCCACGCATCCTAGTGTGGCGTGCAGCAGAATGGGATAATAGTTGTGTCTATAACTTGCAGCAGTTAAACTATTAGACCATCACGAACGACAGTGCAACTAAAATTTGCACAGATTAAAATTTATAAGGATTATACAAGCGAATTATTTTGTCTGGTTAGTGTTTCTCGATTCTTTTGAATGAAAAGGCCCTTCATGACCGATCTCTTTTATATTGTTCTATGTTCGACACAAAAAATTGCTACGCTTTGGTGCGTTCTCTACAAAAGTAGCAGATTATTTATGTCGTGGTTCTAGTTAGCCACTAGATCTACCAGCATCAACACCAATGTGGTAAGGATTGTGTGGAATTTTAAGTCGAAACTAAAGAAGTTACATAAGCACTAGAGTTTCTTCTTCTGCGATCATGCAAGCACTAGTTCAAGTAGTTATGAACTCCACCTTTTATCCTTGAGAAAGTCTCTTATCTGGTCGACGATGAGTTGTGTATCTCCTATTCCAGCATGAGCACAATCTGGGTTGACTTGATATAATATAGAACTCAAGATCTTCATCATATCAGGCCTTCGTGAAATTGACACAAAAGCCCGGCATTCATAGTTTGCTCCAAGCCTTTCATAGACCTGTCTGGCCAGAGTCGTCTTGCCTAATCCTCCAGATCCAACAATGGATACAACTTTTGCCTGACATGTCGAGTCACCATCCTTGTCGCTTAGCCACTTCACAAGATCATCCCTCGGGCCATTGACGCCAACAAGCTGTGATGCATCTTTATATATGGCATGAAGTCGAGGGTCAACCTTCACATTTCTAGCCCAGGAAGACTCGTATTTCTTGTACCTTAAGTTGTGGCTAAGAAATTAAGTACAAGGGGGGCTAAAATTCACTCCAACTTATGGCAGAGGCCACATGATGTATATCCCCAAAAGTAAAAGTATGACAATTACACAGGGCTTTAGTTACCTTGTATATCTCTCACTGACCTCCTTGACTTGGCTCTTGATGTCCTTCACATCCTTGGCGATCTTATGTTGGGTCTTGATATTTTTGATCTTTTTCATGCTTTTGTTAAAAATCTCTTTGAAGCTACCACCGGACTTAGAACTGGGCTCATGGTCCATGAGTATTACGAACTTGTCAATTTTATCCTCAATATCATAGGACAAGTCCCGTATAGCGTTGGCACGAAGCTTGGCTTGGTGGTCAGGTTCCTCCACATCTACCATCACGAGGAGGAAAGCTTGCATGGCCTCGAGCTCATCCTTAAGGAACTCGATGTCGTCACGAACATCCTTCAGCAGCTTGTATTCATCGATCAAGATGGTTCCCAACTTTCCCAGCAGGGAAGTCATTGCTCCTGTGGATGCACTCACCAAAAATCTCTCCATCCTTTCCTACTTGCGTGTGTTGGCTATGGTGACGCAGATGTGGTGTTGACGAAGGAGGGGCTCCGTTGCATATATGGCGGAGCAAGTAACAAATATCAGACCCATAGAAAGTGATGTCATGCCTATCTACACCTGCTATATAAAGTACTCCCTCTGTTAACTAGTGTAAGAAGTTCTACATTTTTTTTTGGAAATGTATGTATCTAGACTCGTTTTATTGTTTAGTTTCATCCAGTTTAGTCTGAATCTATTCTATTTCAAAATATCTATTACATTAGTGAACGGAGGGAGTACTAGGTACAAGTGGCACAAATAATAGGAGCAAATCTCTAGAGGACATGCCTTAGTGGCAACCTTATCACTTCACTTATTGCATTGACAAACTTTGTCACTTCATGACGCGCTCAATTATTTACACTTCAACAGACAGACACATGCATCAAACACTATGGAAACCAACCAAATTATTTTCTATGCACTGGTGGAGAGTGGGTGGAAGGAAAGAGAGAGGAAAGGGAGGTCAGGTTTATTTATAATGGTGACTACCATGGACGGAAGCTACCTGGAAATAGTGATACACTGAAAAAGGATATCTTGGGCTTGATATAAACATCGGAAGAATTAAAGACTTTCAGGAAAAAAATTGAATCCAGAACTGTGGCAAGAGTTTTGTATTGCCCTTTGTTGCTATGTCAGTGGCATGAAAAAAATCTGTCCATTTGACCAATCTCCCTCGTGTTGGCCCCACAAAACAGTCGAGACTAGTCAAGTGTCATCATGTTCACTAACGAGCTCATTCCGGGAACAAATTACAACACACTGTCCATATTGTATCCAGCCATTAAATGTGAAAGTTCATCAAATTATTTTGGCATGTTCAAATCAAAAAAAGAGATCAACTACAAATACCTAAAGTTTAATCTGCATGAAGAAGTTAACCATGTACTACGTGATGCTCATTTGTTTCCATTGCAGCAGATTAGATACTAAATGTTGGCCCAAACAAGTGCCAACTCCGAGTCGATAGGAAGGGAAAGAAGTGCAAGCAAGAACACATATATTTTTCCACACTTTTCTCATTCAGCTACTCTCCTCCATTTTTTTTATAGAAATGGGCGCTTTATTATTATACACAATGTTTACACCTGGCCTCTGCATAGCTAGAATGCACACAGGGGATCAATCAGACACAAAGTGACGAAACCAGAATTACTAGCACTACAAAAAGGTAATAAACATATGAGGAAACGGCTCGAGCTACGGCAAATCTATCCGCAGACCACGCTGCCATCCATGTCGGAAGAAAATATTCCTCGCCGTGTCCTTCAATCGCTTATACCCCTTCGCAAACAAGTCGTGAAACTTCATACGTTGGAGAGTAGTACATGATTAGAGGATAGCCGTGGCACGATAGATCACCTGTAGAGAAGAAGACACAATGTTATTAAAAATCTTGTCATTTCTACATAGCCAAAGCGACCAAATAATGGCAAGCGCTTCCACCCTAAACAAAGTCCCATATTTATCATGTATCATGTGCAACCAGTTACCAAATACATTGGCAACCGAGCGTGGAGGAGATAAACCCAATGCTACTTGGATGATTGACCATATAGTACGAGCAAATTTGCACTGAAAGAATAAATGCCGGATTGTCTCATTATTATGACAAAAAATGCATTGTGTACTTCCATGCCAATTCATCTTAACAATATTGTCCTTTATAAGAATGACCCCTTTACGAAGATACCAAGCGTAAATCTTTATTTTAAGGGGTTTTTTCATATTCCAAATTTTAGAATTATCATTAACTGGATTATCAGGTTGGATCAACGCTCTATACATTGAGTCAACATAAAATTTACCACTGTCCAGTAGTTTCCATTTGAACTCATCCACCTCCTCTGACTTGTATCGTGGATAATTATAATAAAAGATTGTTTCACGTTATGAGTCGAGGACCTATGAGATTTCGTCTGAAAGTTACATTAGGAAGATCATATCCTATTACTGTGAAAAGTGTATCTCCTTTGTGCCTAACAACCGAATACAGACCTGGATATTGTTCTCGAAGAGAAGTTTGGCCAAGCCATTTATCTTCCCAGAACCTAATCTCGATCCATCCTTAATATTGAAAACGCCAAAACAGAAGAAATGTTTTTTGGACGCCATTAGTCCAGCGCAAAAGTGTGAATCACTGGGTTTCCAAACCACTTGAGACACAGCTTTGGAGCCAACATATTTTCTCCATAGAATGGTTTGCCAGACACCGTATTATGATATTAATTTGAAAAGCCATTTACCAAGAAGCGCGGTGTTTTTGACTTGCAAATCATGTATGCCTAGTCCACCGTATTCTTTTGGTCGGCAAACCACATTCAATCTGGCCAGTCAATATTTTCTTTCACTATCCCCTTGCCAAAAAAATCTTGATCGGAAATAATCCACTTTCTTCAAGACCCTTTTCGGTAGTTGGAAAAATGAGATCATATACAGTACCATGTTGGTGAGTACTGAACTTATGAGTATAAGTCTTCCGCCAAGGAATAGCAATTTACCTTTCCATCTATTAAGATGTTTTTGGAGTCTTTCCTCAACGAGTTTCCATTCAGCAATCGTGAGACACTGATAATGTATCGGTATTCCCAGATAGTTGATTGGAAATTGCTCCTGACCATAGATGAAAAGTTCAACATATAGGCGGGCCTCATTTTGAGCCTCACCAAAACAATACAAATCACTCTTATGGAAAGTTCAAATACTGATAATATTAATTTCAGATTTTTAGCTTTATCCAAGTCATATTCCATAAATAATATTGTATCATTAGCATATTGAAGAATGGAGATACCACCATCAACCAGATGGGGAACTAACCTTCAATTTGACCATTAGCCTTGGCTCTCTCAATAAGGATAGCCAACATATCAGCCACTATGTTAAATACTATGGGCGATAATGGATCCCCTTGTCTAAGTCCTTTTTTTTGGCCTGGAAATATTTGCCAGTGTTATCATTGATATTGATGGCAACACTACCACCAGACACAAAAGACTGTACGAGAGCACACCATTCCTCCCAAAAACCTTTCATATGGAGTGTTTGCTGAAGGAAAGACCAATTAACTTTGTCATAAGCCTTCTCAAAGTCAATCTTGAATAATACACCATTTAATTTCTTTGAGTGTAGTTCATGGATTATTTCATGCATGATTACTACACCCATCCAGGATATTTCTTCCTTGCATGAAAGCAGTTTGAGATGGGCTTGCAACATGATCAGCCACCGAATTTAGTATAATCTCGTAGCAACTTTTGTGAAGATTTTAAAACTAACATTAAGAAGGCAGATTGGTTGATACTGTTGTATTTGTTCTGCATTATTAACCTTAGACGGTAAAATTATGTTGCCAATATTTAGTATAAAAAGGTCTAACTGACCGGCATGCAAAAACTCAAACAATTTCATCAGGTACTCCTTGATAACTTTCTAGAACTTTTGGTAAAATTCCACTAGAAAGCCATCAGGCCTAGGTGCTTTGTTATGTTCCATTAAAAAACCCTTTCTTGACCTCATCCTCCGTATAAGGAGCATTTAGAAAGTTGTTTTCCTGAACAGAAACCTGCGGAATATCCACATTTTGGGACTCATCCAACTGTTGGAAATATGCCCTAGAGCCAAATAATAATAAGGATTATTATCATATTTCATAAAGTTTATGATTAAGTTTTATATCATGCTATAATTGTATTGAGAGGAAACATCAATACACGTGTGATATATAAACCACCAGGGGTTCCTAGTGAAACTCTAGTCACTTGTTCATTGGACAACATATGATTAAGGTTTCCTGATCATGTGACATTTATGCCAGTTGGAAATGGAGTCAACTCATTCTGAGAATGAGATGATGAACCAATACCCAACCTAAACATCATGACCCGATCATGTCACGAAGTTCAAAGTTACAATGATTAGAATGGATCCTCGTAGACAATTCCTTAGACCGTGAGGCTATATCAATCACTGTCTCTCGAGACTGCTTAGATAGCATCAAGCGTCACTTGGTAATATAGTGATTATAAAGGTGTGTTTAGGTACTCGGAGGAACCATAGAGGCAATATATGTCAAGAGCGGGATTTATCCGTCAACGTGACGGAAAGATACTCAAGGGCCCACTCGGAGAAGTTATATCCAATAGTTGCGCAGCATGTGCTTTGATCACAGGGATATCACTTGTAGGTAACGAGATTGAACACGACATGGTGATGTCATTGATCAGATCTCGGGCAATGCAAGTATCGAGAGACAAAGGGAATAAGACACGACTATCCTGGTTAAAACGACGAAAGATCTTCGTGGAATACACATGGGTCACATGGCCATCCAGGTCACTCAGTCGATCATTGGTCCGGGAGTGTCCCGACCATGTCTAGAGTGTTCCTGAACCATACGGTATCACGCTTAAGGGCTTGATGATGTTTAGAGAGTGTTCATAGGATCGGTAGAATCACCAAAGAAGAGTAGAGAAAAAACCGGAAGGGTTTCGGTAAGTCTGGAGGATGTCCGGAGTGGAGTTGGAAGGTGTTCTATAGCCACGGAGATTGAATAATATGTAAATGAATGTTAAATATTGATTTAATCATTTATTCATAATTATTTAATAAAAGAGAAAATCAATTAAAAGGTCAAAAGGCTAAATGGGCCAAATCCTGGAGGGGAAAGGTCCCAAGAGGGGGCCGAACCCCTAGGAGGGGCCAAGGGGGTGGTCGGCAGCCCTATTGGGCCAGACCCCCACGTGGGGCCCATGGGGGGTGGCCGCTGGTGCCTCCCCCACCTCCTCCTCCTTTAGTCCCACCCCGGGACTTTGATGGAGGGTGTACCTCCCCCTCCCCCTATATATAGTGGGAGTATTTGGCCAGATAAACACACACAATATTCAATAAAAGGTTTCCTCACTTTTGGGGAGACCTCCAATTGATATTCTCTCTCTCTCTCTCTCCCGTGACCGTGGTCCCAAGTTCAGACTGTGCGAACGAGAGACATCTTCACCGCGGAGCATCGTCGCGCTGCAGGATTCAGATCTAGGAGCTCTACTTCCGCAACTGCTGCTGGAGCGGGGAAGCAGGAGTCATCGTTAGGCACCGGATGCATGTAACTCCCCGCGAGGTGTCACACTTCAGGCACTCAAGTCGTTGAGCCACAGGAGCGCAAGGACTTCATCACAACCTTGAGGGCGGCTTCGGCTCATCTCCATCAACCACACTCTCTGTTACTGCATTACTAATAGATAGGTCTTGGCAACATCAGGGGTTCAGGGGCATAGGGTAAAATTTTATTGTTTTCATACGCGGAACCCCTACAGTGGTATCAGAGCTAGATCTATGCGTAATAATGCTAGTACGGGTAGAAAACACGAGATGTAGCGTGTGGGCGTTGATCTTTTAGTTGTTACCCTCCCATGTGTACTTATGTATACCGCAGTAATGCTTGATGAAGCGGCCCCAACCGACTTTACGCGTTCATTCGCGAAACCGGTCCATGCTTGGAATACGGCTTGTACCGTATAAAGTGGCTTTGGGGGGTGTATGTCTCTCTTACATTAGTTGGTATGCCATTTACAACAGAGGGCCCCAAAAGTGGTATAGTATAGAAAACTACTTGATCAGCGTTGTGGTGAAAGTTCGTAGGTAAGAACGGTTCTTTTGCGAAAGCCCATTCAACCACGTAAAACATGCAAAGATAAGGTAGAGGCGTCTAACTTTGTTTTGCAGGGGGCGTTGCTTTATGATATGGTTGTGCCAAAGGTAAAGTGATTACCTTGTGTTACAAAGTAGTAGTAGATAGTCACGGAGGTTATGTACTACCACGCCGGAAAGACACCGGTACCCTGGTGTCTACGGCGCCGGAACCCTGGCGCCAGAATCCGGTGACGACAAATGGAGATCATGATGTGAACGACCATATCACATCGCATTTACATTCAATGTTATTGTTTGTATATCTTATTGTGTGCTAGTATTAGATACTCGATGGTAGCCTAATAAGATGATCCCTATTGAAAAATTACCAATGATTGTGTTCCCCCTTAGTGTGCACCACCAAGAAAGTTCTTCGGTACGAGGCAGGCTGTGATGAGCGGGTGTCAGACATATCTACATTCGCATACAGTGGGTGTAAGCCATGTTGCATAGTGAATACACTAAGGTTGAGTTTGCGAGCCTAGCATGTAGCACACATGGCCTCGGAACACGGATGGTCAAAAGATCAAGCACGAGTCGCATGAATGATGTGACCGACATTTAGCGTCCACCCTAGAACCCACATTGGCCGTGATGATCAGGGGAGATGTGGGGAAAAGGGGTCGTGTTATCACTAGAACCCTTGAGGGGATAGGTGTTTCAGATCTGAGTTATTATTGACTCATTTAATTATAAACTTAGTCTAAATTCCTTTTTGCAATTATAAATGTAGTGATGGCTGACTGTGAAGCTTACTTTGTCATTGAGGAATGGGTAGTGGGTGAGAAACTTAGACTTGATGGATTTAACTTCCCTAGTTGGATTGTGTGCCTGAATGATCTCCTTACTAGGAATCATGTGGTAGACTACATATACTGCACGATAGATTTGACTGAGCCAGACTACTATCAGACCCCACAATAGCTGGCAGACCACTTCTATCGTCAAGAGATGTCCACCTATATTAAGATAATAATGCGTTATGGGATGGTGGATGAACTCCATCCGCTCATGGGTCAGCTTGCTCCATATGCGATGGTGGATCAGCTGAGAGCATGTGGAAGCATGAGCTGCTTGGAGAGTTCCTTTCCATAAAGATGGAGGAGCACACATGTCTGAAGAGTCACTTGGAGCGCATGCTTGATGCACACATGATACTGGTTCACTTCGTGGACTACTAGATGAATGATCCATTTGCGATAGGGGTGGTGCTTCGATCGTTGCCTCCCAGCTACGAAGGACATGTCCGGAGTAGCATCATGAGTGGTGATACGAAAATATTGGATTTCTAAGAGTTCATATTACGTTTCAGGAACGTAAAGGTTGAACCAATCACCAGTGAGGTCATCGATGACAAAGGTATATATTTGATATTCAATTTTATAAATGTTATAATCTTGCAAACACATTTGTAGTGTTAAGTATATTTGATACTTGTTCTGTTTTACTGAAAACAGGTCCTTCTGCGTAGAGGTGCTTTCTAGAGAGGAGGTGACATTGCGTGTTGATGGCGAGCATGATTATGATGGCCAACGACACTCTCCCTCGACATTTATCACTTAGTTTATGTTTAGGATGATTATTGTAATCAAAATATTGTGAAGTTCTTTGGTGTGTCTCAGACTTTGTGAGACGGTTATTCATATGAACTTGTAACAAATAGTTGTTCCACTTTTATGAATGATCTCTATTCATGTTCATATCTTGTTTGATTATGTGTGGATTATCCTGGTTTCGAAACTAATTGATAATACACGGACATTTTTTAATATTGAAATGCCTTGAAAAATACCCAACTTAATGATATGTTCATTAATGAATGAAACCATTGTTTAAATTCAAAGTTATATTGATAATATGTGAAAGACATTTCATTTCTTGTCACATATTGACGAGGGTTTAACTCATCAATGCCCATTGTTATGGACTTGGGTTTTGGAGAAGGAGGGAGCGCTGGAAGCATCAATCGGTTAGCAAACAAGCACACAGGGACACAAGGTTTACCCAGGTTCAGGCCTCGTAGAGGTCCCTACTGTCTGCTCTTGGAATTAATGAAGAAATTGACGATTACAATGGTGCACAGATGCAATCTGGCGAGGGTTGTGGTAACTAGGGTTGCGTGTGTTCTCCTTGCTTCTCCCTCCTGGCCTTTATATAGATAGGCTAGGTCTCGGGTAGCAGGTCGAGTCGGTTACTGATGTATACGCACTTCTATTCTTGTAGACAGTTGTTGGGCCTCCAAGTGCAGAGGTTTGTAGAACAGCAGCGAGTTTTCCCTTAAGTGGATCACCCAAGGTTTATCGAACTCAGGGAGGAAGTGGTCAAAGGTATCCCCTCTCAAGCAACCCTGCAATTAAGATTCAAGAAGTCTCTTGTGTCCCCAACACACCCAATACACTTGTCAGGTGTATAGGTGCACTAGTTCGGCAAAGAGATAGTGAAATACAAGTGGTATGGATAATTATAAGTGGTAACGGTGATAGAAAATAGCTTGATGGCGTGGAAGAGACTAAAGGCAAACTGAAATAAAGATGGAAGCAAGCAAACATGTAAAAGATCTAGTAGCAAACGGTGTTTCAATGCTTAGAAACAAGGCCTAGGGTCATACTTTCACTAGTGAACACTCTCATATAAATATATTCTTCTTTATGATACTACGCTGAACTACTTCTGGTTGGACACTCTAATCGTTGGTAGGGCTATAACATCACACCTCAAAGTAAGCCTTTCCCATCTAGAAAACCCCACACTGTCACCTTGAGTACTAGATGAGTCCAACAAACACCACAATTTCATAGAAACATCCAACTCCAAATATAACTCATAATAAGTATTTGTAATCTCTAGCCTAAGTGCCACCATGGTGAACACGCTGTCACTTTCACACACATGGGGAGAGCAGAGATCTATTAAGCACTTGAGTAGCAAGGTAGATCTATAGATTACAAGCTCATGATCACAATATGATCATGCATAGGGAGAGAGATTAACACATAGCTACCGGTAGAACCCTTAGGCTCGAGAGAGAACTACTCCCTCCTCATCATGGGAATCAGCAATGGTGATGGAGATGGTCGTGGAGATTGATGGAGATAGATCCGGGGGCACTTCCCCATCCCGGCAGGGTGCTGGACCAGAGACTTTCTGTCCCCTGAATCTCCCCTTCAGTGGCGGCGGCGCTGCGGAACTTTTCGTGGCTGGAGGCTCTATAATTTAGGGTTTTGGTATCGGGGGGCTTCTTATAGGCGAAGAGGCAAGGCCGGTGGGTGGCCAGGGGGCCTGATACATTGCAAATGTATCTATAATTTTTGATGTTCCATGCTTGGTTTTATCCACTATCTTGTGTTTTGTTCCAACTTTGAAGTACTTTTCATATGATTTCTTGGACTCACCTATTAACAAGAGCCACAGTGCCAGCTGCTTGTTTTCTGCTGTTTTTGGTTCCAAGAAAGTCAAAAATGAATATTCTCGGAATTGGACGGGACAAAAGCCAAATTGCCTATTTTTCCAAAAGTGATCAAGTGCCAGAATACGAGACGGAGAAGGGCCAGGGGCCGGCCACACCACCTGGCCGCGCGGCCAGGCCTGGCCCGCGCCAGGGGGTGGTGTGGCCGCTCCCGGCACCCCCTCGGCCTCTCCTTCCGCTTATATATTGCCCTCGGGACGAAAACCCTAAGTACCCGATCAAAAATCCACGAAAGAGTCTATAGCCATCGTCATCTCCATCCCTAGATCGGGAGGGATCTGAAGCTCTTCCCGGCACCCTTCCGGAGAGGGGAATTCATCCTGGAGGCCTTCTTCATCACCATGCAAGCCTCCAGTGTGATGCATGAGTAGTTCATCCTTGGACTACAGATCCATGTAGTAGCTAGATGGCTGGTTCTCCTCCTTTGTGGTTTCATGTTTAGATCTTGTGAGCTCCATTCATGATCAAGATCATCTATTTGTAATTCATACATGTTGTGTTTGCGGGGATCCGATGGATATTGAGATGCTATTTCAGATTGATTATTGATTCTATCATGTCTTTGTTATTTGAGATCTTGCATGCTTTCCGTTGTTAGTAGCTATCTTGGCCAAGTAGATGCTAGCAACTCCAAGAGTTAGTATTTATGCTCGATAGTGGGTTCATGCCTCTGGTAATCTGGGGAAGTGACAGAAATCTCTAAGGTACTAGATGTGCTGTTGCTACTAGGGAGAAAACAACAATCCTTTGTTCATAGAACAATCGTATTATTTACTTTACACGCAGTTCGTAAAACAATAATCTGTTGCTTGCAACTTAATACTGGAGGGGGTTCGGATGATAACCTGAAGGTGGATTATTAGTCATAGATGCAGTTGGATGGCGGTCTATGTATTATGTTGTAATGCCCTATCAAGTCTCAGAGGAGTCAAGATGATTAGTATATGCATGTATTGCTTTATCGGTGTTTGTCAATTGCCCCGCTGTAATTTGTTCACCCAGCATGTTATCTATCTAAGGAAAGCCACCTCTAGTGAACTATGGATCCCGGTCCTTTTCTTTACATACAATCTATAAACTGTTTACTGCTTTGTGTTTACTTTCAGCAAACTTTTACTTCTTTCCATTCGATACGTTTAATCCTTTGTTTTCCGCAAAACACGGTGAGATTGACAACTGATACATTGCAAATGTATCTATAATTTTTGATGTTCCATGCTTAGTTTTATCCACTTTCTTGTGTTTTGTTCCAACTTTGGAGTACTTTTCATATGATTTCTTGGACTAACCTATTAACAAGAGCCACAGTGCCAGCTGCCTGTTTTCTGCTGTTTTTGGTTCCAGGAAAGTAAGCAAATGAATATTCTCGGAATTGGACGGGACAAAAGCCAAAGTGCCTATTTTTCCGGAAGGGGTCAAGTGCCAGAATACGAGACAGAGAGGGGCCAGGGGCCGGCCACACCACCTGTCCGCGCGGCCAGGCCTGGCCCGCGCCAGGGGGTGGTGAGGCCAGCCTTGGCACCCCCTAGGCCTCTCCTTCCGCCTATAAGTTGCCCTCGGGACGAAAACCCTAAGGGCCCGATAAAAAATCCACAAAAGAGTCTGTATCTGCCGTCATCTCTGTCCCTAGATCGGGAGGGATCTGAAGCTCTTCCCGGCACCCTACCGGAGAGGGGAATTCACCCTAGAGGCCTTCTTCATCACCATGCAAGCCTCCGGTGTGATACGTGAGTAGTTCATCCTTGGACTACGGATCCATGTAGTAGCTAGATGGCTGGTTTCTCCTCCTTTGTGCTTTCATGTTTAGATCTTGTGAGCTCCGTTCATGATCAAGATCATCTATTTGTAATTCATACATGTTGTGTTTGCGGGGATCCGATGGATATTGAGATGCTATTTCAGATTGATTATTGATTCTATCATGTCTTTGTTATTTGAGATCTTGCATGCTTTCCGTTGTTAGTAGCTATCTTGGCCAAGTAGATGCTAGCTCGAAGAGTTAGTATTTATGCTCGATAGTGGGTTCATGCCTCTGGTAATCTGGGGAAGTGACAGAAATCTCTTTGGTACTATGTGTTGTTGCCACTAGGGAGAAAACAACGATCCTTTGTTCATAGAACAATTGTATTGTTTACTTTACACGCAGTTCATAAAGCAATAATCTGTTGCTTGCAACTTAATACTGGAGGGGGGTCGGATGATAACCTGAAGGTGGATTATTAGTCATAGATGCAGTTGGATGGCGGTCTATGTATTATGTTGTAATGCCCAATCAAGTCTCAAAGGAGTCAAGATGATTATTATATGCATGTATTGCTTTCTCGGTGTTTGTCAATTGCCCCGCTGTAATTTGTTCACCCAGCATGTTATCTATCTAAGGAGAGGCACCTCTAGTTAACTATGGATCCTGGTCCTTTTACTTTACATACAATCTACAATCTTTTACTGCTTTGTGTTTACTTTCTGCAAACTTTTACTTCTTTTCATTCGATACATTTAATCCTTTGTTTTCCGCAAGACACAGTGAGATTGACAACCTCATCGCAATTTGGGGACAAAGGTCTGTGGTTGTGTTGTGCAGGTCTCCACGTTGCTACTAGCACCGATAGTGCGCCCTGCCAAAGCTCAGCTAGTAACACCTTTGGAGTGTTTCCTTGCTCCTACTAGTTCGATTAAACCTTAGTTTCATAGCTGAGGGAAGACTTGCTGCTATATTCATCGTACCTTCCTCTTGGGGTTCCCAACGAGCTCTATGTCGAAAGTCGAGCACATCAACAACCTCATCGCAAGTTGGGGACAAAGTTCTGTGGTTGTGTTGTGCAGGTCTCCATGTTGCTACTAGCAACGGTAGTGCGCCCTGCCAAAGCTCAGCTAGTAACACCTTTGGGGTGTTTCCTTGCTCCTACTGGTTCGATTAAACCTTGGTTTCATAACTGAGGGAAAACTTACTGTTGTGCTCATCATACCTTCCTCTTGGGGTTCCCAACGAGCTCTACGTCGAAAGTCGAGCGCATCAAGATCTTTTCTGGCGCCGTTGCCGGGGAGTCAAGGACATCTTCATAAGGGAGTCCCTCATAACCAATCTCTTTACTTTGTTTTTTCTATTTTGCTTAATTTTCTTTTTGCTTTGGTTGCTTGTTTTGTTATTCAAAAACACAAAAAAATTAGTTTACTTGTTTTCTTTTTTATTTCAAAAACACAAAAAATTAAGTCTCCTTTAGTAGTCACCTCTCCCTTAGCTTACCATGTTGATCCCTACATTCACGTTGAAAGACCTTTCAATTGGTAGTGGTTCTATAATTGGGAAAGACAACATTGAAGAATTCTTTAATCATGTTAGTAAGCATGAAGATACTGAGGATAGATCCCTTGCAGAACTTGCTCCAAACTATGAGATTGCTGCAGCTTCTTTAATTCACATGTTGGAAGCTAGGTTTGTTAATCTCAACCCCTTAATGGAAGTAATGTTTCTTAAGCTTAAAGAAATTGAGGACCCTGAAAAGAGGGATTTTATTCTAGAAACTTTGTTTAAGGAGTTCTATGATGTTGCCAAGGAAGCTAGAAAAGTCTATGAACATTTCAATATGCTAGGCTCATGTGTATATGTTGTTGGTACATGAGAAAAGATGAACAAAACCGAACCTAATGGGGAGGAACCTAAGATACCAACACCCTTTAAACTAATAGCAATACATGATGCCATAGAAAAGAATCTTGATTGGATTGTTCCGGCAAACCCTTTTGATGAGAATAGTGAACCTAAGAGCATTGAGAGAGGATCCTCTAGAACTTATTTGGATGATACACCTCACCGTGTTGAAGATATTTCTGGTATTAATCTTAATGCTTCTTTATTTGAGAACACTTGATTCTTTCTTTGCTTCTTATGCCTAACTTAAAGGCGCTAAAGAAAAGTACTTATTCAGAGATAACCCAAAACTTTTAGATGAGTCTTGGAAGTTATTACCTCTGTAATAACCTCTCCTTATCCTTTTTATTTGCTTTTTGTGCCAAGAGTAACCTCTAATGAGAGAGAAGTAATGCTTGGGAAAGTTGCTGTCCCGAAACAGATTTCTGTGCTTCACCGTAAAAATTTGTGAGAGAACTTTGTATGACGGATTGAGCTGTAATTTTTTGTTATTCTGCCCCAGGTTGTTATGTAACTTTAGTTAGTTCAAGACTTTTTGATTTGAGCAACACAAGGTCTTATAAAAAATTCGTCTTTACCTGCTGGTCTGTTTTGACAGATTTCTGCCATTTTCTGCATTTGCTTCTTGTTGGTTCCTTTTTGAGTTCTTTTGGGGAATTGAGCTTTTTTAGGGAAGTGCCACAGTAGCTTGTGTTTTAATGGAATTTTTATTGGTGTTGTAACTTAACCTAAAGACTTATTATCTTGAGTGCACTAATGTTGCTAATAAAGATTGTGTGAAGTTTTGTATGAAGGAAAATTTTCAGGTGTATGAAAGAAATGAGTAATCACATGAAGGATGGACTAAAGCTCAAGCTTGGGGATGCCACGCATGTCACCCAAGAAATATCCAAGAAGTACAAGCGTCAAATCTTGGGGATGACCAAGGCATCCCCTTCTTCATCAATAAAAATCCCAGGTTTCCTCCAAATGCTTCATTTTTATTGTTTCATGCACAGTTGTGTTGTTCTTGGAGCGTCTTCTTTTTCGTTTTTGTTTTGGTTTTTAGTTTTCTTGGTTTTCTTAGTTTTCTGAATAAATTGGTTGGACCCCCTCTTTCATACATTTGGTTTGCAAATAGTTTGGTTTGGTTTGGAAAAGAGTAGGAAAGTTCATATTTATGTGGTAAAAAGAGCTCGTTTTTGACTGTGGCCTATGCTTTGTCATGCCATGCTTGATATTGTTTTGGCTTTATGCTTAGTATTCTTTGCTGTAGCATGACTTGTTATAAACAATTGAGATTGCTTAATGTGCCTTGGATGAATCATGCGTTGTTTTAGCATATTAAAGCATAGTATAATGGTATTCTCCTTTGATGCTTTATTTGGGTTGACTTGGCGCATGCTCACACCATGTTATGACTATCTCAAGTCACCATAGCCTGTATGATCCTTTAGTTTTCAACTTGTAGTATCACTTTATTCTTTGATCAATGATGTTTTGTCGCTCTGCATGATTATGGCCATTATTGCTGTCTTAGTTTGTCGCTCCCAGTCTTTTGCTAGTCTCCACAACAAAGTATGAGTTCCACTCATGCATCCAACTCCCTAAACCAAGTTATTCCAAAGAGTCCACCATACCTACCTACTAGCTTATGCTATTCCAAGTATATTCATGCTTTTATTTATCTTCCACTTGTTATGAGAAAACTAGTGATTAAAGCTCTCACAAACTTGATGGCAGACTTTACTTTTTTTGTCTCTAATAAACTTGAACCATTGGGTCCTTCTTTGTTGCGTATATGCTTGCGCTTTATAAGTTGAAATTAGCAGAACCATGTTTCATGGGGAACGCTTTCAACATTGCACTTGTTCTTTGTACCCCGTTGATATCATGTTCTTTGCTTACGGATCCCGGCGGTGTGAAATAAAAGTGGAACTTGTTAGATCATGGAGTTTGTATGTGTGTTAGAGAAACGCCTGGGCCGCTAGCCTAAGCCATGCCTAATCATGGTGCAAACTTGCAGCATCACCATAATGAGCACTCTATGAAGCATCCTCAATAAAAACCTATGCAAATAGCAAATAAAAAGATCGCTGAGATGCTCATTGTCTGCTTGCCTTGTCATTTTGATTATGGGAAAGCTCCCGTATCATGTGCAAGGGGTACCCCGTTGGCGGTTCTTAATGATACACATATACTTACAATGACAAGAGCTTACTCGTGACTGAAGTTGAGTAGCATGAGGATCGGTCTTCGTAAGTAAGGGGCATGAGATTTTGGTTTATAACTTGTCAAGCATATCCTCTTAGTTGTGTCACTTTAACCTTAATCACCTTCAAGATGCTTATGATAGGGGCAATGAGAGCTGAAAACTACAAGTACCATAATTTTTGGAAGCTCTTTATGAGACTTGAATCCCTAATTCCATTTACAAAAGGCCTTTCTTCCACCATTATATTGGGTCTCCACCTTCTATCTTTATGCACCTACTTTGAGAGCATAGTGGCCATTCTTAGTTCTATGTGCATTGTCCCAAGACTAGTTGATTGATGCATACCTTGTTATTGCTTGTTTTAAACTATTGTATCTAGTCACTCTTATGAACTTTGAAGGTGTCCTATTCATTTATATTTGCTACTCTATTGAGGGACAAGCTGAATACTATTATGCTTTGTTTTCTTTATGTGAAACAAACAAACGTCTTGCAAAGCATTGCTATTCATGAATCTTTTGTTTGTGCCTTTTCATGTTGCATCATAGTTTCTTTGCTTATTGCTAGAACTTTGTCTTTCATGTTATGATTGAAGTACTATGATCCCAGCTTTGAATGTTTTGCAAATACTTTGATCAAGTCTTTGATGGTGCATGTGACCTCAAAAATTAATCTTTCTTTTTATCACTTACCTACTCGAGGACGAGCAGGAGTTAAGCTTGGGGATGTTGACATTGCAAATGTATCTATAATTTTTGATGTTCCATGCTTGGTTTTATCCACTTTCTTGTGTTTTGTTCCAACTTTGAAGTACTTTTCATATGATTTCTTGGACTAACCTATTAACAAGAGCCATAGTGCCAGCTGCCTGTTTTCTGCTGTTTTTGGTTCCAGGAAAGTCAGAAAATGAATATTCTCGGAATTGGATGGGACAAAAGCCAAAGTGCCTATTTTTCCGGAAGTGATCAAGTGCAAGAATACGAGACAGAGAAGGGCCAGGGGCCAGCCACACCACCTGGCCGCGCGGCCAGGCCTGGCCCGCGCTAGGGGGTTGTGTGGCCGCTCCCGGCACCCCCTCGGCCTCTCCTTCCGCCTATATATTGCCCTCAGGACGAAAACCCTAAGTACCCGTTAAAAAACCACGAAAGAGTCTGTAGCCGCCGTCATCTCCATCCCTAGATCGGGAGGGATCTGAAGCTCTTCCCGGCACCCTGCCAGAGAGGGGAATTCATCTTGGAGGCCTTCTTCATCACCATGCAAGCCTCCAGTGTGATGCATGAGTAGTTCATCCTTGGACTACAGATCCATGTAGTAGCTAGATGGCTGGTTCTCCTCCTTTGTGGTTTCATGTTTAGATCTTGTGAGCTCCATTTATGATCAAGATCATCTATTTGTAATTCATACATGTTGTGTTTGCGGGGATCCGATGGATATTGAGATGCTATTTTAGATTGATTATTGATTCTATCATGTCTTTGTTATTTGAGATCTTGCACGCTTTCCATTGTTAGTAGCTATCTTGGCCAAGTAGATGCTAGCAACTCCAAGAGTTAGTATTTATGCTCGATAGTGGGTTCATGCCTCTGGTAATCTAGGGAAGTGACAGAAATCTCTAAGGTACTAGATGTGCTGTTGCTACTAGGGAGAAAACAACAATCCTTTGTTCATAGAACAATCGTATTGTTTACTTTACACGCAGTTCGTAAAGAAATAATCTGTTGCTTGAAACTTAATACTGGAGGGGGTTCGGATGATAACCTGAAGGTGGATTATTAGTCATAGATGAAGTTGGATGGCGGTCTATGTATTATGTTGTACTGCCCAATCAAGTCTCAGAGGAGTCAAGATGATTAGTATATGCATGTATTGCTTTCTCGGTGTTTGTCAATTGCCCCGCTGTAATTTGTTCACCCACCATGTTATCTATCTAAGGAGAGCCACCTCTAGTGAACTATGGATCCCGGTCCTTTTCTTTACATACAATCTATAAATTGTTTACTGCTTTGTGTTTACTTTCTTCAAACTTTTACTTCTTTCCATTCGATACGTTTAATCCTTTGTTTTCCGCAAAACATGGAGAGATTGACAACCTCATCGCAAGTTGGGGACAAAGTTCTGTGGTTGTGTTGTGCAGGTTTCCACGTTTCTACTAGCACCGGTAGTGCGCCCTACCAAAGCTCAGCTAGTAACACCTTTGGGGTGTTTCCTTGCTCGTACTGGTTCGATTAAACCTTGGTTTCATAACTGAGGGAAACTTATTGCTGTGCTCATCATACCTTCCTCTTGGGGTTGCCAACGAGCTCTACGTCAAAAGTCGAGCGCATCAGGGCCCACACCACCTGGTGGCGTGGCCTGGGCTAGCCCAAGCCATGGGGTGGTGAGGCCACCCTGTGGCCGCTCTCCGACTCTCCTTCTGGCTCCGTGAGTCTTCCGGGAAAATATCAACTTTGGCTTTTGTCCGGTCCAATTCCGAGAATATTGATTTTCTTACTTTCCTAGAAACAAAACAGTAGAAAACAGGCAACTGGCATCGTGGCATTTTGTTAATAGGTTAGTCCAAGAAATCATATGAAAAGTACTCCAAAGTGTGGACAAAACACAAGAAAGTAGATAAAACCAAGCATGGAACATCAAAAATTATAGATACATTTGCAATGTATCATTTATAGGTTAGGGTTTTCCCTTTAAACTTTCTATCTTCAGCTTCTTCTTGTCTCGCAAGCAATCAAGAGTCTGTAGGCCACTCGAGTTCTCCATTTGGGCCTTGGCAACTGATATATTGCAAATGTATCTATAATTTTTGATGTTCCATGCTTGGTTTTATCTACTTTCTTGTGTTTTGTCCACACTTTGGAGTAGTTTTCATATGATTTCTTGGACTAACCTATTAACAAGAGCCACAGTGCCAGCTGCTTGTTTTCTGCTGTTTTTGGTTCCAGGAAAGTCAGAAAATGAATATTCTCGGAATTGGACGGGACAAAAGCCAAAGTGCCTATTTTTCCGGAAATGATCAAGTGCCAGAATACGAGACGGAGAAGGGCCAGGGGCCGGCCACACCACCTGGCCGCGCGGCCAGGCCTGGGCCGCGCCAGGGGGTGTTCTGGCTGACCCCAGCACCCCCTCATCTTCTCCTTTCGCCTATATATTGCCCTCAGGACCAAAACCCTAAGTACCCGATCAAAAATCCACGAAAGAGTCTACAGCCGCTGTCATCTCCATCCCTAGATCAGGAGGGATCTGAAGCTCTTCCTAGCACCTTGCCGGAGAGGGGAATCCACCCTGGAGGCCTTCTTCATCATCATGCAAGCCTCCGGTGTGATGCGTGAGTAGTTCATCTTTGGACTACGGGTTCATGTAGTAGCTAGATGGCTGGTTCTCCTCCTTTGTGCTTTCATGTCTAGATCTTGTGAGCTCCGTTCATGATCTCTAGATCATCTATTTGTAATTCTGCATGTTGTGTTTGCGGGGATCCGATGGATATTGAGATGCTATTTTAGATTGATTATTGATTCTATCATGTCTTTGTTATTTGTGATCTTGCATGCTTTCCGTTGTTAGTAGCTATCTTGGCCAAGTAGATGCTAGCAACTCCAAGAGTTAGTATTTATGCTTGATAGTGAGTTCATGCCTTTGGTAATCTGGGGAAGTGATAGAAATCTCTAAGGTACTAGATGTGCTGTTGCTACTAGGGAGAAAACAACAAACCTTTGTTCATAGAACATTCGTATTGTTTACATTACACGCAATTCGTAAAGCAATAATCTGTTGCTTGCAACTTAATACTGGAGGGGGTTCAGATGATAACCTGAAGGTGGATTATTAGTCATAGATGCAGTTGGATGGCGGTCTATGTATAATGTTGTAATGCCCAATCAAGTTCCAAAGGATTTAAGATGATTAGTATATGCTTGTATGCTTTCTCGATGTTTGACAATTGTCTCACTGTAATTTGTTCACCTAGCATGTTATCTATCTTAAGGAGAGCCACCTCTAGTGAACTACGGACCCCAGTCCTTTCTTTTACATACAATCTACAAACTGTTTACTTCTTTGTATTTACTTTCTGCAAACTATTACTTCCTTCCATTCGATACGTTTAATCCTTTGTTTTCAGCAAAACCGGTGAGATTGACAACCTCATCGCAAGTTGGGGGAAAAGTTCTGTGGTTGTGTTGTGCAGGTCTCCACGTTGCTGGTAGCACCGGTAGTGCGCCCTGCCAACGTTCAGCTAGCTACACCTTTGGGGTGTTTGCTTGCTCCTACTGTATTGATAACCTTGGTTTCTTACTGAGGAAAAACTTGTTGTTGTGCTCATCATACCTTCCTCTTGGGGTTCCCCAACGAGCTCGATATATTTGGGCCATCAACAACTTTTTCTGGCGCCATTGCCGGGGAGTCAAGGACATCTTGACAAGGGGAGTCCCTCATAACCAATCTCTTTACTTTGTTATTTTTGTTTTGCTTAGTTTCTTTATCAAAAACACACAAAAAATAGTTTTACAAGTTTGCTTTCTTTATCAAAAACACAAAATTAAGTCCCCTTTAGTTGTTACCTTCCCATTAGCACACCATGTTGATCCCTAAATTCACTTTGAAAGACCTTTCAATAGGTAGTGGTTCAATAATTGGAAAAGATAATATTGAAGAATTCTTTAATCATGTTAGTAAACATGAGGATACTGAGGATAGATCCCTTGCAGAACTTGCTCCAAACTATAAGATTGCTGCAGCTTCTTTAGTTCACATGTTGGAAGCTAGGTTTGTTAACCTCAACCCCTTAATGCAAGTAAGGTTTCTTAAGCTTAAAGAAATTGAGGACCCTGAAAAGAGGGATTTTATTCTAGAAACTTTGTTTAAGAAATTCTATGATGTTGCCAAGGAAGCTAGAAAAGTCTTTGAACGTTTCAATATGCTAGGCTCATGTGTAGATGTTGTTGGTACATGGGAAATGATGAACAAAACTGAACCTAATGGGGAGGAAACTAAGATACCAATACCCTTTAAACTGGTAGCAATACACGAAGCCATAGAAAAGAATCTTGATTGGATTGTTCCTGAAAACCCTTTTGATGAAAATAGTGAACCTAAGAGCATTGAGAGAGGATCCTGTAGAACTTATTTGGATGATATACCTTGCCTTGTTGAAGATATTTCTGGTATTACTGTTAATGCTTCTTCATTTGAGAACACTTGATTCTTTCTTGCTTCTTATGCCTAACTTAAAGGCGTTAAAGAAAAGTACTTATTGGGAGATAATCCAAAAGTTTTAGATGAGTCTTGGAGGTTATTACTTATCCTTTTTATTTGCTTTTTGTGCCAAGAATAGTCTCTAATGAGAGAGAAGTAATGATTGGGAAAGTTGCTGTCCCGAAACAGATTTCTGCGCTTCACCGTAAAAATTCGTGTAAAATATCTGTACGTCCTTTTGAGGCGTGAATTTTTGTGCTTCTGCCCCAGGTTGTTATCTAACTTTCATTAGTTCAACACTTTTTGATTTGAGCAACAGAAGGTCTTCGAAAGAATTCATATTTACCTGCTGGTCTGTTTTGACAGATTCCTGCCATTTTCTGCATTTGCTTCTTGTTGGTTCCTTTTTGAGTTCTTTTGGGGAATTGAGATTTTTGAGGGAAGTGCTACAGTAGCTAGTGTTCTAATGGAAGTTTATTGGTGTTAGAACTGAACCTAAAGACTTATTATCTTGAGTGCACTAATGTTGCTAATAAAGATTGTGTGAAGTTTTGTATGAAGGAAAAATTTCAGGTGTATGGAAGGAATGAGTAATGAGATGAAGGATGGACTAAAGCTCAAGCTTTGGGATGCCATGCGTGTAACCCCAAGAAATATCCAATAAGTACAAGCGTCAAAGCTTGGGGATGCCCAAGGCATCCCCTTCTTCATCAATAAAAATCCTAGGTTTCTTCCAAACGCTTCATTTTTATTGTTTCATGCACAGTTGTGTTGTTCTTGGAGCGTCTTCTTTTTCGTTTTCGTTTTGGTTTTTCATTTGCTTGGTTTGCTTAGTTTTCTGAATAAATTGGTCTCAACCCCTCTTTCATACATTGGTTTTCAAATAGTTTGGTTTGCTTTGGAAAAGAATAGGAAAGCTCATGCTTAAGTGGTAAAAAGAGCTTGTTTTTGACGGTGGCCTATGCTTTTTCATGCCATGCTTGATATTGTTTTGGATTTATGATTAGTATTCTTTGCTATAGCATGACTTGTTATAAACAATTGAGATTTCTTAATGTGCCTTGGATGAATCATGCGTTGTTTTACCATATTAACGCATAGTATAGTGGTATTCTCCTTTGATGCTTTATTTGGGTTGATTTGATGCATGCTCACACCATGTTATGACTATCTCAAGTCACCATAGCCTTTATGATCCTTTAGTTTTCAACTTTTAGTATCACTTTATGTTTTGATCAATGATGTTTTGTCGCTCTGCATGATTATGGCCATTATTGCTCTCTTAGTTTGTCATTCCCAGTCTTTTGCTAGCCTCCACAACCAAGTATGAGTTCCACTCATGTAACCAACTCCTTAAACCAAGTTATTCCAAAGAGTCCACCATACCTACCTACTAGGTTATGCTATTCCAAGTATATTCATGCTTTTGTTTACCTTTCAAATTAAACTTGTTATAAGAAAACTAGTGATTAAAGCTCTCACGAACTTGATGGCACACTTTACTTTTCTTACCCTTAATAAACGTGAACCATTGTGTCGTCTATGTTGTATATGCTTGCACTTATTTGTTGGGAAATAACAAAACCATGCTGTCATGGGGAACACTTTCAACAATGCACTGGTACTTTGTACCTAGTTGATATCATGCTCTTTTTTCTATGGATGTCGTTGGTGTGAAATGAAAGGGGAGCTTGCAAGTCCATGGAGTTATGTATATGTGTTAGAGAAACCCCTGGGCCGTTGGTCTAATCATTCTTACATGGTGGAAACCTGCAGTGTAACCATAATGAGCTGTCTATGAAGCATTCTTCTTATAAAAAAAGAGTCCTATATTGAGAAAAAAGAGAAAAAGAAAAAAAAGAGATATTATGAAAAGAGGAAAGAGAGAAAAAAGCACCATATTGCCATGGTAAATAAGAAGATTGCTGAGATGCTCGTTGTCTGCTTGCCTTGTCATTTTGATATGGGGATTCTTCGGTAACATCGGGCAAGGGGTACCCAGTTGGGGGTTCTCTATGATACACATGTACTTACGATGACAAGAACTTACCGGTGACTAAACTTGAGTAGCATGAGGAGCGGCCCTCGTATTCAAGGGACATGAGATTTCTGACTTATACTTCGTCAAGAATGTACACCATAGTTTGTTCACTTTAACCTTAATCACTTCAAGATGCTTACGATAGGGGCAATGAGAGCTGAAAGCTATAAGTACCATAATTTTCGAAAGCTCTTTATGAAACTTGAATCTCTGCTTCCATCTATGAAGGCCTTTCTTCTACCATTATATTGAGTCTCCACCTTCTACCTTTATGCACCTACTTTGAGAGCATAATGGCCATTCTTAGTTCTATGTGCATTGTCCCAAGACTATTTGATTGATGCATAACTTGATATTGCTTGTTCTAGACTATTTGTATCTAGTCACTCTTATGAACTTTGAAGGTGTCCTATGCATTTATATTTGCTACTCTATGAGGGACAAGCTGAATAATATTATGCTATGTTTTCTTTATGTGAAACAAACAAACGTCTTGCAAAGAATTTTCATTCATGAATCTTTTGTTTGTGCCTTTTCATGTTGCATTATAGTTTCTTTGGCTGATTGCTAGAACTTTGTCTTTCATGTTATGATTGAAGTACTATGATCCCAGGTTTGAATGTTTTACAAATACTTTGATCAAGTTTATGATGGTGCATGTCACCTGAAAAATTATTCTTTCTTTTTATCACTTACCTACTCGAGGACGAGCAGGAGTTAAGCTTGGGGATGTTGATACATTGCAAATGTATCTATAATTTTTGATGTTCCATGCTTGGTTTTATCTACTTTCTTGTATTTTGTCCACACTTTGGAGTAGTTTTCATATGATTTCTTGGACTAACCTATTAACAAGAGCCATAGTGCCAACTGCTTGTTTTCTACTGTTTTTGGTACCAGGAAAGTCAGAAAATGAATATTCTCGGAATTGGATGGGATAAAAGCCAAAGTGCCTATTTTTCTGGAAGACATCTGAAGCCAGAATACGAGACGGAGAAGGGCTGGGGGCCGGCCACACTATCTAGCCACGCGGCTAGGCCTGGCCCGCGCAAGGGGGTGGTCTGGCCGACCCCAGCACCCCCTCAGCCTCTCCTTCCGCCTATATATTACCCTCGGGACCAAAATCCTAAGTACCCGATCAAAAATCCACGAAAGAGTTTGTAGCCGCCGTCATCTCCATCCCTAGATCGGGAGGAATCTGAAGCTCTTTCCGGCACCCTGCCGGAGAGGGGAATCCACCCTGGAGGCCTTCTTCATCAGCATGCAAGCCTCCGGTGTGATGCGTGAGTAGTTCATCTCTAGAATACGAGTCCATGTAGTAGCTAGATGGCTAGTTCTCCTCCTTTGTGCTTTCATGTCTAGATGTTGTGATCTCCGTTCATGATCAAGATCATCTATTTGTAATTCTGCATGTTGTGTTTGCGGGGATCCGATGGATATTGAGATGCTATTTTAGATTGATTATTGATTCTATCATGTCTTTGTTATTTGTGATATTGCATGCTTTCCGTTTTTAGTAGCTATCTTGGCCAAGTAGATGCTAGCAACTCCAAGAGTTAGCATTTATGCTCGATACTGGGTTCATGCCTCTAGTAATCTGGGGAAGTGACAGAAATCTCTAAGGTACTAGATGTGTTGTTGCTACCAGGGAGAAAACAACAATCCTTTGTTCATAAAACAATCGTATTGTTTACATTACACGCAATTCAAAAAGCAATAATCTGTTGCTTGCAACTTAATACTGGAGGGGGTTCGGATGATAACCTGTAGGTGGATTATTAGTCATAGATGCAGTTGGATGGTAGTCTATGTATAATGTTGTAATGCCCAATCAAGTTCCAAAGGAGTCAAGATGATTAGTATATGCTTGTATGCTTTCTCGATGTTTGTCAATTGCCCCGCTGTAATTTGTTCACCCAGCATGTTATTTATCTTAAGGAGAGCCACCTCTAGTGAACTATGGACCCCGGTCCTTTCTTTTACATACAATCTACAAATCGTTTACTGCTTTGTGTTTACTTTCTGCAAACTATTACTCCCTTCCATTCGATACGTTTAATCCTTTGTTTTCAGCAAAACCGGTGAGATTGACAACTTCATCGCAAGTTGGGGGCAAAGTTATGTGGTTGTGTTGTGCAGGTCTCCACGTTGCTGCTGGCACCGATAGTGCGCCCTGCCAACGTTTAGCTAGCTACACCTTTGGGGTGTTTTCTTGCTCCCACTAGATTGATAACCTTGGTTTCTTACTGAGGGAAAAGTTGCTGTTGTGCTCATCATACCTTCCTCTTGCGGTTCCCAACGAGCTCGATATATTTGGGCCATCAGCAACGCCATGGGCTTCTGCCGTATCCAGACCATATATACCAACCTCGAGTACCTGTAGGGTATACCCATGTCAGTAGCCCCCAAGTGCCTAGTGGAATCGTAGATTCGACTAGGACTTTATGAAGCCTTTCGAGTGCATGATTGAGTATTTTTCGACTATTCAGTTCATGTGATAGGAATTGTTGATATGCATGCCTGACTTAACCGATCCATCGGTATCAGTTAACTGCCTTAGGGAAAAACAACGCAATCTACTCGAACTCGAGTCCCCAGACTTGAATTCAGAAAAGTGCTAGCGTAATTTGACTCAGGCCGCGGAGGTCTTACAGGAGTCGAATTCCAGTGTATAGGTGTGAGCACTTGACGCGTCTATCAAGGCATGTTAATCGTGCCTGCAGGCACGAATATGTTTCTGGTAGTGCGCAGTACATGCGTTGCTAGGCCTTATTCAGGTCTTATCTTCACGCTGCAAGCGCGACATCCGAATTTTTGTCATCGCGGAGATGATTCGGGTGGCCCAGGAGACGCAGTCTCCTTGTAGGGAAAATTTGAGGCGTAGTCGCCATAACATTTGCGTGTGGATGCTATCAACACATAGTACGATGTACAAAGAATCGTAGGGTGCGCGACCAGCGCTCCCTATGGGAGTAGCCCCCGAGTGACTGGTTGAGTCGAAGACTCAGGAAGGGATTAAAGAACTTTTGCGACTGCTATCGTCTTTTGTTGCTTGTTTCAGTCGAATTTGCTTACGGCGCTCCCTATGGGAGTAACCCATGATCCACAATCGAATCGTAGATTCGAGTGATTGGGTATGCTTTGAATGTTCATGTACCTGCATAAAAAAATCGTAGGGTGCGCGACCAGCGCTCCCTATGGGAGTAGCCCCCCGAGTGCTTGGTGGAGTCAAAGACTCGAGCAAGGACTAAAGTAGTCGTATTCTTTAGTTGCTGATGTTGATGGCGTCAGTGCTGACGATGCGGTGACCTCAGTTTCCCGCGTGAGCGGCTTTGACGGGACGTGATGAGCGGTGGGTCCCACTTTCTGACTTTGATTTGACCAGGCGTGCGTAATCTTCCATTTTAACTGCGTCTCCTCGATTTCCGTGTGTAATGGAGATAGTGGGGAACGGTTGGTATTTTGGCCTCTCTACGTGTCGAACGCGATGTGCACCACGCGTTCAGTAGGGTTTCTGCTGGCCCTTGGATTGCATCTGCAAGGGGGGTTAAGTAGCAGCGCGGCTGCGGTAAATTTTCCCATCTGCTCTTTCTCTCCTTGTGCTCCCATCGCCATTGATGCTGCTCTCTGTGTTCTAGAGCTTGTCCTCTTCACGGCGCTGGACCAACTCCGCGTGTTCCCGAGCTATTTCCTTCGCTCGCACCACCATCGCAAGATGGGGAAGAAGAATGGAGGTGTCGTCGTTGGGTCTGCTGCCACCACTGTCATCGCCAAGAAGATGGGTGGCTCCGTCGCCGTGGGTACCAGCACTGCCAGCACCGGCAAGAAGAAGGTTGCGGGCACCAGCGTCACCAATGGCGCATGGCGCACATCCATCATCAAGGCCTCTGAGCTCCATCTTCTGTGTCAAGATGGAGTGCCTGGCGATGAGGTAACTCCGTGTCCTCCATCCGGTTTTCGGGTGATGTTCCTCGCGTTCATCATCCGTGGTCTGTCTCTGCCCTTGCATCCCTTTGTCAGGGGCCTTCTTTCTTTCTATGGGCTCCAGCTACATCAGTTGTCCCCAAACTCTTTCCTTCACATTGCGTGCTATATCACGCTCTGCGAGTGCTGGCTCGGAGTCAAGCCACACTTTGGTCTCTTCAAGAGACTTTTTAAATTAAAGCGTCAGTCAGCTTCCGGCTTGGTAGTGTACGACGTAGGCAGTTCCGGGATTCATGTCGACCCCTCCGCTACTTATTTCGACATCAAGCTCACCGCGTCTGTCTAAGGGTGGAGAGACAAGTGGTTCTACATCCACGACTAGAAGGCCGACGGAGAGCGCTACGGACTCGCGCCCTTTGATCCTGTGATGCCGTACAAGAGGACGCGTTCCTGGAAGAACGTAGTGATGCCTTGCGAGTCCGAGGAGACGGAAGTGTTGTATAAGCGTTTATGCGACCCTGAGAGTCGCATTGGTAAAGAAGAGGGAGGCGCTGCCCTCATTCGCACATGGCTGCGCTGTCGCATCCAGCCTATGCAGGCCAGAATCCACCCCATGTTCCAATGGGCCGGTGTGGACGATGTCACTCGCGTATCTGCCGATGGCATTTCCGCGGGTGAAGTAGATAGGAGGATGCGACTGGTGACGAAGTACACCGCCAAGGAGGTTCTCCCAAGCGAACCCGTCGTGCCCCCCTTCGATGCTTCGAACCCTCCTCCTGAGGTATGATTATGCTACGAAGTAGTTATCTTTGTCGATTGCCACTAATTTCGTGTTGTATACTGAATTGTCTTCTTAATGCATGATTGGAAGGTGTCTCCCAGCTTGCCCCCTCTTCCTGAGGGGGTTATTCCTTGCAAAGAAGAAGAAGAGGATGAGTCGGAATCGACCGTCCCACTTGAAGAAGAGGAGGGAGCCCCTGATTCCAGTGATCCGGACACTCGCAAGCGTTCTCGCAGCAAGGATTCAGATGCTTCATATCCGTCGACTCCAGAAGGCCTAGCTATTAACACAGAGGAGCCGATTCCCGCTATTCCTGTGAGTTCCGCCACCTACTTGCAAGAAGATGTGACTGCCCAAGGAGTCGTCAGAGTCGGATGAGCAAACCTTCGATTTTGACAAATTTGACTAGTAAGTTTACGATTTTTATCTTTGCTTCTTTTGGAGTTACTTTTCTTGATGCTGGATTTTATTTCGTAGTCAAGCGGCGTCATCGTCTTCTGGCGACGTCCAATTTGTAAAAGAATGCAGAGTCGTGGACTCCAAGGCCAAGGAAGTGGCTGAGCAATCTTCCTCTCCTCCATTGCCGGCCCACTCCGGGCACAACTCGTCGAGTTCTCCACATGCTGGGGATCACCAGATGGTTGCCCGGACGACCGGGCCGCAGTCATCTTCGGAGTCTCTAGAAGGGCATGTAAGTGTGATTTTAATGTGCAGTCGAATTTGGAATTCATGCTATCTGCTAATCCTTTGTTTTTTCTGATGTAGCTCATCGTGAAGGAAGCAGCTCGTCTGGCGGAGCAGGTTCTTGCGATGGGTCGACAGCATGCGATGCTGGACAATCGTCATCGCTTCTTTGAAGGTTAGTATTTCTTCTGATCTATTCTGGTGGAGTTGATTCATTCGACTGATGATCCAGCTTGTATTTTTTGCAGCTGAGCATAACAAACTTCTTGGCAATGCGGCTTCTCTTGAAAAGACGCTTGCTGCGGCAGTGAAGAGTCGCGACGAGGCAATCACTGCGCTGAATGAGTCGCGGAAACGCGAAGAGGATTGGCGCACTTCCATCATCAAGAGGGAAAGAACAACTTTTCTTGATTGCCAAGTCTCTTTCAGGTATTCTTTCGTCTAGATTTTCGTTGTCTCTTTCCTTTGACTTTGTTATTGTGCTGACTTTTTGTTCTGTGTAGATGCTAGCGGTCTAAGCTTCAATGCTCAAGCACTTCGTCGTGACAACGCTTTGGCAGGCGCTGTCGCGGCAGTCGAGGACCACGGCGCCTCCCTTCAGGGGACGCTGACTAAGGCCAAGGTTGTGCTCAGTCGCATCTGCGAGTAGCTGACACCCAAGGCTGAGCTGATTGAGAACTTGGAGGACCTGGTGGAGTCCCTCTCTGGAGGTATTCCCACGGACTTCAGGAACCCGCAGCGTGCGGTTGGCGCTTCCATGGCACTCACGATGGTGCAAGCCCATGGCGTGGAGGTGGATCCTGCCGCGGTCTCCAAGGCGATGCCCGTCGGTGCAGATGGTCAATAGGTAGTTTTTGCTTCCTTTGCAACTATCTGCGGCAAGTACAGGCCACAACTCATCCACACAGTCGCCAAGTATTCCGAGGAGCTGCCACGAGCCAAGAAGGCGGCGAAGGCGGTGGCATCAGGGGCTGGCGGCAAGTCTGTAGCATCTAAGGCTGCCACGGACTCGATGAGGCCCCCGAAGTTGAAGTCCAAGTCGAAGAAGCAGGCTACTCCCTAGTAGTTTATGTTGTAATAGTTAATAGTTTGACTCCTTTTGTTGGAAACTTGCCGTTGGCCAAGCGTCTCTGTGGATACTTTTGGTGTGTTTGAATGCACTGGAGCTTTTATCCATGTATTTTGCTTGGTCCCTTATTCGTTCTTTGCTTGGCTTCTGATAGGGTACATCGAGTGGTCCTTCGAGTGATACTCGGGATCCGCCATCCGCTGGTGAGACCTTGGCGCAGTCGCGTTCAAGGGTGGATGAGTTGTCCATGCTCTCGCGACTGTGCGATCGCATGAAGCAACTCGAACGTGAGTTTCCCATCCTCCGCGGTAACACGGATGTATGGAAGTCGAGGGCGGAGAAGGCTACCGCCCAAGAACAGTATCTGTTGGAGGAGGTGACGCAACTAGGCGATCAATTCAAGTGTTAGCTTCCTACCCTTCTTATCTTTTCTTGTAGTCAATCGCGGTAGTTCCTTGTCTTCATACTTTGCCTTTTTTTGCTTGGTGTAGTTGTCAGTGCTCGTCATCCGCAGGATGAGAAGGATAGAATCGCCAGTCGCATGAACGACCTGACCCAGGAACAGCTTCATGCGAGTGGATATTTCTAGGTGGATCATGATCGTGCGATCACGCTTGCAACCCTGCAGGATCGTGTTGCTCGAGTACTCCACTTCCTCAAGAAAGCGCAGCCATGCCTGAGGAATATCTGTCAGATGATGTATTCGCTGGACGCCGACCCTTCGCGCCTGTTAGCCTTCCTGGCTAAGTTTCAGGATATGAGTGCGGTTCGCGAGTGCGTGCGGCAACAGTTAGTGGCTGGTGCCAAAGCTGCTCTGTTGCTGGTGCGACTGCATTCGCAGAATGTATTTCAGCTTGTCTCCCTGGGGCGATGTCACTATGACACTTGTGCCAGCTCCGTCCTTTCGTTTGGATTGGTCGAAGTGCATTGTCCGGAGATAGGACATGTCTGGTTTTTCGGGGAGCTGGTTCTCCATCTAGTGTACGAGGAAATCAGGGAGGACTTGCGACTTGATCACGTCGCGCTTCTCGTATGTAATGTCTCGTGGAGACAGCTCGATTCCCCAAAGCGCGACTCATCCGGTGGCGTCGGGGTTGTTGAGAATATGTCCAAGTGGGGCATCGTTGACCACCACGATTGGGTGCTCCTGGAAGTAGTGGCATAGTCGCCTGGCTGCCATGAAGACGCCATATGCCAGCTTCTGGTAGTGCGGGTACCGCTGCTTTGTTGGCGTGAGCACCTCGCTGAGGTAGTAGACTAGGCGCTATACCCCGTGGACTTTGTTTTCCTTGGCACATTCCACCACGAGCACCGTGTTGACAACTTGGTTGGTGGTGGAGATGTAGAGCAACAGTGGTTCTTTTTCGTGTGGTGTCACCAGTACTGGCGAGGTGGACAGTAGGCATTTGAGGTCTTCGAATGCTTCTTGCGCCTCATCCGTACACTCAAACTTGTCATATTTGCGGAGAAGTTGGTAGAAAGGCAGTGCTTTTTCGCCCATTCAACTGATGAATCGGCTGAGCGCCGCGATTTTCCTGGCGAGCTGTTGGACGCCTCTTACATTCTTCGGCTTCTCCATGGCCAATATGGCTTTTATTTTCTTCGGGTTCGCCTCAATCCCTCTTGCGGATATGAGATACCCGAGTAATTTCCCGGATGGCACGCCGAAGGCGCATTTTTCTGGATTGAGCTTGATCTGGTAGCGGTCGAGGTTGGCGAAGGTCTCGTGGAGATCATCGATTAGCGAAGCTTCCTCCTTGGTCTTGATGACGATGTCGTCAACATAGACTTGTATATTGCGACCAAGTTGGCTCTTGAGGCAGGCCTACATGCACCGCTGATAGGTGGCTCCTGTATTTTTTAGCCCGAAGGGCATGGTGTTGTAGCAGAATACGCCAAAGGGCGTTGTAAACGCCGTCTTCTCTTGATCTTCCTCCTTCATTCGAATCTGATTATAGCCTGAGTAGGCGTCGAGGAAGCAGAGGCGTTCACATCCCGCGGTGGAGTCGATGATTTGGTCGATTCGTGGCAGCGGGAAGTGATCCTTTGGGCATTGCTTATTCAAGGAGGTGAAGTCCACGCACATCCGCAGGATATCCGTGTATTTTTGGGTCACCAGCACTGTATTAGCGAGCCAAGTGCTTTCCTTGATCTCGTGTATAAAAGTTTGCGTCGAGGAGTCTATTGATCTCCATCCCGACTGCTTTTGCTCGTGGTTCGGACAGTCGCCGTATTGTCTGCTTGACTGGCCTGGCGTCTGGATTCACGTTGAGTGCATGCTCGGCGAATTCCCTGGGAACCCCTGGCATGTCCGCAGGACACCAGGAGAAGATTTCCTAGTGCTCACGGAGGAATTCGACGAGCGTGAGTTCCTATGCAGAACTCAAGTTGTTGGCGATGAGAGCCGTCTTGGTCGGGTCCGTTGGATGGACCTGGATTTTCTTCGTGTGTACCGACGAGTTGAAGGATAGGTCGGGTGAGCTTGGCCTGCTTAGGGGAGACAGACTATTGTCCGTCGCTCCTTCAATCTTGCGAGTTCCTCCTGCATGCCGAAGGACTGGGAGATTCTGTTGAACTCCCTATCGCAGCTGTTGGACCTCTCGAAGCTCCCGTTGACTATGATGACATCGTTTGGTCCTAGCATTTTCATCTGCAGGTAGGCATAGTGCGGTACTGCCATGAACCTAGCGAACACGACGTGTCCGAGGATGCAGTGGTACTGTGAAGGCCAGTCGACGACTTCAAAGTCGATGCGCTCGCGTCGAAAGATTTTTGGTGTGCCGAAGATGACGTCAAGGTTGATTTTGCCCAGGGAATATATGCCATTGCCAGGGACGATGATGTGGAATGTCGTATCTGAGACCTCCAGACATGTCAGAGGGATCCTCATTTCACGCAAGGTACTTGCGAACATGAGGTTGTTGCTGCTTCCACCGTCCATGAAGACACGACTCATGTCGAAGCCTCCAATCTGTGCCTCGAGTACGAGGGGACAGTGGCCTGGACGAGGGACTTGGCAAGGGTGGTCACGCTTGTCAAAGGTGATGCAAGAGTGGCTTCCACTGAGGTACTCAGTGGTGGACGGTGGGCAGTTTGTCACCAAGTTGACTTGGCGAGTGTGTCACATCCCAAAATTCTCCTAATTTTGGAATGTAAAGTTAATAAAATAACTTGGTTGAATTGTTTGACTTTGTTGAAATTTCTCAAAGAAAAGAAACTTTCTGTTATGATTTTCCTTCCTTGAATTCAGAAACTTGTATGAGATTGGATTAACATGACTATCCAACTTGTTTTCATTTTCTTTTCAACCATTTGATTCTTTAAATATCCAACCATGCTTAGATGATTAAAGAGAGGGAATAAAATGACTTTCCCAATTATGGTGGAGTGATATTCTAATTTCCCTATTTGACCCTTAAAGTCTCTACTTCGATTTATGAAACCATTCTAGATGCTTTTCACCACTTGCCTGAAAAGAGAGAAGATAACATGACATCTCCATTTTATCGGATGTTAAAAACTAGGTTCCTTTATGTTATATGAATGAACTTCTTGTTTTGGGATTTGTGGCATTGTGTGTCTTGATTGAGTGACTAAAAATAAACAATAATAAACTATTTAGAAATATTGCATAGTAGCCATATAAGGCCAATTGCATAAAACAACATATCCTTTTGATAACGCCTAAGTAGCCCTATTTGGCAAAAGGGCATAAAATGATTTGTGTTTTGGTGATTGACATATGTATGCATCTATGCATTGCATAAAGCATCATGCAAAAATTTCATCTTCAAAACCCTATTTCAAAATCTCTATTTTTACCTATTAAGGTTTTATTTGAAAAATACATGTTTGAATTTTGAATGGACAATATTATGTGCCCTAGTAGTCCTATGAAGATATTTTGAATTTTTGAAAATTTTACAAACTGGTTTGAACTCATTTGGAGCTATATTTCAAAAGTTAATAAAGAAATAAGAAAAGGAATATATAGAAATTTGTGAAGCCACTGTCTTAAAACTAGTGAAAATGTTATAAATATGATCCTATAATGATCTACTGAATTTTAGAAAAATTTAGAAACAAGAATCATGTCATTTGGAGTTCGTATGCAAAAGATATAAAGAAAATACCAAAATAGAAAAAGAAAAAGAAAAAAGAAAAAAAAACGAAATGGGCCACCCGTCCGGCCCACTCAGCCGACCAAAGCAGCCACCACATGCACAGGAAGGCATCGATCCCACCTCTCCTTTAAAAACCGTGCGAAATCTGTTTTCTCAGACCTATCACTATTCAAACACTTATAACTTTTTATCTATAACTCCGAATTGACTTCCGTTTGTTTCTACTTGTTCTCTACTTCAAGATCTATCTCCCCATCATCCTAAAAGCCTAAATAATTCATCGGAGCGACAGCTATAACACTTTTCCTTCCCGAAATCCCGAATCTACACCCTACCGAATCGTATTTCGCTTCTAAACCCATCTAAACTTTGTCGGATGCCTTCGGCTTCAACACGAAAATTATAGATCTCGTCGAAATCTTTCAATTCCAAGAAACCACATCTCTTTTCATCCACCACAGCCAGAGAATTTCGCAACGGAATATTTCAGATCTGATGGCGTAATTCCAAGATCTCCTCGCGCTCGTTTCTTAAAATCCAAATTCCTTTGGTGAAAAGGCAGATCTAATCATCCTCCACAACTTTTATGTTCAAAGTTTTTAGATTTAACCTACGGATTTGTCTCTCTAACACAGATCTACTTCTAGTCCTTTGTGACGCAAAATCGGGTCTATTTTGAGCCAACTTCTCTTCTAGCCACCGGATGTCATCCCGACGGTTGAGATTCAATCGTCCCGATCAGTTGCCTTGTCACCGCCACGTCGTCGTCAGGTCAGCGTCTAGTCGCAGTCAGCCTACACGGTCAACCTGTCCAGGAAGCGGAATATTCCCTCGAATATTCCGTTCGAATTTAAAATTGCAGATTATAGATCTAACTTGTAAAATCCATAGAAAATTCATACTTTGTTAAAAAAATACATGTAATATATCAAATTGAAGATAATTTCATGTAGTTTGATAATATCGGTTTAGATATGGCTTTTGCTGTATAGATTACTGGGGAATAATTAATTAGTATTATTGGCCTTTTAAATCATTAAATTCATAGTAAATAATCTACCTATCCTAAAAATATGAGTAATATGTCCCTGAGTTCATAATCTTGCGTAGTTTTAAGATCTGTACTTAGTTTTGTTTGTTATCAGTATGATCTGTTCAGATTTATTAAACTCCATTAAACACTAAATAAATCCTAGAAAAAGATCTATAACTTCGATTAGGGTGAATCCAATTGCTACTGGTTCGTATTAAAGCCCTCTATCCATTACAGTTCAGATATAAATTTAATTAGGCAACTAATACAGAAGCTACAACAGTTATGTTAAAACCCCATTATTGGCAATTGAAATTGGATAACAAATACTATATTGCATTAAAACACTTCTACATGCATCATGTGATCTAGTATTGTTTAGATAACTAATTACAACCATTATGACATATTAAATCATCATGCATGCATTGGATCATCACTGTTTTATTGTATTCTTGTATTGTTGCATGATTGCAATGTTTGAATGATATGTTGTTGTGCTTTTGCTTTTGAACGATAAATCGCGAGGAGTGTAACTACTATGATCGCAACAGCTATGGTTGCGAGCGTTGTGATTGCAAGCCTTATGACTGCGACGAGTGCAACTATTATATTTGTGAGGATTATCTAATCAACTACATCTACAACAAAGGCAAGTAGATGCTATTTTGTTCATACCTTGTCCTACTATTTTCCCTTATGCATGTGTAGTGTATTTTTGTAGTTACTGTATAGGAACTACTATGCTATGTTATATCCTATATATTGTGGTAGGATTTTCCTTGTAGTTGAGCCCCGCTCAGTAGATGTGCTTAGACTTGCTGTGAAGACGGGGGAAAGGGGATCACACTATGGTGGAGTTGTGTTTGTTTCAAACTAAAACAACTTAATGTTAATGAACTACCTAGGCGGAATGGTTGGATGGTCAACGGAGTGTGGATAATGGTGGGGAATGCCGCCCAGGGTACCGAGAAGGATTGGTTCTCTTTGTTATGGTAACTTACGTGTGTAACCATGTGGCAGTAAGAATGGGTGGCTGGTTATACTTAGTAGGTCATGGTGATCCGAACCCAGCGTAGCCAAAGATGTAGTGAATGATAGGTTGGGACCGGTGCACAGTGGGGTTTGTTGATCTACTTCCCGAAAGGTTCCATCTTGGACTTCTCCCCATCATCACACAATATGAGCGTGGTGGTACGAGATGGGTTGGCCAGGTCACATGGGTAAAGTGTACAAACCCCTGCAGGGTGTAAAAACTGAGTACTTAGCCGTGTCCCCGGTTACGGACGATTGAGTTGCTTGATCTTGAGACTATGACATATTCTCGCTCATCCTTATTTCTTAATTACTAAAACTTGACGGGTGAACGTAATGGGTTGTTGTGAATCAAATTGGTTTATAAAAGTAGAGCACAGGTTTTTGAAATTGCAAGCTAGCCAAAGCTCCACCAGCCAAATAAGCATGTAGAAGCTAGGTGCATTGTCTCCTTATTTAGCCCTACTTGCCATACATTCCAAGTATTGACCCTTCGGGGCTGCTACGTTTTATGTTGCAGGTTATACCGATTCTGAGTGATCGAATAGGTCGCGATACTCCACTCAACAGTTGTTCTCCTATGGCACAATTGAAGATGGAGCCTACTATTTGTTTATGCTTCCGTATGCAACTTCGTTATTTGAGCTAGCCTTTGAGCTACGCATTATGTAATAATTACAGATTCTGGATCATTCGATGTAATAATGATGCACTGTTATATTCTTTGGTATTCATCTGTACTGTGTGTGCCAGTGAACCGATCCAGGGATTGGCACTATACACAGGAACTTAGCCTTATCAGGCGAGGGTGTTACAGAGTGATGGCCTTTTGTACTCGATTCGAGGGGCGTCCCTTTTGGATCATCATGTTACCCACGGCCCGTGGGTACGGCTTGCCTCTGTGATGCTGGTCAGGCGCAGCTGCGGGTGGTGGTGGCACAAGCGGTGGTGGAGGAGCTCCATGTGCCACAGCGCCTGGGCGGTTCCATAGCCCCTGTTGGCTGCGTTGCGATTCATCCGAGCCAGGCCGTCATGAAGTTTGACGAACTCGCGGTAGTCCTTGAGGAGGTTCCTCGCGAGTGCAGCGTTGCCATACTTGCGTGGTTTTACCCGAGTCGTGATATCCACCGCTACGGTAACAGTTGTTGCGGTCGTCGTCGCGTTTGTCGGCGTAGACGGCTGCGACCAAGTTGACGTCATCGCGGTCATCGTAAGAGCGCATTCGCCGCTTGCCTCTACGGTCACGTCTGCGCCCGAGGTCTTCGTCGTCGTGTAGTAGGTGCGGTTTCTCACCGAATCTTCTCCATCGGCCCACTGATTTGTGATTTCCATCAGGTGGTCGATTGTATTGGGCTTCGAGCGACCCAGCGCCTCTCTGAGCTCCATGCGGCGAACACCACGGTTGAATGCGTCGATTGCCTGATCCTCCGAGATGTTTTCTGCGGAGTTCTTGATGATGGACCACCTCTGGATGTACGAGCGTAGCGATTCGCCCGACCTGTGCTGGCAGCCCCTCAGTTCTACGATTGATGCGGGCCTTTTGTAAGTGCCCTTGAGGTTGCGCACAAAGCTATAGACCAGCTCTTCCCAGCTGCGAATGGGTCCGCGCGAGAGATTGTTAAGCTATGCGTGGGCAGCGCCCTGCAGCTGTAGCTGCAGGCATTGCTGAAGGAGATATGCCCTAGAGGCAAATAAGAAATAGGTTTTTATTGTCATATCTCAATTAGTTTATAATAGTTTCATATTGTGCTAGAACTGTGCCAAGTAGAAACATTGATACAGGTGTCGTATGAAACAACCAAGTCCCTAGTTGTGAGATCCAGGCACATGGCTTAATAGCATTGATAGGATACCCATATCAACAAGTTACAACTTCTTTTCCGGAAGCTCATTCGAAAAGAACTCTAAGGTTAAGCGTGCTTGGCCTAGAGCAATTCTAGGATCGGTGACCGACCGTGAAGTGGGTACCGGGTGCGCACGAGTGAGGAAAAAGTGCGCAGAAAAGACTAGTGTTGGTCTGTGGGGCCAGTCTAGATATCCTATTATGCTACCAGGAGTGACACCCCCCGGGCCCAGGAGTGGACGGGGTGTTACAAAGTGGTATCAGAGCCGACCCTTGCGATTACATAGATGTGTGCAGGATAGTGGCAGGACATGTGGAGCATGGCGCGTGTGGCCCGGAGTGGACACGGCATGGCACATGTGCCAGCACTGGACGCACAGACGCGTGCCAAGCGGGACCATTCCTGGGGTGTGCTTGATCGATGAGGGAATCGCTCTTCTAAAGGGTGGGTGTTTGTGAGATCCAGGCACGTGGCTTAATAGGATTGATAGGATACCCATATCAACAAGTTGCAACTTCTTTTCCGGAAGCTCATTCGAAAAGAACTCTAAGGTTAAGCGTGCTTGGCCTAGAGCAATTCTAGGATGGGTGACCGACCGGGAAGTGGGTACCGGGTGCGCACGAGTGAGGACAAAGTGCGCAGAAAATACTTGTGTTGGTCTGTGGGGCCAGGCTAGATATCCTATTAAGCTACCAGGAGTGACACCCCCGGGCCCACGAGTGGACGGGGTGTTACACTAGTAGCCTCTATTCATACTAGTTCGTTGGTCACGAAGATGATCTGGGTTTCAAGATCATGATCATATCATTGGAGAATGATGTGGTTGGACATTCCTCGAAGGATTGCAACACGATTAAGTCATATAGTTCATTGTTGCAACAACTATACCTAGACTCCTTCTCCTTAGACCGTGAGCTCATATTACTCACTGTTTTCCTAGGCTGCTTTGACTGCATCAAACGTCATCTGGTAATACAGTGGTTATAAAGGTGTACGTTGGGTATTCCGAAGGAACAGTAGATGACATGTGACTGCACATGACGGGTAAAGATACATATGGCCGACTTGGTGAGATTACATCTATAAATGTTGCAACATGTGACTAGGTCACGGGGATGTAATATCACGGTAACAAGAAAATATAACTTGTTGTGAACGAGATTGAACAAGGTATGGGATACCAGTGATCGGATCTCGAACAAGTTGTATCAAGAAACAAAAGGAAGAGGATGCTACATTTAGACGGTTCAAAACGACATTGTCATCAGGAATGCATAGGGGTCACATGGACATCCCTGGTCCATCTGTTGATCATTGATATAGATCATGTCTAGAGAATTCCCGAGCCATGAGAGGATACACTTAAGGGTACGATGAGAGCGATCATTCGTAAGATGGAATCACAGTAGAGAAAGAGAGAAAGCCGGAATCATTCCGCAGAGAGATCCGAAGTTGTTCGGAGGAAATCGAAAGGGAACCAAAAGGTGTTTCGGGTCAAGATGGATTTTGTAATATGTATTTACATATTAATTAGTGTAATTAATATTAAAATCTAATTTGAAGAGTTATTCCACTAATGGGCCAAACTTCCTAGGGAAATATGGCTCATGAGGGAAAACCGGAGGAGGGAAGGGCCAAGGGCCAAGGCCCAGGCACCTTGAGGGGGCCCACCCGGCCAGCCTAGGGTTGTGCACAGGGTGGGGCCCACCCCTAGCCGGCGGTCCATGTGGCCCATGCGCCCCCTCCCCTCTCTCCCTTGTTTAGTCCCACATGGGAAACCCAAAGGGGAGGGCACACCCCCTCCCCCTATATAAAGGGGTGCCCATGGGTGGGATTAACACACCAATATTTGGAGAAGTCATTTGGTTGACTTCCTCCTTCTCTCTCCCTCTATACCTTGTGACCATGGCCCCAAGTTTGGGTTGTGCGATCGAGGCACTCCTGTAGTACACCGTTGCGTTGCAGGGATTCCTAGCCAGATATCAACTTCCGCACTCCCAGCGGGATCGGGGAGTCGGAGGTCTCATCATGCACCGAATGTGTACGAAGACACGAGGCACAACACTTGGGGCGCTTAAATGTCGTGAGTCGGAGCTGTTGCACGATGAAGATGATGAAGATCAAGAAGGAGCAAGGGGTGACCTGCGAGGAGCTTCGCGACCTTGAGGTCGGCTTCGAGTACAACTACATCAACCACGTTCCCCGCGAAACGTTAACCGCGTACAGACTATAAGGGTATGTATTCTCTACGCATCGGCCGTTACCGCATTACTACATAGATAGATCCTAGGCTAAGTTTCTAGGGTTCCGTCGTAGGAAATTTTTTGTTTTCTGCGCCGATCCCCAACAGTGGTATCAGAGCCGATCTATGCGTAGGAGTGTTGTACGGCCAGTACGCACAAGTTATGTGCGGGCATTGATCCCTTAGTTGTTACCCTCTAACGTGTACTTGTTTATATCGCAGTATTGTTTGATGAAGCGGCCCGGACCGACCTTACGCGTATTCGTACGCGAGACTGGTTCCACGCTCAACATACGGCTTGTACCGTATAAGTGGCTAGCGGGTGTCTGTCTCTCATTCGTTAGTTGATATAGCATTTACAACGGAGGGCCCCGAAAGGGGTGTAATAGAGACAACTGCCGGATCCATGTTGTGGTTGGAAAGTTCGTAGTTTAGAAACGGTTCGAGTGCGAAAGCCCTAACAACCACGTAAAACTTGCAATAGATAAAGTAGAGGCGTCTAACTTTATTTTGCAGGGGGCATGTGATTATGATATGGCATTGGTCGTTACAAAGGTAAAGTAGTTTACTTTTCTGTTGCTAAGTAGTATAGTAATAGTCATCGTTCCGATGGACGACCTGGTGCAGACGTCATGGACTTGGCATCAAACCAAGGGCATGATGGAGATCATGCCTGAGCGCTCGATGGAGATCAAGGCGCATGAAAGACCATATTATATCACATTTTACATATGACGTTGATACCAGTTTTCATCATATTGTGTGCTTGTATTTAGATACTCAACGGTAGCAAATAAGATAATCCCTATTTAATTCCAATGTTCCGTGTTTCCCTTGTGTGTGCACCACCAATAAAGTTCTTCGGTATGAGGCGATCCAGGGTTACAGGCCTGGGTGTCAAACATATTGCATAGTGGGTGTAAGCCATGTTGCACAGCGAATACACACAAGTTAGATTTGGCGAGCCTAGCACGCTAAAGAAGCGTGGCCTCAGAACACAAGAGATCGAAAGATCGAGCATGAGTCACATGGATGATGTGATTGGCATTATTGAATGTCTACCTTTGATAATGCACTGATGGCCGTGACGATCGGGGGAGGTGCAGAGGATAGGGATCATGCGATCACTAAAATCGTCCAGGGGATGACCGTTTTAGTGGAGACCAATTTTAAATTCATCTCTTATTATAAACTTAGTCTAGATGTCTGTTTGCAAATATCTTAGTAGAACTTAGCCTATCCCATTGAGGTCCTTTGAGACCATGGGAATATATTGCTTAATATGGTACTTAGCAAAAGGGTCCATCTTCATAGATTAATACCCACGCCTGAGGGATATCCTCGTAAAAGGTGATCTTCTCTTCTTGATACAATAACCATAAGGAGATAATTCGATGACTCTGGAATGTTTGGAGAAACACTTAGCGATCTTGCATTAGAGTGGAAGAACTCTTAGAAGGGCTTGATTGCAAATGGAGATCATGGATAGAAAAGGTATATGTAAGATATACAAATTATAAAAGTGGTTCTTGCAGAACTCATTGCAGTTTGCAAAGTATTTGATACTTGTCCTGTTTTGTGAAAACATGACGATCTGCTTGAGAATTGCTGGATTTAAGGCAAAGTGACTTGATGGCGGCAAGCAAAACAGTTGATAGTCGACATCACTTCTTCCCTCAAAGTCTATCATTTGGATTAGTGGACTTGAATATAGATTTGTAATCCTAGTTTGTGTGTCTTGCTTTTGGCAATACGATTATTCATATGAACAGTTACAAACCAGTTTGTACTATTCTTATGAACAATACCTTACGATCACATTATGATTACAAATAAGTTATTCTCATGACTATGCTAATGATAATAGTTTAAACATCTATAAAGGATTAGAATGCTAAAAGATATCCAAAGCTTAATAATGAAAAACACTATAGTTTAAGTCATTTTGGTTATTGCAGGTTCTTTATGAAAGATCGGGGTCCTAGATGCTTAATCTAGAGAATTTTTCAAAACCATGCCTCTTGGGCAGAATGACTAAAACTCCGCATTCTGGTAAAACGGTGATATGCGAAGAAATGTTGAATCTTATACATAGTGATGTATCATATTTTCAACAAGTAGTGGAAATCATTAGTTAATTGTGTACTTAAGTGAATAAAGTATTTACTTAATGAAACATGAAGTTTGAAATGATTTGAATTGTTCAAATGAGTTCATAACTAATGGGATATTGAATTAACTGAAGTATTCAAGTTCAGTTTAGCATAAAAAGAACTTGTGAAAGATGTTTCACAAATTATGATAATTGGACGAATTCAAACTATGTTGAAATATCTAAACATCATAATCATTGTGTATTAAGATACATATGGTATAATATTATCTCTTATAGGGGTTATAGTTATCGTTTAGAGTTAAAGATCAAAATAAGCAGACACTCATTTGAAATACAAAGGAACATCTAAAGATTCGTGGAAACAACACCATAAGTGTTATGGCACATTCGAGTTTCTGCAGATTTCGATAAGTCGAAGTCGTGGCGAATAAACATGTCTTTGTAAAGTATTCTTAGGAAGCTATGAATGCATCTTCCACAAAGGGGCAAACCAGTAGTTGTCCAAAGTTGATGTGTCTTGATGAAGATACAGGTGGAATAAAGTAAAAGATCAAACAAGGTATTTGACCTTACCTCCGAATTGTTGAGTGGCGCAGCAGAATTTGTTTCGTGAAACCAAACTCTACAAATCGAGGAGAAGCCAATGATAATGATCATAAAGTTTTAGGCAATACTTTTACTGCAGAAGGTAGGATTCAACTATATGTTCTAAACACGTTTCTGGAATTATATTGTTGATTCACTTGTCATGTTTTGAACAAGACATACCTACAAGTTACAAAGAAGCGTGATGGACCTGAGTGCGAGAAATGACTAGGAGTCATAAAATCATATATTAAGTTACATTTAAGATTGCAAAGTAACATGTTACTTGATCTTATTAAAGTAAAGAAGTTTACTTGATATTTCTGAATGACTGCAAAGTCATAAGAAGGAGATGAAACTTAATGAATGACAGAAAGCTCGATTTGTCACAAGTTTAGACAAATTCAAGGAGTTGACTATAGCAGTAGTGATGCTTAAGTATTTTGGATTTACACTAGAAATATATATGGATATTGAAGTCTCGTAATTGGAATTCTCAAATTGATGACGATCAAAGAATTTTGGAATGTCCAAGATTATTGAGAGGACCTAGATTTGAGTGGGAGCAATCTTGGCTAATTCATAATATGTAGCTAACATATTTTGAGTGGGAGCTAAGTGAAATCCCTAGATCTCAAACATGAATGTCATATTTGAGTGGGAGCTAAGGAAAATCCCTGGATCTCAAACATGAATGTCATATTTGAGTGGGAGCGTGAAATAATTCTGGAATATATGGACGACATATGTGAATGATGTGATTGGTGTTAGTAGTATTTAAGAATAAGGATGAAGTTGAAGTTATTAAACAATAAGATCTATCAAGATAGATTGGTGAGTTTAATAAACACTGAATATCGAATGTTTCCTGGACTTGACTCTAAAAGATGTTCAGAATGTCCTAAGAAAAGATTCTGAAGAAGCTCAGAATGGAACAAGGTGAGAAAGTAGTTCTTACTATATGAAGCATTGAGTTAGTATTGCAACTATGGTTGAAAGAAAGAGATGCGTTGCATGTCCTATGCCTCAGTCATAGGTTCTTCCATAAAACCATGTTGTATACTCGACGTAATGTGACCTAAAGTTCTGGTTGGTAGGACAAAGTCTTAACTGTAAGAACATGTCTTTAAGTGGTTCCTGAGTTGATCACTGAACCAGAATTAAGTTTGTACTTAAGTAGCAAGAAGCAATGTAAGTGGCATAGTTACATTCCATGCACTAGGATCTACATAGATATAGAAGTGTAAATGCAACATCTGATGTGATGTATAATGTTATGGCGGGGCTAGTTCGCTTTTAACGTAGAATGATGTGTCCCAGGGCCCAGTGCCCATGAGAAAGCCCTCGAGGTTGATCTAACGTCACTATAAGCTCCTAGAATCCGGCCTCGTTCTGCTGCCATGACTATAGTATATACACAAAGGATAGCAAAGTGTGTTTTGAAGTTTAGATGACAACAGTGAAAACGACTGTCATCATAAACACTAGAAACAAAAGTCTCACTTTGTTGCTAAAGAAATGCTTCGACCCATTATAATATAATGGTGTGAATGTCAAAATTAGGAAGACATTAACGATTTGCAAAAGACATAATGATCTGGTAAAACAGAACATGGACATGACGTTTCCCATAAGCATGCATGATCTGTAAACGCATATAGTATATGGTTTATACGAGTAAAATGCAAGATGGATTATTTGTACTCTAGTGCAAGTGGGAGACTGAAGGAGATATGCCCTAGAGGCAAATAAGAAATAGGTTTTTATTGTCATATCTCAATTAGTTTATAATAGTTTCATATTGTGCTAGAACTATTACAAGTAGAAACATTGGTACAGGTGTGGTATGAAACAACCAAGTCCCTAGTAGCCTCTATTCATACTAGTTCATTGGTCACGAAGATGATCTGGGTTTCAAGATCATGGGCATTTATGCCGACTGACAACGAGATCATATCATTAGAGAATGATGTGGTTGGACATTCCTCGAAGGATTGCAACACGATCAAGTCATATAGTTCATTGTTGCAACAGCTATACCTAGACTCCTTCTCCTTAAACCGTGAGCTCATATTACTCACTGTTTCCCTAGGCTGCTTTGACTGCATCAAATGTCATCTGGTAATACAGTGGTTATAAAGGTGTACGTTGGGTATTCCGAAGGAACAGTAGATGACATGTGATTGCAAGACCGGGATTTGTTCACCCACCTAACGGGTAAAGATACATACGGCCGACTTGGTGAGATTACATTTATAAATGTTGCAACATGTGACTAGGTCACGGGGATGTAATATCACACTAACAAGAAAACATAACTTGTTGTGAACGACATTGAACAAGGTATGGGATACCAGTGATCGGATCTCGGACAAGTTGTATCGAGAAACAAAAGGAAGAGGATGCTACATTTAGACAGTTCAAAACGACATTGTCATCAGGAATGCATAGGGGTCACATGGACATCCCTGGTCCCTTTGTTGATCATTGATACAGATCATGTCTAGAGCATTCCCGAGCCGTGAGAGGATACACTTAAGGGTATGATGAGAGCGATCATTCGTAAGATGGAATCACAGTAGAGAAAGAGAGAAAGCCGAAATCGTTCCGCAGAGAGATCCGAAGTTGTTTGGAGAAAGAATAAAGGACCGGAAATGTTCCGCAAAAATATCCGAAGCCGTTCGGAGGAAATCGAAAGGGAACCGAAAGGTGTTTCGGGTCAAGATGGACTTTGTAATATGTATTTACATATTAATTAGTGTAATTAATATTAAATATAATATTAAAATCTAATCTGAAGAGTTATTCCACTAATGGGCCAAACTTCCTAGGGAAATAGGGCCCATGAGGGAAAACCGGAGGAGGGAAGGGCCAAGGGCCAAAGGGCCAAGGCCCAGGCGCCTTGAGGGGGCCAACCCGGCCAGCCTAGGGCTGTGCGCGGGGTGGGGCCCACCCCTGGCCGGTGGCCCATGTGGCCCATACGCCCCCTCCCCTCTCTCCCTTGTTTAGTCCCACATGGGAAACCCAAAGTGAAGGAAATATGCCCTGAGAGGCAATAATAAAGTTGTTATTATATATTCCTTATATATATGATAGATGTTTATTTTACATGCTAGAATTGTATTGATCGGAAACATCAATACAAGTGTGTTTAATAAACAAAAAGGGTTCCTAGTTATGTCTCTCTTATAGACTAGCTTGTTGATTAACAAGATGATCAAGATTTCCTGATCATGGACATTGGATGTTGTTAATAACAAGGTCACACCATTGGTGGAATGATGTGATGAACATTCATCCGACGTATAGCATTACGATCAATTCATTATGTTTATATTGCTATAACATTATACGAAGTAATCTTTATCCTTAGACCATGAGATCATGTTAATTGCTAACACTGGAAGAGTATCTTGATAACATCAAACGTCACACCGTAACAAGGTGACTATAAAGATGGGTTCAGTACTACGAAGGTGTTATGTTGAGGCTCATGGATCAAGAGTGGAATTTGGCAATCCAGATGACGGATAGAAATACTCTGGGTTCTCTTAGTGATATCACATTGAGATAGCTTGCAAGCAAGTGATATGATCACTAGAATGTTATATCACGGGAACGACAAAAGAGTGCATGTCGGAAACGAGATCAAACTAGGTATGGAGATACCGATGATCGAATCTCGGACATGTAATATATCGAGAGACAAAGGGATTTAGTTACAAGCGTTAAAGGTTCTCACGATCGCAGAAGTCATCGTTGAATGTGTAGGAGTCAGTACGGATCTCCAGGTCCCGCTGCTGATTATTGATCGGAGAAGGGTCTCGATCATGTCTGCATTATTCGCGAACCATAGGGTGGCACACTTAAGAGTTACCGGACACCATTTTGGAGCACATATGTTTCAGACGAAAGAATTGAAAAGCGCAGGAATCGTTTCAATAGAAACCGGAAATTGTTTCGGGTGAAATTGAAGAAGGTGGTTATGCATGTAATATTGAAATATTGCAAGGGGCTATATGTGAATCTTTGTTAATTAAAGAAATTAACAAAATTCTGAATAAATTTAATAAAGAGAGTTTTATTAAATGAGAGAGCATTAAATTTGGAGAAATTTAATGCATTTAAAGTGGAGACTTTAAAAGGGAATGTGAAGAGGCATTTTAATGTGGAGGGGTTGCCACCACATGAATGGGGGAGGTGAGGGGTCACCCCCCATGCGCCGGCCATGGAGAGAGGGGGCACCCCCCTCCTCCTATAAAAGGCCACCCATTCCCTACTTCATCCTCACACCTCCTTGTGAAGGATCTCTCTCCCCCTCTAGAATTATTCCCCCATGGTCTCGGATTAGCGAGATACATGTTCCCAGTGGCATTTCGTCTGAAAGGAGTTGTTGCTCCCGCTGGATCGCTGGAGCGAGGAGGTGGAGGTTGTCCGGTGGCTTGAACGTGTGTGCGAGTGCGGATGCGCTGCTGAGTTGCGGCGCTCGGACTTCCTCACGATCTTGAGATCGGCAAGTGTACGACTACATCAACCACGAGTTCCTACTCGTTAACAAAGCTCGTTGTCTACGAGGGTAAGTTCTTGTTGGATGTATGCCCACCCGTTGCTTTGTACCTAGTAGATAGATCTTGGTGTGTAGTTCACACCGTAGGAATTTTTTGTTTTCTATGCTGCGGACCCAATAGTGGTATCAGAGCTTGATCTATGCGTAGGTGCTTAGCACGGGTAGTACACATATGTTGATATGTGGGCGATGATGATCATGTTATTGCATCTTCTATGTATTTTGGATATTAGTGGCATAGTGGGATGAAGCGGCCCGGACCAACCTTACATGTCATCGTACATAAGACCGGTTCCACGACTGACATGCAACTTGTTTTGCATAAGTGGCTGCCGGGTGTCTGTCTCTCCTACTATAGTCAATATCTGATTTACAACGAGTTGCTAATAACTTAGTTATCCTCGTTGTGGTTCATGTTCGTAGGTGAGAACGGTTCTATCTCCGAAAGCCCTAAGCCACGTAAAACTTGCAATTGATAAATTAGAGGCGTCTAGTTTAGATCGTTGCTGGGCTAGTGTATTGATATAGTATTGTTGTAAGTAGATGTATGGTAGATACTCTTACAACACAGTCAATGTGTAAGTTCCATAGACCTTGGCCTTACACACAAAGGAATGATAGAGATCATACCACGATGCAAGTGATAGGGATCAAATGCATGGACCATATCATCTCACTTTACACATTAGATGTTGGCATCTTATACTGCTAGTTTGGCACGTTTGGTAGCATTATAAGATGATCCCTCATTTAGATATCAAGATAGAAATGTGTTCTTCCTTGAGTATGCACCGTTCTATGGCCTCGGAACACGGACCGAAAGGTTAAGCATGAGTCATATGGTTGATATGATTCCCATATAGATGTTCGCCTTTGAAGCTATATCAACTCACGTGATGATCGGACTTGGTGTAGTGGATTTGGTTCATGTAATCACCAAAAGGACATGAGGGATGTCGTTTTTGTGTGGGAGTTCATTAGTAATTTGGATTAGTTGAACTCAATCTATCATAAACTTAGTCTAAATAAACTTTACAAATTCTGTTGTAGATGGCACCACCTGCTTTTAATTTCAATGTGTTCATGGAGAAAGAGAAACTTGCTGCGAATGGTAGCAACTTCACCAACTGGGCTATGAATTTGAGGATTCTCCTCACTGCTGCACAAAAGCAATATGTGCTAGATGCGCCGCTAGGCCCCCCACCAGCTCCTGATGCCCCTGACGAGGAAAAGAATGTCTATGTGACTCGTCAGGAAGACCACAACTTAGTGCATTGCGGCATACTGTATGGGCTAGAGCCAGAACTTCGAAAGCGTTTCGAAAATGGCAATGCCTTTGATACCATGGGAGAATTGAAAATGATTTTCGATACCCATGCTGCCGTAGAGAGTTATAATGCTACAGAAAAGTTCTTTAGCTGCATGATGGAGGAAAACAGCTCCGTTAGTGAGCACGTACTCAAAATGTCTAGGTACGCCGATAAGCTTGTGTCCTTGGGAATAACGATTCCCATTGACTTAGGCATACATCGTGTTCTCCAATCTCTGCCACCTAGCTACAAGAGCTTCGTGGTGAACTATAATATGCAGGGCATGAAGAAGTCTCTTCCCAAGCTTCTGTCAATGCTTAAAGACTGCAGAAGTGGAGATTAGGAAAGAACATCAAGTGTTGATGATCAATAGGACCACCGGTTTCAAGAAGGACAAGAAAGGCAAGCACAAGGGAAAGAAGGGTGGCAAGTCTGTTGCCACGCCTGAGAAGAAACCCCGGCCTGGCCCTAAGTCTGACACCGAGTGCTACTATTGCAAGGGGACTGGCCATTGGAAGCGCAACTGCCCCAAGTATTTGGCGGACAAGAAGTCCAGCAAGGCAAACAAAGGTATATGTGATATACATGTTATTGATGTGTACTTGACTAGTACTCGCAGTAGCACCTGGGTATTTGATACCGGATCGGTTGCTAATATATGTAACTCGATTCAGGGGCTACAGAACAAGCGACAACTAGCAAGGGATGAGGTCAGGATGCGGGTCGGCAATGGATCAAGAGTTGATGTGATCGCCGTCGGGACGCTACCTCTCCATTTGCCATCGGGATTAGTTATAAACATAAATAATTGTTATTTGGTGCCTGCACTGAGCATGAACATTGTATCTGGATCGTGTTTGATGCAAAGTGGTCATTCCTTTAAATCTGAAAACAATGGTTGTTCGATTTATAAGAATGATATCTTTTATGGTCATGCACCTATGTTGAATGGTTTATTTCTGTTGGATCTCGATAGTAATATTATGCACATTCATAATGTTAATACTAAAAAGATTAAACTTGATGATGATATGTCTACATATATGTGGCACTGCCGTCTAGGTCATATTGGTGTTAAACGCATGAAGAAACTCCATTCTGATGGACTTTTGGAATCACTTGATTTTGAATTATTTGATACATGTGAGCCATGCCTTATGGGCAAGACGACTAGAACGTCGTTTTCTGGTTCAATGGAATGGGCGACAGATCTATTGGAAATCATACATACTGATGTGTGTGGACCAATGGGTGTGTCGGCGCGAGGTGGATATCGTTATTTTGTTACTTTCACGGATGATTTGAGTAGATACGGGTATATCTATTTGATGAAACACAAGTCTGAAACTTTTGAAAAGTTCAAGGAATTTCAGAATGAAGTGGAAAATCATCGTAATAGAAAGATCAAATTTCTACGGTCTGATTGTGGAGGAGAGTATCTAAGTTACGAGTTTAGCACACACATGAAAGAGTGTGGAATAGTTTCACAACTCATGCCTGCCGGAACACCACAACGTAATGGTGTGTCGGAACATTGTAATCGTACCTTATTGGATATGGTTCGATCTATGATGTCTCTGACTGACTTACCTCTGTCATTTTGGGGTTATGCACTAGAAACAGCTGCATTCACTTTAAATCGGGCACCAACTAAATCCGTTGACACCACACCGTATGAATTATGGTTTGGAAACAAACCTAAGCTGTCATTTCTTTAAGGTTTGGGGATGCGATGTTTATGTGAAGAAACTTCAACCGGATAAACTCGAACCCAAAGCGGAAAAATGCGTCTTCATAGGATACCCTAAGGAAACAATTGGGTATACCTTCTATCATAGATCCGAGGGCAAGGTTTTTGTTGCTAAGAATGGATCCTTTCTTGAGAAGGAGTTTCTCGCGAAAGGTGTGAGTAGTCGGAAGGTAGAACTCGAAGAGGTTATTGAACCTTCTCTTCATGGAATGGCGAGTGGCGTAGCACCGAAAGTTGTTTCGGAGTTGACTTCACCTGATGAAGAGAGAGCTAATGATAATGATCATGAAACTCCGAAAGAGGACACTACCGAACCTCGCAGGTCAAGCAGGACACGTGCAGCTCCTGAACTGTACGGCAATCCTATTGTGAATTTCATGGTTGATGAAATGGATGACCCTGCGACGTATGAAGAAGCGATGATGAGCCCGGATTCCAACAAATCGCTAGAAGCCATGAAATCCGAGATGGAATCCATGTACGAGAACCAAGTTTGGAACTTGGTGGACTTACCTGACGACCGAAAGGCCATTGAGAATAAATGGATTTTCAAAAGAAAAACTGATGCTGATGGTAATGTGACCATCTATAAGGCTCGACTTGTCGCAAAGGGGTTTCGACAAATTCAAGGAGTTGACTACGATGAGACATTCTCTCCCGTAGCGATGCTAAAGTCGGTTAGGATTGTGTTAGCAATTGTTGTATATTTCGATTATGAAATATGGCAGATGGATGTGAAAACTACGTTCCTCAATGGTAATATTGAAGAAGAGTTGTATATGATACAACCTAAGGGTTTTGTCGATCCTAAGGATGCTGATAAGGTATGCAAACTTTAGCGATCCATCTATGGACTGAAGCAAGCATCCCGGAGTTGGAATCTCCGCTTTGATGAGGTGATCAAAGAGTTTGGATTTGTCCAAACTTATGGAGAGACTTGTATTTACAAGAAAGTGAGTGGAAGCAATGTGGCATTTTTGATATTATATGTGGATGACATATTATTGATTGGAAATGATATAGATCTTTTAAACAGTGTTAAAAGTTATCTAAACAGCAAATTTTCGATGAAAGACCTTGGTGAAGCGTCATATATATTAGGCATTAAAATCTACAGAGATAGATCAAGGCGCCTAATTGGGCTATCGCAGAGTACATACCTTGATAAGATATTAAAGTAGTTTAATCTGGACGAAAGTAAGAAGGGGTTCTTACCTATGTTGCAAGGCAAGACATTGACTAAGACTCAAAGTCCGGCTACTGCGGAAGAAAGAGATGATGGATAAGATCCCCTATGCCTCGGCCATAGGCTCTATTATGTATGCCATGCTATGTACAAGACCGGATGTGGCACATGCTATTAGTTTGACTAGTAGGTACCAATCTGATCCAGGTTCGGAACACTGGATAGCGGTAAAGAAAATCCTCAAGTACTTGAGAAGAACTAAGGATATGTTTCTTATATACGGAGGTGAAGAAGAGCTAGTCGCTAAGTGTTATGTCGATGCTAGCTTTGACACCGATCAGGATGACTCTAAGTCTCAATCCAGATATGTATTTCTCTTGAATGGAGCAGCAGTTAGTTGGAGGAGTTCCAAACAACCTGTGGTGGCTGGATCAACGACGGAGGCGGAATATGTTGCTGCTTCAGAAGCGGCACAGGAAGCAGTTTGGATGAAAGAGTTCATTACGGAACTGGGTGTGGTTCCCAGTGCGTTGGACCTGATGGTGATATATTGTGACAACAATGGAGACATAGCCAACGCAAAGGAACCGAGGTCTCACAAGAATTCCAAACATATTAAGCGCCGGTTTCACTCCATCCACGAGCATGTCAAGGATGGAGATATAAAGATTTGTAAAGTACACACGGACCTAAATGTAGCAGATCCGTTGACTAAATTTCTCCCTAGGGCAAAAAATGATCAACACCAGAACTCCATGGGTGTTAGATTTATCACTATGTGAACTAGATTATTGTCTCTAGTGCAAGTGGGAGACTGAAGGAAATATGCCCTGAGAGGCAATAATAAAGTTGTTATTATATATTCCTTATATATATGATAGATGTTTATTTTACATGCTAGAATTGTATTGATCGGAAACATCAATACATGTGTGTTTAATAAACAAAAAGGGTTCCTAGTTATGCCTCTCTTATAGACTAGCTTGTTGATTAACAAGATGATCAAGGTTTCCTGATCATGGACATTGGATGTTGTTAATAACAAGGTCACACCATTGGTGGAATGATGTGATGAACATTCATCTGAAGTATAGCATTACGATCAAGTCATTATGTTTATATTGCTATAACATCATACGAAGTAGTCTTAGTCCTTAGACCATGAGATCATGTTAATTGCTAACACCGGAAGAGTATCTTGATAACATCAAACGTCACACCGTAACAGGGTGACTATAAAGATGGGTTCAGTACTACGAAGGTGTTATGTTGAGGCTCATGGATCAAGAGTGGAATTTGTCAATCCAGATGACGGATAGATATACTCTGGGCCCTCTCGGTGATATCACATTGAGATATCTTGCAAGCAAGTGATATGATCACTAGAATGTTATATCACGGGAACGAGAAAAGAGTGCATGTTGGTAATGAGATCAAACTAGGTATGGAGATACCAATGATCAAATCTCGGACATGTAATATATCGAGAGCCAAAGGGATTTAGTTACAAGCGTTAAAGGTTCTCACAATCACAGAAGTCATCGTTGAATGTGTAGGAGTCAGTACGGATCTCCAGGTCCCGCTGCTGATTATTGATCGGAGAAGGGTCTCGATCATGTCTGCATTATTCACGGACCGTAGGGTGGCACACTTAAGAGTTACCGGACACCATTTTGGAGCACATATGTTTCAGACGAAAGAATTGCAAAGCATAGGAATTGTTTCAATAGAAACCGGAAATTTTTTCGGGTGAAATTGCAGGAGGTGGTTCTGCATGTGATATTGAAATATTGCAAGGGGCTATATGTGAATGTTTGTTAATTAAAGTAATTAACAAAATTCTGAATAAATTTAATAAAAAGAGTTTTATTAAATGAGAGAGCATTAAATTTGGAGAAATTTAATGCATTTAAAGTGGAGACTTTAAAAGGGAATGTGAAGAGGCATTTTAATGTGGAGGGGTTACCACCACATGAATGGGGGAGCTGAGGGGTCACCCCCCATGCGCCGACCATGGAGAGAGGGGGCACCCCCCTCCTCCTATAAAAGGCCACCCATTTCCTCCTTCATCCTCACACCTCCTTGTGAAGGATCTCTCTCCCCCTCTAGAATTATTCCCCCATGGTCTCGGATTAGCGAGATACATGTTCCCGGTGGCATTTCGTCTAGAAGGAGTTGCTGCTTCCGCTGGATCGCTGGAGTGAGGAGGTGGAGGTTGTTGGGTGGCTTGAACGTGTGTGCGAGTGCGGATGCGCTGCTGAGTTGCGGCGCTCGGACTTCCTCACGATCTTGAGATCGGCAAGTGTACGACTACATCAACCACGAGTTCCTACTCGTTAACAAAGCTCGTTGTCTACGAGGGTAAGTTCTCGTTGGATGTATGTCCACCCGTTGCTTTGTACCTACTAGATAGATCTTGGCGTGTAGTTCACACCGTAGGAAATTTTTTGTTTTCTATGCTGCGGACCCAACACAAAGGGGAGGGCACACCCCCTCCCCCTATATAAAGGGGTGCCCATGGGTGGGATTAGCACACCAATATTTGGAGAAGTCATTTGGTTGACTTCCTCCTTCTGTCTCTCTCCCACTATACCTCGTGACCATGGCCCCAAGTCTGGGCTATGCGATTAAGGCACTCCTGTAGTACGCCGTTGCGCTACAGGGATTCCTAGCCGGATATCAACTTCCGCACTCCCAGCGGGATCGGGGAGTCGGAGGTCTCATCGTGCACCGAATGTGTATGAAGACATGAGGCGCAACACTTGGGGCGCTTAAATGTCGTGAGCCGGAGCTTCGCGACCTTGAGGTCGGCTTCGAGTACGACTACATCAACCACGTTCCTCGTGGAACGTTAACCGCGTATAGACTACAAGGGTATGTATTCTCTACGCATCGGCCGTTACCGCATTACTACATAGATAGATCCTAGGCTAAGTTTCTAGGGTTTCGTCGTAGGAATTTTTTTGTTTTCTACGCCGATCCCCAACAATTGCTTGGCTGTGCTTCGACTCCCGCCGTGGAGCTTGACGAAGGAGAAGTGGTCCTCCAACCAGATTTTTGGGTCCTGCAGGCCGTCAAATTTTGGGTTCTCCGATGGGAGCTTGAACCCCTTGGGCATTCGCTTATGCCTGATAGATCTGCTAAAGCATCTGGCACAACAGAGCTCCACGTCTTCGTCCTCTGAGTCAGTAGAACGGGCACGCCATGCCCTCGACTTGTCGATTTTGCGCTGCGTGAGGTCATCACGCACATCGTAGTCGTGGTCATGTCGCAGTGAGCGGCGACGTCGAGACATATCGTGATTGTCGTTGCTGGACGAGGGTGAGGAATAGCGTTTTGCCAGGTCCTTGCCTTTCTTCGGCTCTAGCGTCGGCTCTTTGTCGAGAGCGGCCTTGATTAACCCCAAGCCCGCGATCATAGATCGGTGCATCGCGGCTCGGGGATCTCCAGCCGGCGGCTGGTTGTTGAGGAGGTACATGGTGGCCGCTGTCACCGCAGCTTGCGGCGTCTTTGGGACCATGTTGCCCCGCGTGTCGACTGTCATTGAGCCGAAGTCGAGGACCTTTGCAGCTTCTATGCGTTCCTTCTCGGTGAGATGGGCCATATCGCCTCTTGTTGGCGATGTACTCGTCGTCTTTGCAGGAGGATCCTCCATGGGAGGAGAGCCTGACCCGTCGAAGACTCGACTCATCTGCCGCCCTTTTACGCGCTTCGAGTTGCAGATCATGTGTAGCTGGCGTCTATACTCCTCCTTTAGTAGCCAATGGTAGCCCATCAGTAGGTCCTGCGGCGTGCCGGGAGGCAGAGGATTGGCTCGTAGAGCTTCTCGGCAACGGCCCCATTCGTTGTCGTTGAGCCTTATCACGATGCATTCGCTGGTGTGTTCGTTCACCATGGTTGGTGGTTCGACTGCCCCTCCATTGTTGACGGGTGCGCCATTGCCGCCGTTAGTGGGGCCACCGTTGGGTGGTCCGCCATTAGGTGTGCTACCATTGGGCGGATCAGGCCCGTTGCCACCATTTTCGCGATTGGCGCTTGTTTCGCCAGCGTTGATGACGGTGCACATGAAGTGGTTGGGGAAGCTGTTGCTTCCGCAACTTTCAGATCCGGAGCCGTAGACTCCATCTTCCGTTGCTAGGTCACCCAGATCGGATTCGTGACTGCTGTCGTTGTCCGTGCTCTTAGCTGCTGCTGAGGTGTTGAGCTCACTGAGGGTGCCGATTGGTGGCGGGAACCACGATGTTGGAGCAATCACGGGTTCTGTTGGCTAGTCAGGCATGCGAAGTGTGCCCATCTGACCAATTTGGAAGCGGAATCTCCCAATCGCCAGACTGATTCCATCGCCCATGGACTTGAAAGCTGGGCGAGTGGCCGACGTGTGGACAGTGAAGTCGAACGCGCCGAAGAGCTGGCAGATCTCCGCTGTTGCGGAGTTGTAGATCGCGGTTGACGGGACTGAAGAAGTCGCGACATCATCACTCTCAATTCGCATAGACGACGTCAATTGACGAGGGTTTAACTCATCAATGCCCATTGTTATGGACTTGGGTTTTGGAGAAGGAGGGAGCGTTGGAAGCATCAATCAGCTAGCAAACAAGCACACATGGACGCAAGGTTTACCCAGGTTCAGGCCTCGTAGAGGTCCCTACTCCTTCTTGTCTGCTCTTGAAATTAATGAAGGAATCGACGATTACAATGGTGCGCAGATGCAATCTGGCGAGGGTTGTGGAAACTAGGGCTGCGTGTGTTCTCCTCGCTGCTCCCTCCTAGCCTTTATATAGATAGGCTGGGTCTCGTGTAGCAGGTCGAGTCGGTTACAGGTTAGGGTTTTCCCTTTAAACTTTCTATCTTTAGCTTCTTCTTGTCTCGCAAGCAATCAATAGTCTGTAGGCCACTCGAGTTCTCCATTTGGGACTTGGCAACGCCGTGGGCTTCTATCGTATCTAGGCCGTATGTACCAACCTCGAGTACCTGTAGGGTATACCCATGTCACATATGAATCATGCCTAAGTTCGGCAAAATAACTTGAACACCGTGTATTACTTGAATACAAAGTGTTTGGTGATTTGTTAAAAGTAAATACATATTCGATGTATTGTGTTTTAACAAAATGGTGATTATCATTATATGATTGTTTAAATGTGTAAAGAAGTTTACCAAAGGAAACATGAGTATGAAACTATTTGATATGATCAACTAAGGGTATTAAAGATAAACGAGAATCTAATTACTACGATTTGATCAATAGTAATGAAATTCAACTTCATAAGATTGGCATAAAAGAAAATTCTGGAATGCAAAGCGTTTTGAAACGTCAAAATGCAAAGCATCACAATGTGATATTCGATATCAAAGTGGGTAAATAGATGGCACCAAATAAATCATTCTAGTGTAGGTGTAGAGACCATTAGTTAGAAATAGTTAGCACTCAATTAGAACATATAGTGAACCATTTGGATTCGTGAGATCGGCTTCATATCAAGTATGTATCGTGTTAAAAAAATTGGGGTTATTCGATATAACCAAAACAATAGCGAATAAGTCCTTGTAGAGTATTCATTGGAAAACTTTGAATACGAATTCCATAGCTGAAACCAAAAGAGAAGCAAAACTAGTATTGCTTGGATTTTTGGTGCATTCTTGAGAAAGTTCACATTCAGTGACATTTCTCGATTATGGAGCAAATGGAAGATAGTGAAAAACATGATGAGGATTCAGAATCCTGCATCAGAGTGTTGAGAAGCGCAACGGAAGGCGTTTCTAAATGTTTCTTTTCACAAAGGAAAGAATCATTGTGTTTTCCCCACTGTTGTTTCACTACATGAAGTAGGATTCAAAATGTATCCCATATCTTGTATGGAGACATTTGTGAATCATTTGTCATGATTACTAGAATATGACATACCTACGAACTACTAAGGAAATAATGGTAAACTAGAATTATGAGAAATCCTTGAAGCAAAATTCCCTTGAGATTAGATAGCAATTTATTGTTGAATCTTACAAGCAAAGGGATTACTTAGATTTTCCCAAATGACTGCAAAGCCATAGTGGAAAAGGGGTGAATGACAAAAGCACAATTTGTCAAGTATTGGACAAATTCAAATGAATTTCATTCAAGTGTGCTGAAAGTCTGGTGGATTTAAAACTGGTAAAGTACTAGTATCTCATAGTAAATCTCCAAGTTTGATATTTGATCAAATGATTTTAAAATACTTCAAAATAGTAAGTGGATATGCAATTTGCATGAAATTTAGTGGGAGCTATAAAATCTTCCTAAAACAATATGTGAATGACATATTTTTGAGTGGGAGCAGTATAAGTCTCAAATTCAAATAAGTAGGAACATAGTTTGAGTAAGAGTAGTGACTCATACCCAAATATGTTGGGAACATATTTTGAGTGGGAGCTTAAAGGAGTTATTCTTAAGTATGTATATGGCACATTAAGAATGAAAGCACAAGTACCAATAAATAAAGATTTATAGGGAGTAGAAGTTGATAATAAGTATATTACGATGTTATGTATTATTCCTTAACGAATTATAAAAAGAGTTTCAGAATAGAAGTTAGTTAAGGAACTGGTCCTTCATAACTCAAATAAGGAATATAATTAAGTCTAAAAATCGATGTTTCAAAGAAAGAAAAGGATGATCATCATCCACTATGTTGATACATAGGTTCTATCTTAGAAAACAATAATGGTGACTTAACATAATATATGATCCAAGTAGGAACGTTTGAAAAGTGATTAAGTTTCAATCACAAAACATTGAGTTAAGTTTGTCTGCAGTATCTAATAGAGAACTATAGACAAGTTTTCCAAATCCATAAAGGATGGTATATCTTAAAGCATAAAGGGTTATGTTATAAGGGAATATGTTGGAAACTCCAGTAAATACCGACTAAAGTTAAGTAGGAAGCAAGGTGAACAAAACATCGAAAGTTGCACAGGGTGCACTCGTGTTTCGATGATTACATTTATAATAATAAATAAGGATACCATCTAAAGTGTTGTATAATGTTATGGCAGGGCTAGTTCGCTTTTAATGTAGAATGATGTATCCCAGGGCACAATGCCCATGAGAAATCCCTCGAGGTTGATCTAAAGTCACTGTAGGCTCTTGGAATCTGGCCTCGTTCTGCTGCCATAGCGACGATGCATACACGAAGATGTTATCATGTGCTAATAAAGTATTAATGTCAATCAAGGTGACATTAGTAAGTTGCAAAGGATTTGGGACTGTAAAGTAAAGGCCCAAGACTCGACCTCTTCCATGAGCAAGCATGTTCAGGGTACCGAAAATATGGTCCCAATGATTAAGAAATGCAGCTAGGTTATTTGTACTCTAGTGCAAGTGGGAGACTATTGGAAATATGCCCTAGAGACAAATAATAATAAGGATTATTATCATATTTCATAAAGTTTATGATTAATTTTTATATCATGCTATAACTGTATTGAGAGGAATATCAATACACGTGTGATATACAAACAACCAGGGGTTCCCAGTGAAACTCTAGTCACTAGTTCATTGGTCAACAAATGATCAAGGTTTCTTGATCATGTGGCATTTATGCCAGTTGGAAATGGAGTCAACTCATTATGAGAATGAGATGATGAACCAATACCCAACCTAAACATCGTGACCCGATCATGTCACAAAGTTCAAAGTTAAATTGATTAGAATGGATCCTCGTAGACTATTTCTTAGACCGTGAGGCTATATCAATCACTGTCTCCCGAGAGTGCTTAGATAGCATCAAGCGTCACTTGGTAATACAGTGATTATAAAGGTGTGCTCAGGTACTTGGAGGAACTGTAGAGGCAATATATGTCAAGAGCGGGATTTTTCCATCCACGTGACGGAAAGATACTCAAGGGCTCACTTGAAGAAGTTATATCCAATAGTTGCGGAGCGTATAATTTGATCACAGGGATATCACTTGTCGGAATGAGTCAAGTAGCATTGTTCGGTAACACGATTGAACATGACATGGTGATGTCATTGATCAGATCTCGGGCAATGCAAGTATCGAGATACAAAGGGAATAAGACACGACTATCCCGGTTCAAACGATAAAAGATCTTCGTGGAATGCACAGGAGTCACATGGCCATCCATGTCCCTCTGTTGATCATTGGTCCGGGTGTGTCCCGACCATGTCTAGAGTGTTCCCGAACCTTAGGGTATCACGCTTAAGGGCTTGATGATGCTTAGAGAGTGTTTATAGGATCAGTAGAATCACCAAAGAAGAGTAGAGAGAAAACCGGAAGGGTTACGATAAGTCCAGTGGATGTCCAGAGTGGAGGTAGAAGGTGTTCCATAGCCACGGAGATTGAATAATATGTAAATGAATGATAAATATTGATTTAATCATTTATTCATAATTATTTAATAAAAGAGAAAATCAATTAAAAGTTTAAAAGGCTGAATGTGCCAAATCCCGGAGGGGAAAGGGCCCAAGAGGGGACCGAACCCCTAGGAGGGGCCAAGGGGGTGGCCGACGGCCCTATTGGGCCAGCCCCCCACGTGGGGCCCATGGGGGGTGGCTGGCGGCGCCTCCCCCCACCTTTTCCTCCTTTAGTACCACCCCAAGACTTTGAGGGAGGGTGTACCTCCCCCTCTCCCTATATATAGTGGGGGTATTTGGCCATATAAATACACACAATATTCAATAAAAGGTTTCCTCACTTTTGGGATAGCTCCAATTGATATTCTCTCTCTCTCTCTCTCTCTCTCTCTCTCTCTCTCTCTCTCTCTCTCTCTCTCTCTCTCTCTCTCTCTCTCTCTCTCGCGCGCGCGCGCGCGTGACCATGGTCCCAAGTTCGGACTACGTGAATGAGAGACATCTTCACCGCGGAGCTCCGTTGCGCTGCGGGATTTGGATCCAGAAGCTCTAGTTCCGCAACTACTACTAGAGCGGGGAAGTGGGAGTCATCGTTAGGCACTGGATGCATGTAAATCCCCGCGAGGTGTCACATTTGAGGCACTCAAGTCATTGAGCCACATGAGCGCAAAGACTTCATCACGACCTTGAGGTCGGCTTCGGCTCGTCTACACCACGCTCTCCTGAGCGTTGACAACGCTTTTCGGTCTTCAAGCGTAAGTTTGTAAAAAGCCCCTCCCGCTACTGCATTACTAATAGATAGGTCTTGGCAACATCAGGGGTTCAGGGGCGTAGGGTAAAATTTTATTGTTTTCATACGCGGAACCCCTACACCAACGAGAAAGTATTTTATGTCGGTACCCCAAAAAAGATTTATAGTAACTAGTAATATAATAATTTAGTTGCTTCTAGCCCTCAATCGTACCTTCATCCTAAATTAGAGAGTCAATAAGTTTCTTGTTATGCTTGCCATTGGCCATAGCATGGAAATATGTTGTATTCGCATCTCCATCAAGAATAAATTTCACTTTAGAGCGGTGATACCATTTGAGCTCCTCTTCCCGAAGAAGTCTGGCAATTTCTGCATTTGATCGGTTTTTAAGCTCAATCTCTTGGGCAGATAAAAGTCTTACTTCCGCAAAAGCCTCTAAATCGTTGATAATAGATGAAAGGTGTATTTTTTTTCTTTTTAAGGATTCCGGCAGTATGTCTGGCCCAATCACGAAGGAATTTTTATAAGCGTTTGACCACTAACAGTTTACTCCCAAATAGCCTTCACCAAATCATGGAAACCATCACGATCCATCCATCCATCCAAGTTCAACTTGGCATGATCTGAAAAGCTTCAATACGTTCAAGAGCATGAATAGTTAACTTAGTGAATTTTTCTTCCCATTTGGTATCCATAAGCACTCTATCCAGTTTTTCATATGTAGGCTCCGGAAGACTATTAGCCCAGGTAAACTATCTTCCTAACATTGTAACCTCTCATATGTCCAAGCTTTCTATGACATCATTGAACATGAAAGGCAAATGTTCATCGAAACGGCACGACTTTTCTCATGAGGGAATCTTAGCAAGTTAAAATCTCTGCCTATAAGAATTGAATACGGATTCTCCTTATCCAGATTAATCAACTCACGTAAAAAGTCAGCCTTATAAACATCTTGTACAACCCCGTAGACAGCGACTAGAGACCATATGAAATCATCAGCCTTGTTACGGATATGGAGTTTAATACAAAAATCTCCACCGAACTAGCTAAGACTTCCATAGTCTCATCTCTGACGCCTAACAGGATCGCCCGATCATTGAAGACCTCTGCTATTTGAAAACATACCATTCATTGAGAAACACTAGGAGATTTGGATACACGAGACCTATTGCGAGATTTGTGGCTCTTCGATTTTCAACCAGAAGCTGTTAGGTCAAATAATGAACTCAGCTCAGTCTCATCGAAACCCTTCGCCCGCTCGAAGTCGCCGCCACCCGAAGCCGGCCAACGCCTCCGCCCGTAGGTAATCTCCAAGAACATCTTTTTTTATTAATTAGATGCATTTTGGAGCAACCACACATATAAATTTGTTATTTCGATCAAATGCATACTTTAGGATGCCCAACCCGCATCCTCGTCGTCAACTCGGCAGCAACAACGGAGGACTACTGGGCTCCGTCGGGCATATCCGAGACTGGGCTCCGCCAGACATGCCCTGGGAGGTGCTACACATAGCTTGATGAGGAATCCGGGTCCCGTCGTCGACCCAAAGCTTCTTTGGTGGCGGTCGATTGGTCCACTATCGGTGCAGAGGGAGCCGACCCCCGAGGAGGTGGTACGAAATCATGTCAGGGAGGAGAACGAGCACGTCCGTCGCTATATGTATGCGTTGGAGGTCAGGATCTCAAAAACCCAGCAGATTCTTTCCTTCTCTTTTGGTGTTAACCGCCCGCTGCTCAGCGACCGGCCAAAGGAGTCCAGTTTGATTGAGCGAGATGTATTAGTGATATTATCGAATTTATAATAGAACTATATCGAGAACTTAAATAAGATAACTAATATCTTGATTGTGGATGCTAAATATGAAGATTTGCAACGTCATTTCGTGCGTGCTTGGAGACTGCTATTCGAAGGATACGAATCCGTCCAATTAATAAAAAGTAGAACAATGTTTAAATAATTGGTACTAGTAAATAAGTACAAATAAAATGCAAGTTAATAAGTAGGAATAAAAAAGGAGCTATGCCGAGGGCTATCATAGGTGTACGGCAGCAGGAAAATTAGGAGTAGAAAAAGAAAATGGAAGGTGCTACGCGGAAGGTGGCCGTCACGGTCCGGCGTTCATGGGCCACGCGTCCACCGCCTACGTCGACGGCCTTGGTATGCCGAGCGTAGCCTTCGCCGTAGCCGGTCCTACGCCAACGGCCGTGGGGGAGCTGGTCTGGACGATGCCTGGCCGTCGGCGTAGCTCCGGACGGTCGGCGTCTCGGCTCATTCCTGTAGTGTATTTAATTATATGAATAATTAAATCATAAAAATTTGGTTATACGGCAAGATTCGGTTTCTTGTAGTATGGCCCACTAGTCTATCTATTATATACTAAAAGTAATATAAGAGTGTTTTTCGAGGCACTAGGTTGATCCACGTCATCTTAATTATTTTGATAGTTAAATTTGAAATCTATGGCTACGATTTAATAGGAGGCTAATTGTTACGTAGCCGCCGTATGGTGCGGGCTAACACCAACCACGTGTTTGTAGAATCGACCGAACGTGCCCGTGAAGAAGTAGTTCGGCCGATCGCGTTGCATGCACGTAGGTCAGGTCATGCACAATCTTTATTTCTTCCCCATTTCTTCCCCTACCGAGACAGACCAGGCCCACAAATCGATCTACTCTGTTTAAAAAATAAGAAGCCCATCCGTTTAAAGCATTGCACTTAGTATATACTCCCTCCCTTCAGAAATATAAGACATTTTAGCTTTGTAAAACGAATGTATCTAGACATCTTTTAGTGTATAGGTTCACTACAAACCTCTACGAACCTATGCACTAAAAGATGTCTAGATACATTCGATTCACAAAGATAAAATGTCTATATTTTCGAACGGAGGGAGTACATAACTCTCAAAAAAACTTAGTATATACATATATTTTCATGCATATCAGCTGCTCAATTGTATACAATTGTCTTTGTTTAACAAACATAGGTATTAGTAATTATTTAGAAGAACCTAGATTGTCAAGATTAAAAAATATATAGGAGTTTGTAGTGTCACGCAGACTCAAATTCTCCAAAACAGATTTGTACCGGAAAGATAATTTTAAAACCATATCGACAATAAATTATTACAAGTAAATATAGAGAAACCCCTAACAGATAGTCTCTAATAAAAATAATACTTAAGATAACAGCAAACCACATTGTACTGTAACAGACAATGAAGATTGTAAAAACACAAACTTCCATAGAAAATATACATTACATATGTCTAAACTACTTTTCTCCATAATCGGTCGCCGGCATCCGAGTTGATTCTAAAACCTACCATCAATTATGGACTCATCTTAGCAACACGGATGGGTATTTGAGATCTAAGTTCTAGATGATTATTTGTTTTAGTCGAGATGGAGGTGTAGATTGATCAAATCTAGAAGACTACTTCACCAAATATAAGTTTTGCTTGACATGTATTTGGTCAAGTCGACATGGCGATGTAGACCGATCAAATCTAAACTTCTTGTAGCCTTAATACAACATGTATTAGTATGATGGTTGGAAGTGACATCAAAGTCAAGTAATCTAATATGACAATCTCTACATTTTTGTGTGTGACATCAAAATGCATATTGGTTATTCTTTTTTTATATCTGACATCAATGCATCCTCTTAACAATCAATGTCTTCTAGCCAATTATAGTTGGATTGAAAATTGGTGTCATGTATTTTTTTGAGCATTGGAAATATTATCCTTTTAGTCTATCTTAGACTCCCGTATATGATTGACCGGAAAATCAAGGCTCATGGCGTTGATGTTCGACTCACGGTAACGTTTCAAGATATACATCTAGACATATAAAGTGTTACTACCCTAGGACATGGTCGTATAAAACAGATATGGTGGCAAGAAAAATATATTAGAGGCTCCAAAAACTAATCGATTCATACGTCTGTAGGACTATCTACGATATATAAAATTAAAAAAATGTAGCACTGAAAGTATGAATCTATCTTGCAAGTTATCAAATATTATAGAAGTAGAATTTGAATAGTAGGACTCTAACATCAACGAACACACGGTTGCGAGTGATATGATGAAAAGATACGAGCCATGGTAAATGTGCCATACAAGAGCATCAAGATCTAGATAGAGTCAATCTGTCGTCATTCTACATGGCACAATATCCGCTACTAGGAGATTGTCTCGAATAGCACACTAACCTAACCTACATACACTACACCCTAGATTTTTTTGAAAACTTAAAAGTTCCACACTAACATAAGAAAACATAATGTACTTAAAAACTCTAATGGTAATACAAACTCCTGAAAGTATATTTATCAAGAAACTATCCATAGTACTATGCACGGTGATATTCTTATAAGAAGCTGATAAAAGATTACATAATCTACTGCAATCTACAGATTTATGCATTTATCAATTACCCACTAAAAGGAAAATATAATATAAAAAGAAAGATGCGTTTTCTATCTGGGTATATTAGTTTTTACATCATTCAGCAATATCATTTCCTATTCTGTAGGAATGGTCCAAATATAATACATTCATTGCTCAAGTTATCTAAACATGAATTGATCATTTCTCAAGGAGCCCCTAATTATTTGAGAATCTGACTGCTGACCTTACCAACTAGCTAAAAAAAGTAAGATTTTAATTGGTATATAAAATAGAATGTCGTGGAAAAATGACACATTAAATCAATCTACTATCTTTGGACATATCCTAACAATCATTTACCAAGAAAGACGATTAGATGTTTTCTACATAGGTGATATATATTGTATAAAACATTGGCTATAACTACCAAATAATGTGAATGCGCACAAAATCAATAAATCTATTTTCTGGCTAATTTTGACACTGAGCAGGAACAATGCTCATGTTTCTAAAAAAAATAAGATGATGCCCTCGCATTTGTGAGGGACCCCATGCTAGTGTTCTAAAAGATTATTAGGTTCACACATTTGTAATGCATCTATCCATCCACGGTGTTGCAGAAATGGATCCATACAGTGCGACCCACGGATCGTTGCTGCCAACGTCGAAACCGCCCACCTCCTCACACTCTACCGTGGTTACGGCAAAGGCGCTCTACCTAAAACATCTTATCATCTGAAATGGAGGTAGTAGTAGCTAGCCCTTATTTCTTCCTTTATTCTGGAGTCCACCTAGGCTAGCTAGCTTTCGGCCTGCCTGCTCCTAGTCGCGCTACCATGAAATTGAGCTTATGAAACCTGTAGCACCACCTATGCCGAAAGCCCATGTGACTACGGGACCAGTGGTAAGCCTGGCTGTCGTCTAATAAAGAGCAGCAAATGCAAACATGTCCACTAATCGCAAACAAAAATATTGGCCTCCATATCAGTTTACTCTCCAACATCGCAATGTACCTTCTCTACTTATTAGTACGGTGGCTAATTAAATTTCTGAAAATGCTTGAACTTATATCCTATATATGTCTTCACTGATCTTGTGTGTTAGCTGGGCAAAGTCTGACTTACTTACTATGCATGTCGCTGAATTATATACCGACCTTAATCATGTTTTCTGCACCCATATGTTTGTTTCACCTCTTACCCCACATGATTAACTAACACTGCTTTCTATAGTCATTCGGTTGTGATGCACTCCAGCAAAAACAGTTTGCCGGGTTGTTCTCTCTGTGTTTTGTGTGCAAATATATAGTCAAGACTTCACCTTGTTGGATGCATGACTCCTCACAATCTCATCATGCTCCACAATTGAAATGACCAACTCCAGCAAAATTGTGATGTGCTCCTATTACTCCACATTCTTGTCTATAAATAAGCCACTCAAAATAAGAGTGAAACAAAACTAGCCAAGATATCCCAGCCAAAATAAAAATGGTTTACCAAGCTATGAGAGGATACAGGTGCCTTCCGTGTGGTTATTATGTCTGAGACGTCAGAGGAAACTGAAATCAATGTATCACACATATGTTGACTCGTATGAACCATTGTGATGCATGCCTATAGTGTTAGTGTGAGAGCAAGACAATCAGGAAGACGAACCTCAGGAGCATCTCCATGGCCACATCCTTCTACCTACCCTGCGGTGATACCCTTATTTACTACACACAGATAAGCCTTGACTCCTCCCGACCCCTCCCGTGGCGCACCCTAGGGTGCCGCCGGGGTGCTCCAGATCCCGCCGCCAACCACCCCCCTCCCTGATCTACAACCCCTCCGCCACTGCCGCCCGCGGTGGCGGCGACCCCGACGCTGAAGGGGCCGGGGAGAGAAGATTGCAGCGGCAGTTCGCTGGTGGCGGCTGGGGTCGGCGCTGGAGCTTCGGCTGCGCGTGGCGGCCAGGGCGGCGACCCTGGTCATGTGGCGGCGGTGGCTGCTCCCTAGGCATGAGATCCGATCGTGGAGGTCGGCTGCTTGCGGTGGCTGGGCCGGTGCCAAGATCGTTTTGGGGCGGCGGCTTACCCATCGGGTATCGGCGCAAGGTGTGGCGGTTGTGGTCATAGGTCTAGGCTTCTGCCTAGATCCGCCATCGGCGCGGCCTTTTGGTGTGTGGGGAGGCGGCACAATGTTTCTTGCTCAGGCCGACGGACCGGCTAGGGCGCGTGGTTTTTGCAGGCTCGTCTCCTCTTCCGCCAGAGTGGGCGGGCGGCGGACGGCGGCGTGGGGGGCTGTTGTTATGTCTTATAATGGCGGTTGGTCCTAGGGTTTCTTCAGCATGAAGACAAAGATCTGCTTGTTGCTTGCACTCGTTGATCTGGTCTGGAGAGGTGGGTTCCTGAAGGCTCCATTGGCAAACTCCCATGGACGCATTATGCCTGAATATTGCTGGATCAGAAGGTATTCGGTCGTACGTACCCATGTTTTTCTGGCTGTTTGGTTTCAACGGGAGCGTTGCGAAGCTCTGCTGTTTGTTTCCATCATGTTTCATGTCTTCGACGATCCATGGTGAAGTCAGATGCGGAGAATATCAGGAAAGCAAGATGATGAGGGTAGCAATGGTGATTTGAGTCTTTGAGGCGACGAGGAACTTGCTGCGTGATGTGTGACTTACGGAGGCGGCGGTTTGTGGGGCCGACAACACATGAGGAGTTCCTAGTCTTACCTTGCAGGGTGAAAATCTAAGGACTGGCCTTAATTGGTTGTGTCTGGCAATGACCTTGTTGAAGGTATTGTTTTGCGAGGAAAGACTTTCTCCCGGGTGAAAACCTATGATCTTTGATCGGACAATGACGGCGCTTATGTATTGTTTCTTTCTTGAAGGCATTGCTATTGGAGTGATTATATACGCGTGATTACAATACCAATACGAGTGAAAACCTATAATAGGCCGGGTCTCAAAGTTGTATGCGGATATGTTTACGTATGCGTGATTACAATACCAATACATTGTCGGATCAGATACTCTTTCCTAATACAATCAAAGTCTTTGTTGGTTGCTTCCTTGGGCTATCATCTGAAATCTTCATGGCCGTATGCCTTTCACCCAGCATAGGGCAGCAAATCACAAGTATCCGAGTAATCATACATATGTCAACTGGAGATAAAGAATAAGTGTTTACTCAGGAAATGGCTATTTAAAATGCTTTAATACGATGGTATATGGCAACAACTTTTAGAAAATAAATATCTCAAAGATAAAAAATTTATCTCAAGTAGATGCTAAACCAACCGATTCTCCTTTTTTGGAAAGGTCTAATATGAGTGAAGGATTTGTTCTTCACCCATGGATTATTTAAATTGGGGATGGGTAGAGTGTTCGTTTTTTGGAAGAAGTTTGGTTGGGAGAACTCTCTGGCACATCAATACCCGACTTTATATAATATTGTTCAACGGAAAAATGTCCTAGTGGCTGAGGTTCTTAGTCAAACGCCTCTTAATATTACTTTTAGGAGAAGTTTAACCGGTGATAAGTGGATGCGCTGGTTGCACCTATGCCAGAGGCTTACGAATGTTCATTTGAATGAGGACAAAGACCGGTTTGTTTGGAAGTTATCTGCCTCAGGTGTTTTCTCTGTTAAATCTTTATACTTGGAACAAAGGACCGGACATACTGTTTACTTGCACAAGTATCTCTGGAAGCTGAAATTACCATTGAAGATAAAAAATATTTATGTGGTTCCTTAAAAATAATGTTTTATTGATAAAGGATAACTTGGCAAAAAGACAATGGATGGGATGTCAAAAATGTTGCTTCTGTGATTCTTTGGAGTCGGTTGAACATTTATTTCTATTTTTTCCATTTGCTCGAATTCTTTGGCGAATGATTTTCTTTTCTTTTGATATTACCCCTCCAACAAATGTTACCAATATGTTTGATAACTAGCTTCATGAGGTGAATAAGAAAAATAAATCTAGAATTCGGATTGGAGTATCAGCACTATGTTGGGCTATTTGGAATACTCGTAATGATTTTGTTTTTAACAAATAAAATGGTACAAACGTTTTGCATGTTATTCGACGGGCGACATGTTGGATTCACCAATGGTCTTTGCTTCTCCCGGAGGATCAGCGGAAGCATATGGAATCTGGATGCAACCACCTGCTTATGGTTGCACAGGACTGTTTTTTCCGGGCTACTGGGTGGCGTCATATTAATAGGCTGCAATATGGATAAAGCTATGTTGCATCTTATTTTCAGACGGTTGATACATGTCTCAACATATCTGATCCATAATTGTAAAACTTTGACTTCGCTTGAATTGTGCAATAAAAGGGCTGTGTGAATCAGATGATGCAGAGGCCGAGGTCTTACCCCATTTCGGAAAAAAAAAATTAGTTACTGCAAAAATGATCAACCCTCTCCTCTGTTATTTCTTGGTCAATCCACCATGTCTTTCTTCCATCCAAACGTCAAATGTTAGGCCATGGAAATCTTGCAAATCTTGGTGCCGTTGGAACCACCAACCATTAACAACTAATTTGTCCACCAATCCGTTGCGTTGCTAGTGCAGCGGACCATCCGACCATGACTGACACTGAGCTTTGCCATGATAAAAGGATGGCACATGCTAACAGGACGATAAAAATGATGGCGGTAGCCATGATAAAGCTTTCAAACTTATAAAATACATAATATCTAAAAAAGAAGCAGAAATTGACCAATAGGAATGGAGGTTAGTAGTGCCGATATAGAGTACTATACTCACCTCTCAAGGACTGAAATTCAACTTTGCAGTACACAGACAAGCTACGGAACCGTCCCTCAGAGTACTCATTGAAGTCCATAAGGTCTAAACTGCTCCCGATCAGGAGCTTCCTCCACCTCACGCTCTGACTCGGTAAGCTTTTGAACGCTCTCTGTCATAGAAAGTACGTTGTAGATTTGTCTAGATTCGTACTTACATCCTTTTCGGGACAGAGAGGGTATTATATGTGATGCCAGAAAAAACATTTGGAGAGGGGCACACCCTCCAAAAATTTCCTAGCTCCGCTGCATTGGACCAAGCAGGTCTTCTTGCTCGATTGAATGAGAATGAACTGATTCCTCAATCACTCTCACTAGGTCTATTTAACCGACCGCACACAACTGGTAGAGACAGTCACTTTCTATGCAAAAGCGCATCACAGAGTATTGTAACCGGGGAAATGGGAATGGTTCTCCTACGGAAGGTTAGGAAGAAAGCAAATAATAAGGAACCTAATTGCCAAACTTTGTTGCTTGGTCAGGTGAGCACAATGGCCTTTTCAGTGTTCGATCGGCCTATCGTATTGGTATACTACCGAAACTTCTGGATCTTAATGGGGGCCAATCCAGCTCGACGAAAGGCGATGGAGAAAGGAAAATATGGGACCTTGTCTGAAAATCAAATGTTCTACCGAAGCTAAGAATATTTGCATGACGGGTTGCTTCAGACTCGCTTGGAGTTCGGCAAAATCTCTGCCGACGCATTCGCTCGGTGGATCCTATATGTACTATTTGTGCTTGCGAGATCGAGGACGCTCATCATGCGCTCGTCACATGCACTATGACGTGTGCTCTTCGTGAGGAACTGTAGGGGCATTGGAACCTTCCGAGTGAGGAGGCTTTCAGGTGTAATCAGAAAGAATGGTTATTTCAGCTCCTGGGTAATGCAGCAAAGGAGCAGAGGCCCAAAATCATCTTTATATTGTGGCTTCCCTAGCACCACCGGAACAATATTGTGCATGGCGATGGGAAGGCTTTGATTTCTGCGTCTGTCACGTACCTGGTGAATTACCACCGCTCTCATACGGGTGGTGAAGGGGCTGTGTGCAGCGTGGTCTCTTGGTCACCTCCTAACGCGGGTACTGTTAAAGCTAATGTTGACGTTGGTTGGGACTCTACCTCTAAAAATGCAGGTGTAGGCATTATCATCCGAGATCACCAAGGTCGCCCCCTCCTCTCTGAGTGGAAGTTCATGCCGTTTTGTGGTAGCGTTGAGGAAGCCGAGGTTATTGCTTGTCTCGAGGGGCTTCACCACCTAATCTCTCTTCGCCGCTGTCCTGTTATACTGGAGTCAGATTCTCTCCGTGTGGTACAGGCTATCACAAACAAGGAGATGGACCAGTCAGCGCCCTGGACAAAGATTCTGGAGGCCCGAGAACTATCGAAGGTTTACAAATATATATCTATATCAAAGGTAGAGTGGGTTTGTAATGGTGTTGCGCATGTTTTAGCACAAGTTGGTAAATCTAGGTCTTTGGGTCTTATTCGTGACTCAGTTCCTGAGTGTGTTCGGGATCTAGTCAGATTATAAGAACACTATGTAATCTTCGGGACAACAGGTTTCTTACGCACTATTTTCCCTACCAGGGTACCTAGGGGGACTGGAATGTTTTTAACGAGACGGCCTATTACTCAATTTATGTGATCTTACTTCAAAAAATCGATGTGTCCTCCTGTAAACCCAAAATCTAAGGGGAAAATGTGCCTCCCTATTCTCTCGGAGCATACACTAACATAAGTTGCCAGAATATATTTCATTTTTTCCATGGCATTTTTCATTTTACCTGACTTTTTCTATGTTTTTTCTTGCACCAAAGGATCTAAATCGTGCAGTCAGCCGGAGCTTCGCACGCGCACACGCGGGCACGTTCCTGCGCTAGCATATCCCTTTTAAAAATGTGTGCACAATATGGTTACATTATCACAAACTATGTCGTGACTCTAGCCATAAAAATCCGAGGTTTTATGGCTTTTAGGTCAAACGACCAATGTTATAACCAAAATCGCAGCATACTTTGCGATAATATGCCCATATTATACACACATGTGCATCATCCAATGACGAACAATGTTGCAGCAGGAAGTTTTCCTTTTCATCGCATCAAAAAAGCTATTTTCTATTTTCTAAGTGTCAAAAACGGGGTGTTTTGTAAAACAACCACCAAATGAATCTTTTAAAATGGTATCACCCTATTTTTCAAAAATACTAGACCATCTTGCATGCAAAATGTTTTAACTGTGGCATCTTAAACCTTTCTATCCACCCCTCGTGAAAAAGAAAAATTCATGTCGAATTGGTAGGAAGTGGATCAGATTTGAACTACATATACATGATGTGATGCTCATGATTTTTCACAAAAATTATTTTTGGTTTTACAATATGCCATTTCATCTTAGATCCAATGCAAGTTTAGCAAGGCTCAGCCGCGTGCTAAGGAATTTTTAGAATCCTCAAATTCAAAAGGAATTTTTATATGATTTTTTGAAGATTTGAACACTATTAAATGAATTTCATTCACAAAACATTGCAGTACACTTATCATGCTTAGATTCTTCTCATCTTTCTGATTGATTTAGATATATTATTTGTCGAATTCCGATTTACAGATTTGAATATATGAATTATTTCATATTAAATAAAAAAGACAAAAAATATTTTATTATTATTTGAATTCAAGATTATTATTACTTATTCATTTTTATTTACTAAAATAATTATTTGAAATTTAAAAAATAAAGGTGTGTGACACCATGGTTAAAGGGTTAATAGGATTGATATGGTAGTATTATCAACTAATTTCTTTATCCGAAGCTCACCTAGAAGGAACGGAGAATTTAAGCGTGCTGGGGCTGAAGTAGTGTGAGGATGGGTGACTGATTGGGAAGTTTGACCATGAGTGCAATTTAACTAGAGATTGAGCGTACTTAGAGTTAAAAAAATGCTTGTAAGATTAATGAGTCTAACAATCAAAAAAATTGGAAATAAATCTGATTTTTTTTTGAAAAAAGCTAGGCTGACGGCATTTCAAACGGCCATTACCCGTCTAGGTGGAACCCATCTGTACTATGTTGACGGCTAGCCGTCTATGCCGACAGCTTTACTACACGCCCCACAAAAAATAAGTCTAGACCGACGCTGTGCTACGCCAACGGCTACCGTCCGTATAGCCGTCTACATAGTGACGCGTTCCCCACCAATCGTTGCGTTGCTAGTGCAACGCACCATCCGGCCATCACTTCCTACGAAATGACACTGACCTTTCCCATTATAACAGGATGTGGCACATGCTAACAGCACGATAAAAATTGGAAAAAATCAGATTTTTTTTTTTGAAAAAAGCTAGGCCGATGGTGTATTCTAAACGGCCGATAGCTGTCTAGGTGAGGCCCATCTGTACTATGCCGATGGCTAGCCGTCGGCATGTAGCAGTCTACGCCGACAGCTTTACTACGTCACACAGAAAATAAGTCTAGGCCAACGCTGTGCTACGCCGCCGACTGCCGTCGGTATAGACCTACATCGACGACAATTTATCCTATGCCAACGGCTTCCGGCCGTCGACGTAGTGATGCGTTCCCCAGCAATCCATTGCGTTGCTAGTGCAGCGCACCATCTGGCCATCACTTCGTACGAAATGACACTGAGCTTTCCCATGATAACAGGATGTGGCACGGGTGGCAGCAAAAATATAAGATGTTTTAGCTTATGTGAAACGGATGTATCTAGACATCTTTTAGTATATAAGTTGATGTTTTAGTTTTTATGTTTTAATAGAAGCAATCAATCAACTGAACGGCGGTGATGGCAGCAAAAATTAGAAATGGAGTCTACCGAGGCAAATAGACGAACACGTCGCGTGCAAGCCGGGCGCGCGAGGTCGCCGGGACTATTGTGTCCGAGCTGATAGACGGTGGTGCGGTCAAAGCTTGTCGGCCCCAACTAGGCTACTCAGAGGACGAGTGTCGGCAGTGAACTATCAGTATTCAAGGTGGTGGAAGAAGCGATTTAGCAGAGGTGAGAGAGGTCTTGGGCAGAGGATAGGCGCGGTTGCGAGGGGACAATAGGGATAGGTTGCTAGCAAGCGGTACGCATATGTCTGTATCTGACGTGGCGTCATGCACAGCTTTTGTCTGGCACCTACAAAATGACAGGGCGGACTAAGATTGCCTGGCACATTATTGGCCCGCACTGGGCGAAAAGAATTTTAATAAGTAATAATATTCCTATCATTGAAAAAATGCTAAGACAGAATGCACCCCATATTCTTCTTCATTCAGTAAGAAACAAGGAAATAAAATTCAGTAATACACCAACGGAATGCCTCTTGAGCACATACTCATTAACTGTTACCTTTTAGCTAAGGATGTAAACTACTCGATGTCTAAAATATAAATAATATCAAGAGAACTACTACCAGCTACTACAAATTTACCTCCGTCAACAAGCTCACAAACATATTAGAGATACCAGTAGACCACGGTACACTAAACACCACGAACATGCATGATTCGCCACAAGATACTAGTTCGTGTGAAACTGCCTTCATCACAGGATCTATAAACTAATCCTATGCACACTAAAACAGATAATTGCACGTCATTGGTGAAACTAAACAGGGAGGGGGTGTCATGAATAGCATTACATGCATGTCGGTTGCAGATAAAACAGTTGGATATGAGGAAAAGTTGCAGACAGGGTCCTTTCATATATGATGCTTCACCTTGTTCTGAACATTTTGCTGCGTAGCATCGACAGAACGGAAGAAGGCATACCTCCAACTCTTCTAGAAAAACAATGCTCCAAACCATAGCCAGAAACCAAAGATTGTTCCAGCTATCACTGAGTAGTACAACCAAACAGTGTCATGTTCTTGCTTATATTCCTTCACCACATCAGGTGTTGTTTTGCCATGTGTACATGCAATGCTTAGAGGGGGACCACATAGTCCGATGTTGCTATAAATTGATTGGTCATCGAGCGTTTGGAGCTGATTACCATTTGGTGTCTCTCCTGAAAGAAGATTGTTCGAGAGATTGAGCCAGCTTAGCCAGGTCAATTCTGAGATGCTGGATGGAATGTGACCAGAGAGCTCATTCCAAGACAAGTCAAGCGACTCCACAAGTTTCAAATTACCAATGTTACTTGGGATGTTGCCAAATAAATCATTTCTTGACAAGTTAAGGAATTGGAGGTGTTGCAGATTCAGCAATTCTCGAGGGATCTCACCGGAAAGATAGTTGCTTGATAAATCAATACCAGTCATCAGCATGGTTGTTCTGTGCAAAGTATAATATCTTCCCTTCCAGAATATTTCAATCTAGCCATCATTTGAGTAGTACAGAGAGCCCATGTATAATTTTGATTGCCTCTGTGGCCATGTTCTATCTGTAAAGTTGGCAAAACTAACTAGTATGCTGCCCTTAAGATTGTTTTCGGCTAAGTCAAGTATTTGGAGACGAGTAAGTTGCGTAACCTCATGAGGAATACTTCCATGGAACATATTTGATCGTAGTCTAAGAATCCTTAGCAAGGGAAGGCTTGCCCCTATCCATGAAGGAATTATACCGTAAAACTTGTTAGCCCCGAGATCTAGAGTGGTTAGGTTCTCGAAGTTCCTTACAACAGATGGGAAGCATCCGGTACAGTTGTTGCTAGAAAGATGCAGCGACTGCAGTGGAGAATAAGAATTACTATTAACTATTGGGATTGTAACTTCTCCATCAAAAGCATTACCTGACAAATCCAGGTATTCAAGACTTTGCATGCTCCATAAGCAACTGGGGATGACTCCAGAAAGTCGATTGTTCGATAGGTCCAGGAACTGCAAAGAAGGTAGCTGACAGAAACTCCAATTCCTGATGCTTGTAAACTTGTTGCCAGACAACACGATGTAAGTGGCAGCTGCCTCGGGGTGAATTGCAGGAATCTCACCCTCCAACCGGTTGGAGCTAAGGTCCCGGAATCCTAAGAAAGGCAAGTTGCCAATCTCTGAGGGTATGACGTCGTAAAGTTGATTATTGGCCAAGTCCAGCGTATCCAAGAGTACCAAGCTTCCTAGCTCCACAGGGATCACACCTGTGAAACTATTGCCAGAGAGGAACATCTCCTGCAAAATTTTCCAACGACCGATCTCTGGTGGGATGCTTCCGGCGAAGGAGTTGTTTGCTATGTCGAAACTAGTTATGCTGGTCCAGTTTGCGAAGAATTCTAGTGGGATGTTGTTCTCGCTGAGATCGTTGTTCCCTGCCATAAACATATCAATGTTGCTCATCTTGGAAAATGTTCCCGGCAAACCTCCACGTAGCTTGTTGAAGGACAGGTCCATGTAGAGGAGCCAAGTAAGGTTGCCTAGCTCAGGAGGAAGAGTTGAACCCAAATGGTTGTCACTTAAGTCCAGCAATTCTAGCATCCAGAGCTGCCCAAGTGACGCCGGGATGGGTCCATGAAGGGAGTTGTTGTTCAGTTCAAGGTTGTACAGACCATGCATCAACCCGAGCTCCTCTGGGATTTCACCGCTAAAGTTGTTATGTCTAAGTTTCAGGGACTGGAGCATCTTGAGAGTCGAAAGCGATCGTGGTAGCGTTCCAGATAACCTATTGCTTGACAGATAAAGGTACACTAGATGCCGGAGTTCTCTGAGTTGGTATGGGATTGGACCAACAAGATTGTTGTTGCTCAAGTCCAGAAACTCTAGGTTGGGAAACATGGAGATGTTTACCGGGATGGCGCCGATGAGGTCGTTGTGGTGTAAGTCGAGCGTGATGAGGCTTTTTAGCTTGGAGGAGCACAACGCGTCAAGCGTGCCGCGGAGGGGGAACCCCGAGACCTGGAGCTCGGTCACATGGCCGGCAGCGCCACAGGTGACACCGAACCACGAGCAGGTCGGGTTGGCGTGCGACCATGAGGATAGGGAGGTGGAGTTGAGCAGCGTGGACTTCCATTGGAGGAGCGCATGTGCTTGAGCTTGCGCTTCTCCTTGGTGGATGGTGGTTGCCTTGGCCACGCATAGGAGTAGCAGCAGGCACAGAGACAGGAGGAAGAGCCCGTGTTGGATTGCCATGGCATTGGCAGGTTGCTGCTCCCGCTTGAATGGTGGTGTATACGTACAGGTTGAGCAGCTGAACGTAGTTAATTAACTGGATCACCACAAATTTGATCACCCTCTCCGCTGTTATTTCTTGGTCAATCCACCATGTCTTTCTTCCATCCAAACGTCAAATGTTAGGCCAAGGAAATCTTGCAAATCTTGGTGCTGGAACCACCCACCATCATCCACTACTTTGTCCACCAATCCGTTGCCTTGCGAGTGCAGCGCACCATCCGACCATCACTACGTACGAAATGACACCGAGCTTTACCATGATAGCAGGAATGGCACACGCTAGTAGTACAACCCCTCTCCCAAACTCAGCCAAACAAACACAAGAACGGCTCAGATCACTCGATACCCCTTTATTATACTTAAAGGTATGATAGTATTTTCAGAATAACTAATGAATAATTAATTTATACTTAGCTCTGTATAAAACCCTTATGACCTATTTAATTTGTGCATATGTCTATGTAGCTAATACAGAAGTCGGCGGTCAGCGATGTTCCAGTGTATCTGGTACAAACTGAAATATGTACTGTCGTCAGCACTTGCTAATCTCTCGTGATAGGTTATGAACCCATCCCGTGCACGTCATATTCAAGGGAAAACATTCAGAACGATTCCTATAACGAGCATGAGTGTAAGTATTCTCTCGGCTGCAACTCAATGGACAGCGTTGAAGCCGGAAAGATGGTGGCGAGTAAGACAGGAGACAAGTCGACTGTCCCGGTACTAATGGTGAGGAACTGAGGTTGGAGGCTGCTACGGCATAGCTTCGCCGAGTCCGGCCGTCCAGCCGCCAGAGGGGAGGAAGCCACTGCAGGCAAGAGGCAACGACGCTGGCCTTGGTTAAATCGATCGCAGTGTAGAGATACTGATGGGTAATACGGGCCTGGGTTTGGATCTCACCGAGTCAACCTAATTAAAACGGTCGATTGCCCTTTTAAGTTTATTAGGGGAGGATCAGCTTTTTAGCTTCACTTTAGTACGATTGTTAGGCAAACTTTGCGGTGGCTTTCTGGTCAGCATTGGCCGAATCCTTATAGTCCTACACGTCGTGTCATCATCCTGCCTTTGCGTTGATAGCAACGTTCAGGATTCGGAGAGGAAGGGAGGTGATCTCGTGTAGGAGAATAATTCAAATTATTTTGTACAGAGAGGGCCTGGGGTAGGCCTGTTAAAAATGTCGGGCCGGATTTATCAGTTGAGTTGGTGGACGGCCCACGTCCTCAGAGTGTGGGCTGCAACAGAAGGGAGAATAAGAATAAAGATAAACCTAAGTCGGCGTCCTTATCCGTTGCTTCTGTAGTAGTTCCTTCTGGTCCTTCCAAATTTTCTCAGGCGGCGGCGGTCTCTAGGTTCCACCATATCTGGGAGCGAGGGAGAGCGGCTGGTCGTCCGCGGGTTGTTTTCGTTGATAGACCTATTCTCAAGTCGATCCTTCGCCGAGCGACCTCTGTTCCTTGGGCGGGGACCCACTCAGGAGATCGTAGGAGTTTCGCATCGGTGGTTGCTTCACCGCGAGAGATGGCGTTCAACTATGGCCGCGGTGGGGGAGGGATGCTGGGAGATCTGGTTACCCCCCTTATTGTCCTCCTGGTGGTTTCGCCCCTGGGGCTTTCGACCCCTCGCCGTCGCTGTCAAATCAGGTTCGATCTGAAAACCCTAGAGAAGTTAGGGGAGAGATCCTGTTCAGCGTGATCCTTTGTATCATGCTCCGTCTGGAGAGGTGGGGGATCTCAGGAGAAGCTTAATGGATAATCGTTCTCGTAATCATGAAGCTGCTAGATCTGAATCTCGTCCTTCTCGTGATGGAAACAGTAGTAGGCTTGGGGCTGTGGCTCCTAGGAGCCGGGATCTGCAGAAGGATAATGTCAATGCTGGAAGCAGGGGCAGATGGTCTCACCGTGCTGAGATGCGGGAGGATGGGTCTGATAATTCCACTAGTGAACGTCAGGAGAATTTCCCTGGCTACAGGGAGGATAATCTTAGTGGCTCCTCTGTAGCTGCTTCAAATTATGATCGCAGGTGTGCCGGTCTCTGGTGGAGCAGCGGAACATTCCTCCGGCTATTACTCATGAGGTGGGGACCCGGCATGGGAATGCTAGGGTTCAGATTCGTGAATCTCTCAATCAGGCTCTGGAGCCAGGGGAATTGTGTTTGTTGTGTGGTGAGGTGCATGTTGACAGGTTCATTTTTAATGAACAGAAACCCTGGGAGATTGCAACTCCCTTTGTGGGTTTAGCTCTTCCTGGGAATGGTTTTTTGGTTGTACCTGATATTAGGAATGCTGCTCCTGCAAAAGAAATCTATCAAGCTGTGATTAAGGTGGTGGAAGGTTCTGTTTCATCTAGACATATTGAAGAAGAATTCAGTCAGTGGGCTGGTGCTAGGTGCAATTGGAGATGGTATGCTAAGCCAATGAACAGCAGTAGTTATCTGATGAGATTTCCTAGTACTAGAGATATTGATGCATAGAAACATTTTGGGAGGACTCAGCTGAAAACAGTGATGAATATTACTATTCAGGTTGATAACTGGTTCCCAAGTTATGGTGCTACTGGAGAACTTGATAGTGCCTAGTTTCAGGTCAAGGGTATCCCTTTGGATAACATGAATTTGTCCCACTACTGTCTTTGTTGGCAGTTTGGTTGGTAGATCTCTTGCTATTGACAAGCATAGTCTGAATAATGTGGATTATGTGAGGATTCAGATTGGCAACATGGATGTGTCCTTGGTACCTCCTGTTGTATCTAATGTAAATATTGGCTCATGCTTTTATGATATTGAGTTCACCAGCGAAATTCCAAGAGGGAAAAATGCTATAAACAGAGCACCAGTGGCTACTGATATCAGGGAGGATAACAGACCTAATCCAAATCTTCAGCATACTCCCAAAATAGCAAGAATGGAGAGTGCTACTGGTAGGGTTCCTGCATCAGCACCTAGGGGTTTTATGGGTGATGCTCGCAGGGCAGGTGCTGTTGGGGCTGGGTACAAATTTGTTGTTGTTGTTGGGGTGGAAGTGGATGACATCAATGATAAGCATGGAAAAAAGGAAAGCTGTTGATGAACATGTGGATGATTTGGATAGCGATGATGATGCTCCTTCCTTGGAGCATGTGCTGCGTGAAAAAGGCCTCCTCCCTGATAGTTGCATCATTGATTCTGGGAATTCCTCAAGAGCTTCTACTTCACATGCACCTGCTGTGGATTACTATGCACAATATGTGGATTTCATTAAGAGGCCAAGAATTTTGGCACCTGGTGTGGTTGAAAATCCAGATGAACCTTTGCAGAATGAGCTTTCATATGAGGAATTTCTTAAACAGGTCTTGGAAACAAGCAGTGATAAAAAGTTGGAATGGAGAAGACACTTGTCTCAATTGACTGGTGGAAATCTAGAACCAGTGGTGGAATCGCCTCAGGGGAGTTAAGATGATTCTAGGATGGATCTTTCTGTAGACAGTGATGGTTTATCTGAGGAAAAGTCACATCCTCTTGTTGTGCAATCTACAGCTGTCAGAATTACTGAGCTGCCACCTAATGTTATTGAAGCTGACAGTTCTTCTTCTTTGGTTAGGCCCTCTGTGCCAACCATTCCTACTCCTGATCAGCCTGTACCTTTAAGGTCCAGTGCCAGGATTCAAGCTTCATGTGCTGCTAATTTGCCTATTTTGACTAGAGCCATGGAGCATATTAGTGCAAGAGATAATGCAGGTAACAAAATTATTGCTTCTGCTAACTCTTTCTCTGTTTTAAGTGATAATGAGATTGTAGATAGAGCTCTGGAGTTTGGAGTTGATGTGTCAAATTTGACCTTGTCTACTGTTCATTTGCTAAAGGATTTAGAAAATGCTAGAAATAATTTGGACATTAAGAAAAACTGTGTGCCTATTGAGGAATCTAGTGGCAATATTAAGGATGGTTGTGTGATTACAAATGAAAAAGAGAGTGATATTGTATGTGATGGTAGTGATGAGTTTTCTGATGAACAATTTACTCCTGTCCTATCTAGGAAAACAATAAAGGATATGAAAAAAAATAAACAATATGTTAAGAAATCTGGTGGGGTATCCCTAGGTGGTACTAAAAAAGTTAGTTTGACAGAAAAAAATCACCCTCTGTGTGATATTCTGTCTGGCCCAAGACTAAGAGCTAGGAATAATAAGTACACATGATTGGCCTAATAATGAATTGAAGAGGTGTGGGGAAGAAGGGTTTTTCTTTTTGTCTTAGAGATATGATTGTGGATTATGGTTTTGATTTTATTGGGCTCTAGGAAACTATGAAGAAAAAATTTGATTATTCTGTGTGTAGAAAGTTTGATCCTGATCGTTATTTTACTTGGCTTTGGTCCCCCTCAGTGGGAAAATCTGGTGGAATCATATGTGGTATTAAATCTTCCAGATTTAAAGCTCTCTGTGTAATTATAAATCGTTTTTCCGTCAAAGCTAGAGTGTTTAATAACAAGTTGTTGAAAGAGTTGTTCCTTATCATTGTTTATGGTGCTGCTCAAACTAGTGATAGGGAGTTGTTTTTGTTCAGAGTTTGCTGGAATTTGTAGAGATTTGAATATTCCTACCTTGATTGGGGGTGACTTCAATATTATTCGTTTGGCATGTGAGAAAAACAAGCCTGGGGCTTGCTCAAAATTTTCTAATATTTTCAATTCAATTATTAACACATATGCTCTGAGGGAGATTCATTTTTCTGGAAGTCAGTTTACTTGGTCTAATAATCATCGTATTCCTACTTTGGAAAAGCTTGATAGGATTCTGGTTAATTGTGCCTGAGAGGACTTGTTTCCCTTGACTCAGGTTAAGAAAATTCCTAGAGTCATGTCTGACCACAACCCCTTGGTGGTTGATACTGGTGAAGGTACTAGGAATATCTCTAGAGAGTTTAGTTTTGAGAGAACTTGGTTGGATCATCCTGAGTTTCTTGAGAGAGTTCAGGTTGCTTGGAACTACTCTTGTAGACTGTCTGATAGTATTAGTCTAGTTCAACATAAACTCAAAATGGTCAAAAACAGTTTGAAAGGTTGGGGGATTAATGTGAGGGGCTAGTTCATCAGAGAGAAAAAGAATCTTTTGTTGGAATTAGAAGTTTTTAGAAAACCTAGAAGAGGAGATGTTGTTGAGTGGTGAGCAGTTTAAGAGGAAAAGCTACATCCAACTTAGATTGTTGCAGCTGTATGAAGAGGAAGAGAAATTTTGGTTCAGTAGATCTAGTGCTAAGTGGTTGTTGCGGGGGGATAATAATACGGCTTATTTCCATCGTATTGCTAATGGTAGAAAAAGGAAAAACATGATGTTCTCTTTAAAGTGTGATGGTGTTTTTATCCAGGGGACCTCTGCTCTCCTTTCACATGCTACTGATTTTTATAAAGTGTTGTTTGGTAAGGGAGAAGGTGATTTGCTGGGGTTAGATCCAAATGTTTGGTCTAATAATGAAAAGCTGAATAGTGAGGATAATCTTGTTCTAGATAGACCTTTTTCAGAAGATGAGGTAAAACGTGCTTTAGATTCTATGGTAAAAAATAAAGCCCTTGGCCCTGATGGAATTCTTGTTGAGTTTTATCAATCTTGCTGGTTGGTTATTAAATCTGATATTATGTCCATGTTTAGGGATTTGCACTCTAGTAATTTGGATTTGTTTAGGATTAATTTTGGGATGATTATCCTTCTCCAGAAATCTCCTGATGCTGACATTATTTCTAAATATAGACCTATTTGTCTGTTGCAAGTTCTTTGCAAGTTGATTACTAAAATTCTCACTGTTAGGGTTGAACCTTTTATGGACAAGTTAATTTCTAGTTGTCAAACTGCTTTTATTAAAGGCAGAAACATTATGGATGGGGTTATGTCTCTGCATGAAATATTGCATGAATCTCGTAGGAAAAAATGCCAGGGGGTGGTGTTGAAGATTGATTTTGAAAAAGCTTATGACAAAGTGGACTGGGGTTATTTGCTTAAGTGTGTTTCACAGAAAGGATTTAGTAATCTCTGGTGCCAGTTGATCAGTAAGGTGTTGAAAAATGGTACTCTCTGTGTTAAAATCAATGATAAGAGGGGGTTGATTTTGGTAGCCATAGAGGGGTTAGGCAAGGTGATCCATTCTCTCCTTTCTTGTTTAACTTAGCTGTAGAAGGTTTGGCTAAGTTGATCTTTCAAGCACAATGTGCTGGGTTGGTGGTTAGGCTAGTACCTCATCTGATTGATAGGGGTATTGCCATTCTGCAGTATGCAGATGATACTATTCTTCTTATTCAGGACGATGTGGACCATTTGAGGCATGTAAAGCTAATCTTGTACATGTTTGAAGCCATGTCTGGCTTAAAAATCAATTTTAACAAAAGTGAAATCATGTTGGTGATGGAGGATAGTTAAAAAGGGTTGATGTATGCGGATATGTTTGGTTGTCAGCTTGGTAGTTGGCCCATTAAGTACCTAGGTGTCCCTGTTTGTGGCACTAGGCTTCATGTGGCGGATCTACAACCATTGGCAGATAAACTCAGGAAAAAATTGGAGGGATGGGTAGGTAATTCATCTTCGATTGAGGGTAGGCTTACTCTTATTCAATCCTCTTTGAGTAGTTTGCTCGTTTACCATTTGTCCATGTATCTCATGGCTGACACTAACCTGGAGGAATATACCAAAATCATTAGGAAATTCTTTTGGGAAGGGGTGAGTGAAAAAAATAAGTACTACATGGTTAAATGGTCCTTGATATGTAGACCAAAAAAGAAAGGTGGGTTAGGTGTTAAGATTTTAAAGTTGTTCAAAATTTGTCTTATGTGTAAGTGGTGGTGGAAGCTGGAGGTTGGAGATGGTTGATGACCCAAAAGTATAGGGGGTGTATCGCAGTAATTTCGAGAGAAGTAAAACCCAATTTATTGATTCGACACAAGGGGAGCCAAAGAATATTTATAAGGCTTAACAACTGAGTTGTCAATTCAGCTGCACCTGGAAACAATCTTGCTCACATCTGTTTATCAGTAGCAATAGTTTTGTAGTAGGAATAGCAAAGTAGCAACGATAGTAAAGTAAATACAGTAGTAATAATAACAGTAAACAGTGGGATGCGAGTGCGGTAGGCATAGGGATGGATGGAAGGGCGTTGCATGGACAAGACAATTCACATAGCAATCAGAACATAGGGCAATTGCAGATAAATAAGATAAAGCATCCAAGTACTAGACAATCCTAGGCATGTGTTCCATATATAGTCATACGTGCTCGCAATGAGAACTTGCACAACATCTTTTGTCCTGCCAGCCCGTTTGCATCGGGGCCTCTAGGGAACTACTGGCAATTAAGCTGCTCCTTTTAATAGAGCACCGGAGCAAAGCATTAACACTCCGTGAACACATGTGATCCTCACATCAAAGCCATTCCCTCCGGTTATCCCGATTTCTATCACTTCGGGGCCATTGGTTCCGGACAACAACCTCTGTATACAACTTGCAGATAAGACCATAAACAATACTATCATAATGAATCAATAACATGTTCAGATCTGAAATCATGGCACTCGGGCCCTAGTGACAAGCATTAAGTACAACAAGTCGCAACAAATTCATAAAGAACTAATAAAAGATACTAGGCACCATGCCCTAACAATCTGATGCCATTACATGAACGATCTCATCCAATCCCTACCATCCCCATAACCTACAGCGGGGAATTACTCACTCATAGATGGGGGAAACATGGATGGTCGATGGAAGCGATGGTGATGATGATGTCGATGATCTCCCCCAATTCCCCGTCTCGGCAGGGTGCTAGAACGGAGTTTCTGGTGCTATTTCGTGGAATCTGGTGGTGGCGGCGGAGCGGAACTCCTTCTGGAAAAGCGTCGAACCCCCCGGAGTTTTTAGATCAGAAGGCTTCTTATAGGCAAAGAGGGAGACTAAGGGGGTGCCTGGGGCCACCACACCATGCCTTGGCGCGGCCAGGCCTAGCCCGCGCCTGCGGGGTGTGTGGCCAGCCCCTGGCCCTCCTCCGTCTCGTATTATGGCTCCTAGAGTCTTCTGGAAAAATAGGCACTTTGGCTTTTGTCCCGTCCAATTCCGAGAATATTCATTTTCTAACTTTCCTGGAACCAAAAACAGCAGAAGACAGGCAGCTGGCACTGTGGCTCTTGTTAATAGGTTAGTCCAAGAAATCATATGAAAAGTACTCCAAAGTGTGGACGAAACACAAGAAAGTGGACAAAACCAAGCGTGGAGCATTAAAAATTATAGATACATTTGCAATGTATCAACATCCCCAAGCTTAACTCCTGCTCGTCCTCGAGTAGGTAAGTGATAAAAAGAAAGAATAATTTTTTAGGTGACATGCACCATCAAAGACTTGACCAAAGTATTTGTAAACATTCAAAGCTGGGATCATAGTACTTCAATCATAACATGAAAGACAAAGTTCTAGCAATAAGACAAAGAAACTATGATGCAACATGAAAGGGCACAAACCAAAGATTCATGAATAACAATGCTTTGCAAGACGTTTGTTTGTTTCACATAAAGAAAACATAGCATAGTGGCATTCAGCTTGTCCCTCAAAGAGTAGCAAACATAAATACATAGGACACCTTCAAAGTTCACAAGAGTGACTAGATATAAATAGTTTAAAACAAGCAATATCAAGGTATGCATCAATCAACAAGTCTTGGGACAATGCACATAGAACTAAGAATGGCCACTATGCTCTCAAGAAAGTGCTCATAGAATGTGTGGAGACTCAACAAGGAAATGAAAAGGTTTTGAATAGTTTGAAAGGCTTCCAAATGCTGAAAGTATGGTACTCATTAGCTTTGAGCTCTCATTGCCCCTATCATAAGCATCTTTAATGTGGTTAAGGTGAAGGTGAGGTTCAATCTGAGTTATATGCTTGAGAGACTATAAACTGAAAATCTCAAGTCCCTTGAGTACGAGGGCCGCTCCTCATGCTACTCAACTTTAGTTACCGGTAAGTTCTTGTCATCGTAAGTATGTGCGTATCATTGAGAATCCCCATAAAAAAATGACAAGGCAAGCAGACAATGAGTATCTCAGCAATCTTCTTATTTACCATGGGAAAATGGTGCTTTTTCTCTCTTTCCTCTTTTCATAAATCTCTTTTTTTCCTTTTTCTCAATAGCTATATTTCTCTTTTTTTATAAGAAGAATGTTTCATACATATCATTATGGTTACGCTGCAGGTTTCCACCATGTCAGCATGGATTAGACCAGCGGCCCAGGCGTTTCTCTAACACACATACATAACTCCATGGACTTACAAGCTCTCCTTTTATTTCACACCGACAACATCCGCAAACAAAAGAGCAAGGTATCAACTGGGTATATATTTATAAGTGTTGAAAGCGTTCCCCGTGACAGCACGGTTCTGCTAATCCCCAGCCTATAATTAGCAAGCATATAACTTTCATGGAGAGTTCACAATGGTTCAGGTTTATTAAGTGTAGGAAATAAAGTGCGCCATCAAGTTCGTGAGAGCTTTACTAACTAACTTTCTCAAAACAAGCAAATATTTTATTCGGAAGAAAACAATGCATATTGAATATGCACGGAAGTAGAAAATGATGCTAATAGGTAGGTATGGTGGACACTTTGGCAATATTTGGTTTAAGGGAGTTGGAAACATGAGTAAAACACTCAGTGTAAGTGAAGGCTAGCAATAGTAAGGGAGCGACAAACGAGAGAGCAATAATGGCCATAATCATGCAGAGCGACAAAACATCATTGACCAAAGCATAAAGTGATACTACAAGTTGAAAACTAAAGGATCATAAAGGCTTATGGTGACTTGAGATAGTCATAGCATGGTGTGAGCATGTGCCAACTCAACCCAAAGAAAACATCAAAGGAGAATACCACTATACTATGCTTTAATATGCTAAAACAACGCATGATTCATCCAAGGCACATTAAGCAATCTCAATTGTTTATAACAAGTCATGCTACAGCAAAGAATACTAAGAATAAAGCCAAAACAATATCAAGCATGGCATGATAGAGCATAGGCCACATTCAAGAACAAACTCTCTTTACCACTTAAGCATGAGCTTTTCCTACTCTTTTCCAATTCAAACCAAACCATTTGAAAACCAATGCATGAAAGAGGAGGTCCAACCAATTTATTCAGCAAACTAAGAAAACCACGCAAACTAAAAACCAAAACGAAAACGAAAAAGAAGACGCTCCAAGAACAACACAACTGTGCATGATACAATAAAAATGAAGCGTTTGGGAGAAACCTGGGATATTTATTGATGAAGAAGGGGATGCCTTAGGCATCCCCAAGCTTTGACGCTTGTACTTCTTGTATATTTCTTGGGGTGACACGCGTGGCACCCCTAATCTTGATCTTTAGTCCATCCTTCATCTCATTATTCATTCCTTCCATACACCTGAAATTTTTCCTTCATACAAAACTTCACACAATCTTTATTAGCAACATTAGTGCACTCAATATAAAAGGTCTTTAAGGTTCAGTTATAACACCAAATAAACTCCCATTAGAACACTAGCTACTGTAGCACTTCCCTCAAAAAGCTCAATTCCCCAAAAGAACTCAAAAAGGAACCAACAAGAAGCAAATGCAGAAAATGGCAGAAATCTGTCAAAACAGACCAGCAGGTAAAGACGAATTTTTTCAAAGACCTTCTTTTGCTCAAATCAAAAAGTGTTGAACTAACGAAAATTAGATAACAACCTGGGGCAGAAGCACAAAAATTCATGCCTCAAAAAGACGTTTAGAGATTTTACACGAATATTTACGGTGAAGCACAGAAATCTGTTTCGGGACAGCAACTTTCCCAATCATTACTTCTTTCTCATTAGAGGTTACTCTTGGCACAAAAAGCAAATAAAAATGATAAAGAGCGGTTATTACTGAGGTAATAATTTCCAAGTCTCATCTAAAACTTTTGGGTTATCTCCCAATAAGTACTTTTCTTTAACGCCTTTAAGTTAGGCATAAGCAAAAACTAAAATGGATAGAATAGAGGTAAGTGGAGATAATCATGGTGAAAACATTGTTTTGTTCAATGAAATCCTTTTGTTAACAAGGTTGATCAGGTCTTGTTACCAAAACAATTCCATATGAGACAAAACTTTGTATCCCACTAATGATTATGTTACCTCAACCTTGATAGCAATGGTCCCAATCATAATAGTTTCAATTTTTCCTCTTGGTATGGGACAATATATTTCTCCAACTTGAATGCCCTTAACATGTTCAATTGAATTCAAACCATAAGTCCTTTCAATCTTCTTGGGGAAATAGACAGTATATTCCTTGTCATTAACATTGAAGGTCACCTTTCCTTGATTACAATTAATAATAGCTCCTGCAGTATTAAGAAAAGGTCTCCCAAGAATAATAGACATATTATCATCTTCAGGCATTTCAAGCACAACAAAATCAGTTAATATCAAGCAATTGTGAGCCACCTGAACAGGTACATCCTCACATATACCCACAGGAATAGTGATAGATTTATCAGCCATTTGCAAAGATATATCGGTTGGTATCAATTTTTCAAGCTGAAACCTCTTATAGAGAGAGAAAGGCATAACACTAACTCCAGCTCCCAAATCACACAAAGCAGTTCTAACATAACTATTCTTAATAGAGCAAAGGGATAGTTGGAATCCCTAGGTCTCCAAGTTTCTTAGGAACCTTACCATTGAAGGAATAATTAGCAAGCAAAGTAGAAATTTCTTCATTAGGGATCTTCCTTTTATTCGAGACAATATCCTTCATATACTTTGAGTAAGGAGGCAATTTAATAGCATCAGTCAAAGGAATTTGCAAGAATAAAGGCTTCATCCACTCACAAAACTTATTATAGTGTTCATCTTCCTTTGACTTGTGTTTCTTATCAGGGAAAGGCATAGGTTTTTGGACCCAAGGTTCTCTTTCACTACCATGTTTCTTAGCAATAAAATCTTCTTTGGTGTATTTAGTATTCTTAGTGTGGTTTTCAGGTTCTTCTTCAACTTTTTCTTCATTAGGAACTTCATTTTCTTCATTACCACTTTCAGTTTCAACATCAGAGATAGATATACTATTAGGATCTATAGCAGGTTCAGAGGGTTCTACAATAGTTTTATGTTTCTTTTTCCTTTTCTTACGAGTAGAACCACTATTTTCTTGTTGAGAATCCTGCTCAATTCTTTTGGGATGCCCTTCAGGATATAGAGGATCCTAGGTAGCAGCACCACTTCTAGTTCTAATTTCATAAGCATGTTTTTCTTTAGCAGCATTAACTAGCAAGTTGTTTTGCACTTTAACGAGTTGATCTATTTGAGTTTGAACCATTTGAAAGTGTTTAACAATCATTTTAACATCATTAGAGGTTCTTTCCACAATATCTTTCAACTCAATAATAGCTCTAGTGTTTTCCATTAGATGATTTTGCACCCTTTTATTAAAGTTATCTTGCTTAACAATAAATATATCGAATTCTTCTAAGCATTGATCAGGAGGTTTAGAGTAGGGGATATCACCTTCATCAAAGTGTTGGAGAGAGTGTACCTCAATAGTGGATGAGTAGGGAACAGGCTTACATAATTCTTCTATAGGAGGTAAATTCTTGACATCTGCAGCTTTAATTCCCTTCTCCTTAAGACATTTCTTAGCTTCCTTCATCACTTCATGATTTAATTCAATAACTCCCCTCTTCTTTGATGTTGGAATAGGCACCAGAATAGATGGTTCAGGTACAATTACTTCAGGTGTAGCTTGTTTAGGAGGAGTCCAATCTTCATAGTTCTTACTTATTTTAGCCATTAATTCCTCAGCTTCCTTAGGAGTCCTATTCCTGAAAACACAATCAGCACAACTATCTAGGTATGTCCTAGATTCCTTAGTTAGTCCATTATAAAATATATCAAGAAGCTCATTCTTAGGTAATGGACTTCCAGCTTGTGCATGAATCAAAGCACAAAACCTTGCCCAAGACTCGGGCAATACCTCTTTTTCTCCCTGTTTAAAATCAAAAAGTTCCTGCAAAATAGCATGTCTAGCACTAGGAGGAAAATATTTCTGCAGGAAATTACTAATCAAGCACTCAGGGCTATCAATAGATCCAGGAGGTAAATTACTAAACCAAGTTTTAGCTTCTCCTTTCAGTGAAAAGGGGAAAATCTTAGCAACAAAGTAAGTACGCATCTTAATATCATCAGAAAACAAGCCACTCATGGTACAAAATTCATTCATATGTGCTACCGCACTTTCATTCTTAGTCCCACAAAAAGATTCTTTCTTGACAATAGCTATGTAAGATAGATCGAGAGAGAAATCATAATCTTCATCTATAATGTTTATGGGAGAAGCAGCAAACTTAGCAATAGCAGACAATTTGGGTATAATAGTACGCCTCTCAAGGAGACTCTTAGTAGCGCTCCTATCATGGGTGTTTTTACATTCTTTAATAAATTCATCGGTCATCTCAACATAACCATCTTCAATATCATAACTTTCACTAGACTCAGGTGAGCTAACAAGTGTGGTAGTGTCTTTATTAGGAGTTTCGGTATTTCCAGCTATAGTTCTAGCAATCGTAGCATCTAGGAAAGGACCTAATGAACCACTCTTATCAAGCACAGTAGAAGCAGCATCAGAAGTTTCAGATTCAGCAGTAGTAGCAATGTGTGTAGCATGTGTATGTGGTGGTGTAACGAGCTTACTTATAACAGATGGTGAATCAAGAGCAGCAGAGGTGTTCAGAACCGTACCTCTTCTTGTAGTGGATGGTAAAATAGGAAACTTGCCATCATGAGACCTACCCATGATGGATGGATAGCAGCGAACAATAGAGAATCCAAGTGAACTTGATAAATAAAGCTATGCTCCCCGGCAACGGCGCCAGAAAATAGTCTTGATTACCCACAAGTATAGGGGTGTATCGCAGTATTTTTGAGGGAAGTAAAACCCAATTTATTGATTCGATACAAGGGGAGCCAAAGAATATTTATAAGCCTTAACAACTGAGTTGTCAATTCAGCTGCACCTGGAAACAATCTTGGTCACAACAGTTTATCAGTAGCAACAATTTTGTAGTAGGAATAGCAAAGTAGCAACAGTACTAAAGTAAAGACAGTAGTAACAATAACAGTAAACAGTGGGATTCGAGTGCGGTAGGCATATGGACGGATGGACGGGCGTTGCATGGACAAGACAATTCACATAGCAATCAGAACATAGGGCAATTCCAGATAAATAAGATAAAGCATCCAAGTACTAGACAATCCTAGGCATGTGTTCCATATATAGTCATACGTGCTCACAATGAGAACTTGCACAACATCTTTTGTCCTGCCAGCCCCTTTGCAGCGGGGCCTCTAGGGAACTACTGACAATTAAGGTGCTCCTTTTAATAGACCACCGGAGCAAAGAATTAACACTCCGTGAACACATGTGATCCTCACGTCAAAGCCATTCCCTCCGGTTATCCCGATTTCTGTCACTTCGGGGCCATTGGTTCCGGACAACAACGTGTGTATACAACTTGCAGATAAGACCATAAACAATACTATCATAATGAATCAATAACATGTTCAGATCTGAAATCATGGCACTCGGGCCCTAGTGACAAGCATTAAGTACAACAAGTCGCAACAAATTCATAAAGCACTAATAAAAGATACTAGGCACCATGCCCTAACAATCTGATGCCATTACATGAACGATCTCATCCAATCCCTACCATTCCCATAGCCTACAGCGGGGGATTACTCACTCATAGATAGGGAAACATGGATGGTCGATGGAGAAGCGATGGTGATGATGATGGCGATGATCTCCTCCAATTCCCCGCCCTGGCAGGGTGCCAGAACAGAGTTTCTGGTGCTGTTTCGTGGAATCTGGTGATGGCGGCGGAGCAGAATTCCTTCTGGAAAAACGTCGACCCCCCGGAGTTTTTAGGTCAGAAGGCTTCTTATAGGAGAAGAGGGAGACCAAGGGGGTGCCTGGGCCCACCACACCATGCCCTGGCGCGGCCAGGCCCAGCCCGCGCCTGGGGTGTGTGGCTAGCCCCTAGCCCTCCTCCATCTCGTATTCTGGCTCTTGGAGTCTTCTGGAAAAATAGGCACTTTGGCTTTTGTCCCGTCCAATTCCGAAAATATTCATTTCTGACTTTCCTGAAACCAAAAACAGCACAAAATAGACAGCTGGCACTGTGGCTCTTGTTAATAGGTTAGTCCAAGAAATCATATGAAAAGTACTCCAAAGTGTGGACGAAACACAAGAAAGTGGACAAAACTAAGCGTGGAGCATCAAAAATTATAGATACATTTGCAATGTATCAATGGTTTGTGGCAAAGGATTGTTAAATCGAAATATGGGATTTCCCATGGTATCTGGCAAATCAGAGCTAAACAAAATGACTCTGCTGCTTGGAAAGACCTTTTAAAAATCAAACAAATCTATCTGTCAGGGAGGAAAATGAAGGTGTGTGCTGGAAGGGAAACTGACTTCTGGCATGATCAGTGGTTGGGGGATTTTTCCCTTTGTGAAAAATTCCCTGAACTTTTTGATGTATGTAATCAACAATCTGGCACAGTCAGAGAGATGTATGATTTGGGTTGGTTTTTTACTTTTAGGAGATGGCTATCTCCCAGGTTGCATGCTCACTGGCAGGAGCTTAAGTGTACACTAGCCCATTTAAGGTTAAATGATGAAATGGATAAACCTAAATGGAAGTATACCAAGTCTAGGGTGTTTTCTGTTAAGTCGTTATACAATAAAATCTCTGATGTTGGTCCTGATAGATCTTTTAGGCAGTTATGGAAAGCTAAGTTGCCTCTAAAAATTAAAATATGGCTTTGGCTAATCTGGCATAATGCAATTGCTACAAAAGATAATATGAAGAGGAGAAAGTGGGTTGGAAGTTATGTGTGTCGTTTTTGTCCTGTGGATGAATCGATTAATCATTTGTTCTTCAATTGTCCTGCTGCGGTTTATATGTGGAGTTGCGTTGCTGGGTTGATAGGGGCACGCTCTAGACCAACTTGTTTCACTCAATATTTCTGGTGGATTGTGGAATTTCTTCCCTTTGGATCTAATTTTCACATAATTTGTATTGCTGCTCTTTGTTGGGCAATATGGAAGATTAGGAATCGTGCTTGTTTTGAGGGAAAACTTCCATCTTTCCCTTTGGGTTTGATCTGTTATATGTATGTGTTTTTGCGTTATTGGGCAGGTTTGCAGTCTGAACGAGACAGTGGGATCCTGGTGGAGGGCGCTGATAGGCTGAGTTGCAGAAACTGTCCTTGTGGGATCCGAGTCGGTTGATGCTGATGTAGGAAAAACTGCAGTTTATATGGGGTTGTTGGTAGTGTCTTTTGAGTCTATAGTTGTGTGGTCTTAAAACTTCCAGGTTACCGAGGTTTGATCTGGCTTGAGGTGGTCGTATGATGTCCCTTTAGGTGGATCAGTTGGTCATTCACTAGTTAGTTTTCTGTTTTTGTTTATGTTGGATTCTCGAAAAACCTTGTTCTGTTATCTGTTGATAATGGAACCCGGCTCATGGAGTCGTATGGAAAAAAAAGTTTATTAGAGGAGGCTGGTAGCCATGATAAAGATACATAATAACTGAAAAGGAAAACACAAATTGACCAAAAGGGCTGGTGGTTAGTAGTGCCGATATAGAATACCAGCCTCAGCCTCTAAAGGACAGAAATTCAACTTTGTAGTATATAGACAAGCTATGGAACGACTGTCCCTGAGACTCAGAGTGCTCATTGGAGAAAGGTCTGCTTGCTCGACGAAAGGAGGATGAACTGATTCCTCAATTAATAATCTTGCTAGGTCAATGGACCGCGCATGCACGCAACTGTGGAGGCAGCCACTTTCTCTGCAAAAGCGCGGGAAAAGGGGAATGGTAATCGTAAGGAAGGTCGGAAACAAAGCAACTAAGGAACCTAACCGTGAAACTATTTTATGGCATTCCCATGATTAGGCTGAAGAAAATAAAGCATGCATGTATGTATAAATTAACCAGAGCTCCCCCGTAGGACAGGATGTATCCTCTTCGAAATTGGCACAGTGGGAAAAGTAGCAAGACAGAGAACATCAAGTACTCCTAATAAGCAACAACTTTTTCTGAGAAAAAAAAACAAAAGTAAACATTCTGATATATATATATATATATATATATATATATATATATATTTATTCACCACACTCAGCTACGATAATTTGGCAACAATCAAAGTCAGGGGGGCAGTCCTAATTCCTTATCATGCAGTGGAAACAAGGCATAACGGCAATGTTCTATTCGTCCCAAGTGTGGCCACTGGCCGAAGTAGAAATTCACTCCTAAACAAGGCATAACAGCCCCGAGGGAGTCCGCCCAGCGGCAACAATGGGCCAAGGGCCGATGCACTGTGTGTAGTGCCAGTATTAGAGATTGCGTCGCGATGATATCCAGCATTTAAACACTCCCAAAACAATGTAGTACTCCATATAATAAGCATGCAAGCATGCATGATCTCCCACGTACTGATGCTTAGAACTCAGGTTAGATGGAGCAATAATAGATGGATTTCCCCCTAAAGTTCTTTTTAAAATTCTCTCTCTCTCTCTCTCTCTCTCTCTCCCCCTAGATAGCAGACTCGCATATTAGCTTCGCCGCCACCGACCCTCCCCCGCCTACCTCCCTCACTCCTTTTACTTCTCCCTACATGAGTTAGGCAGTCGACACCTCCAGTCTAGGGCCACCAGCCCCGATGGAGTCCGTCGGGCGGCAACAATGGACCAAGGGCCGACGCATTGTGTGTAGAGCCAGTATTATCGATTGCGTTGCGATGATATCCAGCATTTAAACACTCCCAAAACAATGTAGTACTCCATATAATAAGCATGTCATTTTTTTTAGCAAGATACGGAAGGAACCCTAACCCTCTCCCGAGCCGCCCCCAGGCGACTCCGGTGGATCCGGAGGGCCTCTTCTCCGTCCTCCCCTAAGAACCCCCCAACCCTCACCGCGTCTGTCACTGCTGCTGCCGACTCCGGCGACGGTGGCGGCGCCGCGTACATCAAAGATGGGGGCAGGAGAGGGGGCTGCGACGGCGTTCAAACGGGGGAGGTGCGGTGCTGTCTGTGGGCTTGGTGCGGCGCAGCCGTCTTGGCCGGGGCCTGAGGATTTCCGGCGGCTGACGAGGGGATGGAGGCGCATTGCCGTTTGGGCCGGTGGAAATACACGACCAGGGGTGAGGTTGTGGCCTAGACACGCCAATCTCCTAAGATTGTTGCTCTCTCCTCCTCAGTTGGTGCTGCATAGAGATGACGGGCGGCGTGGGGGCCTGCTCGTCTGCTGCAAATAATGTCGGCGGTCCTAAGGTTCCTCTCGCACCAAGATGAGGATCTACTTGTTGCTTGCCCTCTTTGATCTAGTCGAAGTGCCGAGTTCCGGAAGGCTTCGCCGGCAAACTCCCATGGGTGAATAATGCCTGGAGATTGTTGGATTGGACGGATTCGGTCGTGCGCACCCATGTTTTACTCTAACAGTTTGGGTTCAGAAGGAGCGCTTCGAAACTCTCTTGGCTGCTAATATCATGGGGCATGTTCTTGTTCCATGGTGGTGAGGGAGAATGTCATGGAGGCCGAGATCTGAGGACTGACAATGGTAGTTCGAGTTTGGGTGGTGATGAGGAATTGACTTGGTGACTCGTGACTTGGAGCAGTGGCATGCAAGTGGGGGCGACTGCACAGGAGGGGTTCTTAGTCCTAGCTTTCAGGGTGAAAACCCAGGGTCTAGCCTTAATTGGTTGTGCCTGACAATGACCTTGTTGAAGGTATTATTTTGAGAGCGTGGACTTTCTTCAGGGTAAAAACCTAAGATCTATGATCGGGCGATAACGGTGTTTGTGCACTGTTCCCTTCTTGGAGGCGTCGTTTTTGGAAAAGCTAGACTTCTGGTGTTGTCTTGGTGGTGGTAGTACCGTTGTTTCAACGAATGGGTCATTGTAGAGGGATTTTTCTATTTTGTAATTCTTCTTTCTTTTTGGATGTGTGCATCTGTATGGCCGGTAATTAGTATCTTGTGATATTAATATATGCTCCTTTCCAAAAAAAATATATGCCAAAATCTGTATCATGGCCGCCCCATCCTAGATTCCTCATGCATCGTGGCGTCAAAAGATTAACACCATGAAAGTTTCGATGCCGTGGAACAGAAGAGCCATGTTCAACAAAAAGTAGTTTAAATGGTCAAAATTAGTAAGAATTAAATTCATGTAACTTGAGAATTGTCCATAAAACATGGTCTACTTTATGTGAAAAATGGGATGGTAGCATTTTGGGTATTATTCTTCATGTACTTACTTAACAAAAAAAGTACTCTACCACTTGGTAATTTTAAAATGATTATTTTGATGATAAAAGTTAGAAACTACCATTGTAAACATTGTTTACCGTGCCAAGATGGCGTCCATCTACCAGATATTGTCATATTATCATAAACTATGATGCAGATATGGCAATGAACTTGGCCATTTGTCTTGAAACCCTAGCATGTCTAATTTGTGCATGGTATGTCAATTTTTCATCAAAACTCGTGTTTAAGATGAGGATATTTTTTATGTCGTTGACATTGATACTGGCACCACCACTAACGAGAAGAAGAAGAAGAGGAATGCCGGTCGAGGGCCAAAGTAGAAGTCATTTGAGGACGAGGGTGTCATCGATGCTTGGAAGTGTGTGCGCCTTGACCCTATTTCCGGAGCCAATCAAAATGGCGACAAGAGGATCTTCGACGAATTCAATGAACACGAACGCTATGGATAGTATGCGGCCATAAACATGAGTCACAACTCAAACACAATGTCGCATAGGTTGAGTATGATGAAGACAACCTGTAGCAAGTTCCATAGCCATCTTGAGATCATCAATAGGAGGAACTTGAAAAATTATGTAAGTTTCTCACCTCCAACCTTGATCTTTTCAACAAATGTCATCTCAAGTTGATGTGTGTTGTTATTTAATGAGGGGTAACCTAAACAATTCCCATGGTGATGGACTTAGGGTTTTGCGGAAAAGAGAACGCTAGGGATTTCATCGGATGCCAAACAAACAAGAGAGTCGAAGTCACCTGATTACTTGATGAACAACAGTATTACAGATCGCTTGGGGGTTTTTCGGTACCTTCTTATAGGATTCTCCCGTCCTATATATAATAGGCCAGGTCTTAAAGTTGTATACAGATAGGTTGCATATGTATGATTACAACTCCAACACAACGTCTGTTCATATTTCCTTCCCTAATACAATTAATGCTTTCATCGGTTGCTTCTTTGGGTCATCATCTTGATTCTTCATGGGCCGTGAGCCTTTATGTAGCCAGGGTAGTGAATCATAAGCACCCGAGTAATTGTACCCATGTCATTATTTGATAGTTGTTTGATGCATTCAAGTTGATGTGTGTTCTTATTTGGTAGTTGTCTAATGCACTTAAGTTGTACAAGGCCAACAATGACGACAAGGAGTTTGCCTTCATGTATTGCTTCAAGAAGCTTCAAGGTTGCAAGAATTGGGACGATGATCTCTTGACGGCTACCATCGAAACCATCATTAATGGAGAAGGGAAGCACCGACGCCCTCCATGGGGGCCTCAGCCGTGTGCTGAACCGACAACAAGAAGGGCGGGAACGAGAGAAAAGGGGCAGGGCCCTCGGCTAGGGTGGATGGAACCATCGACAAGATGATGGCTGAGGTCTCTCGGCTAGGGTGGATGGGAACCATCGACAAGATGATGGCTGAGGTCTCTCGGCTAGGGTGGATGGAACCATCGACAATATGATGGCTGAGGTCTCTTCCAACACAAAGGAGAGGGAGGAGAATACCAACACAAGGTGTAAGGCAACCTTGCACACGTGAGATTTGAAGTATGAGCTTGAGAAGAAAAGGTTTGAAGACGTCAGGGCTCAAGCCAATGCCTCCATGATCAAGGCGATGAATGAGGCTTCGCATGATGCATTGGAAAAGATGAAGGAGGAGGCCAAGGACTTGGCGGGTATGGATGATGAGATGTGCTTTGGTGCCCCCCCTCCCCCCTCAAACTTAAGTTTGTATGGGCCATTTTTCTTTTAACCCATCAAAACTCATATCCAGGCTACGTATACCTCCGTACAAGTATCTTCGGTCAAGTTGGGTATACTTCAGTTCTTACCGGTTGATCTCATCTCCATTATCACGATCTACGTCTTTGCATGTCACGTTTGAAATTCTGTTGTTGCTGTTATATGTACCTCCCGATTTCCGTGTACCGCAGACACATGAGTATACGTGTACGGTGAGTATACGTCTAAGAGAACCATACGAGCTTCATGTGGGTTCGTACGGTCTTCGAAACGAATCGGTATCGAGTTTTTGTTGGTGAAGAGGTGGTACTTGATAAGGAGGGAGAAGATCGGCCGTGAGATGATGGGAGCCCAAGCACATGCGACGCTGGCACCAACGCCGCTATTGACCGTGGAGCCAAAAAGATGTCCGACGGTTGTGACCGGGAGTTGCCAGCGGTGATGGAGGAGCAGGGGAGGCGACCAAATTTGAATTTCTATGTATGATGACCGCTTTGAATTTCTATTTATTTGAGAGTTTGGTTTACTTTTGGAAAAGGATACAGATCACCTGGGGGATGGAACCGTTCCATCCCCCAGCTCTTCCTCGCTCGCTTGCGAACCGGACGCTCCAGGGCCACCTTATCTCTCCGGGTGTCCATAGTTTCTTCTCGGAGGTCGTTTCCCGGTGAGCCACCGCGCCATCATTCCCGCGCCCCGCGCCGCCATGGCCTCATTCACCCCATCCTGCGTCGTCCCACGTTGCCGCGACCTCTCCGTCCCACCGCGCCCTCGCCGCGACGCCGCCTCATGACCTCGCCTTCCAGTCGCGCCTCGCTGCTCCCCCAGCCGCGCCCGCCGCACTGCCCGCCGTCGCCGTTCCTCTCGCCGGAGTAGACTCCCTACACCTTTGCCTCCCATCCTCGCAGTTTCTCTCGCCGAGCGAGCACACCCCTTTGCCCCCAACTCCTCCGTGACGAAGGCCACCGACGCTGCTACCTACCGTCACCGATACGGCTACCTACCGTCACCGATACGGCTACCTACGGCGTCAAGGTTTGGTACATAGGTTTGGAGCCACCTTCCCAATACCTACGACGTCGAGGTTTGCTACATGGGGTTGGCGGAGCTGCTACGTGCGACCGGCGGCGGTGCCACAAGCATATCTTAGGTCTTGCTACAATGTCTCAGGCGAGATCTCCGATGAGGTCGGATTTGCTACAATATAATAATTTTTTAGGCAAAACTTCTATTAGGGTTGCGGTATTGGGATCGCCGGCAGCATGTGGCGTTCGGCCGCAATGGCCCCTTGTCGGCAGCGTTGACAGGCAAGATTTGGGGGCCGCCGGTGTAGGTGCGCTAAACACAAGGTTGTGATTCTTGCGGCAGGGAAACCAAGCGCCGGTTTTGGACCCAAGCATGCGTGCCTACCGCGTGGTGTGTAAAATTATGATGAAACAGCTCACGTAGGCAAGTGGGACGATGAGAAAATAAAGGAGAGGTATATGGCGGTAGGTGAGTTTGGTGAGGACCGCAACTACTAGCACAGCACGGCACAGGTTGTGCGGTCTCACCATCACCAAACGACACCGCCACAGCTAGCGCAGCACAGGTTGTGCAGTCCCCCTCGCTCGGCCTCTCATCACCAAACACCACCTACCATCTACTACTAGTATAAGTGGACGGATCTCGGGACAGCACCGTGCATTCCACCTCTTCCTATTTCCATCGATCGTCTCCTCCGGAACCAAAGCTGCAGCACAAGGTTAGCTCCATTATTCCTCCTCACACCACCTGACCGGTCATTCTTCGGTTATTAGTAGTAACTCTCTTCTTCTTCATCAAAACAGGGGTAGATCGAGTTTGTTTCTAACTATCATCCCATTCCCTTTGTGCTTTGCTTGCATCCACCAGCAAGAAAAATGGCGGCCGAGACATTCCTCTTCACCTCCGAGTCGGTGAACGAGGGCCACCCGGACAAGCTGTGCGACCAGGTCTCCGACGCGGTGCTCGACGCCTGCCTCGCGCAGGACGCCGACAGCAAGGTGGCCTGCGAGACCTGCACCAAGACGAACATGGTCATGGTGTTCGGGGAGATCACCACCAAGGCCACCGTCGACTACGAGAAGATCGTGCGGGACACCTGCCGCGCCATCGGGTTCGTCTCCGACGACGTGGGCCTGGACGCGGACCGCTGCAAGGTGCTGGTCAACATCGAGCAGCAGTCGCCCGACATCGCGCAGGGCGTGCACGGCCACTTCACCAGACGGCCCGAGGAGGTCGGGGCCGGGGACCAGGGCATCATGTTCGGCTACGCGACCGACGAGACCCCCGAGCTCATGCCGCTCAGCCACGTCCTCGCCACCAAGATCGGGGCGCGGCTGACCGAGGTCCGCAAGGACGGCACCTGCGCCTGGGTCCGGCCGGACGGCAAGACCCAGGTCACCGTGGAGTACCGCAACGACGCCGGCGCCATGGTCCCCATCCGCGTCCACACCGTCCTCATCTCCACCCAGCACGACGAGACCGTCACCAACGACGAGATCGCCAGGGACCTCAAGGAGCACGTCATCAAGCCGGTGATCCCCGCCAAGTACCTCGACGAGAACACCATCTTCCACCTCAACCCGTCGGGCCGCTTCGTCATCGGCGGGCCGCACGGCGACGCGGGACTCACCGGACGCAAGATCATCATCGACACCTACGGCGGATGGGGAGCCCACGGAGGCGGCGCCTTCTCCGGGAAGGACCCCACTAAGGTCGACCGCAGCGGCGCGTACATCGCCAGGCAGGCCGCCAAGAGCATCGTGGCCAGCGACCTCGCGCGCCGCGTCATCGTGCAGATCTCCTACGCCATCGGTGTCCCCGAGCCGTTGTCCGTCTTCGTCGACACCTACGGCACCGGCAAGATCCCCGACGGGGAGATCTTGAAGCTGGTGAAGGAGAACTTTGACTTCAGGCCTGGGATGATCAGCATCAACCTTGACCTCAAGAAGGGTGGGAACAGGTTCATCAAGACCGCTGCTTACGGCCACTTTGGCCGTGACGACCCAGACTTCACATGGGAGGTGGTCAAGCCGCTCAAGTTCGACAAGGCAGCATCTGCCTAACAACACAACACACGTTGCTTCTCCTGCTGCTGCTGGACACGTACGTTGCCTTGCCTCGTTAGTAGGTGACTCGATCCGGTTGCTCCACACCACCACCGGCTTTGATCACGTGGGAACCACAACCAGTATGTGGCGCCATGTTTTCTTGCTGGTCTGTATGTTTTGTTTTGGCACTGGCTATTGGACGGCTAGCTGTTTTAAAATTGCACATTTTCAAACCAATAAGGAGATGACAGGTGTATGTATGACTCAAGAAATGAGAAAAATATGTCTGCTTTCATTTACACCAAACAGACACATTTAAAACGAATGTGCCCACTGTAATCTTTCGGGCTTGTCTGAGTCTTTGATTATCATTTTCCGAAACAGACAAAAGAAAACTGGCAGGAAATCATCGACTAAGGACATGAGCATTAGTTTAGACAGGTGGTGTCTATAATACAATTTGTAGATAATATTATAGATAACTTATACAACAGTCTATCTATAAGATATCTATTTTTAGCATAGCTATGTGTGCGTACAAGTTACAGACAGCATTGATACAATACCAAATTTAGTGTCTGTAAGCTATCTGTAAGATTCCTACAGACTGGCTAGAACTTTATAGACGGCCTCACTCTCTCTCCTCTCCACATCAGCAAAATCATCTATAACCTCCCGTTGCAGACAGCTGACTCAGCACTACTGTACATGCCCTAAAGCCCATCACTACCAACAAGTTACACATGCTAGGTGGTTGTGTTTGGCTGAAGTACCAGAAAAAACCTTCTCCACCAAGATAATGGAGGGTGGGTGAGAGTACGGGAAAAGATAGAAGAAGAGAAGAAAAGAAGGAAGATACCGAGTAACAAGAGAGAAGGGAAACAAGTTCAATATCTGAGACGGGGCAAAGAGAAACCACCTCCAAATGGGGCTGAGCCTGACCTGAATGAGATAAGCGGAGGTAACTCTACCATCAAATCTTTATGACCTGTCTCGTACCAACATGGTATCTAGAGCGTTTGTGAAATATCTGCTTATTCAAATTCCAAACTACATATTTATGATCAGCATCATCATGGATCATGAGATAAACAAGTATAAGTAGTGAATGCAAATGACTTCGAACATCCATTGTACTATGTCAACACAAATCTTCGGTAGAACCAGATCCGAGGACTTTAGCCACTCAGTTGGCACAACGAGCACATCCAGAGACCAAAGCCATATATAAATGTGCAAGAAAAATACGAAGGTAATAATATAATACAACCATACATAAAAAAAATTCAAAGATTGGCTGAATAACTTGTGCTGTGGGTATACCGTTTCATTCCCAATGAGAAGTGATAGGGACCATGCAACCACCAGCAAACACACGCGGTGGTTGCCAGATCAATTGAGCACTGATCAGTGACCACCGGGCACAAAGTTGCAGAATGGAGACACATGTGCAGTCGAAAGGCAGGTTAGCTGTCGCACAATGTTTTTAAATAAAAGCATTCCAATACCATTTTCACTTGTCCGTATAAACACACCAACTTGGCAGATTGTCTGACGGCTACATATCCCATTGGATAAGCAGTGAACTAACTGTTACAAGTTGTAATTTACCTTCTTCTAATACGCCTTCCAGAAAAATGTTTATATGATAATAAAACCCGTGTTAATGCCTAAACCACCAGAAAAACATGAAATTGACTCATTTTGGTCTTGCACTGGAAAATGCGAGTCATTATCACCAATGCAAACTTATTCAGAGGCCCTCATATGTTGCGAGCATCTGAACAATTTTTGATAGGAGGTTGTTTGCAATTGTGCCCTTAGGATGTGAAGATATCAGTTCTTGGTACTGTTGTACGCTTCTAGTTCAATATGTGAATAATCCATCAACCCCCACTGTGTTTATCCAGAAATTGTACTCTGGAACTGATTCTCATTTTTGTATGTGTAAGGGTGTACCTGCAGAAACAACAGAATGCAGATTTAACATCCACTAGTACATAATGCAGATTTAACATCCACTGCTCTGAAGCGATCCGTCCCGGTTCCCATATGAACAAGGACTAATCGGAGCATTAGTCCCGGTTTCTTATACCAGGACGACGCACAGGGCTAGACCACGGTTAGTCCCGGTTCGTCTAGGACTAAAGCCCTTTGGTCCCGATTCGTGGTAAGAAACGAGACTAAAGGTCCATGCTTGTATATATATTGCACCCAGCCTCACATGCTACTATGTGAGTTTTTCCCCCTCTCATGTACTAGTGGTGTATGTTGCTTTGTTTTTCCTCTCTATGCACAAGAGGTACTCGATGAAATGCCTATGAGCATGATGCCACCTGGGTTCACCCAAAACAAACATGATATGAAGTGCCCGAGCTACACTTAAGTTTTCTCCTCTTTCTTTCTTCCTTGATCGAGGTTAGCAACTTAATTCTTTCATTTGTCCTTGATACAATAATGCATGTGTCGATGTACACTATTGGTCATTTCTCTAGATCTTCTGTAATATTTTTTCATAAACTCAATTATATAATGCAGATGAGCCGGCAATGGATGTATGGTGACCGACGTAATGGCGAGTTCATTACGGGCCTTCATAAATTCATCGGTGTGGCCGAGGCAAACAGTCTGAATGGTTTTATGCGATGTCCATGTGTTGTATGTCGGAATCAGAAGGATTACTCTTCCTCAAGAACCCTTCACACCCACCTACTTCAGTCCGGTTTCATGCCTAGCTATAATTGTTGAACCAAGCACGGAGAAAGAGGGCTTATGATGGAAGACATTGAAGAAGAAGAGGATGATGACAACTATCCTATGTTTCCTGAATACGGTGATACAACAACGGGTGAACCTGAAGATGAAGAGGCACCGGATGATATCGTTGATGATCTTCACCAGGCCATTGTTGATGCGCAGAGAGAATGCAAAAGTGAAAATGAGAAGTTGAAGTTGAAGCGCATGTTAGATGATCACAAAAAATTGTTGTACCCAAATTGTGAAGATGACAACAGAAAGCTCGGTACCACACTGGAATTGCAGCAATGGAAGGCATGGAATGGTTTGTCTGACAAGGGATTTGAGAAGCTACTAAAAATAATGATATAGAAGCTTCGAAAGGATAACGAATTGCCTGCTAGTATATACGAAGCAAAGAAGGTTGGATGCCCTCTAGAATTAGAGGTATAGAAGATACATGCATGCATTAATGACTGCATCCTCTACCGCGGTGAGGAGTACGAGAATAAGAATGAATGCCCGGTATGCGGTGCATTGAGGTATAAGATCAGACGAGATGATCCTGGTGATGTTAAGGGCAAGCGCCCTAGGAAGAGGGTTCTTGCTAAGTTTATGTGGTATGCTCCTATAATACCACGGTTGAAACGTTTGTTCAGGAACAAAGAGCATGCCAAGTTATTGCGATGGCACAAAGAAGACCACAAGAAATACAAGATGTTGAGACAGCCGCTAATGGGTCACAGTGGAGAAAAATAGAGAGAGAGTACCCAGACTTTGTAGATGACGCAAGGAACTTAAGGTTTAGTCTAAGTACAGATGGCATGAAACCTTTTGGGGAGCAGAGCTGTAGTCATAGCACCTGGCCTATAACTCTATGTATCTATAACCTTCCTCCTTGGTTGTGCATGAAGCAGAAGTTTATTATGATGCCAGTGCTCATCCAAGGACCAAAGCAACAAGACAACAATATTTATGTGTACCTAAGGCCATTAGTTGAAGATCTTTTACAGTTGCGGCACAGACAAGGTGTATGTGTGTGGGATGAGCACAAACAGGAGGAATTTGACCTGCGAGCAGTGCTTTTCGTAACCATCAATGATTGGCCTGCTCTTAGTAACTTTTCAGGGTAGTCAAACAAGGGATACAATACATGCACACACTGTTTGGATGAGACTGAAGCTACATACTTGCATAAAGGTAAGAAGGTTGTGTACCTGGGGAGTCATCGATTTCTTCAGACCAAGCATACCATAAGAAAGAAAGGCAAGAATTTCAAAGGCGAGGAAGATTGTCGGAATAAGCTTGTCCCCCGTACTGGTGATGATGTATTTGGTATGATCAAGGATCTAGAAGTAATCTTTGAAAAGGGTCTTGGCAGTCAATCTATTACAAATGATGCTACCGGATACGTGACCATGTGGAAGAAGAAATCTATATTTTGGGAGCTACCCTATTGGGAAGTCCTAGAGGTCCGCACTTCAATCGACATGATGCACGTGACGAAGAACCTTTGCGTGAACCTGCTAGGATTCTTGGGCACGTATGGGAGATTGATACATTGCAAATGTATCTATAATTTTTAATGTTCCATGCTTGGTTTTATCCACTTTCTTGTGTTTTGTTCCAACTTTGCAGTAATTTTCTTATGATTTCTTGGACTAACCTCTTAACAAGAGCCACAGTGCCAGCTGCCTGCTTTATGCTGTTTTTGGTTCCAGGAAAGTCAGAAAATAAATATTCTCGGAATTGGACGGGACAAAAGCCAAAGTGCCTATTTTTCTGGAAGGGATCAAGTGCCAGAATACGAGACGGAGAAGGGCTATGGGCCAGCCACACCACCTGGCCACGCGGCCAGGCTGGGCCCGTGCCAGGGGGTTGTGTGGTGGCTCCCGGCACCCCCTCGGCCTCCCCTTCCGCCTATATATTGCCCTCGGGACGAAAACCCTAAGTACCCGATCAAAAATCCACGAAAGAGTCTGTAGCCGCCGTCATCTCCATCCCTAGATCGGGAGGGATTTGAAGCTCTTCCCGGCACCGTGCCAGAGAGGGGAATTCACCCTAGAGGCCTTATTTATCACCATGCAAGCCTCCGGTGTGATGCGTGAGTAGCTCATTCTTGGACTACGGATCCATGTAGTAGCTAGATGACCGGTTCTCCTCCTTTGTACTTTCATGTTTAGATCTTGTGAGCTCCGTTCATGATCAAGATCATCTATTTGTAATTCTGCATGTTGTGTTTGCGGGGATCCGATGGATATTGAGATGCTATTTCAGATTGATTATTGATTCTATCATGTCTTTGTTATTTGAGATCTTGCATGCTTTCCGTTGTTAGTAGCTATCTTGGCCAAGTAGATGCTAGCAACTCCAAGAGTTAGTATTTATGCTCGATAGTGGGTTCATGCCTCTGGTAATCTGGGGAAGTGACATAAATCTCTAAGGTACTAGATGTGCTGTTGCTACTAGGGAGAAAACAACAATCCTTTGTTCATAGAACAATCGTATTGTTTGCTTTACACGCAGTTCATAAAGCAATAATCCATTGCTTGCAACTTAATACTGGAGGGGGTTCGGATGATAACCTGAAGGTGGATTATTAGTCATAGATGCAGTTGGATAGAGGTCTATGTATTATGTTGTAATGTCCAATCAAGTCTCAAAGGAGTCAAGATGATTAGTATATGCATGTATTGCTTTCTCGATGTTTGTCAATTGCCCCGCTATAATTTGTTCACCCAGCATGTTATCTATCTTAAGGAGAGCCACCTCTAGTGAACTATGGATCCCAGTCCTTTGTCTTTACATACAGTCTACAATCTTTTACTTCTTTGTGTTTATTTTCTGCAAACTTTTACTTCTTTCCATTCGATACGTTTAATCCTTTGTTGTTCGCAAAACACGGTGAGATTGACAACCTCATCGCAAGTTGGGGACAAAGTTCTGTGGTTGTGTTGTGCAGGTCTCCAAATTGCTACTAGCACCGGTAGTGCGCCCTGCCAAAGCTCAGCTAGTAACACCTTTGGGGTGTTTCATTGCTCCTACTGGTTCGATTAAACCTTGGTTTCATAACTGAGGGAAAACTTACTGCTATGCTCATCATACCTTCCTCTTGGGGTTCCCAACGAGCTCTACGTTGAACGACGAGCACATCAAGATCTTTTCTGGCGCCGTTGCCGGGGAGTCAAGAACATCTTCACAAGGGGAGTCCCTCATAACCAATCTCTTTACTTTGTTGTTTTTGTTTTGCTTAGTTTCTTTTTGCTTTGTTTGCTTGTTTCTTTATCAAAAATCCAAACAAATTAGTTTTACAAGTTTGCTTTCGTATTTGAAAAACACAAAAAAATTAGTGCCTATCCTAAGTTGTCACTATATCACCCGAGGAAATGATTTTCACTTTTAAACAAGGAGTTGAGGAAAGTTTTAAGGAAGCTTGGTCTAGAATCTCCGATCTACATGAAAAAACTGAGCCTAAAATGACTCAAAGCTTGTTCCTTAGTAGTTTTTATCTTGGAATTGCTCTTTTCTATAGATATGCTTTAGATGCTGTTGTGGGAGGAGATTTCCTCCATTGTAATGAGGACGATGCTATTAATGCTATAAAAAAATTGATCCTCACTTACAACTTGCCAAGCCAAACTGATACTTCTTTCGCAAAAATATTCGCTAGGTTGGACACTCTTGAGGCTAGCACTACTAAATTAGAAAGTTGCTATAATACGCTTAGGAAGCATCACGATTATGTTCCAATAAACTCTGAACCATCAAAGTGGTTCCCTACAGTAAAGATTGAGATGAACACTGAAACTTTTCAAGCTCGCTGTGATATCATGTCTGAATTTTGCCTTATGCCCAAAGATATTTATAAATCTCTGAATACTTGGGAGCTCATTGAGGGAGGAAAAGAAATATCTCTTACTAATAATACTACCATATTACCTCTTGGAATAGCTGAAGGAGTGTTTACAAAGATCCTTGGGAAAACGATTTCTATTGATTATCTTGTTATTGAATGTGCAGGAAAAGGACAAATTACACTTGGAAGGTCCCTATTAGAACTCCTTGGAGCAATAATAGATATGGGAAAGGGGACCATGCACCTTTCTTCTCTACCAAACAATCATATTTTCCCCAAGGTTAAGAATAAAAGTAAGAGAGGTAAGGGCAAGAAAGTTGGTCTTAATGCTTCTTCATTTGAGAACACTTGATTCTTTCTTTGCTTCTTATGCCTAACTTAAAGGCGTTAAAGAAAAGTAGTTATTGGGAGATAACCCAAAAGTTTTAGATGAGTCTTGGAAGTTATTACCTCTGTAATAACCTCTCCTTATCCTTTTTATTTGCTTTTTGTGCCAAGAGTAACTTCGAATGAGAGTGAAGTAATGATTGGGAAAGTTGTTGTCCCGAAATAGATTTTTGTGTTTCACCCATAAAAATTCGTGAGAGAGCTCTGTATGTTGGATTGAGATGTAATTGTTTGTGCTTCTGCCCCAGGTTGTTATATAACTTTCGTTAGTTCAACACTTTTTTATATGAGCAACAGAAGGTCTTTGAAAAAATTCGTCTTTACCTACTGGTCTGTTTTGACAGATTTCTGCCATTTTCTGCATTTGCTTCTTGTTGGTTCCTTCTTGAGTTCTTTTGGGGAATTGAGCTTTTTTAGGGAAGGGCTACAGTATCTAGTGTTCTAATGGAAGTTTATTTGGTGTTAGAACTTAACCTTGAGACTTATTTATCTTGGGTGCACTAATGTTGCTAATGAGATTGTGTGAAGTTTTGTATGAAGGAAAAATTTCAGGTGTATGGAAGGAATGAGTAATGAGATGAAGGATGGACTAAAGCTCAAGCTTGGAGATGCCATGCGTGTCACCCCAAGAAATATCTAAGAAGTACAAGCATCAATGCTTGGGGATGCCCAAGGCATCCCCTTCTTCATCAATAAAAATCAAAGATTTCTTCCAAACGCTTCATTTTTATTGTTTCATGCACATTTGTGTTTTTCTTCGAGCGTCTTCTTTTCCGTTTTCGTTTTGGTTTTCGTTTGCTTTGGTTTGCTTAGTTTGCTGAATAAATTGGTTGGACCCCCTCTTTCATACATTGGTTTGCAAATAGTTTGGTTTGGTTTGGAAAAGAGGAGGAAAGTTCATGCTTATGTGGTAAAAAGAGCTTGTTTTTGACTGTGGCCTATGCTTTGTCATGCCATGCTTGATATTGTTTTGGCTTTATGCTTAGTATTCCTTGCTGTAGCATGACTTTTTATAAACAATTGAGATTGCTTAATGTGCCTTGGATGAATCATGCGTTGTTTTAGCATATTAAAGCATAGTATAGTGGTATTCTCCTTTGATGCTTTATTTGGGTTGACTTGGCACATGCTCACACCATGTTATGACTATCCAAAGTCACCATAGCCTTTATGATCCTTTAGTTTTCAACTTGTAGTATCACTTTATGCTTTGATCAATGATGTTTTGTTGCTCTGCATGATTATGGCCATTATTGCTCTCTTAGTTTGTCGCTCCCAGTGTTTTGCTAGCCTCCGCAACAAAGTAAGAGTTCCACTCATGCATCCAACTCCCTAAACCAAGTTATTCCACAGAGTCCACCATACCTACCTACTAGCTTATGCTATTCCAAGTACATTCATGCTTTTGTTTACCTTCCACTTGTTATGAGAAAACTAGTGATTAAAGCTCTCACGAACTTGATGGCACACTTTACTTTACTTGCCCTTAATAAACTTGAACCATTGTGTCTTATATGTTGTATATGCTTGCACTTATTTGTTGGGGATTAGCAGAACCATGCTTTCATGGGTAACACTTTCAACATTGCACTTGGTACTTGTACCTAGTTGATATCATGCTCTTTTGTATATGGATGTCGTCGGTGTGAAATGAAAGGGGAGCTTGTAAGTCCATGGAGTTAAGTATATGTGTTAGAGAAACGCCTGGGCCGCTGGTCTAATCCATGCTGACATGGTGGAAACCTGCAACGTAACCATAATGAGCTGTCTATGAAGCATTCTTCTTATTAAAAAAAGAGTCCTATATTGAGAAAAAAAAGAGAAAAAAAAAGATACTATGAAAAGAGGAAAGAGAGAAAAAAGCACCACATTCCCATGGTAAATAAGAAGAATGCTGAGATGCTCGTTGTCTGCTTGCCTTGTCATTTTGATATGGGGATTCTTCCGTATCATCGGGCAAGGGGTACCCCGTTGGCGGTTCTCTATGATACACATGTACTTACGATGACAAGAACTTACCGGTAACTAAACTTGAGTAGCTTAAGGAGCGGCCCTCGTATACAAGGGACATGAGATTTCTGACTTATACTTCGTCAAGCATGTACACCATAGTTTGTTCAATTTAACCTTAATTACTTCAAGATGCTTATGATAGGGGCAATGAGAGCTGAAAGCTATAAGTACCACAATTTTTGGAAGCTCTTTATGAGACTTGAATCCCTACTTCCTTTTACAAAAGGCTTTTCTTCCACCATTATATTGAGTCTCCACCTTCTATCTTTATGCACCTACTTTGAGAGCATAGTGGCCATTCTTAGTTCTATGTGCATTGTCCCAAGACTAGTTGATTGACGCATAACTTGTTATTGCTTGTTTTAAACTATTGTATCTAGTCACTCTTATGAACTTTGAAGGTGTCCTATGCATTTATATTTGCTACTCTATTGAGGGACAAGCTGAATACTATTATGCTATGTTTTCTTTATGTGAAACAAACAAACGTCTTGCAAAGCATTGTTATTCATGAATCTTTTGTTTGTGCCTTTTCATGTTTCAACATAGTTTCTTTGCTTATTGCTAGAACTTTGTCTTTCATGTTATGATTGAAGTACTATGATCCCAGCTTTGAATGTTTTGCAAATACTTTGATCAAGTCTTTGATGGTGCATGTGATGACCCACAAGTATAGGGGGTGTATCACAGTATTTTCGAGGGAAGTGAAACCCAATTTATTGATTCGACACAAGGGGAGCCAAAGAATATTTATAAGCCTTAACAACTGAGTTGTCAATTCAGCTGCACCTGGAAACAATCTTGCTCACAGCAGTTTATCAGTAGCAATAGTTTTGTAGTAGGAAAAGTAAAGTAACAGCAGTAGTAAAGCAAAGACAGTAGTAACAAAAGCAGTAAACAGTGGGATTCAAGTGCAGTAGGCATAGGGATGGATGGACGGGCGTTGCATGGACAAGACAATTCACATAGCAATCAGAACATAGGGCAATTGCAGATAAATAAGATAAAGCACCCAAGTACTAGACAATCCTAGGCATGTATTCCATATATAGTCATACATGCTCGCAATGAGAACTTGCACAACATCTTTTGTCCTGCCAGCCTGTTTCCAGCGGGGCCTCTAGGGAACTACTAGCAATTAAGGTGCTCCTTTTAATAGAGCACATGAGCAAAGCATTAACACTCCGTGAACACATGTGATCCTCACATCAAAGCCTTTCCCTTCCGGTTATTCCGATTTCTGTCACTTCGGGGCCATAGGTTCCGGACAACAACCTGTGTATACAACTTGCAGATAAGACCAAAAACAATACTATCATAATGAATCAATAACATGTTCAGATCTGAGATCATGGCACTTGGGCCCTAGTGACAAGCATTAAGCACAACAAGTTGCAACAAAGTCATAAAGCACTAATAAAAGATACTAGGCACCATGCCCTAACAATCTGATGCCATTACATGAACGATCTCATCCAATCCCTACCATCGCCATAGCCTACAGCGGGGAAGTACTCACTCATAGATGGGGGAAACATGGATGGTCGATGGAGACGATGGTGGAGATCGATGGAGATGGCTTTGGGGGCACTTCCCTGTCCCGGCAGGGTGCCGGAACAGAGACTTTCTGTCCCTCGAATCTCCCCTTTTGTGGTGGCGGCACTGCGGAACTTCTTCTGGAAACACGTCGACCCCCCCGAAGTTTTTAGGTCAGAAGGCTTCTTATAGGCGAAGAGGGAGACCGAGGGGGTGCCTGGGGCCACCACACCATGCCCTGGAGCGGCTAGCCCTAGCCCGCGCTTGGGGTGGTGTGGCCAGCCCTTGGCCATCCTCCGTCTCGTATTCTGGCTCTGTGAGTCTTCTGGAAAAATAGGCACTTTGGCTTTTGTCCCATCCAATTCCGAGAATATTCATTTTCTGACTTTCCTAGAACCAAAAACAGCAGAAAACAGGCAGCTGGCACTGTGGCTCCTGTTAATAGGTTAATCCAAGAAATCATATGAAAAGTACTCCAAAGTGTGGACAAAACACAAGAAAGGGGATAAAACCAAGCATGGAGCATCAAAAATTATAGATACATTTGCAATGTATCAACATCCCCAAGCTTAACTCCTGCTCGTCCTCGAGTAGGTGAGTGATAAGAAGAAAGAATAATTTTTGAGGTGACATGCACCATCAAAGACTTGACCAAAGTATTTGTAAACATTCAAAGCTTGGATCATAGTACTTCAATCATAACATGAAAGACAAAGTTCTAGCAATAAGACAAAGAAACTAAGATGCAACATGAAAAGGCACAAACAAAAGATTCATGAATAAGAATGCTTTGCAAGACGTTTGTTTGTTTCACATAAAGAAAACATAGCATAGTGGCATTGAGCTTGTCCCTCAAAGAGTAGCTAACCTAAATGCATAGGACACCTTCAAAGTTTACAAGAGTGACTAGATACAAATAGTTTAAAACAAGCAATATCAAGGTATGCATCAATCAAAAAGTCTTGGGACAATGCACATAGAACTAAGAATGGCCACTATGCTCTCAAGAAAGTGCTCAAAGAATAAGTGGAGACTCAACAAGTAAAAGAAAAGGTTTTTCATAGTTTGAAAGGCTTCCAAATGCTGAAAGTATGGTACTCATTAGCTTTGAGCTCTCATTGCCCCTATCATCAGCATCTTTAATGTGGTTAAGGTTAAAGTGAGGTCCAATCTGAGTTATATGCTTGATAGACTATAAACTGAAAATCCCATGTCCCTTGAGTACGAGGGCCGCTCCTCATGCTACTCAACTTTAGTTACCGGTAAGTTCTTGTCATCGTAAGTATGTGCTTATCATTGAGAACCACCAACGGGGTACCCCTTGCTCGATGATACGGAAGAATCCCGATATCAAAATGACAAGGCAAGCAGACAAAGAGTTTCTCAGCAATCTTCTTATTTACCACGGGAAAATGGTGCTTTTTTCTCTCTTTCCTGTTTTCATAAATCTCTTTTTTTTCTTTTTATCAATAGCCATCTCTTTTTTTTATAAGAAGGATGCTTCATAGGTATCATTATGGTTACGCTACAGGTTTCCACCAGGTCAGCATGGATTAGACCAGCAGCCCAGGCATTTCTCTAACACACGTACATAACTCCATGGACTTACAAGCTCCCCTTTTGTTTCACACCGACGACATCCGCAAACAAAAGAGCAAGGTATCAACTGGGTATATATTTACAAGTGTTGAAAGCGTTCCCCATGACAGCACGGTTCTGCTAATCCCCAGCCTATAATTTGCAAGCATATAACTTTCATGGAGAGTTCACAATGGTTCAGGTTTATGAAGTGCAGGAAATAAAGTGTGCCATCAAGTTCGTGAGAGCTTTACTAACTAACTTTCTCAAAACAAGCAAACATTTTATTCGGAAGAAAACAAGGCATAATGAATATGCACGGAAGTAGAAAATGTTGCTAATAGGTAGGTATGGTGGACACTTTGGCAATATTTGGTTTAAGGGAGTTGGAAACATGAGTAAAACACTCAGTGTAAGTGAAGGCTAGCAATAGTAAGGGAGCGACAAACGAGAGAGAAATAATGGCCATAATCATGTAGAGCGACAAAACATCATTGATCAAAGAATAAAGTGATACTACAAGTTGAAAACTAAAGGATCAGAAAGGCTTATGGTGACTTGAGATAGTCATAACATGGTGTGAGCATGTGCCAAGTCAACCCAAATAAAGCATCGAAGGAGAATACCACTATACTATGCTTTAATATGCTAAAACAACGCATGATTCATCCAAGGCACATTAAGAAATCTCAATTGTTTATAACAAGTCATGCTACAACAAAGAATACTAAGTATAAAGCCAAAACAATACCAAGCATGGCATGACAAAGCATAAGCCACAGTCAAAAACAAGCTCTCTTTACCACTTAAGTATGAACTTTCCTACTCTTTTCCAAACCCAACCAAACTATTTGCAAACCAACATATGAAAGAGGGGGTCCAACCAATTTATTCAGCAAACTAAGCAAACCACGCAAACTAAAAAACCAAAACGAAAACGAAAAAGAAGACGCTCCAAGAACAACACAACTGTGCATGAAACAATAAAAATAAAGTGTTTGGAAGAAACCTGGGATTTTTATTGATGAAGAAGGGGATGCCTTGGGAATCCCCAAGCTTGAGATTTAGTCCATCCTTCATCTCATTACTCATTCCTTCCATACACCTGAAATTTTTTCCTTCATACAAAACTTCACACAATCTTTATTGGCAACATTAGTGCACTCAAGATAAATAAGTCTTAAGGTTCAGTTCTAACACCAAATAAACTTCCATTAGGAGACTAGCTACTGTAGCGCTTCACTCAGAAAGCTCAATTCCCCAAAAGAACTCAAAAAGGAGCCAACAAGAAGCAAATGCAGAAAATGGCAGAAATCTGTCAAAACAGACCAGCAGGTAAAGACGAATTTTTTCGAAGACCTTCTGTTCCTCAAATCAAAAAGTTTTGAATTAACGAAAGTTAGATAACAACCTGGGGCAGAAGTAGAAAAATTCACGCCTCAAAAGAATTTCAGAGATTTTACACTAATTTGTACGGTGAAACATAGAAATCTGTTTCGGGACAGCAACTTTCCCAACCATTACTTCTCTCTCATTAGAGGTTACTCTTGGCACAAAAGGCAAATAAAAAGGATATGGAGCGGTTATTACTGAAGTAATAAATTCCAAGACTCATCTAAAACTTTTGGGTTATCTCCCAATAAGTACTTTTCTTTAACGCCTTTAACTTAGGCATAAACAAAAACTAAAATGGATAGAATAGAAGTAAGCGGAGATAATAACTATGAAAACATTGTTTTGTTCAATGAAATCCTTTTGTTAACAAGGTTGATCAGGTATTGCTACCAAAACAATTTCATATGAGACAAAACTTTGTATTCCACTTATGATTATGTTACCTCAACCTTGATAGCAATGGTCCCAGTCATAATAGTTTCAAATTTTTCTCTTCGTATGGGACAATATATTTCTCCAACTTGAATGCCCTCAACATGTTCAATTGAATTCAAACCATAAGTCCTTTCAATCTTCTTGAGGAAATAGACAATGTGTTCCTTGTCATTAACATTGAAGGTCTCCTTCCCTTGATTACAATTAATAACAGCTCCTGCAGGATTTAAGAAAAGGTCTCCCAAGAATAATAGACATATTATCATCTTCAGGCATAAAAGTTTGAGAGGATGCTCTCATAAGGAATATGAGTTGAAGTAAAAGAGAGCATCAAGAAGCAAATTCAAAACACATTTAAGTCTAACCCACTTCCTATGCATAGGAATCGTGTATGCAAATAAATTCACAAACAACAAAGTGACAAGCATAGGAAGATAAAACAAGAGTAATTTCAAAACTTTCAGCACATAGAGAGGTGTTTCAATACCATGAAAACTTCCACAACCATATTTTCCTCTCATAATAATTTTCAGTAGCTTCATGAAGAAACTCAACAATATAACTATCACATAAAGCATGCTCTTCATGATCTACAAGCACTAGAGCTTTATTATAAACATTTTCAAGAGAAACCTCAGGAACATAATATTCATTCTCCTTTAGTAAGCAAGGGGACAATCAAATAATGTAAGGGATAAAGAGTTACTCTCATTAAAAGGTAGGCATGGGTAGCTAATCCATTCTTCCTCCTTTTGTTCATCACTCACCTCCTCTTTTTCATCTAATGAGATTTCAGGTTCATCAATTTCTTCTTCCATAGGATCCTGCAAGGCATTAGTCTCTTCCATTTGTGGAAAGCATCTATTAAAATATTCAAGAATATAGCCATTTTCATCCTTGTAATTATCAAAGCAAAATTTAAGTATACCATACACCTCATATTTGTAAGGTGAATCATCAATATTTTCAAAAGCACCCTTCCAAGCAATAAATTCTTCAATTTGTTCCGCATCATAAAAGTCATAAATTCCTTTAGCATAGGAAGATATGGTATCATTATCACTATACTCACATTGAAAAGGGAGGTGTTTATACCTCTTTCTGCAACAAGACTCATCACAGCAATAAGTAACATTATAAGTAGAGCACACGTTCCCAGCAATGGTATACAATCTATCAATTTGTTCCCATAAGTGTTTCCCTTTTTGTGACAAGCGGTGTTCCTTATAATAATATTTTTGATCTTCCGTGAACCCACCTTGCCAATAGGCTTCAGTTTCAAAGAAACCAACCATTGATAACAAGCATGATAAAGCAAGACAATAACAGACCAACGATAATAACAACTAGAGTAGGAACTATTTTTTTGTATTTTTGATAAAGAAATAAGCAAACAAGGAGAAAGATAAACTTAGCTTGAACAATAGTGAATCCAAGTGAACTTGATAAATAAACCTATGCTCCCCGGCAACGGCGCCAGAAAATAGTCTTGATGACCCACAAGTATAGGGGTGTATCGCAGTATTTTCGAGGGAAGTAAAACCCAATTTATTGATTCGATACAAGGGGAGCCAAAGAATATTTATAAGCCTTAACAACTGAGTTGTCAATTCAGCTGCACCTGGAAACAATCTTGCTCACATCAGTTTATCAGTAGCAACAGTTTTGTAGTAGGAATAGCAAAGTAGCAACAGTAGTAAAGTAAAAACAGTAGTAAAGTGTGGACAAAACACAAGAAAGTGGATAAAACCAAGCATGGAGCATCAAAAATTATAGATACATTTGCAATGTATCAGCATGTCACCTCAAAAATTATTCTTTCTTTTTATCACTTACCTACTCGAGGACGAGCATGAGTTAAGCTTGGGGATGTTGATACATTGCAAATGTATCTATAATTCTTGATGTTCCATGCTTGTTTTATCCACTTTCTTGTGTTTTGTTCCAACTTTGGAGTACTTTTCTTATGATTTCTTGGACTAACCTATTAACAAGAGCCACAATGCCAGCTGCCTGTTTTCTGCTGTTTTTGGTTCCAAGAAAGTCAGAAAATAAATATTCTCGGAATTGGACGGGACAAAAGCCAAAGTGCCTATTTTTCCGGAAGGGATCTAGTGCTAGAATACGAGACGGAGAAGGGCCAGGGGCCGGCCACACCACCTGGCCACGCGGCCAGGCTAGGCCCGCGCCAAGGGGTGGTGTGGTGGCTCCCGGCACCCCCTCGGCCTCCCCTTCCGCCTATATATTTCCCTCGGGACGAAAACCCTAAGTACCCGATCAAAAATCCACGAAAGAGTCTATAGCCACTGTCATCTCCATCCCTAGATCGGGAGGGATCTAAAGCTCTTCCCAGCACCCTGCCGGAGAGGGGAATTCATCCTAGAGGCCTTCTTCATCACCATGCAAGCCTCCGGTGTGATGCGTGAGTAGTTCATCCTTGGACTACGGATCCATGTAGTAGCTAGATGGCTGGTTCTCCTCCTTTGTGCTTTCATGTTTAGATCTTGTGAGCTCCGTTCATGATCAAGATCATCTATTTGTAATTCTGCATGTTGTGTTTGCGGGGATCCGATGGATATTGAGATGCTATTTCAGATTGATTATTGATTCTATCATGTCTTTGTTATTTGAGATCTTGCATGCTTTCCGTTGTTAGTAGCTATCTTGGCCAAGTAGATGCTAGCAACTCCAAGAGTTAGTATTTATGCTCGATAGTGGGTTCATGCCTCTGGTAATCTAGGGAAGTGACAGAAATCTCTAAGGTACTAGATGTGCTGTTGCTACTAGGGAGAAAACAACAATCCTTTGTTCATAGAACAATCGTATTGTTTACTTTACACGCAGTTCGTAAAGCAATAATCCATTGCTTGCAACTTAATATTGGAGGGGGTTCGGATGATAACCTGAAGGTGGATTATTAGTCATAGATGTAGTTGGATGGCGTTCTATATATTATGTTGTAATGCCCAATCAAGTCTCAAAGGAGTCAAGATGATTAGTATATGCATGTATTGCTTTCTCGGTGTTTGTCAATTGCCCCGCTGTAATTTGTTGACCCAGCATGTTATCTATCTTAAGGAGAGCCACCTTTAGTGAACTATGGATCCCGGTCCTTTGTCTTTACATATAATCTACATTCTTTTACTTCTTTGTGTTTACTCTCTACAAACTTTTACTTCTTTCCATTCGATACGTTTAATCCTTTGTTTTCCGCAAAACACGGTGAGATTGACAACCTCATCGCAAGTTGGGGACAAAGTTCTGTGGTTATGTTGTGCGGGTCTCCACGTTGCTACTAGCACCGGTAGTGCACCCTGCCAAAGGTCAGCTAGTAACACCTTTGGGGTGTTTCCTTGCTCCTACAGGTTCGATTAAACCTTGGTTTCTTAACTGAGGGAAAACTTACTGCTGTGCTCATCATACCTTCCTCTTGGGGTTCCCAACGAGCTCTACGTCGAACGATGAGCACATCAGAGGTCAAAAAATACACCGGAAGCACGGCAGGACCAGCAACGTATGAACGAACGAGATGGCCTGCATCTAGAGAAGTATCAAGGTCCTTCCAGCTACACTCTTACCAAAAAAAGAAGGAAATCTTTTTTGAATGCCGAAACAGTATCAAGGTCCCGTCTGGCTTCTCTTCGAATATAAAGAGAATAATAAATATGGCAGAGAAAAAATTCCAGAACCTAAAGTCTCATGACTGCAACGTGATTATGTCGCAATTGCTTCCTTTTGCATTGAGGGGGCTTCTACCGAAAAATGTTCGAGTACCCATTCTGAATCTATGTGCATTCCTCAATGCAATTTCTCAGAAGGTAATCAATCCAGATACTCTACCAAGGTTACAGAATGATGTGGTCTAATGGCTTGTTAGTTTTGAGTTGGTATTCTCACCATCCTTTGTCAATATTATGACGCATCTCCTGGTTCACCTAGTGGAAGAGATTGCCATTCTTGGTCATGTATTTCTATACAATATGTTCCCCTTTGAAAGGTTTATGGGGGTCTTAAAGAAATATGTTCACAATCATGCTAGGCCAGAAGGAAGCATCTCTAAGGGCTATGGAATAGAGGAGGTCATTGAGTTTGATGTTGACTTTATTCCTCACCTTAAGCCGATTGTTTTGGGTTCGCAACATAGAAAACAAAAAATTCCTACGAAGGAAACTATTATACGCTATGATCTATCTACTAGATACAAGCTCCGGGTGGATATACATCCACAGAGAACATACCCTTGAAGATCGACAAAGCATTGTTAACGAAACTGATTTCGTGATTGATGTAGTCATACACTTACCGATCTCAAGATCGTGATGAAGTCTAGCGAGTCCATCAGGTCCAGCACCAGCAAGTCCAGCAGGTCCAGCACCACCAAATCCAACACCGCAAAGCAGCGGTGCATCCGTGATCGCACACATGTCTGGTACCCCGACAACCTCCATCCCTCGCTCCAGCAAAGCAGCAGAAGCAGCAACTCCTTTCCAGATAAAGCCACCAGGAATTTGTATCTCGCTAATCCGAGACCATGGGAATAATTTCTAGAGGGGGAGAGAGATCCTTCACGAGGAGGTGTGAGAGTGGAGGAGGATGAGGTGCTCCTTATATAGGGGAGGGCATAGCCTAAGGGGGCATGTCCGCCGGCCATGGTGGGTGCCCCCACCTCTCCCTCATTCATGTGGGTGCAGCTCCCACTCACATAAACACACACATCCACTCATGTCCAGTCACATGCATTAAATTTCCACCAAATTTAATGCAAGGTCTCATTAAATAAAACTATTTTATTTGTTTTATTCAGAATTTTGTTAATTACTTTAATTAACAAACATTCACATAAAACCCCTGCAACATTTCAATATCACATGCAGAACTTGTTTCTGCAATTTCACCAGAAACAATTCCGGTTCCATCGAAATGATTCTACTGCTTTCTTAAATCTTTAGCTGAAACATATTTGATCCAAACGGTGTCGGTATCCCTTAAGTGTGTCACCCTACGGTTCGCGAATAATGCATACATGATTGAGACCTTTCTCCGATCAATAATCAGTAGCGGGACCTAGAGATTCATATTGACTCCCACACATTCAATGATGACTCTAGTGATCGTGTGAACCTTTAACGTCGTAACTAAATCCCTTTGTCTCGCAATATATTACATGTCCAAGATTCGATCATCGGTATCTCCATACCTAGTTTGATATCGTTACCGACATGCACTCTTTTCTCGTTCCTGTGATATAACATTCTAGTGATCACATCACTTGCTTGCAAGCTATCTCAATGTGATATCACCGAGAGGGCCCTGAGTATATATATATGTCATCAGGATGGACAAATCCCACTCTTGATCCATGAGCCTCAACATAACACTTTCAGAGTACCCAAACCCACCTTTATAGTCACCCTGTTATGGTGTGACGTTTGATGTTATCAAAGTACTCTTCCGGTGTTAGAAATTAACATGATCTCATGGTCTAAGGACTAAGATTACTTTGTATGATGTTATAGCAATATAAACATAATGAGTTTTATCATAATGATATACTTAGGATGAATGTTCATCACATCATTCCACGAATGTTGTGGCCTTGTTATTAACAACATACAATATCCATGATCAGGAAACCTTGATCATCTTGTTAACCAACGAGCTAGTTTATAAGAGAGGCATAACTAGGAACCCTTTATTTTTTTATTAAATGCACATGTATTGAAGTTTCCAATCAATACAATTATAGTATGCAAAATGAACTTTTATCATAAACAAGGAATAAGATAATAACCACTTTATTATTGCCTCTTGGGCATATTCCCTTTAGTCTCCCACTTGCACCAGAGTCAATAATCTAGTCTATAAATTTGCGCATTCAACACCTATGGTTTTCTAGTGTTGTATATACTCGTTTGCTAGTGGTTAATATAATCTCTGGATCTGACAGTTTCAGGTCCGCGTGTATTGGCATGTCTTTGAATCTCTACGCATCACTCATTCTCTAATGAGATGGCATTGAATAAATTTAGTCCTTTGGTGAGGCCTTTAGTTCCTTTGGGTTAAAACATGTTGATATAATTGTCACAAAATATATCTTCATGCTACTATCCCACGGTGAACCACACCTAGTTTGAGAACAAACTACTTAACCAAATTGCCTCCTTTGCTGCTACTATAGCAGTCATGTACTTAGCCTTTTTGTTGTAGTATTCGTCACAATGTATCAGCTTTGGAACTCATCCAAATCCATAATGGAACCTCCCTTCTATTTCATTTTGCCACCCATAGTTTAAATTGAGATAAATTTAATTTGTATCTTGTGACAAACTAGTATCAATGTAACACTTTACAATGAACTACTTTTATCTATCACTTATACATGATATATTCTTAGTTCTTCCAAAGCTCATAAGAATATCTTTACTATCGTCCAATGATCATGTGATGAATCATTCTGGCATATGCTCACAACATTTAGAGCATAGGACATATCTGGATATGTACATATCACGGTATTATTGATCAAAATATTCATGTGATTTCCCTCACCAAGTGTCAATACACTTGAATCTTGATTCAATCCTTTCCATGTGGCAAGAATCCTTTTTGTCGTTTCCATATTGAACCCTTTCAATATCTCACATATGTACATCTGGTACAACCATATTAGCGCCACAATCTATCCATATAGACATTGATGCCAAATATTCCGGTTTTGCCCAAGTCTTTGATTGAAATCCAATTTTAATGAAATTCTTAACCCATGCCAATGAAAGATACATCATTTATAATCAACACCATGTCTACTACATAATGTATTATAAATATGTCTCAGTGCTCCCACTTAATTTTTTGCAAATGCAAGCATCTTCATCATCTCCGAACAAATTAAACTCTTTTAAGATTTTCACCACGATGAAGATTCCAACTCCGCTATGCTCATTTCAACCATTGAAGTTTGCACGCCTTTTTAGCATCCTTTGAATTAACAAAACCCTTTGGACCGTGTCATGTACACATCGTAGGTAACCATTCAATTAGAAGAACATTGTTTTGTTTGTTCAACTACCATATACCAAATTATATGTAGTGGTTCCTACATTAATCCGCCAAGACTAAATATCGCTATGAAAGATCAAATCTTGTCATAGTCAACTCCTTGAACATAGTTGTAAACTCTTTTCCGACATGTTGACTATTTCATAGATGTCAAACATCCATGTCTATTTCTTTATAGATCCAAATACGAAGATAGGCTTCACGCCTTTCTAGAGGGTCTTCCAAGTTCAAAAACTTGATTTCTCGTGTATGGAAACTATCACAGATTTTATGAATTATCGTCACCTGATGGAGTCAGGGCCCATCATCGCTTCTTTGCATGTAGTCATTTCATCATTGTCAAAACAATAACGACTTCTGTTTCAAATCTTACTAATTGATTCTTAATGACCCACACAGTTCAAATAGGAACTCTAATCTCCGAGATCACAACCTTTGTAATCACGGGAGCCATGAGCATTTTAGCCGCCTCCGGGACACTTTCCGGCGCTGCGCTACTTAGCACATATAACTAAGGTTCAAATAACCTTATCAAAGTTCTATTGTTCTCCAACTTTACTTTTCATGAAAAATTTCTTCTTAAGAAAATTCACGTTCCAGGCGACAAACTCTTTTGTCCTCGGTGTTATGGAGGAATACCCAACAAAAACCTACAAAGCCGTTCTTATCTTACTTTGGTTGTAAACATTTTACTTATCCATAGCATACCAAAATTGAAGAAAACATAGCTTGGGTTTTATCCCAAACCATAACCTTTATGTTGTCATTTCAACAGATCACGATGGTGCTCTTTTCAGTTTAAAGCGGTAGTCTCTAAAGTTTTAATCCTTAAAATGTAATGGTAGTTTTATAAATGACACCTTTGATCTCACCATATCAAACAAGGTTCGATTTGATCTCTCGAAGATACCATACTCCTATGGTTTATCGGGAAATGCAATTCCATGGAACAATTCCTCAAATCTTAGGTGTTTTGCTAAACATGTAACTCAAATATCTTCCTTTATGATCGAATCATAAACTCTTTATTTTATTGTTACAATGATTTTCCACTTCATCTTGAAAGTATTTGAACAATTTTTAAATGTTTCATACTTTTTCCTTATTAAGTAAATATACAGATATATTCACTCAAAGTTTCGGAGAAAGTATATGAAGTCGAAAGATCCACCACAAATGGCTACATATAATGGAGTATATACATCAACATGCATAATATCCAATAAGTTGGTCATCCGTTCATCTTTGTCCTATGAACAGAGTTTCAATTATCTCGAGGAAAGTCTCACAAGCATCATTTGATCAAAATCAAAGACACCAAAAATCCATCAACATGGAGTTTCTTCATGTTTTCTTTCCAATATAATTTAAATGGCAATGCCACTTCATCAGTGATCTTTCAATCATTTCTCTTGCGACATTTTAGCATTAGTTTTTATGGACGTGATTCCTCCAACTAGACTTCTATAAGTTCATCCATCTTCTATGGAATACGGTAATTATCTGAACAACCATTGTTCTCATAATACCGGAGCAAAATTACAATTATTTAATCAAATCTTGAAGACAAGCTTTCGTGTCAACGAGAAACACAATAACACTTTATTTGTTTTCGATGAATATCATCACATAATATTTTGCTAGTTACTTAGGCCATTATAGTTCATGAATTGCGTCATTCTATATGAAATTTCATACCAACCAATTCAGTATCCAATACACAAGAACCACATTGTTTAACAAGCAAAGAATACAGTCATAACATGTATATCATCTATATACTTAAGCTAGACATTTCCAGCCCTTTTATTTTCTGCCAAATATTTTATAGATTCTCTTTCAGCATTCATTTTCCTTTTAAAATAATCTATCAACATCATCGGTGGCGCCATAAAGATGACACATAGTCCAAAGCGCGTATAGTCAAATACTAATACCTTTGGACTTGCACTTTGAAGTTGATCACCATCATCAAATGTTTGGCATTCTTTAAAAAATCCATTCTTTAGTAATCTATTTGTGTAGTAAACATTTTACCTACATCTTCTATTCATCCTTATCATGACAACTTTCATGATCAAGCTACTATAGCCTATAAGGACGAACCGTGAGTATAATGTCAGTTCCCAAAACCTTTTTGGGATATTAGGACGTCTAGCGTCTCCAACCTTCACAAATTCTCATACAATATGAGAACGTGTATTTTGCCATATTATACTCTATCCTATTGCAACCATAAAATTTGTTTCAGATATCACAATATCTTCCACACACGACAGTTTTTGAAACAATTCTTTCAGCTCCTAGATAACCTCGATATTAAAACAATATTTGAATATCAAGAATCATGGAGGCAAACATGATACTTCACATAATAAAAGTGGAATAGTTACTCTTGGTTTAATACAACTTATTAAGCTTCATGGAGTAAATAGAGTTTGCTGAAAGTTTGCAATAGGACTTCTAAACATTAAATTGACATTCAAAACAATATGATACCAGTTCGTAAAGTAAATATCCAGAATTCTATAGTTCTATTATCTCAATTAAAACTAAGCGCAAGGTTGTAAATGGATGCCAATGACTACAACAATTATACAAATTCACTTCGATTTTAGTTTATGATAAATTGAGTTCGACTAATCTAAATTACAAATGAACTCCCACTAAAAAACAACATCCCTCGTGTCTTTTTGGTGATTACATGAACCAAATCCACTACACCAAGTCCGATCATCACGTGAGTCAGTGTAGCTTGAAAGGAGAGCGCCTATATGGAATCATATCAACCATATGACTCATGCTTAACCTTTCAGTCCGTGTTCGGAGGACATGTCTATACATGCTAGGCTCACCAAATAAGAACCTTAGTACCCGAGTGTGCAAAACTGGCTTACACTTGTTGTATGAAAGTGCGGAGTCGAGTACACCCAATTATCACGTGATGTCTCGAAACACGATCCATAGAACGGTGCATACTTAAGGAAGAACACATGTTTATCTTCATATCTAAATGAGGGATCATCTTATGATGCTACTAAAGCGCCAGACAAGCAATATAAGATGCAAACAAACATCATATGCAAAAAGTGAAATGATATGGTTCTTGCACTTAATCACTCTCGTGTGCATCGTGGTATGATCTTTATCATTCCTTTGTGTGTAAGGCCAAGGTCTATGGAACTTACACATTAGGTATGTTATAAGAGTATCAACTATACTTCAACTTACAACATTACCATATAATGACACTAGCCCAGCAACGATCTATACTATACGCTTCTAATCTTTCAATTGCAAGTTTTACGTGGCTTAGGGATTTCAAAGATATAAGCGGTCTTACCTACGAACATGGAACCACAATGACGATAACCAAATTCTTAGCAAGTCGTTGTAAATCAGATATTGACTATAGTAGGAGAGACATACACCCGCTAGCCACTTATGCAAAACTAGTTGCATGTCAATCGTGGAATAGGTCTCATGTGCGAGGACATGTAAAGTTAGTCCGGGCCGCTTCATCCCACTATGCCACCAATATCCAAAATACATAGAAGATGCAATAAAATTATCATCAGTGCCCACATACTCATATGTGTTCTACCCGTGCAAAGCATCTACCCATAGATCCGGCTCTAATACCACTATTGGGTTCGCATCGTAGAAAACAAAAATTCCTACGATGGGAACTATTATACGCCAAGATCTATCTACTAGATACAAGCAACGGGTGGATATACATCCATATAGAACATACCCTTGAAGATCAACAAAGCATTGTTAACAAAACTAATTTCGTGGTTGATGTAGTCATACACTTGCTGATCTCAAGATCGTGATGAAGTCCAGGAAGTCCAGCAGGTCTAGCACCAGCAAGTACAGCAGGTCCAGCACCACCAAGTCAAGCACCACAAAGCAGCGGTGCATCCGTGATCGCACACACGTCCGGTACCCCCGACAACCTCCGCCCCTTGCTCCAGCAAAGAAGTGGAAGCAGTAACTCCTTTCTAGATAAAGCCACCGGGAACATGTATCTCGCTAATCCGAGACCATGGGAAAACTTTCTATAGGGGGAGAGAGATCCTTCACGAGGAGGTGTTAGAGTGGAGGAGGAGGAGGTGCTCCTTATATGGGGGAGGGGCAACCCAAGGGGGCATGGCCGCCGGCCATGGTGGGTGCCCCCACCTCTCCCTCATTCATGTGGGTGGAGCTCCTACTGATAGAAACACACATCTCCACTCATGTCCACTCACATGGATTAAATTTCCACCAAATTTAATGCAAGCTCTCATTAAATAAAATTATTTTATTTATTTTATTCAGAATTTTGTTAATTACTGTAATTAAAAAACATTGACATAAAACCCCTGCAACATTTCAATATCACATGAAGAACCAATTTCTGCAATTTCATCCAAAACAATTCTAGTTTCCATCAAAATGATTCAAGGGCTTTCTTAAATCTTTATCTGAAACATATTTGCTCCAACCGATGTCGGTATCCCTTAAGTGTGTCACCCTACGGTTCGAGAAAAATGCAGACATGATCGAGACCTTTCTCCGATCAATAATTAGGAGCGAGACCTGGAGATGCGTACTGACGCCCACACATTCAACGATGACTCTAGTGATCGTGTGAACCTTTAACGTCATAACTAAATACCTTTGTCTCGCGATATATTACATGTCCGAGATTCGATCATCAGTATTTTCATACCTAGTTTGATCTCGTTACCGACATGCACTCTTTTCTCGTTCCTGTGATATAACATTCTAGTGATCACATCACTTGCTTGCAAGCTATCTCAATGTGATATCACCGAGAGGGCTCTGAGTATGTCTATCCATCATCGGGATGGACAAATCCCACTCTTGATCCATGAGATTGAACATAACACTTTCAGAGTACCCAAACCCACCTTTATATTCACCCTGTTACGGTGTGACGTTTGATGTTATCAAAGTACTCTTCCGGTGTTAACAATTAACATGATCTCATGGTCTAAGGACTAAGATTACTTTGTATGATGTTATAACAATATAAACATAATTACTTTGATCGTGATGCTATACTTCGGATGAATTTTCATCACATCATTCCACTAATGTTGTAACCTCGTTATTAACAACATCCAACATCCATGATCAGGAAACCTTGATCATCTTGTTAATCAACGAGGTAGTTTATAAGAGTGGCATAACTAGGAACCCTTTATTTGTTTATTAAACACACATGTATTGACGATTCCAATCAATACAATTATAGCATGCAAAATAAACTTTTATCATAAACCAGGAATAAGATAATAACCACTTTATTAATGCCTCTCGGGCATATTCCCTTCAGTCTCCCACTTGCACTAGAGTCAATAATCTAGTCTGTACATTTGCGCATTCAACACATATGGCTTTCTAGTGTTTTATATACTCGTTTTCTAGTGGTTAACATAATCTCCGGATCTAACAGTTCCCGGTCCGCGTGTATTTGCATGTCTTTGCATCTCTACGCATCACCCATTCTCTAATGAGATGGAATTGTATAAATTTAGTACTTTGGTGAGACCTTTAGTTCCTTTGGGTTAAACCATGTTGATATAATTGTCGCACAATATATGTTCATGCTACTATCCCACTGTGAACCACACCTAGTTTGAGAACAAACTACTTAACCAAATTCCCTCCTTTGCTGCTACTATAGTAGTCATATACTTAGCCTGTTTGTGGTAGTATCCGTCACAATGTATCAACTTTGGAACTCATCCAAATCCATATTGGAACCTCCCTTCCATTTCATTGTGCCACCCATAGTTTTAGGGATGTTTTCTTGAGCTATTGCCCATAGTTTTGGGGTTTTAGGACGATTTACCATGACCGTAAGACCTAAAACATGTTTGAGAGTTATCACTAAAAACTTGTCGTTTTCGTGTTTTATGTCCGATTTCATGATTTATTGCCCATCGTTTTGGGGTTCTAGGGAAATTTGCAAGGCTCGTTAGACCCGATACATGTTCGACTGTTATGACCAAACACTCGTCGTTTCGCGTTTTATGTCCGTTTTCATGAGCTATTGTCCACAGTTCTGGGGTACCAAGTGGATTTGTATGGCCTGTAAAACCGATACATGTTTGAGAGTTTTGACCAAAAACGTGTCATTTTTGTGTTTTATGGCCGTTTTCATGAGTTATTTTCTATAGTTTTGGGATTCTAGGGCGATTTACAATGACCATAATACTAGATACATGTTTGATAGTTATGAGGAAAAACTCATCATTTTCACGTTTTACGGCCATTTTCATGAACTATTGCCCACAATCTTGGGGTTCCAAAGGGATTTGCGTCGACTATGCGACCAAATAAATGTTTGAGAGATATGACCAAAAACTCGTCGTTTTCACGTTTTATGTATGTTTTCATGAGCAATTACCCATAGTTTTGGGGTTTTAGGGCAATTTATAACGACCGTAAGACCCGATACATGTTTGAGAGTTATGACCAAAAACTCGTTGTCTCCGTGTTTTCTGGCTGTTTTCTTGAGTTATTGCCCATAGTTTTTGGAGTTATTGAGAGTTATGACCAAACACTCGTTGTTTCCGCGTTTTATAGCTGTTTTCATGAGCTATTGCCCACAGGTGTGGGGTACCAATGGGATTTTCTGGGCCCGTAAGACCCGATACTTGTTAGAGATAAATGACCAAAAACTCGTTGTTTTTATGTTGTATGGTCGTTTTCATGAGCTATTTCCCACGGTTTTGGGGATTTATGGCAATTTACAACGACCATAAGACCCGATACATGTTTGAGATTTATGACCAAAAACTCGTCGTTTTCGTGTTTTATTGCCGTTTTCATGAGCTATTGCCTACAGTTTTGGGGTTCCGGGGCAATTTTCAACAACCCTCAAACACGATACATGTTTGAGGGAATTACCAAAAACTCATCGATGTGTGGTTGTTTTCATGAGCTATTCCCCAAGGTTTTGGCGTTCTAGGGAGATTTGCATGGCCCGTAATACCCGATACATGTTTGTGAGTTATGACTAAACACTCGTCGTTTGCATGTTTTATGGTCGTTTTAATGTGTTATTGTCTACAGTTTTAGGGTTCAAGGGTGATTTACAAATACTATACGAAACCAAGTCATGTATGAGAGTTACGACCCAAAACTCATCGTTGTCATATTTTATGGCCATTTTTATGGGCTATTACACATAGTTGTGAGTTTCTACGGGGATTTGCAAGGCTCGCTAGACGCGATACATGTTTTAGAATTATGCCAAAACTCATCGTTTTCGTGTTTTATGGCCATTTTCATGAGTTATTGCCCATAGTTGTGAGTTTCCAGGGTGATTTGCATGGCTCGTTAGACCCGACACATGTTTAAGAGTTATGACCAAAAACTCGTCATTTTTGTGTTTATGGCCGTTTTTCTGAGATATTGCGCACAGTTTTTGGGTTCTAGGGCGAGTTGAATGACCCATAAGCCCCGATACATGTTTGAGAGATATGACAAAACTCTCGTCGTTTTCACGTTTTATGGCTGTTTCCATGAGCTATTGCCCATATTTTTAGGGTTTCAGGGCGAGTTACATGGCCCGTTAGACCCGATACATATTTGATACATATGGCGAAAACTCGTTGTTTTCGTGTTTATGGCCTTTTTATAAGCTATTGACCATAGTTTTGGGGATCCAGGGTGATTTACAATGACAGTAAGATCCGATACAAGTTGAGAGTTATGACCAGAATCTCAGTAGTTTTCGCATTTTATCGATGTAAAAATGAGTTATTACCCATAGTTTTAGGGTTTTAGGGCGATTTAAAATAACCGTAAGACCCAATACATGTTTGAGCGTTATGAGAAAAAGTCATCATTTTCACGTTTTATGCCCGTTTCCATAAACTATTGCCCACAGTTTTGGGTTCCAGGGCGATTTACAACGACCGTAAGACCCTGTACATGTTTGAGAGTTATGACCAAAAACTCGTTGTTTCCGTGTTTTACGGCCATTTTCTTGAGTTATTGCCCATGGTTTTGGGGGTTTAGGGCGATTTGCAAGGCTCGTTAGACCCGATACATTTTTGACACTAATGACCAAACACTCGTCATTTTCGCGTTTTATAGCGGTTTTCATGAGCTATTGCCCATAGTTTTGGGGTACCAATGGGATTTTGTTGGCCCGTAAGACCCGATACATGTTAGAGATAAATAACCAAAAACTTGTTGTTTTCATGTTGTATGGCCGTTTTCATGACCTATTGCCCACGGTTTTGGGGTTTTATGGCAATTTACAACGGCCATAATACTCGATACATGTTTGAGAGTTATGACCAAAAACTCGTTGTTTTTGTATTCTATGGCTGTTTTCATGAGCTATTGCCTACAATTTTGGGGTTCCGAGGCAAGTTTGACAGTTATGACCAAATACTCGTAGTTGTCGCATTTTATCGACGTATTCGTGAGCTATTGCCTAGAGTTTTGGGTTCTAGGGTGATTTACAACGACCATAAGACCCGATACATGTTTAAGAGTTATGACCAAAAACTCGTTGTTTCTGTGTTTTATGGCTGTTTTCTTGAGTTATTGCCTATAGTTCTAGGGTTTTAGGGTGATTTGCAAGACTCGTTAGACCCGATACATTTTTGATAGTTATGACGAAACACTCGTCGTTTTATGGGCGTTTTCATGACTATTGCCCACAGTTTTTGGGTAGTAATGGGATTTTCTTCGCCTATAAAAACCGATACATGTTAGTGATAAATGACAAAAAAACTCATTGTTTTTATGTTTTATGGCTGTTTTCATGAGCTATTGCCCATGGTTCTGGGGTTTTAGAGCGATTTACAACAACCGTAAGAACCGATACATGTTAGACATAAATGACAAAAAAACTTGTTGTTTTCATGTTTTATGGCTGTTTTCATAAGCTGTTGTCCATAGTTTGGGAGTTGTAGGGCGAATTACAACGACCGTAAGACCCAATATAGGTTTGCGAGTTATGACAAAAAAGCATCATTTTCGCATTTTATGGACGTTTTCATGAGCTATTGCACACAGTTTTGGGGATCCAAGGCGATTACAATGACCGTAGGACTCGATACATGTTTGAGATAAATGACCAAAAACTCGTTGTTTTCATGTTTTATTGGCACTTTCATGAGTTATTGCCCATAGTTTTGGGGTTCCAGAGTGATTCACAATGACCATAAGACCCGATACATGTTTGAGAGTTATGAGCAAAAAATCATTGTTTTCGTGTTTTATGGCCGGTTCATTGATTTGCAAGTCTCGTTAGACCTGATACATGTTCGACAGTTATGACCAAACACTCATCCTTTTCACGTTTAATGTCTGTTTTCATGAGCTATTGGCCACGGTTTTGGAGTACCAAGTGAATTTGTGTGGCCTGTAAAACCCGTTAAATGTTTGAGAGTTATGACCAAAACGCATCGTTTTCGTGTTTTATGACCATTTTCATGAGTTATTTTCCATAGTTTTGGGGTTCCAGGGCGATTTACAACGACCGTAAGACTAGATACATGTTTAAGAGTTATGCGGAAAACTCGTCGTTTTCATGTTTTATGGCCGTTTACTTGAGCTATTGTCCACAATTTTGGGGTTCCATGGGGATTTGCATGGACAGCGCGACCCGATACATGTTCGAGAGATATGACCAAAAACTTGTCGGCTTTGCATTTTATGTCTGTTTTCATGAGCAATTTCCCATAGTTTTGGGGTACCAAGGCAATTTACAACGACTCTAAGACCGATACATGTTTGAGAGTTATGATCAAAAACTCGTTGTTGTCGCGTTTTATGGCCGTTTTCCCGTGCTATTGCCCACATTTTGGGGTTCTAGCATGATTTGCATGACCCATAAGCCCTGATACATGTTTCAGGGATATGACAAAAACTCGTTGTTTTCACGTTTTATGGTTGTCTCCATGAGCTATTGCCCATAGTTTTGGGGTTTCAGGGTGATATACAATGACCGTAAGACCCGATACATATTTGAGAGATATGACCAAAACTTGTTGTTTTCATGTTTTATGGCCTTTTCATAAGCTATTTCCCATAGTTTTGGGGTTCCAGGGTGATTTACAATGACCGTAAGATCCGATACAAGTTTGATAGTTATGACCAAAAACTCGTAGTTGTCACATTATCGATGTATTCGTGAGCTATTGCCCATAGTTTTGGGTTCCAGGGCGATTTACAATGACCGTAGAACCCAATACATGTTTGAGAGTTATGACCAAAAACTCATTATTCCCGTATTTTATGGCCGTTTTCTTGAGTTATTGCCCATAGTTCTGGGGTTTTAGGGAGATTTGCAAGACTCGTTAGACCCGATACATTTTTGATAGTTATGACGAAACACTCGTCGTTTTATGGCTGTTTTCATGACTATTGCCCACAGTTTTGGGTACTAATGGGATTTTCTTGGCCTATAAGAACCGATACATGTTAGAGATAAATGACAAAAAAACTTGTTGTTTTCATGTTTTATGGCTGTTTTCATGAGCTATTGCCCACGGTTATGGGGTTTTAGGGTGATTTACAACGACTATAAGACCCGATACATGTTTGATAGTTATGACCAAGAGCTCGTCATTTTCACGTTTTATGGCCGTTTTCATAAACTATAACCCACAGTTTGGGAGTTCTAGGGAAAATTAAAACGACCATAAGACCCAATACATGTTTGCGAGATATGATAAAAACTCGTCATTTTCGCATTTTATAGACGTTTTCATGAGCTATTGCCCACAGTTTTGGGGTTCCAGGATGATTTAATGACCGTAAGACTCGATACATGTTTGAGATAAATGACCAAAAACTCGTTGTTTTCATGTTTTATGGCCATTTTCATGAGTTTTCGCTAATAGTTTTGGGGTTCCAGAGTCATTTGCAATGACCGTAAGATGCAATACATGTTTGACAGTTATGACCAAAAACTCATTGTTTTCGTGTTTTATGGCTGGTTCATTGATTTATGCTCACAATTTAGGGGCTCTCGGCGATTTGCAAGGCTCGTTAGACCCGATACATGTTCGATAGTTATGACCAACCACTCGTCTTTTTCATGTTTATGTCTGTTTTCATGAGCTATTGGCCACAGTTTTGGGGTACCAAGTGGATTTGTATGGCCTGTAAGACCCGATACATCTTTTTCACGTTTTATGGAGTTTTTATGCCCATGGTTTTGGGGTATTTGGCCAATTTAAAATGACCGTAAGACCCAATACATGTTTGAGAGTTATGAAAAAAACTCATTTTTCATGTTTTATGGTCATTTTCATGAGCCATTGTCTACAGTGTTGGGGTTCCAAGGCTATTTTCAATGACCCTCAGACCCGGTACATGTTTGAGGGCATTACCAAAAACTCCTCGATTTGTGTCTATTTTCATGGGATTTTCTCCAAAGTTTTGGGGTACTACAGGGATTTGCATGGCCCGTAATACCCGATAGATGTTTGTGAGTTATGACCAAAAACTCGTTGTTTCCATGTTATTGTCATTTTAGTAAGTTATTTCCCACAGTTCTAGGGTTTCAGGGTGATTTACAGAGACTGTAAGAACCGAGTCATGTATGAGAGTTATGACCAAAAACTCGTCATTTTCGCATTTTAAGGCCATTTTCATAAGCTATTTCCCACTGTTGTTAGTTTCTAGGGGGATTTAAAAGGCTCGCTAGACGCGATACATGTTTTAGAATTATGCCAAAAACTTGTCATTTTTGCGATTTATGGCCATTTTCATGAGCTATTGCTCACAGTTTTGGGGTTCCAGTGTGATTTGCCTAGCCCGTTAGACCCAATACATGTTTGAGAGATATAACAAAATACTCATCGTTTTCATGTTTTATTGACCTTTTTATGAGCTATTTCCCATAGTTTGGGGTTCTAGCGTGATTTGCACGGCCCATAAGCCCCAATATATGTTTGAGAGATATGACCAAAAACTCGTAGTTTTCACATTTTATGGCTGTTTCAATCAGCTATAGCCCATAGATTTGGGGTTTTAGGGCGAGTTGCATGGCCTATAAGACCCAATACATGTTTGGGAGATATGACCAAAAACTCGGTGTTTTCACATTTTATGGATGTTTTCATCAGCTATTGCCCACAGTATTGGGGTTTCTGGGCGGTTTAAAATGACCGTACGAGCCGATACATGTAATTTTGGGGCTCTAGGGCGATTTACAACGATTGTAATACCCAATTTATGTTTTAGAGTTATGACCAAAAACTTGTCGTTTTCCCGTTTAATGGCCGTTTTCATGAGCTATTGCCTACTATTTTGGAGTTCAAGGGTGATTTTCTATGACCATATTACCTGATACAGGTTGGTGAGGATGACCAAAAACTCGTCGTTTTTGCGTTTGATGGCCGTTTTCAAGAGCTATTTCCCACAGTTTTGGGGTTTCAGAGCAATTTACAATGACCATAGCACCCGATATATGTTTGAGAGTGATGACCAAAAACTCATTGTTTTCATGTTTTATGGCCGTTTTCATGAGCTATTGCCCATGGGTTTGGGGTTTTAGGGCGATTTACAAGGACTGTAAGACCCGAAATATGTTTAATAGTTATGACCAAAAAATCGTTGCTTTCGTGTTCTATGGTTGTTTTCATGAGCAATTTCTCACAATTTTGGGGTTCTAGGGCGATTTGCATGGCCTCTAAGAGTCGATACATCTTTGAGAGTTAAGACCAAAAAATCTTTGATTTCACGTTTTATGGTCGTTTTCATGAGCTATTGCCCACAGTTTTGAAGATCCAGGGCGAGACGTGTGGTAAGTAAACCCCGATACATGTTTGAGAGATATGAACAAAAGCTCGTCTTTTCGCGGTTTATGGCCACAGTTTGGGAGTTCTAGGGAAAATTACAATGACCATATGACCGGATACATGTTTGAGAGTTATGGCAAATTCTCGTTGTTTTCTCATTCTATGGACGTTTTCATGAGCTATTGCCCATAATTTTAGGGTTCCAGGGCGATATAAAATAACCGCAAGACCCGATACATATTTGAGAGTTATGACAAAAAAAACTCATCGTTTTCACGTTTTATGGTTTTTTTCATGAGCTATTGCCCACCGTTTTGGGGTTCCTAGGAGATTACAATGACCGTAAGGCCCAATAAATATTTGATATAAATAACCAAAGACTCGTTGTTTTCATGTTTTATGGTCATTTTCATGAGTTATAACCCACAATTTTCGGGTTCCACGGTGATTTGCATGGCCTAGAAGATCTGATACATGTTTGAGAGATTTGACCAAAACCTCGTCGTTTTCATGTTTTATGGCTGTTTTCATGACCTATTGGCCACCGTTTTGAGGTTCCAAGGAGATATGCAGGGCTCGTAATCCCCGAAAAATGTTTGACATATTGCACAAAAAACTCGTCGTTTGCGCGTTTTATTGGTATTTTCATAAGCTATAGCCCATTGTTTTGGCACTAATTACAATGACCATACAACCTGATACATGTTTGAGAGTTATGACCAAAAACTCACCGGTTTCATGTTTTATGGAATTTTTATGCCCACAATTTTGAGGTTTCAGGCAATTGAAAGCGATCATAAGACCCGGTACATGTTTGAGAGTTATGAAAAAACTCGCTGTTTTCTCGGTTTATGGTCATTTTCATGAGCTATTGTCTACAGTTTTGAGGTACCAGTGCAATTTTCAATGACCCTCATACCCGATACATGTTTGAGGGCATTACCAAAAACTTGTCGATTTGAGTCTGTTTTCATGAGCTTTTCCCCAAAGTTTTAGGGTACTAGAGGGATTTGCATGGCCCGTAATGCCCGATACATGTTTGTGAGTTATGACCAAAAACTCGTTGTTTCCGTTTTTTATGGCCATTTGAGTAAGTTATTGCCCACAGTTCTAGGGTTTCAGGGTGATTTAAAGATACTATAAGAACCGAGTCATGTAGGAGAGTTATGACAAAAAAACTCGTCATTTTCACATTTTTTTGCCATTTTCATGAGCTATTTCCCACAGTTGTTAGTTTCTAACGGGATTTGAAAGGCTCGTTAGACGCGATACATGTTTTAGAATTTTGCCAAAAACTTGTCATTCTCGCGATTTATGGACATTTTCATGAGCTATTGCCCACAATTTTGGGGTTCCACTGTGATTTGCCTAGCCCGTTAGATCCAATACATGTTTGAGAGATATGACAAAATACTCATCGTTTTCGCGTTTTATGGACATTTTCATGAGCTATTTCCCATAGTTTGGCGTTCTAGCGTGATTTGCATGACCCATAAGCCCCGATATATGCTTGAGAGATATGCCGAAAAACTCGTCGTTTTCACAATTTATGGCCGTTTCCATGAGCTATAACCCATAGATTTGGGGTTTCAGGGCGAGTTGCATGGCCCGTAAGACCCAATACATGTTTGGGAAATATGACAAAAAAAACTCATTGTTTTCACATTTTATGCACGTTTTCATGAGCTATTGCTCACAGTATTGGGGTTTCTGGGCCGTTTAAAACCCGTTGCTTTCGTGTTCTATGGTTGTTTTCATGATCTATTTCCCACAATTTTGGGGTTCTAGGGCGATTTGCATGGCCTGTAAGAGCCGATACATCTTTGAGACTTAAGACCAAAAAATCTACGTTTTCACGTTTTATGGCCATTTTCATGAGCTATTGCCCACAGTTTTGAAGAGCCAGGGCAATATGTGTGGTAAGTAAATGTCGATACATGTTTGAGAGATATGACCAAAAGCTCGTCATTTTCGCGGTTTATGGCCACAATTTGGGAGTTCTAGGGAAAATTACAACGACCGTAAGACCGGATACATGTTTGAGAGTTATCACAAAATCTCGTTGTTTTCGCATTTTATGGACGTTTTCATGAGCTACTGCCCACAGGTTTAGGGTTCCAGGACGATGTAAAACAACCGAAATACTCGATACATATTGAGAGTTATGCCAAAAAAACTCGTCGTTTTCGCGTTTTATGGTTGTTTTCTTGAGCTATTGCCCATAGTATTGGGGTTCCACGGCGATTTTCATGGCCTAGAAGATCTGATACTTGTTTGAGAGATTTGACTAAAACCTCATCGTTTTCGTGTTTTATGGCTGTTTTCATGACATATTGGCCACCGTTTTGAGGTTCCAGGGCGATATGCATGGATCGTAAGCCCCGATAAATGTTTGACATATTGCATAAAAAACTCGTCGTTTTCGCGTTTATGGCCGTTTTCATAAGCTATAGCCCACTGTTTTGGGGTTCAAGCACTAATTACAATGACCATAAGACCTGATACATGTTTGAGAGTTATGACCAAAAACTCATCGTTTTCATGTTTTATGGAGTTTTTATGCCCACAGTTTTGAGGTTTCAGGGCAATTTAAAATGACCGTAAGACCCGATACATGTTTGAGAGTTATAAAAAAACTCGTTGTTTTCGCGTTTTATGGTCGTTTTCATGAGCTATTGTCTACAGTTTTGGGGGTACCGAGGCAATTTTCAATGACCCTCATACCTGATACATGTTTGAGGGCATTACCAAAAACTCGTCGATTTGTGTCTGTTTTCATGAGCTTTTCCCCAAAGTTTTGAGGTACTAGAGGGATTTGCATGGCCCGTAATACCGATACATATTTGTGAGTTATAACCAAAAACTCATTGTTTCCGTGTTTTATGGCAGTTTTAGTAAGTTATTGCCCACAGTTCTAGGGTTTCAAGGCGATTTACAGAGACTATAAGAACCGAGTCATGTATGAGAGTTATGACAAAAAACTCGTCATTTTTGCATTTTATGCCATTTTCATGAGTTATTTCCCATAGTTGTTAGTTTAAAGGGGGGGGGGTTTCAAAGGCTCGTTAGACGCGATACATGTTTTAGAATTATGCCAAAAACTTGTCATTTTTTCGATTTATGGCCATTTTCATGAGCTATTGCCCACAGTTTGGGGGTTCCAGTGTGATTTGCCTAGCCTGTTAGACCCAATACATGTTTGAGAGATATGATAAAATACTCGTCGTTTTCACATTTTATGGCTATTTCCATGAGCTATAGCCAATAGATTTGGGGTTTCAGGGCGAGTTGCATGGCTCGTAAGACCCAATACATGTTTGAGGGCATTACCAAAAACTCGTCGATTTGTGACTGTTTTCATGAGCTTTTCCCCAAAGTTTTTGGGTACTAGAAGGATTTGCATGGCCCGTAATACCCAATACATGTTTTATGGCCATTTTAGTGAGATATTGCTCACAATTCTAATTCAGGGTGATTTACACAGACTATAAGAACTAAGTCATGTATGAGAGTTATGACAAAAAACTCATCATTTTTGCATTTTATGCCATTTTCATAAGCTATTTCCCACATATGTTAGTTTCTAGGGGGATTTGAAAAGCTCGTTAGACGCGATACATGTTTTAAAATTATGCCAATAACTTATCATTTTCGCGTTTTATGGCCATTTTCATGAGCTATTGCCCACAGTTTTAGGGTTCCATTGTGATTTGCCTAGCCCGTTAGACCCAATACTTGTTTGAGAGACATGACAAAATACTCATCGTTTTCGCGTTTTATGGACATTTTCATGAGCCATTTCCCAGAGTTTGTGGTTCTAGCGTGATTTGCATGACCCATAAGCCCCGATGTATGCTTGAGAGATATGACCAAAAACTCGTCGTTTTCACATTTTATGGCGGTTTCCATGAGGTATAGCCCATTGATTTGGGGTTTCAGGGCGAGTTGCATGGCCCGTAAGAAAAAATACATGTTTAGGAGATATGACCAAAAACTCGTCGTTTTAGCATTTTATGGCCCACGGTTTTGGGTTCCAGGGCGATTTACAACGATTGTAATACCCGATAGATGTTTGTGAGTTACGACCAAAACCTCATTATTTTCGTGTTTTATGGCCGTTTTCTTGAGTTATTACCCACAGTTTTGGGGTTTTAGCGCGATTTGCAAGGCTTGTAAGACCCAATACATGTTTTAGAGTTATGACCAAAAACTTATCATTTTCACGTTTTATGGCCTTTTTCATGAGCTATTGCCTACTGTTCTGGAATTCTAGGGTGATTTTCCATGACCATATTACCTAATACATGTTGGTGAGGATGACCAAAAACTCTTCGTTTTTGCGTTTGATGGCCATTTTCATAAGCTATTTCCCACAGTTTTGGGGTTTCAGGGCGATTTACAATGACCGTAGCACCCGATATATGTTTGAGAGTGATGACCAAAAACTCAGTGTTTTAATGTTTTATGGCTGTTCTCATGAGCTATTGCCCATGGTTTTGGGGTTTTAGGGCGATTTACAATGACCGTAAGACCTGAAATATGTTTGAGAGTTATGACCAAAAACCCATTGTTTTCGTGTTCTATGGTTGTTTTTATGAGCTATTTCCCACAATTTTGGGGTTCTAGGGCGATTTGCATGGCCTGTAAGAGCTGATACATTTTTGAGACTTATGACCAAAAAATCTTCGTTTTCGCGTTTTATGGCCGTTTTCATGAGCTATTACCCACAGTTTTCAAGATCCAGGGCGATATGTGTGGTCAGAAAACCTCGATAAACGTTTGAGAGATATGACCAAAAGCTCGTCATTTTCGCGGTTTATGGCCACAGTTTGGGAGTTCTAGGGAAAATTACAACGACCGTAAGACCGGATACATGTTTGAGAGTTATCACAAAATCTCGTCGTTTTCGCATTTTATGGACATTTTCATGAGCTATTTCCCACAGTTTTGGGGTTCCAGGGTGATGTAAAACAACCGCACGACCCGATACATATTTCAGAGTTATGACAAAAAAAACCTCATCGTTTTCGCGTTTTATGGTTGTTTTCATGAGCTATTGCCCACCGTTTTGAGGTTCCTAGGCGATTACAATCACCGTAAGACCCGATAAATGTTTTATATAAATGACCAAAAACTCGTTGTTTTCATGTTTTATGGTCATTTTCATGAGAGTTACAATAACCCACAGTTTTGGGGTTCCACGGCGATTTGCATGGCCTAGAAGACCTGATACATGTTTGAGAGATTTGACTAAAACCTCGTCGTTTTCGTGTTTTATGGTTGTTTTCATCACCTATTGGCCACCATTTTGAGGTTCCAGGGCAATATGCATGGCTCGTAAGCCCCAATAAATGTTTGACATATTGCACAAAAAACTCGTCGTTTCTGCGTTTTATGGCTGTTTTCATAAGCTATAGCCCACTGTTTTGGGGTTCAAGCGCTAATTACAATGACCATAAGACCTGATACATGTTTGAGACTTACGACCAAAAACTCATCGTTTTCACGTTTTATGGAGTTTTTATGTCCATAGTTTTGAGGTTTCAGGGCAATTTAAAACGACCGTAAGACCTGATACATGTTTGAGAGTTATGAAAAAACTCGCCGTTTTCGCGTTTTATAGTCATTTTCATGAGCACTGCAGTTTTGGTGTACCAGGGCAATTTTCAATGACCCTCATACTCGATACTTGTTTGAGGGCATTACCAAAAACTCGTCGATTTGTGTCTGTTTTCATGAGCTTTCCCCCAAAGTTTTGAGGTACTAGAGGGATTTGCATGGCCCGTAATACCCGATACATGTTTGTGAGTTATAACCAAAAACTCGTTGTTACCATGTTTTATGGTTGTTTTAGTAAGTTATTGCCCACAGTTCTAGGGTTTAAGGGTGATTTACAGAGACTATAAGAACCAAGTCATGTATGAGAGTTATGACAAAAAAACTCGTCATTTTCGCATTTTATGCCATTTTCATGAGCTATTTCCCAGAGTTGTTAGTTTCTAGGGGGATTTGAAAGGGTCGTAGACGCGATACATGTTTTAGAATTATGCCAAAAACTTGTCATTTTTGCGATTTATGGCCATTTTGATGAGCTATTCCCCACATTTTTGGGGTTCCAGTGTGATTCGCCTAGCCCGTCAGACCCAATACATGTTTGAGAGATATGACAAAATACTCATCGTTTTCGCGTTTTATGGACATTTTCATGAGCCATTTCCCAGATTTTGGGGTTCTAGCATGATTTGCATGACCCATAAGCCCCGATCTATGCTTGAGATATTTGACGAAAAACTCATCGTTTTCACATTTTATGGCCGTTTCCATGAGCTATAGCCCATAGATTTGGGGTTTCAGGGCGATTTGCATCGCCCGTAAGACCCAATACATGTTTGTGAGATATGACCAAAAACTCGTTGTTTTCACATTTTCTGGATGTTTTCATGAGCTATTGCCTACAGTATTAGGGTTTCTGGGCCGTTTAAAATGACCGTAAGAGCAGATACATGTTTGAGAGTTATGACAAAAACTCGTCGTTTTAGGATTTTATGGCTGTTTCCATGAGCTAATGCCCACAGTTTTGGGTTCTAGGGCGATTTACAACGATTGTTATACCCGCTAGATGTTTGAGAATAATGACCAAAACCTCGTTATTTTTATGTTTTATGGCCGTTTCCTTGAGTTATTGCCCACAGTTTTGGAGTTTTGGGGCGATTTGCAAGTCTAGTACGACATGATACATGTTTTAGAGTTATGACCAAAAACTTGTCGTTTTCGCGTTTTATGGCCATTTTCATGAGCTATTGCCTACTGTTTTGGAGTTCTAGGGTGATTTTCCATGACCATATTACCTGATATATGTTGGTGAGGATGACCAAAAACTCGTCGTTTTTGCGTTTGATGGCCGTTTTCATCAGCTATTTCCCCCAGTTTTGGGTATCAGGGCGATTTACAATGACCGTAGAACCCAATATTAATTTGAGAGTGATGACCAAAAACTCGTTGTTTTCATGTTTTATGGTTGTTTTCATGGGCTATTTCCACGGTTTTGGGGTTTCATGGCCCGTTTTCATGAGCTATTGCCCACAATTTTGAGGATCCAGGGCGATATGTGTGGCAACTAAGCCTCAATACATGTTTGAGAGATATGACCAAAAGCTCGTCGTTTTCGCGTTTTCTGGCCATTTTTCATAAGCTATAGCCCACAGTTTTGGAGTTCTAGGGAGAATTACAACGACCGGAAGACCGGATACACGTTTGAGAGTTATGACAAAAACTCGTCGTTTTCGCATTTTATGGACGTTTTTATGAGCTATTGCCCACAGTTTTAGGACGCCCGTAAGACCCGATACATGTTTGAGAGTTATGTAAAAAACTCGTCGTTTTCGCATTTTACGGACGGTTTAGGGTTGTAGGGCAATTTACAGTGACCCTAGCACCCGATACATTTTTGAGAGTTATGACCAAAAACTCGTTGTTTTTGTATTCTATGGCTAGTTTTATGGGCTATTTCCCACAATTTTGTCCAAGTATGTACTTTGTGAAAACGCTATTAGGCGTCTTGATCTATCTCTATAAATCTTGATGCCTAGAATGTATGCCGCTTCGCCAAGATCCTTCATTGAAAAACTATTATTTAAATAGGTTTTGACGCTATTAAGAAGTTCTATATCATTCCCAATCAACAATATGTCATCTACATATAGTACTAGGAATGCTACAGAGCTCCCACTCACTTTCTTGTAAATATAAGCTTCTCCATAAGTTTGTATAAATCCAAAGTTTTTGATTACTTTATCAAAACGTTGATTCCAACTCCGGGATGCTTGCTTCAGTCCATAAATGGAGCGCTGAAGTTTGCATACCTTGTTAGCATCTATAGGATCGACAAAACCCTTGGGTTGTACCATATACAACTCTTCCTCAATGTCACCATTAAGGAACGCCGTTTTGACATCCATCTGCCAAATCTCATAATCGAAATGTGCAGCAATTGCTAACAAAATCCTCACAGACTTTAGCTTCGCTACTGGTGAGAAAGTCTCATCATAGTCAACTCCTTGAATTTGTCGGAACCCTTTCGCGACAAGTCGAGCTTTATAGACGGTAACATTACCATCAGCATCTGTTTTTCTCTTAAAAATCCATTTGTTCTCGACAGCTTTACGGCCATCCGGTAAGTCCACCAAAGTCCACACTTGGTTTTCGTACATGGATCCCATTTCGGATTTCATGGCTTCTAGCCATTTGTCGGAATCTGGGCTCACCATAGCTTCTTCATACGTCGCAGGGTCATCAGCGTTGTCCACCAACATGACGTTCAAGGCAGAGTCATACCAATCAGGAGTGGTACGAACCCTCGTTGACCTGCGAGGTTCAGCAGTAACTTCGTTTGAAGTTTCATGATCATTATCATTAGCTTCCTCTTCAATTGGTGAAGGCGGCACAAAAACATCTTCTGGTGCTGCGCTACTCTCAAATCCGAGAGAAGGTTCCATAACCTCATTGAGTTCTACTTTCCTTCCAGTCACCTCCTTCGAGAGAAACTCCTTCTCAAGAAAGGATCCATTCTTTGCAACGAAAACTTTGCCTTCGGATCTATGATAGAAGGTATACCCAATTGTTTATTTAGGGTATCCTATGAAGACGCATTTCTCCGCTTTGGGTTCTAGCTTATCAGGTTGTAACTTCTTTACATATGCTTCACAAACCCAAACTTTAAGGAACGACAACTTAGGTTTCTTACCAAACCACAATTCGTATGGTGTCGTTTCAACGGATTTAGATGGTGCCCTATTTAAAGTGAATGCGGCTGTCTCTAATGCATAGCCCCAAAATGATAACGGTAAATCTGTAAGAGACATCATAGGCCGAACCATATCTAAGAGAGTTCGATTACGATGTTCGGACACACCATTACACTCGGGTGTTCCCGGCGGTGTCAACTGCGAAAGTATTCCACATTTCTTTAAATGCATGCCAAACTCATAACTCAGATATTCACCTCCGCGGTCAGAACGCAGAAACTTAATCTTCTTATTACGATGATTTTCCACTTCACTTTGAAATTCCTTAAACTTCTCGAAAGTTTCGGACTTATGTTTCATAAAGTAGACATACCCATATCTACTCAAGTCATCCGTGAAAGTGAGAACATAATGACATCCACTCATTGGACATGTGTATTATTTCCAATAAGTCTGTATTATTTCCAATAAGTCTGTAGATCGCTCCATTATTCCAGAGAATGGAGTCTTGGTCATTTTTCCCATTAGACATGCTTCGCATCTTTCAAGTGATTCAAGAAGTCCATCAGAATGGAGTTTCTTCATACGCTTCACTCCAATGTGACCAAGACGACAGTGCCACATGTATGTAGAATTATCATTCAATTTAATTCGTTTAGCATCTATGTTGTGAACATGTGTATCACTACTATCGAGATTCAGTAAGAATAAACCATTCATCTCAGGTGCATTACCATAAAAGATATTACTCATATAAATCGAACAACCTTTATTCTGAGATTTAAAAGAGTAACCGTCTCGCAATAAACAGGATCCAGATATAATGTTCATGCTTAACGCAGGCACCAAATAACAATTATTTAAATTTAAAACTAATCTCGAAGGTAGATGTAGAGGGAGCGTGCCGACGGCGATCACATCAACCTTGGAGCCATTTCCAACGCGCATCGTCACCTCGTCTCTTGCCAGTCTTCGTTTATTCCGCAGCTCCTGTTTCGAGTTACAAATATGAGCAACTGAACCAGTATCAAATACCTAGGCACTACTACGATTACTAGTAAGATACACATCTATAACACATATATCAAATATACCTTTCTTCTTGATGTTGCCGTTCTTCAGATCTGCCAGGTACTTGGGGTAGTTACGCTTCCAGTGACCAGCTCCCTTGCAGTAGAAGCACTCAGTTTCAGGTTTAGGACCAGCCTTGGGCTTCTTAGCAGGTGCGGCAGCTTTCTTATCGTCCTTCTTGAAGTTGCCCTTGTTCTTAGGCTTGCCCCGTTTCTAGAAATTGGTGGTCTTATTGACAATCAACACTTGTTGCTCCTTCTTGATCTCCACTTCAGCAGTTTTTAGCATGGACGACAGTTCAGGCAACGTCTTGTTCATGCAGTGCATGTTGTAGTTCATCACAAAGTTCTTGTAACTTGGTGGCAGTGATTGAAGGAGACGGTGAATCCCCAATTCATTAGGAATCGATATTCCCAACTCTTGGAGCTTCTTAGCGTAGCCAGACATGGTGAGCACGTGCTCGCTAACGGAGCTTCCCTCTTCCATCTTACAGTTAAAGAACTTTTCGGAGCCTCATAGCTCTCCATGGCCGCGCGAGTCTCAAAAATTAGCCTGAGCTCCTTAATGATCTCGAACGGGTCGTGGTGCTCAAAACGCTGTTGGAGCTCCGCTTCTAAACCGTACAGGATGGCACACTGAACTGTGGAGTAATGATTCTTCCGAGTGGCGAAAACATTCTTTTCGTCATCGGTGGCATTATCTGCAGGTGGGTCACCTAGCGGTGCATCGAGCACATAGGTCAACTGACCAGCCCTGAGGACGATCTTCAGTCCACGGAACCAGTCCGTGAAATTGCTTCCATTTTTTTTAAGCTTTTCTTTCTCTAGGAACGCATTGAAATTGATGGAGGGGGTCGCCATAATCTACAACAATTTGCAAGTAGTTTAGACTAAGTTTATGACAAATTGAGTTCAAATTTAATTCTTAAACTAACTAGGTGAACTCCCACTCAAAACAACATCCCTCACATTGTCTTAGTGATTACACGAACCAAGTCCACTACACCAAGTCTGATCTTCACGAGAGAAGATGTAGTTTCATCGGCGAACAATCTTCATGTTCATCATATCATTTATATGACTCATGCTCTACCTTTCGGTATTCCGTGTTCCGAGACCATGTCTGTACATGCTAGGCTCGTCAAGATAACCTTAGTTTCCGCATGTGCAAATCTGGCTTGCACCCGTTGTATGCACACGTAGAATCTATCACATCCGATCATCACGAGATGCTTCGAAACGACGAGTCTTAGCAACGGTGCCAACTAAGGGTGAAAACTTTATTACTTGATATTTAGTGAGAGGGATCATCTTATAATGCTACCGTCGCGATATAAGCAATACAAGATGCATAAAGGATTAACATCACAGGCAATTCATAATTAGTGTGATATGATATGGCCCTTTCTTCTTGAGCCTTTGATCTCCATTTCCAAAGCACGAACATGATCTCCATCATCACCAGCATTGCGTCAAGGTCAGTGGCGCCGCTTCATGGTTGTCCATCATCGCTAGCAACTATTACAACTACTTGGAATAAAGCTATTACAAGATGAATAGACATGTAGGTCTTAACAGAATTAAAGACAACCATTAGGCTCCTGCCGGTTGCCATATTACAACAAGGATCATTGCATACATCAAATACAATCACAATCACATGATGGCCATATCACATCACAAAACCCCTGCAAAAACAAGTTAGACGCCTCTAATTTTCTTTGCAAGTTTTACGTGGTTTGGGGCTTTCGCATAAGACCGATCTTACCTACGAACAAGAACCACAACGTTGATACAAGTGTTGTCAAGATGCTCATTGTAAATTGAATCTTAACTATTGTGGGAGAGACAGACACCCGCAAAGCCACTTGTGCAAAGCAAGTTGCACGTCAAGCGTGGAGCAAGTCTCATGTGCGATGACATGTAATGTTAGCCCGAGCCGCTTCATCCCACCATGCCGCAAGATGCAAAGTACACGCTAAGACACCGACAACAAAAAACATCAACGCCCACAAAAACATTGTGTTCTACTCGTGCAACGGATCTACGCATAGATACGGCTCTGATACCACTGATGGGTTCGTAGCATGGAAAACAAAAAATTTCTACCGCAAGAACGAACAAAACCCAGATCTAATCTAGATAAAAGCCAAGATCTAATCTATTAGACATGAGCAACGAGATAGATAGGAACTAACCCTTGTAGATCCGAAAGCGTTAACGAGATTAGATCTCGTGGTTGATGTAGTCGATCACTTGCCGATCTCAAGATCGTGTGGACGATCCTTCCGGCGTCGCGTTCCGGCAGCGCTTCCGCAGTCGGTCAAGTGGACGATCCTTCCGGCGCCACGTTTCGGCAGCGCTTCCGCAGTCGGTCACACGTGCGGAGTCGAAGAAGACCTTCCTCTCCTCGTTCCAGCGAGCAGCGGAGGTAGTAGATCTTCTCCACGAAATCCCAGTAGCACGACGGCGTGGTGGTGGTGGTGGAGTAGAGAATTCTGCGGGGCTTCGCCTATGCCTGTGCAGAAGAAAGGAGGAGGAGAGAGGCGGCAGAGATTGGAGTTATGGGAGCAGGGCCTGGAGGGGGCACCCCTGCCCTTCTATTTAAGGGGGGAGGGCGCCTTGGGGAGGGGGAGTCCTTGTAGGACTCCCCTCCTCTAGGGCCGGCGGATTGGGGAGGGGGGGAGGAGTCCTCCTCCCCCACGACTCCTAGTATTGACCCACCAGGACTCCTTTGATCCCTTCCTTGGTTTTCAAGCAAACTCCAAGAAACCTTCCAGAACCTTCCGGAACATTCCGAAACCTTCTAGAACCCTCATACAAATACTCCGGAACATTTCCTAACTCAGAAAATGATCCCCAATATATGAATCTTATTCTCCGGACAATTCCGGATCTCCTCGTGATGTCCCGGATCCATTCCGAGACTCCGAACAACATTCGGTCTCCAAAGCACATTCCATATCTACTGAAAACAACTTCGAACCTTAAGTGTGTCACCCTACGTTTCGTGAATATGCAGACATGACAGAGACATATCTCCTATCAATAACCATCAGCGGGACCTAGAGATCCATAATGGCTCCCACATACTCAACGATGACTTTGTGATCGATTGAACCATTTACATACGAAACTAATTCCCTTTGTCTCGCGATACTATACTCATCCGAGGTTTGATCGTTGGTATCTCCATACCTAGTTCTACCTCGTTACTTATAAATACTCTTTACTCGTTCCGTGATATGTCATCGCTTGTGACCTAGTCACATGCTTGCAAGCTAACTAGATGACATTCCACCGAGAGGGCCCAGAGCATATCTATCCGTCATATGGATGGACAAATCCCAATCTTGGTTCATGCGCTTCAACACATACTTTCAGAATACCCAATGACACCTTTATGACCACCCAGTTACGAAGCGGTGTTTGATGTCATCAAAGTACCCATCCGGTGATGGTGATTAACACAACCTCATGGTCGAAGGATTAGGTTACTATGCATTTAAAAGCTTACAGCAATACGAACTATAATGACTTGATCTTATGCTACGCTTACTATGGGTGTATGTCCATCACATCATTCTCCTAATGATATAACCTTGTTATTAATCACATCCTTATGTCTATGATCAGGAAACTATGATCATCAATCAATCACCAAGCTAGTTCAACAAGAGGCTTACTAGGGACTCTTATATGTTTACAAAACACACATGTATTAGTGTTTCCTAATAATACAATTATAGCATGGGATGTAAACATTCATCATAAACACAAAGATATAATAATAATCACTTTTATTATTGCCTCTTGGGCATATCTCCAACACAGGGGCGATTTACAATGATCGTAGCACCCAATATATGTTTGAGAGTGATGACCAAAAAATCGTTGTTTTCATGTTTTATGGCTGTTTTCATAAGCTATTTCTCATGGTTTTGGTCTTTTAGGACGATTACAACGACCGTAAGACCCAAAACATGTTTGAGAGTTATGACAAAAAACTCGCCGATTTCGCGTTTTATGGCTATTTTTTTGAGCCATTGCCTACTGTTTTGGTTTTCCAGGGAGATTTTCAATGACCGTAACACCCGATACATGTTTGAGAGTTATGACCAAAAACTCGTTGTTTTCGTGTTCTATGGCTGTTTTCATCGGCTCTTTCACACAATTTTGGGGTTCTAGGGAGATTTTGCATGGCCTATCAGACTCGATACATCTTTGAGAGTTATGACCAAAAACTCTTCATTTTCGCGTTTTATGGCCGTTTTCATGAGCTATTACCCACAGTTTTGTGGATCCAGAATGATATGCGTGGCAAGTATGCCCCAATACATGTTTGAGAGTAATGACAAAAGCTCGCTGTTTTCGCGTTTTATGGTCATTTTTCACAAGCTATAGCCCACGGTTCGGGAGGAGTTCTAGGGAGAATTACAACGGCCATAAGACCTGATACATGTTTGAGAGTTATGACAAAAACTCATCATTTTCGCATTTTATGGATGTTTTCATAAGCTATTGCCCATAGTTTTAGGGTTCCAGGGCGATGTAAAGCGACCGCAAGTACATATTTGAGAGTTATGACAAAAAAAAACTCGTCGTTTTCGTGTTTTATGGTTGTTTTCATGAACTATTGCCCATGGTTTTGGGGTTCTAGTGTGATTTTCCTAGCCTGTTAGACTCGATACATGTTTGAGAGATATGACAAAATACTCATCTTTTTCGCATTTTATGGCCTTTTTCATGAGCTATTTCCCATAGTTTGGGTTCCAGGGCGATTTACAACGATCGTAATACCCGATAGATGTTTGAGAATTATGACCAAAACCACATTATTTTCGTGTTTTACGGTCGTTTTCATGAGTTATTACCCATAGTTTTGGGCTTTTAGGGTGATTTACAAGGCTCGTAAGACCCGATACATGTTTTAGAGTTATGACCAAAAACTTGTCGTTTTCGTGTTTTCATGAGCTATTGCCTACTGTTTTGGAGGTCTAGGGTGATTTTCCACGACCATATTACCTGATACATGTTGGTGAGGATGACCAAAAACTCATCGTTTTTGCATTTGATGGTCGTTTTCATGAGCTATTTCCCACAGTTTTGGGTTCTAGGGAGATTTACAATGACCGTAGCACCCGATATATGTTTGAGAGTGATGGCAAAAAACTCGTTGTTATCATGTTTTATGGATGTTTTCATGAGCTATTTCCCACGGTTTTGGGGTTTTAGGACGATTTACAACGACCTTAGGACCCGAAACATGTTTGAGAGTTATGACCAAAACCTCGTCGATTTCGCGTTTTATGGCTGTTTTTATGAGCCATTGCCTACTGTTTTGGTTTTCTAGGGAGATTTTCAATGACCGTAACACCCGATACATGTTTGAGAGTTATGACCAAAAACTCGTTGTATTCGTGTTCTATGGCTGTTTTCATTGGGCTATTTCCCACAATTTTGGGGTTCTAGGGCGATTTGCCTAGCGCATAAGACCTAATACATCTTTGAGAGTTATGACCAAAAACTCTTCATTTTAGCGTTTATGGCCGTTTTCATGAGCTATTGCCCACAGTTTTTTGGATCCAGGGCGATATGTGTGGCAAAAAGCACCAATACATGTTTGAGAGATATGACCAAAAGTTCATCGTTTTCATGTTGTATGGCCATTTTTCACAAGCTATAGCCCATAGTTTGGGAGTTCTAGGGAGAATTACAACGATCGTAAGACCAGATACATGTTTGAGAGTTACGACAAAAAGACGGCATTTCACATTTTATGGACGTTTTCATAAGCTATTGCCCATAGTTTAAGGCTTCCAAGGCGATGTAAAATGACTGCAAGACCTGACACATATTTGAGAGTTATGACAAAAAAACTCGTCGTTTTCGCGTTTTATGGTTGTTTTCATGATCTATTGCCCACGGTTTTGGGGTTCCAGTGTGATTTGGCTAGCTCGTTAGAACCGATACATGTTTGAGAGATATGACAAAATACTCATCTTTTTCGCGTTTTATGGCTGTTTCCATGAGCTATTTTCGAAAGTTTTGGGTTCTAAGGCGATTTACAATGATCGTAATACCTGGTAGATGTTTGAGAGTTATGACCAAAACCTCGTTATTTCCGTGTTTTATGGTCATTTTCTTGAGTTATTACCTACAGTTTTGGGCTTTTAGGGTGATTTGCAAGGCTCGTAAGACCCGATACATGTTTGAGAGTTATGACAAAAACTCGTGAGTTTCGCATTTTATGGACGTTTTCATAAGTTATTTCCCATAGTTTTAGTGTTCCAGGGCGATGCAAAACGATCGCAAGACCTGATACATATTTGAGAGTTATGTAAAAAAACTCGTTTTTTTCGCGTTTTATGGATGTTTTCATGAGCTATTGCCCACCGTTTTGGGGTTCCATTGTGATTTTCCTAGCCCGTTAGACCCGATACATGTTTGAGAGGAATGAGATAATACTCATATTTTTCGCATTTTATGGCCGTTTCCATGAGCTATTTCCCACAGTTTTGGGTTCCAGGACGATTTACAACGATCGTAATACCTGATAAATGTTTGAGAGTTATTTCCAAAACCTCATTATTTCCATGTTTTATGGTCATTTTCTTGAGTTATTACCCACAATTTTTGGCTTTTAGGGTGATTTACACGGCTCGTAAGACCCGATACATGTTTTAGAGTTATGGCCAAAAACTTGTCGTTTTCGCATTTTCATGAGCTATTGCCTACTGTTTTGGAATTCTAGGGTGATTTTCCATGACCACATTACCTGATACATGTTGGTGAGGATGACCAAAAACTCATTGTTTTTGCATTTGATGGCCGTTTTCATGAGCTATTTCCCATAGTTTTGGGTTCCAGGGCGATGTACAATGACCGTAGCACCCGATATATGTTTGAGAGTGATGACCAAAACACGTTGTTTTCATGTTTTCTAGCTATTTTCATGAGCTATTTCCCATGGTTTTGGGGTTTTAGGACGATTTACAACGACCGTATGACCCGAAACATGTTTGAGAGTTATGACCAAAAACTCGTCGATTTCGTGTTTTATGGCTGTTTTTATGAGCCATTGCCTACTGTTTTGGTTTTCTAGGGATATTTTCAGTGACCGTAACACCCGATACATGTTTGAGAGTTATGACCAAAAACTTGTTTTTTTCGTGTTCTATGGCTATTTTCATAGGCTATTTCCCACAATTTTGGGGTTCTAGGTCGATTTGGATAGCGCATAATACGTGATACATCTTTGAGAGTTATGACCAAAAACTCTTCATTTTCGCGTTTTATGGCCATTTTCATGAGCTATTGCCCATAGTTTTGTGGATCCAGGGGTATATGTGTGGCAAATAATGAAGGAAATATTCCCTGAGAGGCAATAATAAAGTTGTTATTATGTATTCCTTGTATATGATAGATGTTTATTTTGCATGCTATAATTGTATTGATTGGAAACATCAATACATGTGTGCTTAATAAACAAATAAAAGGTTCCTAGTTATGCCTCTCTTATAGTCTAGCTCGTTGATTAACAAGATGATCAAGGTTTCCTGATCATGGACATTAGATGTTGTTAATAACGAGGTCACAACATTTGTGAAATGATGTGATGAACATTCATCCAAAGTATAGCATTACGATCAAATTCATTATGTTTATATTGCTATAACATCATACGAAGTAATCTTAGTCCTTAGACCATGAGATCATGTTAATTGCTGAAATCGGAAGAGTGGCTTGATAACATCAAACGTCATAGCGTAAAAGGGTGACTATAAAGGTGGGTTCAGACACTCCGAAGGTGTTATGTGGAGGCTCATGGATCAAGAGTGGAATTTGTCAATCACGGTGACGGATATATATACTCTGGGCCCTCTCGGTGATATCACATTAAGATAGCTTGCAGGCAAGTGATGTGATCACTAGAATGTTTTATCACGGGAACAAGAAAAGAGTACATGTCGGTAACGAGATCAAACTAGGTATTGAGATACCGATGATCGAATCTCGGACATGTAATATATCGTGAGACAAAGGGATTAAGTTACTAGCGTTAAAGGTTCTCACGATCAGAGAAGTCATCGTTGAATGTGTAGGAGTCAGAATGGATCTCTAGGTCCCACTTCAGATTATTTATCTGAGAGGAGTCTCAATCATGTCTGCATTATTCGAGAACCATAGGGTGACACACTTAAGGGTTGCCAAACACCATTTGGAGCACATATGTTTCAGATGAAAGAATTGCAAAGCGCTGGAATCATTTCGATGGAAACCAGAATTGTTTTGGGTGAAATTGCCGAAACTAGTTCTACCCGTGATATTGAAATGTTGCAAGGGGTTTTATGTGATGCTTGTTAATTAAAGTAATGACCAAAATTCTGAATAAAATAAATAAAAGAGTTTTATTAAATGAGAGTTGCATTAAATTTGGGGAAATTTAATGCATGTGAGTGGAACTTTGGGTGGAGGCTAAATTTATGTGAGTGGAGCTTCCACCACATGAATGAGGAAGAGGTGGGGGCACCCCCTATGGGCGTCGGCCATGGGAGGGGAGGAGCCCCCTCTCTTATAAAAATCCCCCCTCTCCTCCCTCACAAATCACACCTCCTCGAAAAGGATCTCTCTCCCCCTCTAGATATATTCCCCATGTTCTCAGATTAGCGAGATACATGTTCCGGGTGACATTTCATCTAGAAGGAATTGCTGCTTCCGCCGATTCACTAGAGCGAGGAGGTGGAGGTTGTTCGGTGGCCTGATTGTGTGTGTGAGCACGGATGCGCTGCTGATTTGTAGCGCTAGGACTTCCACACGATCTTGAGATCGGCAAGCGTTTGACTACATCATCCACGAGTTCCAACTCGTTAACAAAGCTTTGTTGTCTTCGAGGGTAAGTTCTCCATGGATGTATATCCACCCATTGCTTGTATCTAGTAGATAGATCTTGGCGTATAGTTCCCATCATAGGAACCTATTTGTTTTCTATGCTGCGAACCCAACAAATAAGCCCCAATATATGTTTGAGAGATATGACCAAAATCTCATCGTTTTCGCGTTTTTATGGCCATTTTTTATAAGCTATAGCCCATAGTTTGGGAGTTCTAGGGAGAATTACAACGACCGTACATGTTTGCGAGTTATGACAAAAACTCGGCGTTTTCGCATTTTATGTTGCCCATAGTTTTAGGGTTCCAGGGCGATGTAAAACGACCGCAAGACCTGATACATATTTGAGAGTTATGACAAGAAACTCATCGTTTTCGTGTTTTATGGTTGTTTTCGTGAGCTATTACCCATGGTTTTGGGGTTCCATTGTGATTTTCCTAGCCCGTTAGAACCTATAGATGTTTGAGAGATATGACAAAATACTCATATTTTTCGCGTTTTATGGCTGTTTCCATGAGCTATTTCCCACAGTTTTGGGTTCTAGGTCGATTTACAACGATCGTAATACCCAATAGATGTTTGAGAGTTATGACCAAAACCTAGTTAATTCCATGTTTTATGGTCGTTTTCTTGAGTTATTACCCACAGATTTCGGCTTTTAGGGTGATTTGCAAGGCTCGTAAGACCCGATACATGTTTTAGAGTTATGACCAAAAACTTGTCGTTTTCGCGTTTTCATGAGCTAATGGCTACTGTTTTGGAGTTCTAGGGTATTTTTCCATGACGATTTTACCTGATACATGTTGGTGAGGATGACCAAAAACTCGTCGTTTTTGCATTTGATATCCGTTTTCATGAGCTATTTCCCACAGTTTTAGGTTCTAGGGCAATTTAGAATTACCGTAGCACCCGATATATGTTTGAGAGTGATGACCAAAACCTCGTTATTTTCATGTCTTATGGCTGTTTTCATGAGCTATTTCCCATGGTTTTGGGGTTTTAGGATGAATTAAAACGACCGTAAGACCTGAAACATGTTTGAGAGTTATGACCAAAAACTCGTCGTTTTCGTGTTTTATGGCTGTTTTTATGTGCCATTGCCTACTGTTTTGGGGTCCTAGAGAGATTTTTAATGACCGTAACACCCGATACATGTTTGAGAGTGATGACCAAAAACTCGTTGTTGTCATATTCTATGGCTGTTTTCATGGGCTATTTCCCACAATTTTGGGGTTCTAGGGCGATTTGAATAAGACCTGATACATCCTTGAGAGTTATGACCAAAAACTCTTCATTTTCGCGTTTTATGGCCGTTTTCATGAGCTATTGCCCATAGTTTTGTGGATCCAGGGTGATATGTGTGGCAAATAAGCCCCAATACATGTTTGGGAGATATGACCAAAAGCTCGTCGTTTTCGCATTTATGGCCATTTTTCATAAGCTATAGCCCACAGTTTGGGAGTTCTAGGGAGAATTACAATGACCGTAAGACCGGATACATGTTTGAGAGTTATGACAAAAACTCATCTTTTTCGCATTTTATGGACGTTTTCATAAAGCTATTTCCCATAGTTTTAGGGTTCTAGGGCGATGTAAAACGACCGCAATACCTGATACATATTCGTGTTTTATGGTTGTTTTCATGAGCTATTGCCCACGATTTCTGGGTTCTAGTGTGATTTGTCTAGCCCTTTAGACCCGAAACATGTTTGAGAGATATGACAAAATACTCACCATTTTCACATTTTATGGCCATTTCCATGAGCTATTTCCCACAGTTTTGGGTTCCAGTGCAATTTACAACGATCATAATACCCGACAGATGTTTGAGAGTTATGACCGAAACCTCGTTATTTCCGTGTTTTATGGTCATTTTGTTGAGTCATTACCCATAGTTTTGGGCTTTTAGGGTGATTTGCAAGGCTCGTAAGACCCGATACATGTTTTAGAGTTATGAACAAAAACTTGTCGTTTTCGCGTTTTCATGAGCTAATGGCTACTGTTTTGGAGTTCTAGGGTGATTTTCCATGACCATATTACCTAATACATGTTGGTGAGGATGACCAAAAACTTGTCGTTTTTGCATTTGATGGCCGTTTTCATGAGATATTTCCCATAGTTTTGGGTTCTAGGGCGATTTACAATGACCGTAGCACCCGATATATGTTTGAGAGTGATGACCAAAAACTCGTTGTTTTCATGTTTTATGGCTGTTTTCATGAGCTATTTCCCATGGTTTTGGGGTTTTAGGACAATTTACAACGACCATAAGACCCGAAACATGTTTGAGAGTTAGGACCAAAAACTCGTCGTTTTCGCGTTTTATGATTGTTTTTATGAGCCATTGCCTACTATTTTGGGGTTCTAGGGAGATTTTCAATGACCGTAACACCCGACACATGTTTGAGAGTTATGACCAAAAACTCGTTGTTTTCGTGTTCTACGGCTGTTTTCATGGGCTCTTTCCCACAATTTTGGGGTTCTAGGGCGATTTGCATAACGCATAAGACCTGATACATCTTTGAGAGTTATGACCAAAAACTCTTCATTTTCGTGTTTTATGGCCGTTTTCATGAGCTATTGCCCACAGTTTTTTGGATCCAGGGCGATATGTGTGGAAAGTAAGCCCCAATACATGTTTGAGAGATCTGACCAAAAGCTCGTCATTTTCGCGTTTTATGGCCATTTTTATAAGCTATAGCCCACAGTTTGGGAGTTCTAGGGAGAACTACAACGACTGTAAGACTGGATACATGTTTGAGAACTACAATGATGGAAACGGCGGCAACGGCGGCAACAACAACAACGGCTACCCCCAGTCGCACGCCGCCTACCACATCTTCGAGATGGAGCAGGACGACAAGCACAGCCGCAGGCGACGCTCCAAGGAGGTCAATGCCATCGTCTCTCCGGTCCCCCAGTACCTGAACTAGTCGGAAACTCCCATCACCTAGAGCCGGGCGGATCAGCCTGAGCATCTGCCGACTCCCAAGGGTACGCCATGGTGCTCGACCCTCTCATCGTCTCCAACGCGTGCACCTGCCGATTCTCGCGCGTCTTCATCGACGGAGGCAGCAGCCTCAACCTCCTCTACCAGTCCTTGCTGGAGAAGCTGGGCATCGCGAAAGCAACCTGCGCCCGACTACCATGACATTCCACGGCGTACTGCCGTGGCCAGCCTGCGCCCCGCTGGGGAAAATCCAGCTGGACGTCATCTTCGGGACCGAGGAGAACTTCCGCCGCGAACCAATCTGGTTCGAGGTGGTAAATCTGACGAGCTCCTACCATGCTCTCCTCGGGCGCCCCGCCCTCGCCAAGTTCATGGCCATCCCCCACTACGCATACCTCAATACGAAGATGCGGGACCCCACAGCATGATCACCGTCGCCGGCTGCTTCAGGCGGTCAATGGAGTGCGCCTCAACTGGTTCCAAACTGGCGGAGGCCCTCATCATAGCCGAAGAAAAACGCGTGATCATGCACGATGTAGCCATGGCCCAGCAGGACATTCCGGCTAGCAGCAAACCGGCTGGAGAAGGAGCTTTCCAGCCGGCAAAGGAGACAAAGAGAATCCTGCTCGACCCCTCTGATCCGACTAAGTTCGTTACCATTGGTGCCGGCTTGGACAGCAAATAGGAAGGCGCGCTCGTCGACTTCCTTCGTGAGAATTGGGACATCTTCGCATGGTCCCCCAACGATATGCCGGGTGTTCCGAGGGAGTTCGCCGAGCACTCACTTCATGTGCATCCGAATGCCAAGCCGGTCAAGCAACCCCTGCGCCGGTTCGCAGAGGAGAAGAGAAGACTAATCGGTGATGAGATCACCCGGCTCCTTGCAGCCGGGTTCATCATGGAAGTGTACCACCCGGACTGGTTGGCGAACCCAGCCTTGGTGCTGAAGAAGAACAAGACCTGGCGCATGTGTATCGACTACACCAGCCTGAACAAGGCGTGCCCAAAAGACCCCTTCGCCTTGCCTCGTATCGATCAAGTCATCGATTCCACGGCCGACTGTGATTTGTTGTCTTTTCTAGATTGCTATTCTGGGTACAATCAGATCCGGCTAAACCCGGCTGATCAGATTAAGATATCATTTATCACCCCTACGGGGTTTTCTGCTATGTAACCATGCCTTTCAGCCTAAAGAACGCAGGCGCCACCTATCAGCGATGTATGCAGAAATGCTTGCACTCACAGATAGGCCGAAACGTGCACGCTTATGTGGATGACGTGGTCATCAAGACCAAGGAGAAGCGCACCCTCCTCGAGGATCTGGGAGAGACATTTGGCAACCTCCGCCAGTACCAGATGAAGCTGAACCCAGAGAAGTGCGTCTTCGGAGTACCGTCCGGCCAGCTACTCGGTTTCCTCGTATCATAACGAGGTATCGAGGCGAATCAGGAGAAGATCGCGGCCATCGAGAGGATGCAGCCGCCCAGGAACCTGCTTGGGGTCCGGAAGTTCACCGGATGCCTGGCTTCCCTCAGTCGCTTCGTCAGCCAGCTGGGGGAGAAGGCACTCCCGTTGTACTAGCTGATGAAGAAGACGGACAAGTTCTCCAGGACTTCGCAAGCTGACACCGCGTTTCACGACCTCAAGCGCATGCTATCCACAGCACCGGTCCTAGCCACGCCGGCTAGCAAGGAGCCGATGTTGCTCTATATAGCAGCCATTAGCCAGGTCGTCAGCGTCGTCCTGGTGGTGGAGCGCCCCGAGGAAGGCAAGGCTCAGCCGGTTCAGAGACCCGTCTACTACCTCAGCGAGGTTCTCTCCCTCTCAAAGCAGAACTACCCCCACTACCAAAAGATGTGCTATGGTATGTACCTGGCATGCAAGAAGCTCAAGCACTACTTCCAGGAGCACCCGATTAAGGTCGTGTGCACTGTACCCCTTTCAGAAATCATCGGCAACAAGGACGCCACCAGCCGAGTCGCCAAGTGGGCCATCGAGCTCGCCGCCTACTCCATCCAGTACGAGCCCCGGCTCACGATCAAGTCGCAGGCGTTGGCGGACTTCCTCGTCGACTGGGCCGAGACCCAGTATCTCCCACCGGTTCCGGATTCGGACCACTGGCGGATGCACTTCGACGGGTCAAAGGTGCTCGGGGGCTTGGGAGCCGGCATCGTGCTCACCTCGCCCAAAGGAGACCGGCTGGAGTACGTGCTACAGATCCACTTCAAGGCCTCCAACAACGTAGCCGAATACGAGGCACTGGCGCACGGGCTCCGGCTGGCCAAGGAGATCGGTGTCAACCGGATCCTGTGCTTCGGTGATTCGGACTTGGTGGTGTAGTAGGTGTCCGGAGAATGGGATGCCAGAGATGAAAACATGGCTCTCTACCGATTCCACATCCAGAAGCTCAACGCCTCCTTCGACGGGTGCGAGTTTCACCACGTCCCCCGCATCAACAACGAGGTAGCCTATGCGCTCTCCAAGATCGGATCCACCAGGCATTCCATCCCACCAGGGGTCTCCTTGGAGCACCTGCGCAAGCCATCCATCAACACGTCACTAGAATCAGACTCCATCGTCTGGGTAGGAAGCATTCCGGCTGACGGAACGGCAGAAGCAGAGCCAGCAGAACCGCCGAAGAATAAGATTCGAAGCACAAATTCCGGCCAGGCAGTGCCTTCCGGCTCGCAAGACCCGGGGGCTATCGGCTCGCCTAGTGGCTCGAGGGCTTCCGTCCCGAGTACGCCACCCGGACGACCCCCTGACATCCGCCAGCTGGAGGACATGAGCGTCCTCGTCATTCGGGAAGTGCCATCCTGGGCACAACCCTTCATGAGCTACATCGCCAATGGAGAACTCCCGGACAATGAGGTGGAGGCCAGGAAAATCCAGCGCCGCGCGCACACGTACACCATCATAAACGGCGAGCTGTACAAGCGCAGCATATCTGGTATCTTCCAAAGATGTGTCTATGTGGACACGGGCTACCGGCTACTCAAGGATATCCACCAGGGCGAGTGCGGGCACCACGCTTCGTCAAGGGCGATAAGCGCCAAGGCATTCCGCCATGGTTTCTATTGGCCCACCGCCCTCGAGGACGCTGAGCAGCTGGTCCACGCATGCAATGGGTGCCAACGCTTCGGGCAGCTCAGGCACATGCCAACTTTGGTACTCAAGACCATACCGATCACCTGGCCCTTTGCAGTTTGGGGCCTCGACATGGTCGGTCCTTTCAAGCGAGCACGCGCGGGCATGACCCAGCTACTGGTAGCGGTGGACAAGTTCACAAAGTGGATCGACGCCAAGCCTATCCGGAAGCTGGATGGAGCGACGGTTGTTACCTTCTTCATCGACATCATCAACCACTTCGGGTACCCCAACAGCATCATCACCGACAACGGCACGAACTTTGCCAAGGGGGCCTTCACCCGGTTTAGCAGCAACAAGGGCATCCGACTGGACCTTGCCTCCATCGCGCACCCGCAATCCAACGGGCAAGTCGAAAGAGAAAAAGGCTTGGTGCTAGCCGGCATCAAGCCACGCCTCATCGAGCCGTTAGAGCGGTCACCCGGATGTTGGATCGAAGAACTTCTGGCTATGCTGTGGAGCCTCCGCACCATGCCGAATAGGTCAACCGGCTACACGCCATTCTTCCTAGTCTACGGATCGGAAGCCGTCCTCTCCGCCGACATCGAGTTCGACTCCCCTCGCAAGCTCCTGTACGACGAAAAAGCCAACAAGTAGGCGCGGGAGGACGGAGTGGACCTCCTAGAGGAGGCCCGCGAGCTGGCCCTGTCCAGATCAGCCCTGTACCAGTAGCGACTATGTCGCCACCATTCAAGCCGGATCCGCCCAGTCGCATTCCGCGAGGGCGACCTGGTTCTCCGGCTGGTGCAAGACACAAAGGGCATGCACAAGCTATCACCACCCTGGGAGGGCCCCTTCATCATCAGCCGGGCGCTGCCCAACGACTCCTACTACCTCATCGACGCGCAGCAGCCGCTCAAGAACAAGATGGACAAATCAGACGAGGAGACCGAGCGTCCCTGGAACGCGGCCCTGCTGCGCCTGTTTTACACCTAGTCGCCAGGCAGTGTATGTATCACGAAAACCCCATGAATGAAAATGCGGACCCCCACGAGAATCTCGGGGGCTCCTTACTAGAAATGTGTGTGCACCTGTTTTCCGGTTTAAACTTTCCGGCTCCGGCAACCCCTACCCGGGGGCTCGCCGGCTGGCCCGGCCTGCTAAGTCAACAAACCGGAAGAGTAGTGTGTGACGATGTCAGAGGCCCACTCTTCGTCTCAGCTACAGACCGCAACGCGGCTGTCCGGCTAGCAAGAGCAAAAGCCCAAGGCATCCCACACGAAAAACAGGGAGGAGACGCAGCAAACCGGGCATCCCGGCCCTGCGACTGATTCGAACCAATCCAGCTGCTAAGCCATTAGTACCGTGTGCAATGTACTGTCAGCTCCCTTCGATTCCGGCTGCAGACCGCAACCCGGCTGCCCGGCAAGGACGTAGAAAAAAGAGCAGAGCACACGGGAAAGCGACTAAGTGTCTAGAAAGGGACAAGCCAGTTTTCGAAAAAACAAGCCGTTTTCCGGCTACAATTTGACAGACTAACCTATGTGGGCATGTGTGTATGCGTATGTACATTCTTGTCCGACTACCCGAGTCAGAATTCAGGAGAAGGAAAGAAGATTCGAAGTCCTTGCCTTCATCAAGCACTCCGAATCTCGGGGGCTACACCCACTGGGTGCGCTCGCGCGCCCCCAGCAGAGCCTGGTAGTCCCTGACGGGCTAAGGGCATTTAGCCGGCCGACTCGGAGCCTAGGTGAGGCCAAGGGAAGGAGCAAGGAAAAATAAGGAAGATTCGAAGCACCTGGTTATGCCAGCTACTCCGAATCTCGGGGGCTACACCTAGTGGGTGCACTCACGCGCCCCCACTGGAATGTTAGTTCCCCCGGCTGAAGGCGTTCAGCCGACGAAAGCAGCCGACTGGGACGAGGCCAGTCGGATAAAGTTAGAAGACTTGGGAAAAATAAGGAAGATTCGAAGCACCTGGCTACACCAGCTACTCCGAATCTCGGGGGCTACACCCAGTGGGTGTTCTAGCGCACCCCCACTGGAGGTGTAGTTCATCCGGCTAAGAGTGTGTAGCCGGATGAGGTTAGCCGGGTGGAGCAAGCCGGCAAAATATCAAAAGGAAACTCAACGCACAAGTTAAGGGAGACTCAAGAATTTCAACGTTAACAAACAAAAGGGAGACAAAGCTCCCATAAGTTACCGGGCATCAAAGACAGCCGGTACAAACAGACAAGGTTCATGAACATGCAAGACAAGACAAATACACCCGGCATCCCGAGGCAATAATTAGACGGCAGGCCCCTGTCCGTGAGGGGGATCTTGGCCGGCAGAATCTTTGGGCGGCGGAGGAGGCGAGAGCTTGATCCGGTTCCGGCGCCTGCGGGCGGTGGCATCGGGCCCTCCACGTCGGGAGTACCGATGGACTCCGAGTCGGTGAGCGCCTCGTCGGGATCCACGTAGTCAGCAATCTTGATGGTGGATCCGCGGAGCTTCGGATGGGCTTGGCGGATGGCGGCAAGATCGGCTCCGGCACGGAAGCCACCGTCGATCTTCTCGACACGGGAATCCTTGTACCAGGAGAGCATGAGGGCCAGAGCCATCTCCGCTCTGGCCCGCGCCGCCAACTCCCGCAGCCGGTCCATCGCAGCCGGCACTTCTCCCACCTTCGCGACCAACTACGCCATCGTCTCCGAAACCGGAGCTTCTGGCCACACGAAGGAGAAGACGTCTAGCGCCGCTTGACGAAGCTTGGCGTCCTCTTCGCCAAGAAGGACGACAAGCTCCTGGGCCACTGGCTGCGCTCCCGGCCAGTTCTCCTGCAGCCGGTTGTAGGCCAGCAGGTCTATGCCAGTGTAAAAGGCTGTCAGAAAAGAGGGGTTAGATCCGACTACTAGATCCGGAAAGAATGGAAGACGGGAAAAGGAACTCACCCTTGGAAGTGTGGCCGACCTGCATTAGCTCCTCCACTAGGGCCTTCTCCTTGATCGCCAGCCGTTTGATCTCCTTCTCTTGGTCCTTGTTCTGGGCCTTGAGAAGGGTGAAGGCTTCGGCCCGGCTAGCGAGCGAGGCGTCGCGCTCCTAGATGGTGGCGTCCAGACCGTCTACCCTCGCGTGCCAATCCTTGTTCTGCAGCCGCAGAGTGGAATTGGACTTTCTCAGCCGGTCGTTCACTTTCTTCAAGCGATCGATCTCGCGCTGAGCGCACACGAGGATGGCTGCGGAAATTCCGGCTATCAGTAAGAAAAAAAGGAGGCGAACTTACTCTGAGAAGTCATGTTGGCGGCAGCAAGCTTCTGCTCCAACGTCCGGTTCTCGCCGGCTGCGGCCTCCAGCAGCTGGATCTCCTTCACCGCTAGCTCGACCATGGCGGCAAGGTCCGACAGCGAGGCGGCGGAGGAAGCGTCGTCGTCCACAGCGTTGACGGCCAAGGACTCCTTCGCTGCGACCACCGCTGTTCGCCATTCCTCCCTAGGCTCCTCGTCGGAGTTGTCATCACCAACAACGACGAGCTCCTTCCACGGTCGGCGCGGCCTCTTCCTCCTCGTGCGAAGATCTACCGAATACAACAAGTCAGTCCGACAGAATAGGGAAACAACACAAAAAGAGCAAATAAAGTTTCTAGCTACAACAATTTACCTGAGGCACACGGTTCTCCCGGCTGTAGGGCGCCAGACTGAACTTCCAGTTCTCCGGCAGCCGCTCCTTGGTGATCGTCCACACCCACTCCTTCAAGATGTGGTAGCGGGGATCACGGCGCGACAGCCGGGTCGGGTCGAGCCGGCCGGAGTAATAGCACATCTTGTGCCCTCGCTGCTGCATCAGCATCATCAGCCGAGACATCCAACTAAGAGTGATGTCCAGGCCGGTTAGTCGACAGGTGACGAGGGAGCGCATGCGCTGCAGCATCGCGTCCGTCTCCGCCTTGTCGCCGTGGAACTTCAAGTCCCAGTTCTGCCGGCTGGACTCGACATCCTGGAAGGCCGGAAGATTTATCCGGTCGATGTTGGTGACGTTCTTGACGTAGAAGTACGACTGCTGCCACAGCCGTACCGTGTCCTGAAGCAAGAACTTGGGGTAGCCGGATTGGGAGTGGGAGTAGATGGAGGCGCCGCCGCAGACGATTAGCGGCCCCTTTGTGTACTGCACCTATGGCCGGACTCGGAAGAGCCGGCAGAAGAGCCCAAGATCCGGCTGGATCCCGAGATAGCTCTCGCAAAATGCCATGAAGTGTGCCAGCGTCCCGATGGCGTTGGCGCTGAGGTGGTGAAGACTAAGGTCGAAGAAGGCGAGAAACGTCAAGAGGAAGGGATGCACCGGAAGGGCGAACCCACGTGCCAGATGGGAGAGGAAGATGACACGCTCCACCTCTGCCGGGTGCGGCGACGCCTCCCCTGCTGGCGCCAACCGCACCGCTACCTCCGACGACGACAGGAAAATGCGGTTGGCGTGGTACTTTTCGATGTGGTCCTCCGTGACGGAGGAGCCACACCAAGCCCCGCGGTCGGTGGCCATCTCTGGCTAACAGGGGGGAACGACGATGGAAGACTGGCAGTGGCCTGTAGCGACAGCGACAATGAGTGGGCTGCGCAGCGAGCTACGGCGCAGAAGGCAAGGGCGCCGGAGCAGAAGCACGCGAGGGAGAAGGAGACTGCATCGGAGGAGCGAAGGAAAGGAACTGCCTCCCCCGCGGCATCCCTTTAAAGGGGCCGGAAGGGGAACCATCAATGGAGCCAGGTGGCGCGCATCCGGATGGCCCTCACCCCAACCGCCGCCCAGGATCCGGTGTGCCGAAGCAGGACGCGCAGAAGATCCCAAAGCAGGAACCGAAGCGCCAGACAGCGGTTTCCCGAGGCGACGTGCGACGGGACGTTACGCTGCCCGCCGTAGAGCAATGATGGCACGTGCGCGCGTGGCCGGTGTCAGCACTGACGTCACGGGTAGTGCAACCGCCAAGCACAGCCGGACGCAAATTCAAAAACAAGAAGGAGCGCGCGCACATTTCGCCTAAGGGCGGAATCCACACGCGCTCGGGGGCTAGTGTCGGGGGGATGATCCCCAGGTACCCAAACCGGACAAGAAACCAGGCAGTCGGATCGCGTCCGGCCGACTAGATGCAGTCGGACAGGGTAAAACTGGCCGACTATCACCCGGTAGCCGGATCAGCAAGAGACAGCCGGATACAGTGACGTAGCCGGACCCAATCAGTCAGACAGGACGACGTGCGTATAAGTGCATGGTACGCCCTGTTCGATGACAAGACTGGCAACCACCCAACCATACCGAAGACTTTGCGAGGGTGACACAGGAACAGTGGTCTGTGCTGACGACGGGCTCGCACGGCGTCCACTGTGCCTACGACAGCCATACCGCTCGTACTCCGATAAGACATACCATACTGGACACTGTGGATGACTAGCCGGCTGGGGCCCGCCTGTGGGGCCCGCCAGTCGGATTGGCCAGGGAGACTGTTGCCTCTCTGCCTATATAAGGAGAGGCAAGGCCTTAGTAGAAGGGGTTGGTCTCTTAGCATTTAAGGCAGTAGCTAGCACATACAGCTCGAGGAGCACTTGTAGTTGGTGTATCCCACATAGTCAGATCCGGCAGGAGTAGGGGCTTTACCTCACCACGAGGGCCCCGAACCTAGGTACTTCTTGTGTCCCGCTACGCTCGCTTGTATCCAATCTCGCCTGCGGACGTCGTCGACAGCTTCCCTGCTAGTCCCCACACCTCTATCTAACCTCCTCAGGTACTGCCGTTCCCAATACAACGACAAGAGATTCCTTTCCATCATGATCTCTCTATCTTTTAGGCCCACAATATTATATTGTAGGATCCACAGTATTCTGTTCTAGGCTTCGAGGTTTCATTTCACCTCGTGTGCCTCCTTTTTATTTGTTTGGGTACTTCAGAAGTTATTTCTTCTCTTGGAAGCTACCTCGTGATTACTATCTTGCGGTGCATGCTATGTCACTCAAGCAGTAGTTACTTCTTTCTCGGGTTTTAACCATTGGACTTGACCAAAGATCCTGGATTATGCTAGATTCCAGTGTGATAAATCTTGTACATGAAGCTGATCTTTAACCCTAGATACATTCCAATGATCCATGTTGTTAATGTTTACACATTACCTCAGGATGGCTGGTACTACAATTCTATCCTTCAAGTTTGTGGTCTTTGTCGCGACTATATCTCGACAATTAAGGACTTCCCCTACCACCAGCTATGGCAGATGTTCTTTTATGGAATCAAATAGATCAAGACAAGAGTACTCCTCGTGAGTCTCTCATCGATACTCGTGACTCTGCCACCCTCCCATCTACGCATTGGTTTTCGGAAGATTGATAATCTATGCATCCACATCTCGGGATTCCGTCCTGAGCATGTTCCTTTTTCCCCTTGTTGTGTTCTGACCTTTGTCTATCAGTTGGTAGTCAAGTAGTAATGTGCATTGGTGTCTTCTGATGCAATATACTCTTTTGGTTCGTCATGACAAACCATTTCGGGATGTTAGGAGAAACAAACCGAGTACCTCGTCATATCTAGGACCAGGTCAAAGTGTTGTAATCTGCAGATTAAGAGGCATGGTTAGTTTCTACCTGTTCTACCTTGGAGTATCACACTCTTTTATATCAAGAGGTCGTGTTGAGTCTCATGACCCTCTTAATGAAGTGATGCTTCTACACATATTTACCCACCCTTCCTCCGAGATTTCGTGCTCGTGAATGATGCTTGTGTGTAATAATGTGACCATTCGAGATTCTTAGCAATTCGTTATTGCTTTGAACTCTAAGGACATTTAAATTATTCTTAGTTGTTGGTTAACCATATCACTAAGAAAGGATGATTGTGCTACCAAGTCCGTTACTCTGGTACACTCTCTTCGTTCAAATAGTTAGGCTTATGCCAAAGCTCTGAGACTATGTCTTGTTGCTTTACAAAGCAAGTTTCCTCTCGAACTAAGTGACATATCGGTGGTGCATAATATTCTAGATGTCTACTAGAAGTATCGCCATGTTTCCGCATGACCGTGTTGTCAAGTTCTTGAGAGAGCAAGTTCTCTGAACTACTTCTTCTCCAAGGATCCATATTGGATGCCCCTGAACTAGTTGATTGAGTTTAAACAACTTGGAGAGTTGTAAGATAAAAGTTCTATCTAACTTAGTTCATCTTAAAGGAATGTCTAGTTTTGTTCGTGCTGAAGAAATATAGTATTTCCGTCGTGGATATGTTATCTTCCCTGCTTTTGATTTGATTTGGGTTATCGTCAAATCAAACTCAGTTCAAAGGACAATCTTGATGATGTTGCTACCCGTGATGTTTCACTTGAGTACATCTTCATGTACTTTGGTTTGACCAATACTTTGCCTTGTTCAAGTAACATATGAGTTCATGATCTTGGAGTATCTCGATAAGTTTGTTGTTGAGCCCATCGACAATATCCTTATCTTCTCCATTCTAGAATAGACTCGTATGAAACATTTGGCATTAATGTTGGAAACTTTTTGAGAACCATCTTTGGGTTTTCTCAAAGTATGTGTTCTAGATATTAGAAGTGACCTTCTCCGATTCACGTGCATTCGAAGAAAGATGTCGCCGTGGACTTGAGTAGAGTTAACTCCATATCCTAAGGACACATTTGTGTTTTGTTGCAAGTACTCAATATATGAGCAATTGTCCTTCGACAAGTTGTTAATACATGGGTCTAGCAACCTAGCTCAGTCTATTGGATCTTGACACTGAAGTCCATGTCTTGAGAATCTCGAAACTTTACTTTCATGGTAAATGTTGCAGACTTTCTATTCGGACATGATGAGTCTGAAGTATCATTCCACCTAACCAAATCTGAATCACAAGCAGATATGATGGTTGGTATTCCTACTGATTTTTACATAGGTCTCTATAAACCCGGCAAGATTGATGTAATGGTTGGCACAATTAGTCGGAAGGCCTATTGTCATATTCGGTTGATTCAACAGTAACCACCACTCTTCATGAGGCTTCTTCTATGATTTATTATAGGAGTTGCACTTATGGTTTCCTTTTTCTCCGAAGTCTGACCTATACTTGATGACTAATTGAAGGCTTGTTAGAATTCTGATATTAGTATTCCGAACATCAAGGAGAACATTTAAAGTAGTGCTGCTAAATGTCTCTCGGTCGATCCTCCAGACCCTTTTATGTTGGCAAGCATCTTGTTGAGCCAAGTAATTGAAGTCTGAGCAATGAAATTTTTTTTCCTCGTGTCATCAAGAATCTTCTTACCTATTCAACCGGTGGTGTAAAGTGATATCATGATCTTTGGCAAAGATTTTGATAACCCTGGATGAATAAAGAGTTTCCTTCATATCTTGACCATGTTCATAGAGTGACTATGATTTTGGTAATCAGAAGTTTCTCTAGTTACATGTTCCTTGTGACTCTTATGAGTCCTTGCCACAAAACACCTTTCTGTCTTGACCTTCTGTTGAACGAAGAGTGATCCTTCTGTATCAAAAGTAATTCAATAGCTACACAAAACTGCTAGCAGGCCGGCCCATCTCTTCCGTTCCTCTCTCCATCGCTCAGCGTGTAGTAGCCGGCAGTCCCGCGCGGCCCAACAGAAGCCCATCTCGGCCCAGCCCACGTACCGCTTTGCCTCGTCGTCTTCGACGACGATGGCAAGCTGTTGTGTGTGCCTCGTGCCGCCGTCAATCTCAGCTTTCCGCTGCGATGCGCGCCACCGACGCCCACATGAATAAGAACCGTGTCGTGCACGTCTCCCTTCCCCTTGCTCTTATCTTCCCCCCAGCGCCTCTCTCTCGCCCGCTCTCCGCGAGTCTGAAACGCTAACCGCGTAGACGCCACTCGTCGTCGATTCCTCAAGCAACCCCGTGCCCCGCCAACCCTGTCACAAGCTTCGCCTCGCCGTGGGGATCCTCCTCGCCAACGGAATCGGCCACGGGTGCCTAAAATCGAGCTCACCATCCTCGACGTCCTAACTTCGGCCGCTGTCGCCATGGGTGATTCCGGGCTTCCCCAAGCTCGTCGTCACCACCGCCGTGCTCCTGGTGAGCTTCTGGTCCTCCCAGACACTTTTCTTTGCTCGCTCCCGCTCTAGTTAGTCGTTGCCGCGCGTCGTTCGTTTACTGCTCCGACGACCTCCCGCTAGCGGCGTTGCCATATTTTGGTCCAGCGCAAACCACCACGTCGAACGCACCCCTCCGTGCTAGCCTGCGTGCCCCTAGCGCTGCCAACCACCGCCGGCCGACGCGTCCTCCGTTGAGGCCATGTGGCGCCGATGTGGCGATTGACCTAGCCCTGGCCGCAGCAGTCAGTCTCTGGGGCTAGACACAGCCCTAGTGAGAAAAGTCCCTGGCCCCGTAGTGACGTCAGCCTGACGCAATAAAGTTTAATAATTGTTTTATTAATTTCAGAAATTGGTTTCAATCTCATAAATTCAATAAGTAATTATTTATCAGTAGAAAAATATGTATAATATATCAAAATGTTCAAGAAAATGATATCTACACAATAGACACATAATCATGCATTGTTCAACAACTTTAATTGCAAGTTTAATTAGAGAACTAAATCAACCCCTCACAGGGGTTCCGGGGTTCCCCTGTCCTAGGGTTTGTACCCTTTAGGCCCAGTTTAAAATGATCAAGCATGCCCTAGGGTTTCATTTAAGATCTATTCAACTTGTCATATCATCATCCTTGCTTGAGCATTGCATCGATGCCATGTGTTGATTGTTGTTTCCCCTTTCTTTACGTTGTTTGGTTCTTTCCAGTAGAATACGGTATCAAGATCAAGATTGAAGACCGAGATCAACACCATCGAAGATCGATGAATAATACTTTACCAACTGTAATCAAGTCAAGTACAAGATATCTGAAGATCTTCTTTATGGGTATCAACAAACATGGCAAGCATAGCCCCACCATGATACAATCATATGCTTTCAGAGTGTTTTACTTCTCGCCATGATGCATATGAATCTACTCTGGTCTTTTATCGATAGATAGAGTATCCTATCTGTTGCATTACTCCCTTTGAGCATATATTACCTGATCCACTGCTCCTAGCATAACTAGGTTTGGCTTGTGTGCACTGCTAGAGCTTTTTTCTTTGTCTTGCTTAGCCATGCTTGGTTGTCAGTGTTGGTTCATCTAGGTGATGTATCAGATGCAGAGAATCGAGTATGACAGGATAATGAGGTATACTGAGGAGATAATCTCAGTGGTAAAGGTTAAACATGCTAAGGCTTGTATGGGAGGCCACGGTGGGATGTGGTTTTTGTAGTCCCATGCTCGCCACTACTAGGACCCAAGTTCTTTCCTTTGGAACCGAGATGAGCGTATAGCCACACGAGGCCTAGAAAACCTAATGGGTAACTAACTTGCCTAATAGATTCCATGAGTCACATAGTTCATCGTTCCATTTGACATATGCATAGAAAATGTTTTGAAACATTTGGCGGGTGAAGGTGCATCATAACAAGTAGGTAAGCGTGGCTAGGGTTGCTTGGGGTCGATGGAGCCCCTGGTAAACCAACCTCGACTCACATCTCTAGGGACCGGCTTCGGGATTTGACCCATTACGGCGGAACCAGCCTTAGGGCGTTACTCATGGTCTCGGTGAAAGCAAGGTAAAGGTCGTGTCTAACCAACCTCTGCCGGCCTTCCAAGGAAGAGGGATAATCATGTGGCATTAAGTGTGGGTTGGTACGTTTGGGTAAAGTTGTACACCCTTGCTGGGTTAAATCTTTTCAAAAAGCCGTGTTCACGGTTATGAACGCGTGGTGACTGAATTCTAAGATCATACATAACATAAATCTAATCGTAAAACTTGGCAGTTTCAACTTATGCTTAAGGATGCTTCATCATGGGTACGAGGGGGTGATCCTAGTTGTGAGATGAGGATTACTTTTGTGGATATCAAGATGATGATCAATTCTTCGGAGACATCGCTCTCTTATCCCCTTTTAAAATATTCTGATTAGACGAGCTTCTTCTCCCTCTTGTTTTACAAACAAAGATGGCTTTATGCAAAATAACCCCACCAGCCATAAGTCTTGCGGAGTACAATCTGTAATCACCCTAGCTCTAATGATACTTTTGTATCAGAGTAAGTGTTCCCCTGAACACAAGTTTGGTACGACATCGACACCGATGAGTAGCTTGGGGTTCCCGGTCGGTAGCCTAGAATATATGGGCTAGGACATCATTGTTATGCTTCAGGCCTCTTAGGCCATTTCTTAAGTTTGCCATACTTAATAACATAATTTGCCTTTCGTTGTTTGATGTTTGTGGTCAGTGACCTTAGCTTGTAATATTTTGGTTCCTCGCTCAGATATGAGCTTGCTGTAATAATTTTTGTGTCGTAGGGTTACTGTTGTGTTACCAATTTCTTCACTTGATATCCTCGAGCTCTTGGTTAAGCTTATGTTGGGCTAAGGTCTATGATTTGTTTAACCCTGATCCCGGGGGTGTCACCAGGGCGATTTACAACGATCGTAATACCCGATAGATGTTTGAGAGTTATGACCAAAAACTTGTCATTTTCACATTTTCATGAGCTATTGCCTACTGTTTTGGAGTTCTAGGGTGATTTCCACGACCATATTACCTGATACATGTTGGTGAGGACAACAAAAACGCGTCGTTTTTTTGCATTTGATGGCCGTTTTCATCAGCTATTTCCCACAGTTTTGGGTTTCGGGGCGATTTACAATGACCGTAGCACCTGATATATGTTTGAGAGTGATGACCAAAAACTCGTTGTTTTCATGTTTTATGGTTGTTTTCATGAGCTATTTCCCATGGTTTGGGGGTTTTAGGACGATTTACAATGACCGTAAGACCCGAAGCATGTTTGAGAGTTATGGGCAAAAAACTATCCTTTTCATGTTTTATGGTTGTTTTTTGTGGCATCCCGCTAAAACCACTACTAGAAAATCGCGGTGTTTTTGTGCATTGCATCATCATGACCGCATGCTCATGTCATCATGCCACATTACATTTGATCATCCTCATCCATCTTGCATTTGTTTGTCTAAAACTATTTTCGAAAAGCCTATGTTTGTTTTTCTAAATGTCCCCTGTCTTTATTTCAAATCAAAACTCCGGGCATTTCCGGATCTTTTATTTTTTTTGTCTAAAGACGGATTACAAAAGCCCCATTTTTAATAAATAAAATATTTAAATTATTCTTTTGGGAGGCAGCCAGCCAGGCCCGAAAGCCCTGCTGGCCACCTCCAGATAAAAACCCTACCTACCCCAGATCCTTACCCAACCCTAACCCTACCCAACGACAGCCACCACACTCCCTGGCCCCTGCCCCTGTCACGTTACACAACACGACACACGCGCGCCGTGCACACACAGCACGCCACCCCCGCTCGCCTCCACCTACCTCTGGCCCCACCTTCTTTTTATTTTCCCGCCTGTGCGCGCAGCCAACCGCCCGCTCCCGCCCAAGACGACCTGCGCGCCCCAACCCAGGCGACGCACGCTCCCGCCCACCTGCGCTCTTCTCCACACCCACCTGGTCGCCAACCACCCTGCCTGGCCCCATTCCCCAGCCTGCTCTCCCGACCGCGCCTCGATTCCATCGCCACAATCCCCAACCCCTGCATCCATCGCCCACCCCGTGTGGCCCCGCATGGACACCACCCCGCCTCCTCCCTCATTTCCCACCCACCACCTACAGTCACCCCACCTACCCCGCTCCTCCTAGATCCCGCACTGCAGCCGCCGGCTCGTGTCGCCACCCGCGGCCTCTACTATGAACCGCCGCCTGCAAGCGCAGTCCCCGGCTCTCCGCCTCGTCGCGGCCGACAGAGCCGGTCGTCCTCCCGCGTCCGGTCGCCTTCCTCCCCCAGCCGGTGCATCTCCGGCCCCGCCACGTTTCTCCCTCGCCTGCCTCCTCGACTAGATCGGGACCGGCCTCACCGGAGCCCCGTCAGCGCCGCCGTCAAGCGATGCAGTGCGCCCTGCCGCCAGAAGCTGCACCGCGTCGTCTCCTGTGGCCTCTGCTCCCGTCTGCTTGAACCTCGGCCGCCCCTCCCTCAGCTCCGCCGACCGGACGACCCCAAGCCGCTCCGCCTCTGCTCGCCGTCGCCGGGCCCTGCATGGGCTCGGCCTCCATCGCCTCCTCACGGTATCCCTGCCGTAGAGCTCCAACCGCCGCCACGAGCCCCGCCATCGTGCTCCTCCTCTCCGAGTTCGGCCTGCTCCCTGAGCCGGTGCCTCCAACACGTCCCCGCGCGAGAGCTCACTGTTGTGGGCTCCCGTCTCTGTGCTCTGCGTCCGCTTGAGCCTCAAGCTCGCCTCCGTCTGTACGTGCTCCTGGCCGTGTTGGCCTCGATGTTGTAGTTGTTTGTACTTTACCAGGACCAAGTGGCGATGTGGTACTGTTGTTTGTGCTGGTGCAGTGACCACTGTGACTATGATCCACTACGAGGGGTAACAAAATGTAAAGCAGACACATGCTACCTCTCGGTGCACAAAGCTGGACAAGGGCATCAGTGATGCACAAACAAACTACTTCCAGGACCAACATACGACAAGATCCCCATCTCGGACCCGATGACCGCCAAGATTGCCACAAGGAACGACAAGCGCTTCATCTCGTAGCACCAAGACATTCTACATGGATCCGAACATCGAACCCTCGGACGCCAAGTTCTTCATCCCAAACGCCAAGACCGACCCGATACGCGGACCCGACAAGATCTTCGCGACGACAAGATTGACACCGACCGGGGCGAGTCCGATGAGTCACTAACGCCAAACCAAGCCCTGCAAACGACCTCCGAAGACCGATCCCGCCGTCCTCGCCGTCCCCATCGAACCCTGAGACCGAACCCCGTCGGACCCCCGGAACCCAAGCTCTTCCGAACCCAGATGTGTGCCCCTAAGCCCCTATTTTTATAATATGACATTATCAACTACCGCATATTAAATTGTTCATGCTCGCATACATGTCTGTGGTTTGGGGCATTATATCGATTCACCTCATAATTAAATATGGAGTGTTTATCCGGGATATCTTTGTCTTATTCCGGACTCCATTTAAATTGGTGTAGCGAACTGATGCCATGTTTCGCCCTGTTAATACAACATTTAAATTGCAGGGGTTCTAAATAACTCAAACCTATTAATTAATTGTCGGGACCCTGGTTCTTCTTAATATTGCCTAATTGCACCACATCTGTGCCATGCCATGCATCATATCATAAGCATGCCGGAGCTTCTGCCGTAGTATTAAATATTGCATCCGGTGTTTTGTCTCGTGTTTGCTTCTTCGCGGATTAGGCCGATGAGTTGATGCGAGTATCGGCAAGTTCTCCGGATATGAACCGCCGGCAGTGTTTCCCAGGCGAGCATCTCTTCCCCTTCTACCTATTTTGCATTTATAGTCTTTATTTCCTCCTGTTGATCTATTGCTATCCGGGTCGCGATGCTTTAGTTCCGTACCGGATATATTCCGTGCAGCCGATATATTGCCTTGGACACCTCCTATTACCTATTGTTTGGTAGATAGCAGGCCTTGCGAGTCGTAGTTGCTTGCTCAGGTGTGATCTCGTGTTGTCGAGTACCATAGTTGTTGGAATGCTGGCAGATGTTTATGGTGGAGATGATCATGACTTTACATACAACTATTAAAAATGCTAGATATAACTAATGCAGAGGCATCGATGGGCAATAGATGTTATTGGTTCTTCCACGCTCACTTGTGTCCCATAGGACCCCGAGTACTTGATACATGTTCCTTGATTTTTCGCACTATCCACATCCGGGAGGCCGTGGACCCCCCTGAGCCAGAGATTGATTCATTTCTATTTCTTGGGGCCACAAACTAGTTTGGGGATTTATTACTATCCTATACTTATGCCATGCTTTACTCCTTTATTTAAGATTGTGCGTGGAGCACCTGTACTGTTTTGGATCGTGCCACGTTTTCGCAGTATCGACAAGCCCAGTCACATTTTCGGGTTCCCAGTCATTTACAGCCGTCGTCGCAAACCCTGGGTCCGTTCCAGAGCTGGCCAACTTCGTTGCGGGTAGCTTAGTGGGGTGGCCCCCTGAAATATTTTATGAATCCTGTGATCGCTTTGTCGTGAATGCCTCGTTGGGTTTTGAGTTGGTATTTCCGAGGTTGATCGAGTGTGTGTTGCTATTTGTGCACCCCTGTAGGGTAAAACTTTCTGAAAGCCGTGTCCGCGGTTATGGACGACTTGGACCACAGTATCTCGACAATAGACAAGCATAACTAAAGTAGTGCTATGGATTTGACTTAATATGTGACTAGTAATCAGCCTCACTATAACGGAATGGATATTAAAAATGGCAACAACTGGTGGATTTGTGGTGATCTATGTCATACTATACCTGCCTAGTAAGTATTACAACTCCAATGGAATGTGATAAAAGTGCCAACCACTGCTGGGTTTTGGGATTCCTCAGGACAATTATATCTAACTAGTAAATGTTCCAACTACAAAGGAATGGTGATTAAAACTGCCCACTACTTATGCTATCAGGATGACTCATGCTATCTATATCTGATTAGTAATTGCTGCAACTATAACAGAATGAATGAAAATTGCCAACTGTGTGAGTTCCTTGGTCCGACTTCCTCGTTTGGTCTCGAGGGGGAAATGCCAAGATGGGTTTGTTTGGTGTTAGCTTCTGGTTGGATCCGCATAGGTCTTTGTTACCCCTCTCTGATAACCGCCAGTTGTACCGAGTCTCTATAGGTTGTTTAGTGCCGCTGCGCTGCCCCTTCAGCCCACCATACCTATGTAGGCGAGAGCCGCCGAATTCTAGCCTCGCCGTGTACTGGCCTCAGTACCGACGCTCCTCTTTTTCCTTTGCCCTTTCTCGGCACCCTTTTGTTTTAGCAGGTTTGAGATCGACGTCGTTAGCAGGGTTACCCTTTCAGCTTGGCCTGGGCAGGGTTATGGACGCCATTGGTTATTCTGCAGGGCTCTGAGTCCCATTTGCATCTTGTCCATACTCGGACGCTGTATCGTTTTCAAGGTGATTTGGATCTTTGTAGTGTATATCTGTATTCTTGACTCTTGGAGTCGTGCTGTATATATATATCTGTTCTGTGGGTCCCATCGAGGACTGTTGTGTAATGGTATTACTTCGTTTTTTCCACCCGCACGAAAGTGCTTGGTGGGCGTCCTTGAATAGTTTTTATGCGGGTTTGGCGGAAAGGGCTAAAACTTGCATAGGGCCGATTCGTGGGTGTTACAGAGTGGTATCAGAGCTCAGCAGTTACGATACCCCACTGGTCCAGTCTGTAGGATAACCTAGCTAACGGCCGAAGTAGAGTGTCAAACTATTTTGCAAAAACGGTTGGATAGATCTGATTAGGTCTGCTTTTACTCCTTACCCCTCTGCTATTCTCCTCTTACCTCTGCATGTTTTGAATCTACTCTTATCTTTTCTTCGAGTCCAGGATTTCTCGTGGTTGGGATTCCGTCGTACCTTCAGGGTTTCCCTTCCTCCCCTTATAACGGTGATGTACAATCATTAATCTGCTTCTCGGTTGTTGTACCTTCATCCAATCTTTTTGTCCTTGAACTTTTTATCCGTATGTGCCCCTTGACAGATATCTGTATCGTTGAAAAGCATATGAGAAGGATGAGGATTGGTGATGTTGGAGTATACCTTGACCATGTGTTGTTCATGCCAATGGAACCCTCGCAAAACCTGATCATTGTGTCTTTTCATACGGTTTTTCGTTGTATTTTCCGGTGGTCCCCAATGCGACGACTTCATCTACGCTAGATCCGATGAAGAGCCTGCATCACCCCTCTTGTTTCGAACACCGCTTGTGAAGATCTCTAGTCTAAATCCCGAGAGTTGGTTGCATGATTCTGCGATTCATTTACAGAAGGATGCTTTGAGTACGGGATGGACTGATCACCCTACCCGCCTCTCACTGTGCACTTTTGTACATCGAATCGGTGGATCAAGCAACTTCGCTCTGTCCACGGAAGTTAAAGGTGGCCTTATCTCTTAATACCTTTAAATTCGCCTTTTGTTCCCGGAGTGTCCTCTCGACGATCACGGACAACGACCTCTTGTTAGTGGTGTCGCGAGGATCGGCACGAAGCGAGACGATACAGATTGCCGGCCTCCCTCCCATTACCATGAGGCAGATCTCGAGGGCGAGATCCCTTGTTAGTGGTGTCGAATTATGGCATCCCGCTAAAACCACTACTAGAAAATCGCGGTGTTTTTGTGCATTGCATCATCATGACGGCATGCTCATGTCATCATGCCACATTGCATTTGAGCATCGTCATTCATCTTGCATTTGTTTGTCTAAAACTATTTTCGAAAAGCCTATGTTTGTTTTTCTAAATGTCCCCTCTCTTTATTTCAAATCAAAACTCTGGGCTTTTCCGGGTCTTTTATTTTTTTGTCTAAAGACGGATTACAAAAGCCTCGTTTTTAATAAATAAAATATTTAAATTATTTTTTTGGGAGGCAGCCAGCCAGGCCCGAAAGCCCAGCCAGCCACCTCCAGATAAAAACCCTACCTACCCCAGATCCTTACCCAACCCTAACCCTACCCCACCGACAGCCACCACACTCCCTGGCCCCTGCCCCTGTCACGTTACACAGCACGACACACCCGCGTTGTGCACGCACAGCACGCCACCCCCGCTCGCCTCCACCTACATCTGGCCCCACCTTCTTTTTATTTTCCCGCCTGTGCGCGCAGCCAACCGCCCGCTCCCGCCCAAGACCACCTGCGCGCCCCTCCCCAGGCGACGCACGCTCCCGCCCACCTGCGCTCTTATCCACACCCACCTGGTCGCCAAGCACCCCGCCTGGCCCCACTCCCCAGCCTACTCTCCCGACCGTGCCTCGATTCCATCGCCACAATCCCCAACCCTGATCCCCCACCCCGTGTGGCCCCGCGTTGACACCACCCCGCCTCCTCCCTCGTTTCCCACCCACCACCGATAGCCACCCTACCTACCCCGCTCCTTCCCCGATCCCGCACTGCCGCCGCCGGCTCGTCTCGCCACCCGCGGCCTCTGCTATGAACCGCCGCCCGCAAGCGCAGTCCCCGGCACTCCGCCTCGTTGCCGCCGACAGAGCCGGTCATTCTCCCGCGTCCGGTCGCCTTCCGCCCCCGTCCAGCGCATCTCCGGCCCAGCCACGTTTCTCCCTCGACCACCTCCTCGACCAGATCGAGACCGGCCTCACCGGAGCCCCGTCAGCGCCGCCGTCAAGGGATGCAGTGCGCCCCGCCGCTAGAAGCTGCACCGGGTCGCCTCCTGCGGCCTCTGCTCCCGTCTGCTTGAACCTCGGCCGCCCCTCCCTCAGCTCTGCCGACCGGACGACCCCAAGCCGCTCCGCCTCTGCTCGCCGTCGCCGGGCCTTGTATGGGCTCGGCCTCCATCGCCTCCTCGCGGTATCCCTGCCGTAGAGCTCCTACGCCGCCACGAGCCCCGCCATCCCGCTCCTCCTCTCCTTGTTCGGCCCGCTCCCTGAGCCGGCGCCTCCAACACGTCCCCGCGTGAGAGCTCGCCATTGTGGGATCCCGTCTCTGTGCTCTGTGTCCGCTTGAGCCTCAAGCTCGCCTCCGTCTGTACGTGGTCCTGGCCGTGTTGGCCTCGATGTTGTAGTTGTTTGTACTTTACCAGGACCAAGTGGCGATGTGGTACTGTTGTTTGTGCTGGTGCGGTGACTACTGTGACTATGATCCGCAACGAGGGGTAACAAAATGTAAAGAAGACACATGCTACCTCTCGGTGCACAAAGCTGGACAAGGGCATCGGTGATGCACGAACAAAGTACTTCCAGGACCAACATACAACAAGATCCCCTTCTCGGACCCGATGACCGCAAAGATCGCCACAAGGAACGACAAGCGCTTCATCTCGTAGCACCAAGACATTCTACATGGATCCGAACATCGAACCCTCGGACGCCAAGTTCTTCATCCCGAACGCCAAGACCGACCCGATACGCGGACCCGACAAGATCTTCGCGACGACAAGATTGACACCGACCAGGGTGAGTCCGATGAGTCACCAACGCCAAACCAAGCCCTACAAATGACCTCCGAAGACCGATCCCGTCATCCTCGCTGTCCCCGTCGAACCCTGAGACCGAACCCCGTTGGACCCCCGGAACCCAAGCACTTCCGAACCCAGATGTGTGTCCCGAAGACCCTATTTTTATAATATGACATTATCAACTATCGCAAATTAAATTGTTCATGCTCGCATACATGTCTGTGGTTTGGGGGCATTATGCCGATTCACCTCATAATTAAATATGGAGTGTTTATGCGGGATATCTTTGTCTTATTCTGGACTCCATTTAAATTGGTGTAGCGAACCGATGCCATGTTTCGCCCTGTTAATACAACATTTAAATTGCGGGGGTTCTAAATAACTCGAACCTATTAATTAATTGTCGGGACCCTGGTTTCGCTTAGTATTGCCTAATTGCACCACATATGTGCCATGCCATGGATCATATCATAAGCATGCCGGAGCTTCTGCCGTAGTATTAAATATTGCATCCGGTGTTTCTTCTAGTGCTTGCTTCTTCGCGGATTAGGCCGATGAGTTGATGCGAGTATCGACAAGTTCTCCGGATATGAACCACCGACAGTGTTTCCCAGGCGAGCATATCTTCCCCTTCTACCTATTTTGCATTTATAGTCTTTATTTCCTCCTGTTGATCTGTTGCTATCCGTGTCGTGATGCTTTAGTTCCGTACCCGATATATTCCGTGCAGCCGATATATTGCCTTGGACACCTCCTATTACCTTTTGTTAGGTAGATAGCAGGCCTTGCGAGTCGTAGTTGCTTGCTCAGGTGCGATCTCGTGTTGTCAAGTACCACAGTTGTTGGAATGCTGGTAGATGTTTATGGTGGAGATGATCATGACTTTACATAGAATGATTAAAAATACTAGATATAAGTAATGAAGAGGCATCGGTGGGCAATAGATGTTATTTGGTTCTTCCACGCTCACTTGTGTCCCGTTGGACCCTGAGTACTTGATACCTGTTCCTTGATTTTTCGCACTATCCACATCCGGGAGGCCTTGGACCCCTCCTGAGCCAGAGCTTGATTCATTTCTATTTCTTGGGGCCACAAACTAGTTTGGGGATTTATTACTATCCTGTACTTATGCCATGCTTTACTGCTTTATTTAAGATTGTGCGTGGAGCACCTGTACTATTTTGGATCGCGCCACGTTTTCGCGGTATCGACAAGCCTAGTCACATTTTCGGGTTCCAAGTCGTTTACAGCCATTGTCGCAAACCCTGGGTCCATTCCAGAGCCGGCCAACTTTGTTTTGGGTAGATAAGTGGGGTGGGCCCCTGAAATATTTTACGAATCATGTGAACGCTTTGTCGTGAATGCCTCGTTGGGTTTTGAGTTGGTTTTTCCGAGGTTGATCGAGTGTGTGTTGCTATTTGTGCACCCCTGCAGGGTAAAACTTTCTGAAAGTCGTGTCCGCGGTTATGGACGATTTGGAGCACAGTATCTCGACCATAGACAAGGATAACTAAAGTAGTGCTATGAATTTGACTTAATATGTGACTAGTAATCAGCCTCACTATAACGGAATGGATATTAAAAATGCCAACAACTGGTGGATCTGTGGTGATCTGTGTCATACTATACCTGCCTAGTAAGTATTACAACTCCAATGGAATGTGATAAAAGTGCCAACCACTGATGGGTTTTGGGATTCCTCACGACAATTATATCTAACTAGTAAATGTTCCAACTACAAAGGAATGGTGATTAAAACTGCCCACTACTTATGCTATCAGGATGACTCATGCTATCTATATCTGATTAGTAATTGCTGCAACTATAACAGAATGAATGAAAATTGCCAACTGTGTGAGTTCCTTGGTCCGACTTCCTCGTTTGGTCTCGAGGGGGAAATGCCAAGATGGGTTTGTTTGGTGTTAGCTTCTGGTTGGATCCGCATAGGTCTTTCTTACCCCTCTCTGATAACCGCCAGTTGTACCGAGTCTCTATAGGTTGTTTAGTGCCGCTGTGCTGCCCCTTCAGCCCACCATACCTATGTAGGCGAGAGCCGCCGAATTCTAGCCTCGCCGTGTACTGGCCTCAGTACCGACGCTCCTCTTTTTCCTTTGCCCTTTCTCGGCACCCTTTTGTTTTAGCAGGTTTGAGATCGACGTCGTTAGCAGGGTTACCCTTTCGGCTTGGCCTGGGCAGGGTTATGGACGCCATTGGTTATTCTGCAGGGCTCTGAGTCCCATTTGCATCTTGTCCATACTCGGACGCTGTATCGTTTTCAAGGTGATTTGGATCTTTGTAGTGTATATCTGTATTCTTGATTCTTGGAGTCGTGCTGTATATATATCTGTTCTGTGGGTCCCATCGAGGACTGTTGTGTAATGGTATTACTTCGTTTTTTCCACCCGCACGAAAGTGCTTGGTGGGCGTCCTTGAATAGTTTCTATGCGGGTTTGGCGGAAAGGGCTAAAACTTGCATAGGGCCGATTCGTGGGTGTTACAGAGTGGTATCAGAGCTCAGCAGTTACGATACCCCACTGGTCCAGTCTGTAGGATAACCTAGCTAACGGCCGAAGTAGAGTGTCAAACTATTTTGCAAAAACGGTTGGATAGATCTGATTAGGTCTGCTTTTACTCCTTACCCCTCTGCTATTCTCCTCTTACCTCTGCATGTTTTGAATCTACTCTTATCTTTTCTTCGAGTCCAGGATTTCTCGTGGTTGGGATTCCGTCGTACCTTCAGGGTTTCGCTTCCTCCCCTTATAATGGTGGATGTACAATCATTAATCTGCTTCTCGGTTGTTGTACCTTCATCCAATCTTTTTGTCCTTGAACTTTTTATCCGTATGTGCCCCTTGACAAATATCTGTATCGTTGAAAAGCATATGAGAAGGATGAGCATTGGTGAAGTTGGAGTATACCTTGATCATGTGTTGTTCATGCCAATGGAACCCTCGCAAAACCTGATCATTGTGTCTTTTCATACGGTTTTTGTTGTATCTTCCGGTGGTCCCCAATGCGACGACATCATCTACGCCAGATCCGATGAAGAGCCTGCATCACCCCTCTTGTTCCGAACACCGCTTGTGAAGATCTCTAGTCTAAATCCCGAGAGTTGGTTGCACGATTCTGCGATTCATTTACAGAAGGATGCTTTGAGTACGGGATGGACTGATCACCCTACCCGCCTCTCACTGTGCACTTTTGTACATCGAATCGGTGGATCAAGCAACTTCGCTCCGTCCACAGAAGTTAAAGGTGGCCTTATCTCTTGATACCTTTACCTTCGCCTTTTGTTCCCGGAGTGTCCTCTCGACGATCACGGACAACGAACTCTTGTTAGTGCTGTCGCGAGGATCGGCACGAAGCGAGAAGATCCAGATCGCCGGCCTCCCTCCCGTTACCATGAGGCGGATCTTGAGGGCGAGATCCCTTGTTAGTGGTGTCGAATTGTGGCATCCCGCTAAAACCACTACTAGAAAATCGCTGTGTTTTTGTGCATTGCATCATCAAGACCGCATGCTCATGTCATCATGCCACATTGCATTTGAGCATCGTCATTCATCTTGCATTTGTTTCTCTAAAACTATTTTCGAAAAGCCTATGTTTGTTTTTCTAAATGTCCCCTGTCTTTATTTCAAATCAAAACTCCGGGCTTTTCCGGGTCTTTTATTTTTTTGTCTAAAGACGGATTACAAAAGCCTCGTTTTTAATAAATAAAATATTTAAATTATTTTTTTGGGATGCAGCCAGCCAGGCCCGAAAGCCCAGCCGGCCACCTCCAGATAAAAACCCAACCTACCCCAGATCCTTACCCAACCCTAACCCTACCCCACCGATAGCCACCACACTCCCTGGCCCCTGCCCCTGTCACATTACACAGCACGACACACGAGCGATGTGCACGCACAGAACGCCACCCCCGCTCGCCTCCACCTACATCTGGCCCCACCTTCTTTTTATTTTCCCGTCTGTGTGTGCAGCCAACCGCCCGCTCCCGCCCAAGACCACCTGCGCGCCCCTCCCCAGGCGACGCACGCTCCCGCCCACCTGCGCTCTTCTCCACACCCACCTGGTCGCCAACCACCCCGCCTGGCCCCACTCCCCAGCCTGTTCTCCCGACCGCGCCTCGATTCCATCGCCACAATCCCCAACCCCTGCATCAATCCCCCACCCCGTGTGGCCCCGCGTGGACACCACCCCGCCTCCTCCCTCGTTTCCCACCCACCACCTATAGCCACCCCACCTACCCCGCTCCTACCCTAGATCCCGCACCGCCGCCGCCGGCTCGTCTCGCCACCCGCGGCCTCTGCTATGAACCGCCACTCGCAAGTGCAGTCCCTGGCTCTCCACATCATCTCCGCCGACAGAGCCGGTCGTCCTCCCGCGTCCGGTCGCCTTCCGCCCCCGGCCGGCGCATCTCCGGCCCCGCCACGTTTCTCCCTCGCCCGCCTCCTTGACCAGATCGGGACCGGCCTCACCGGAGCCCCGTCAGCGCCGCCATCAAGCGATGAACTACGCCCCGCCGCTAGAAGCCGCACCGCGCCGCCTCCTGTGGCCTCTGCTCCCGTCTGCTTGAACCCCGGCCGCCCCTCCCTCAGCTCCGCCGACCTGGACGACCCCAAGCCGCTCCGCCTCTGCTCGCCGTCGCCGGGCCCTGCATGGGCTCGGCCTCCATCGCCTCCTCGCGGTATCCCTGCCGTAGAGCTCCAACCGCCGCCACGAGCCCCTGCCATCGCGCTCCTCCTCTCCGAGTTCGGCCCGCTCCCTGAGCCGGCGCCTCCAACAGGTCCCCACGCGAGAGCTCGCCTTTGTGGGCTCCCGTCTCTGTGCTCTACGTCCGCTTGAGCCTCAAGCTCGCCTCCGTCTGTACGTGCTCCTGGCCGTGTTGGCCTCGATGTTGTAGTTGTTTGTACTTTACCAGGACCAAGTGGCGATGTGGTACTGTTGTTTGTGCTGGTGCGGTGACTACTGCGACTATGATCCGCTACGAGGGGTAACAAAATGTAAAGAAGACACATGCTACCTCTCGGTGCACAAAGCTGGACAAGGGCATCGGTGATGCACGAACAAACTACTTCCAGGACCAACATTCGACAAGATCCCCTTCTCGGACCCGATGACCGCCAAGATCGCCACAAGGAACGACAAGCGCTTCATCTCGGAGCACCAAGACCTTCTACACGGATCCGAACATCGAACCCTCAGATGCCAAGTTCTTCATCCCGAACGCCAAGACCGACCGGATACGTGGACCCGACAAGATCTTTGCGACGACAAGATCGACACCGACCGGGGCGAGTCTGATGATTCACCAACGCCAAACCAAGCCCTGCAAACGACCTCTGAAGACCGATCTCGCCGTCCTCACCGTCCCCGTCGAACCCTGAGACCCAACCCCGTCGGACCCCCAGAACCCAAGCTCTTCCGAACCCAGATGTGTGTCCCTCAGCCCCTATTTTTATAATATGACATTATCAACTATCGCATATTAAATTGTTCATGCTCGCATAGATGTCTGTGGTTTGGGGGCATTATGCCGATTCACCTCATAATTAAATATGGAGTGTTTATGTAGGATATCTTTGTCTTATTCTGGACTCCATTTAAATTGGTGTAGCGAACCGATGCCATGTTTCGCCCTGTTAATACAACATTTAAATTGCGGGGGTTCTAAATAACTCGAACCTATTAATTAATTGTCGGGACCCTGGTTCCGCTTAATATTGCCTAATTGCACCACATCTGTGCCATGCCATGCATCATATCATAAGCATGCCGGAGCTTCTGCCGTAGTATTAAATATTGCATCCGGTGTTTCTTCTAGTGTTTCCTTCTTCGCGGATTAGGCCGATGAGTTGATGCGAGTATCGACAAGTTCTCCAGATATGAACCGCCGGCAGTGTTTCCCAGGAGAGCATCTCTTCCCCTTCTACCTATTTTGCAGTTATAGTGTTTATTTCCTCATGTTGATCTATTGATATCCGTGTCGCGATGCTTTAGCTCTGTACCCAATATATTCCGTGCAGCCGATATATTGCCTTGGACATCGCCTATTACCTGTTGTTTGGTAGATAGCAGGCCTTGCGAGTCGTAGTTGCTTGCTCAGGTGCGATCTCGTGTTGTCGAGTACCACAGTTGTTGGAATGCTGGCAGATGTTTATGGTGGAGATGATCATGACTTTACATACAACTATTAAAAATGCTAGATATAACTAATGCAGAGGCATCGGTGGGCAATAGATGTTATTTGGTTCTTCCACGCTCACTTGTGTCCCGTAGGACCCCGAGTACTTGATACATGTTCCTTGATTTTTTGCACTATCCACATCCGGGAGGCCGTGGACCCCCCCTGATCTAGAGCTTGATTCATTTCTATTTCTTGGGGCCACAAACTAGTTTGGGGATTTATTACTATCCTGTACTTATGCCATGCTTTACTCCTTTATTTAATATTGTGCGTGGAGCACCTGTACTGTTTTGGATCGCGCCACGTTTTCGCGGTATCGACAAGCCCAGTCACATTTTCGGGTTCCCAGTCGTTTACAGCCGTCGTCGCCAACCCTCGGTCCATTCCAGAGCCGGCCAACTTTGTTGCGGGTATCTTAGTGGGGTGGCCCCCTGAAATATTTTGTGAATCATGTGATCGATTTGTCGTGAATGCCTCGTTGGGTTTTGAGTTGGTTTTTCTGAGGTTGATCGAGTGTGTGTTGCTATTTGTGCACCCCTGCAGGTTAAAACTTTCTGAAAGCCGTGTCCGCGGTTATGGACGACTTGGAGCACAGTATCTCGACCATAGACAAGCATAACTAAAGTAGTGCTATGAATTTGACTTAATATGTGACTAGTAATCAGCCTCACTATAACGGAATGGATATTAAAAATGCCAACAACTGGTGGATCTGTGGTGATCTGTGTCATAATATACCTGCCTAGTAAGTATTACAACTCCAATGGAATGTGATAAAAGTGTCAACCACTGCTGGGTTTTGGGATTCCTCAGGACAATTATATCTGACTAGTAAATGTTCCAACTACAAAGGAATGGTGATTAAAACTGCCCACTACTTATGCTATCAGGATGACTCATGCTATCTATATCTGATTAGTAATTGCTGGAACTATAACGGAATGAAAGAAAATTGCCAACTGTGTGAGTTCCTTGGTCTGACTTCCTCGTTTGGTCTCGAGGGGGAAATACTGTAACTACCTCGGTGAATTACGCTCTTAGTTACGTGCATGGATGAGCGAAAGCGGTTAAAATATTACGGTGGGGCCCGGGGCCACTCACGGTAGACCTTTCGGCCGTCCTAACCACTTTCAGAACATCGAGACAAGAACGAGGGGCATAATCGGCAGGAGAAGGGATCAACTACATACACAAGTGAGTATGCATGCAAGCCACATACAATAGTCCTCAGAGCCATTCCATCTAAAAGAAATAGAAATAATGCAACGCCATACGGCAAGATTCAAATATCCTAGATAGAGATAATAATTTAGGATAGCTCCTCATACAACAAACATCAGAGTATCAGGCGGAAGTAGAAAACAAGATCCGAGTACGGATAAGAAGCAAATCGGCATAAGATGCCCCATAAATAAACACATCCCGCCCACAGATCTCACGGATTCCTGTTCCCGGAATCTCTACACCGAGTGATCGTTGCCAACATCATCTGTCTCCTCGACCTAGTATCCATCTTGCGGGTACACCTGTTCATCTGAATCAAACAATTTATCGTGTGAGACCCTAGGGGTACTCAGCAAGTCTTTATGCCACTAAAGGGGACACAACCTAGGGTGACGCAATTGCAGCAAAAGATAAAGTCTAGCAATTCTATAGATACTCGCTAACCATCCGCCTAACCAATGATAGACAGATGTCCGTTAATTAAGAACAACAGTTATAAGAGTATAATTAACAGATCCATCCTCCTCCTCGCTTACTAACGAGGAAGCGGACGAACAACCCCCATCATCCATTGGCAGTTTTATTAACCATTCCATGAGCGTTGCACTATTTACTAGTCAAGTACTTAGTCAAATTAAAAGCGGTACTTTAGTTATACTTGTCTATGATCGAGAAATTGTGCTCCAAGTCGTCCATAACCGCGGACACGGCTTTCAGAAAGATTTACCCTGCAGGGGTGCACGAATAGCAACACACACTCGATCAACCTCGGAAAAACCAAATCAAAACCCAACGAGGCATTCACGACAAAGCAATCACAGGATTCAGAAATATTTCAGGGAGCCACCCCATTAAGCTACCCGCAACGAAGTTGGCCGGCTCCGAGACGGACCCAAGGTTTGTGTGGACGGCGGTAAACGACTGGGAACCCGAAAATGTGACTGGGCTTGTCGATACAGCGAAAACGTGTCACGATCCAATACAGTACAGGTGCTCCTCGCACAATCTTAAATAAAGCGGTAACATGGCATAAGTACAGGTTAGTAATAAAGCGCAAACTAATCGTGGCCCCAAGAAATAAGAATGAATCAAGCTCTGGCTCAGCGGGGTCCATAAGGCCTCCCGGATGTGGATAGAGCGAATAGTCAAGGAACAGGAATCAAGTACTCGGGGTCCTACCGGACACAAGTGAGCATGAAAAACCAAATAGCAGATATTGCTCACCGGTGCCTCTTTCATTAGTTATCCCATTACTACTCAGGTTATGTTGCTTAGGTACCTCGTTATTCATCAGACTATCACATACCCTACACATGCTTTTCTACGACTCGCATGGCTCAAACAACTCCTATAGTAATGGCTCATGGGATGGAGGAACAAGCTTCGGTGGGGTTTAAAAGTAAAGGCTATGCAGTACTTAGGATTCAATTTAATGCAATCGCGACTCAATGATGCAAGAATAAGATAGAGGCAATAGGTACTGTATGTATGCAAGCATGTGATAGTGCTTGCCTGGCAGCTCAGTTGAAGCGAGATATGGATCTGGGTAGTACTCCTGTGATTCCTGGTAATTCTCCTGCTGGGCGTCTATTCGAAGAAGAACCAAACAAACAAGGGCCAACATAAATAAAGTGCACAAACATATGAATTAAAATACGACAAGCAAACAAGCATGCCATGATGAATGATGCACAATTTACATGGCATTAAAGTAGCATGACAAAGGTGAGGTGTGGATACAAGAAATAAAGCATTTTATTATTTATTTAGTCCAATTTTTATTGCCATAAACAGTTCAGATTTGTAATAAGGACATGATGCATGCTTCAATTCAGAACAAGGACTGCATAGATAGAACGGGCTTGTCGCGCTGATCGATTTAGACATATTATTTGCCAAATTTGGAGTTGTGGAATTAAAGTTATTAATTTATTAGGAAAAGGGGCATTTTATTGTAATTTTAATCATCTCGAAATTTGAAAGTGCTCAAACAATAATTTGAATGTCATATTTGAATTCCTCACATTTTTCGGATTCCAAAACATATAGTACATGTATTGTTTGGATTTGTATTTTAAAAGTGATTTAAATCTTATTTGAATTTGAATTTAAACAATTTCTGGAAATTTATTTTAAAACAGAAAACAGAAAAACGTTTTACACTTAGGCTAACCTAGCCACAGTCACAGACAGGTGGGCCAGCTGCTGGCAGGGAACACGCGCGCGGAAAACTCTTTTCTACCGTGGGCTTAGCTAGCCACTGCGGCTGACCGGTGGGCCACCGAACTAGAGGCCCACGTGACAAGCGGCTGGGCCTGCAGGGGCTGACAAGTGGGGCATGCTGGACCGCGGGTTAGGGGTGAAGAAAGGACGGGTGCCTTTTTGCAAAAAGGGCACGGCGGCTGGCAGGTGGGGTAGGCTGGACCGCGGGTTGATCGCGAGATAAAAAGAGGGGGCTAAATACAAGATTACCACGGCCCGTACTATTCTTGTGCTTTCTCTGAACCGCGGACAGGTTCGTGATCGACCGACGCGGGGCACAGCGCGTGGGGTTCGAACTCGCCTCCGTCTGTACGTGCTCCTGGCCGTGTTGGCCTCGATGTTGTAGTTGTTTGTACTTTACCAGGACCAAGTGGCGATGTGGTACTGTTGTTTGTGCTGGTGCGGTGACTACTGCGACTATGATCCACTACGAGGGGTAACAAAATGTAAAGCAGACACATGCTACCTCTCGGTGCACAAAGCTGGACAAGGGCATCAGTGATGCACAACCAAACTACTTCCAGGACCAACATACGACAAGATCCCCTTCTCGGACCCGATGACCGCCAAGATTGCCACAAGGAACGACAAGCGCTTCATCTCGTAGCACCAAGACATTCTACATGGATCCGAACATCGAACCCTCGGACGCCAAGTTCTTCATCCCGAACGCCAAGACCGACCCGATACGCGGACCCGACAAGATCTTCGCGACGACAAGATTGACACCGACCGGGGCGAGTCCGATGAGTCACCAATGCCAAACCAAGCCCTGCAAATGACCTCCGAAGACCGATCCCGCCGTCCTCGCCGTCCCCGTCGAACCCTGAGACCGAACCCCGTCGAACCCCCGGAACCCAAGCTCTTCCGAACCCAGATGTGTGCCCCTAAGCCCCTATTTTTATAATATGACATTATCAACTGTCGCATATTAAATTGTTCATGCTCGCATACATGTCTGTGGTTTGGTGGCATTATATCGATTCACCTCATAATTAAATATGGAGTGTTTATCCGGGTTATCTTTGTCTTATTCCGGACTCCATTTAAATTGGTGTAGCGAACCGATGCCATGTTTCTCCCTGTTAATACAACATTTAAATTGCAGGGGTTCTAAATAACTCAAACCTATTAATTAATTGTCGGGACCCTGGTTCTTCTTAATATTGCCTAATTGCACCACATCTGTGCCATGCCATGCATCATATCATAAGCATGCCGGAGCTTCTGCCGTAGTATTAAATATTGCATCCGGTGTTTTGTCTCGTGTTTGCTTCTTCGCGGATTAGGCCGATGAGTTGATGCGAGTATCGGCAAGTTCTCCGGATATGAACCGCCGGCAGTGTTTCCCAGGCGACCATCTCTTCCCCTTCTACCTATTTTGCATTTATAGTCTTTATTTCCTCCTGTTGATCTATTGCTATCCGTGTCGCGATGCTTTAGTTCCGTACCGGATATATTCCGTGCAGCCGATATATTGCCTTGGACACCTCCTATTACCTATTGTTTGGTAGATAGCAGGCCTTGCGAGTCGTAGTTGCTTGCTCAGGTGTGATCTCGTGTTGTCGAGTACCACAGTTATTGGAATGCTGGCAGATGTTTATGGTGGAGATGATCATGACTTTACATACAACTATTAAAAATGCTAGATATAACTAATGCAGAGGCATCGATGGGCAATAGATGTTATTTGGTTCTTCCACGCTCACTTGTGTCCCATAGGACCCCGAGTACTTGATACATGTTCCTTGATTTTTCGCACTATCCACATCCGGGAGGCCGTGGACCCTCCTGAGCCAGAGATTGATTCATTTCTATTTCTTGGGGCCACAAACTAGTTTGGGGATTTATTACTATCCCGTACTTATGCCATGCTTTACTCCTTTATTTAAGATTGTGCGTGGAGCACCTGTACTATTTTGGATCGTGCCACGTTTTCGCGGTATCGACAAGCCCAGTCACATTTTCGGGTTCCCAGTCATTTACAGCCGTCGTCGCAAACCCTGGGTCCGTTCCAGAGCTGGCCAACTTCGTTGCGGGTAGCTTAGTGGGGTGGCCCCCTGAAATATTTTATGAATCCTGTGATCGCTTTGTCGTGAATGCCTCGTTGGGTTTTGAGTTGGTTTTTCCGAGGTTGATCGAGTCTGTGTTGCTATTTGTGCACCCCTGTAGGGTAAAACTTTCTGAAAGCCGTGTCAGCGGTTATGGACGACTTGGACCACAGTATCTCGACAATAGACAAGCGTAACTAAAGTAGTGCTATGGATTTGACTTAATATGTGACTAGTAATCAGCCTCACTATAACGGAATGGATATTAAAAATGGCAACAACTGGTGGATTTGTGGTGATCTGTGTCATACTATACCTGCCTAGTAAGTATTACAACTCCAATGGAATGTGATAAAAGTGTCAACCACTGTTGGGTTTTGGGATTCCCTAGGACAATTATATCTGACTAGTAAATGTTCCAACTACAAAGGAATGGTGATTAAAACTGCCCACTACTTATGCTATCAGGATGACTCATGCTATCTATATCTGATTAGTAATGGATGCAACTATAACGGAATGAATGAAAATTGCCAACTGTGTGAGTTCCTTGGTCCGACTTCCTCGTGTGGTCTCGAGGGGAAAATACCAGGATGGGTTTGTTTGGTGTTAGCTTCAGGTTGGATCCGCATAGGTCTTTCTTACCCCTCTCTGATAACCGCCAGTTGTACCGAGTCTCTATAGGTTGTTTAGTGCCGCTGTGCTGCCGCTTCAGCCCACCATACCTATGTAGGCGAGAGCCGCCGAATTCTAGCCTCGCCGTCTACTGGCCTCAGTACTGACGCTCCTCTTTTTCCTTTGCCCTTTGTCGGCACCCCTTTTGTTTTAGCAGGTTTGAGATCGACGTCGTTAGCAGGGTTACCCTTGCGGCTTGGCCTGGGCAGGGTTATGGACGCCATTGGTTATTCTACAGGCTCTTAGTCCCATTTGCATCTTGTACGTACTCGGACGATGTATCGTTTTCAAGGTGATTTGGATATTTGTACTGTATATCTGTATTCTTGACTCTTGGAGTCGTGATGTATATATATATCTATTCTGTGGGTCCCATCGAGGACTGTTGTGTAATGGTATTACTTCGTTTTTTCCACCCGCACGAAAGTGCTTGGTGGGCGTCCTTGAATCGTTTCTATGCGGGTTTGGCGGAAAGCGCTAAAACTTGCATAGGGCCGATTTGAGGGTGTTACAGAGTGGTATCAGAGCTCAGCAGTTACTGATACCCCACTGGTCCAGTCTGTAGGATAACCTAGCTAACTGCCGAAGTAGAGTGTCAAACTATTTTGCAAAAATGGTTGAATAGATCTGATTAGGTCTGCTTTTACTCCTTACCCCTCTGCTATTCTTCTCTTACCTCTGCGTGTTTTGAATCTACTCTTATCTTTTCTTCGGGTCCAGGATTTCTCGTGGTTGGGTTTCCGTCATACCTTCAAGGTTTTGCTTCCTCCCCTTATAACGGTGGATCCACAATCATCAATCTGCTTCTCGGTTGTTGTACCTTCATCCAATCTTTTTGTCCTTGAACTTTTTATCCGTATGTGCCCCTTGACAGATATCTGTATCAGTTGAAAAGCATATGAGAAGGATGAGGATTGGTGAAGTTGGGGTATACCTTGACCATGTGTTGTTCATGCCAATGGAACCCTCGCAAAACCTGATCATTGTGTCTTTTCATACGGTTTTTCGTTGTATTTTCCGGTGCTCCCCAATGCGACGACATCATCTACGCTAGATCCGATGAAGAGCCTGCATCACCCCTCTTGTTTCGAACACCGCTTGTGAAGATCTCAAGTCTAAATCCCGAGAGTTGGTTGCATGATTCTGCGATTCATTTACAGAAGGATGCTTTGAGTACGGGATGGACTGATCACCCTACCCGCCTCTCACTGTGCACTTTGGTACATCGAATCGGTGGATCAAGCAACTTCGCTCCGTCCACAGAAGTTAAAGGTGGCCTTATCTCTTAATACCTTTACCTTCGCCTTTTGTTCCCGGAGTGTCCTCTCGACGATCACGGACAACGACCTCTTGTTAGTGGTATCGCGAGGATCGGCACGAAGCGAGACGATCCATTTCGCCGGCCTCCCTCCCATTACCATGAGGCGGATCTCGAGGGCGAGATCCCTTGTTAGTGGTGTCGAATTGTGGCATCCCGCTAAAACCACTACTAGAAAATCGCGGTGTTTTTGTGCATTGCATCATCATGACCGCATGCTCATGTCATCATGCCACATTGCATTTGAGCATCGTCATTCATCTTGCATTTGTTTGTCTAAAACTATTTTCGAAAAGCCTATGTTTGTTTTTCTAAATGTCCCCTGTCTTTATTTCAAATCAAAACTCCGGGCTTTTCCGGGTCTTTTATTTTTTTTGTCTAAAGACGGATTACAAAAGCCTCGTTTTTAATAAATAAAATATTTAAATTATTTTTTTGGGAGGCAGCCAGCCAGGCCCGAAAGCCCAGCCAGCCACCTCCAGATAAAAACCCTACCTACCCCAGATCCTTACCCAACCCTAACCCTACCCCACCGACAGCCACCACACTCCCTGGCCCCTGCCCCTGTCACGTTACACAGCACGACACACGCGCGTTGTGCATGCACAGCACGCCACCCCCGCTCGCCTCCACCTACATCTGGCCCCACCTTCTTTTTATTTTCCCGCCTGTGCGCGCAGCCAACCGCCCACTCCCGCCCAAGACCACCTGCGCGCCCCTCCCCAGGCAACGCACGCTCCCGCCCACCTGCGCTCTTCTCCACACCCACCTGGTCGCCAACCACCCCGCCTGGCCCCACTCCCCAGCCTACTCTCCCGACCGTGCCTCGATTCCATCGCCACAATCCCCAACCCCTGCATCGATCCCCCACCCCGTGTGGCCCCGCGTGGACACCACCCCGCCTCCTCCCTCGTTTCCCACCCACCACCGATAGCCACCCTACCTACCCCGCTCCTTCCCCGATCCCGCACTGCCGCCGCCGGCTCATCTCGCCACCCGTGGCCTCTCCTATGAACCGCCGCCCGCAAGCGCAGTCCCCGGCTCTCCGCCTCGTTGCCGCCGACAGAGCCGGTCGTTCTCCCGCGTCCGGTCGCCTTCCGCCCCCGTCCAGCGCATCTCCGGCCCCGCCACGTTTCTCCCTCGCCCACCTCCTCGACCAGATCGAGAACGGCCTCACCGGAGCCCCGTCAGCGCCGCCGTCAAGCGATGCAGTGCGCCCCGCCGCTAGAAGCTGCACCGGGTCGCCTCCTGCGGCCTCTGCTCCCGTCTGCTTGAACCCCGGCCGCCCCTCCCTCAGCTCTGCCGACTGGACGACCCCAAGCCGCTCTGCCTCTGCTCGCCGTCGCCGGGCCTTGTATGGGCTCGGCCTCCATCGCCTCCTCGCGGTATCCCTGCCGTAGAGCTCCAACGCCGCCATGAGCCCCGCCATCCCACTCCTCCTCTCCTTGTTCGGCCCGCTCCCTAAGCCGGCGCCTCCAACACGTCCCCGCGCGAGAGCTCGCCATTGTGGGATCCCGTCTCTGTGCTTTGTGTCCGCTTGAGCCTCAAGCTCGCCTCCGTCTGTACGTGCTCCTGGCCGTGTTGGCCTCGATGTTGTAGTTGTTTGTACTTTACCAGGACCAAGTGGCGATGTGGTACTGTTGTTTGTGCTGGTGCGGTGACTACTGTGACTATGATCCGCAACGACGGGTAACAAAATGTAAAGAAGACACATGCTACGTCTCGGTGCACAAAGCTGGACAAGGGCATCGGTGATGCACGAACAAACTACTTCTAGGACCAACATACAACAAGATCCCCTTCTCGGACCCGATGACCGCAAAGATCGCCACAAGGAACGACAAGCGCTTCATCTCGTAGCACCAAGACATTCTACATGGATCCGAACATCGAACCCTCGGACGCCAAGTTCTTCATCCCGAATGCCAGGACCGACCCGATACGCGGACCCGACAAGATCTTCGCGATGACAAGATTGACACCGACCAGGGCGATTCCGATGAGTCACCAACGCCAAACCAAGCCCTACAAATGACCTCCGAAGACCGATCCCGCCGTCCTCGCTGTCCCCGTCGAACCCTGAGACCGAACCCCGTTGGACCCCCGGAACCCAAGCACTTCCGAACCCAGATGTGTGTCCCGAAGACCCTATTTTTATAATATGATATTATCAACTATCGCAAATTAAATTGTTCATGCTCGCATACATGTCTGTGGTTTGGGGGCATTATGTCGATTCACCTCATAATTAAATATGGAGTGTTTATGCGGGATATCTTTGTCTTATTCTGGACTCCATTTAAATTGGTGTAGCGAACCGATGCCATGTTTCACCCTATTAATACAACATTTAAATTGCGGGGTTTCTAAATAACTCGAACCTATTAATTAATTGTCGGGACCCTAGTTTCGCTTAGTATTTCCTAATTCCACCACATATGTGCCATGCCATGGATCATATCATAAGCATGCCGGAGCTTCTACCGTAGTATTAAATATTGCATCCGGTGTTTCTTCTAGTGTTTGCTTCTTCGCGGATTAGGCCGATGAGTTGATGCGAGTATCGACAAGTTCTCCGGATATGAACCACCGACAGTGTTTCCCAGGCGAGCATATCTTCCCCTTCTACCTATTTTGCATTTATAGTCTTTATTTCCTCCTGTTGATCTGTTGCTATCCGTGTCGTGATGCTTTAGTTCCGTACCCGATATATTCCGTGCAGCCGATATATTGCCTTGGACACCTCCTATTACCTTTTGTTAGGTAGATAGCAGGCCTTGCGAGTCGTAGTTGCTTGCTCAGGTGCGATCTCGTGTTGTCAAGTACCACAGTTGTTGGAATGCTGGTAGATGTTTATGGTGGAGATGATCATGACTTTACATAGAACCATTAAAAATACTAGATATAAGTAATGCAGAGGCATCGGTGGGCAATAGATGTTATTTGGTTCTTCCACGCTCACTTGTGTCCCGTTGGACCCTGAGTACTTGATACCTGTTCCTTGATTTTTCGCACTATCCACTTCCGGGAGGCCTTGGACCCCTCCTGAGCCAGAGCTTGATTCATTTCTATTTCTTGGGGCCACAAACTAGTTTGGGGATTTATTACTATCCTGTACTTATGCCATGCTTTACTGCTTTATTTAAGATTGTGCGTGGAGCACCTGTACTATTTTGGATCGCGCCACGTTTTCGCGGTATCGACAAGCCTAGTCACATTTTCGGGTTCCAAGTCGTTTACAGCCATTGTCGCAAACCCTGGGTCCATTCCAGAGCCGACCAACTTTGTTTTGGGTAGATAAGTGGGGTGGCCCCCTGAAATATTTTATGAATCATGTGAACGCTTTGTCGCGAATGCCTCGTTGGGTTTTGAGTTGGTTTTTCCGAGGTTGATCGAGTGTGTGTTGCTATTTGTGCACCCCTGCAGGGTAAAACTTTCTGAAAGTCGTGTCCGCGGTTATGGACGACTTGGAGCACAGTATCTCGACCATAGACAAGCATAACTAAAGTAGTGCTATGAATTTGACTTAATATGTGACTAGTAATCAGCCTCACTATAACGGAATGGATATTAAAAATGCCAACAACTGGTGGATCTGTGGTGATCTGTGTCATACTATACCTGCCTAGTAAGTATTACAACTCCAATGGAATGTGATAAAAGTGCCAACCACTGCTGGGTTTTGGGATTCCTCGGGACAATTATATCTAACTAGTAAATGTTCCAACTACAAAGGAATGGTGATTAAAACTGCCCACTACTTATGCTATCAGGATGACTCATGCTATCTATATCTGATTAGTAATTGCTGCAACTATAACAGAATGAATGAAAATTGCCAACTGTGTGAGTTCCTTGGTCCGACTTCCTCGTTTGGTCTCGAGGGGGAAATGCCAAGATGGGTTTGTTTGGTGTTAGCTTCTGGTTGGATCCGCATAGGTCTTTCTTACCCCTCTCTGATAACCGCCAGTTGTACCGAGTCTCTATAGGTTGTTTAGTGCCGCTGCGCTGCCCCTTCAGCCCACCATACCTATGTAGGAGAGAGCCGCCGAATTCTAGCCTCGCCGTGTACTGGCCTCAGTACCGACGCTCCTCTTTTTCCTTTGCCCTTTCTCGGCACCCCTTTTGTTTTAGCAGGTTTGAGATCGACGTCGTTAGCAGGGTTACCCTTTCGGCTTGGCCTGGGTAGGGTTATGGACGCCATTGGTTATTCTGCAGGGCTCTGAGTCCCATTTGCATCTTGTCCATACTCGGACGCTGTATCGTTTTCAAGGTGATTTGGATCTTTGTAGTGTATATCTGTATTCTTGACTCTTGGAGTCGTGCTGTATATATATCTGTTCTGTGGGTCCCATCGAGGACTGTTGTGTAATGGTATTACTTCGTTTTTTCCACCCGCACGAAAGTGCTTGGTGGGCGTCCTTGAATAGTTTCTATGCGGGTTTGGCGGAAAGGGCTAACACTTGCATAGGGCCGATTCGTGGGTGTTACAGAGTGGTATCAGAGCTCAGCAGTTACGATACCCCACTGGTCCAGTCTGTAGGATAACCTAGCTAACGGCCGAAGTAGAGTGTCAAACTATTTTGCAAAAACGGTTGGATAGATCTGATTAGGTCTGCTTTTACTCCTTACCCCTCTGCTATTCTCCTCTTACCTCTGCATGTTTTGAATCTACTCTTATCTTTTCTTCGAGTCCAGGATTTCTCGTGGTTGGGATTCCGTCGTACCTTCAGGGTTTCGCTTCCTCCCCTTATAACGGTGGATGTACAATCATTAATCTGCTTCTCGGTTGTTGTACCTTCATCCAATCTTTTTGTCCTTGAACTTTTTATCCGTATGTGCCCCTTGACAAATATCTGTATCGTTGAAAAGCATATGAGAAGGATGAGCATTGGTGAAGTTGGATTATACCTTGATCATGTGTTGTTCATGCCAATGGAACCCTCGCAAAACCTGATCATTGTGTCTTTTCATACGGTTTTTGTTGTATCTTCCGGTGGTCCCCAATGCGACGACATCATCTACGCCAGATCCGATGAAGAGCCTGCATCACCCCTCTTGTTCCGAACACCGCTTGTGAAGATCTCTAGTCTAAATCCCGAGAGTTGGTTGCACGATTCTGCGATTCATTTACAGAAGGATGCTTTGAGTACGGGATGGACTGATCACCCTACCCTCCTCTCACTGTGCACTTTTGTACATCGAATCGGTGGATCAAGCAACTTCGCTCCGTCCACGGAAGTTAAAGGTGGCCTTATCTCTTGATACCTTTACCTTCGCCTTTTGTTCCCGGAGTGTCCTCTCGACGATCACGGACAACGAACTCTTGTTAGTGGTGTCGCAAGGATCGGCACGAAGCGAGAAGATCCAGATCGCCGGCCTCCCTCCCGTTACCATGAGGCGGATCTTGAGGGCGAGATCCCTTGTTAGTGGTGTCGAATTGTGGCATCCCGCTAAAACCACTACTAGAAAATCGCTGTGTTTTTGTGCATTGCATCATCAAGACCGCATGCTCATGTCATCATGCCACATTGCATTTGAGCATCGTCATTCATCTTGCATTTGTTTGTCTAAAACTATTTTCGAAAAGCCTATGTTTGTTTTTCTAAATGTCCCCTGTCTTTATTTCAAATCAAAACTCCGAGCTTTTCTGGGTCTTTTATTTTTTTGTCTAAAGACGGATTACAAAAGCCTCGTTTTTAATAAATAAAATATTTAAATTATTTTTTTGGGATGCAGCCAGCCAGGCCCGAAAGCCCAGCCGGCCACCTCCAGATAAAAACCCAACCTACCCCAGATCCTTACCCAACCCTAACCCTACCCCACCGATAGCCACCACACTCCCTGGCCCCTGCCCCTGTCACATTACACAGCACGACACACGAGCGATGTGCACGCACAGAATGCCACCCCCGCTCGCCTCCACCTACATCTGGCCCCACCTTCTTTTTATTTTCCCGTCTGTGTGTACAGCCAACCGCCCGCTCCCGCCCAAGACCACCTGCGCGCCCCTCCCCAGGCGACGCACGCTCCCGCCCACCTGCGCTCTTCTCCACACCCACCTGGTCGCCAACCACCCCGCCTGGCCCCACTCCCCAGCCTGTTCTCCCGACCGCGCCTCGATTCCATCGCCATAATCCCCAACCCCTGCATCAATCCCCCACCCCGTGTGGCCCCGCGTGCACACCACCCCGCCTCCTCCCTCGTTTCCCACCCACCACCGAGAGCCACCCGACCTACCCCGCTCCTCCCTAGATCCCGCACCGCCACCGCCGGCTCGTCTCGCCACCCGCGGCCTCTGCTATGAACCGCCACCCGCAAGCGCAGTCCCTGGCTCTCCACATCATCTCCGCCGACAGAGCCGGTCGTCCTCCCGCGTCCGGTTGCCTTCCGCCCCCGGCCGGCGCATCTCCGGCCCCGCCACGTTTCTCCCTCGCCCGCCTCCTTGACCAGATCGGGACCGGCCTCACCGGAGCCCCGTCAGCGCCGCCATCAAGCGATGAACTACGCCCCGCCGCTAGAAGCCGCACCACGCCGCCTCCTGTGGCCTCTACTCCCGTCTGCTTGAACCCCGGCCGCCCCTCCCTCAGCTCCGCCGACCGGACGACCCCAAGCCGCTCCGCCTCTGCTCGCCGTCGCCGGGCCCTGCATGGGCTCGGCCTCCATCGCCTCCTCGCGGTATCCCTGCCGTAGAGCTCCAACCGCCGCCACGAGCCCTGCCATCGCGCTCCTCCTCTCCGAGTTCGGCCCGCTCCCTGAGCCGGCGCCTCCAACAGGTCCCCACGCGAGAGCTCGCCTTTGTGGGCTCCCGTCTCTGTGCTCTACGTCCGCTTGAGCCTCAAGCTCGCCTCCGTCTGTACGTGCTCCTGGCCGTGTTGGCCTCGATGTTGTAGTTGTTTGTACTTTACCAGGACCAAGTGGCGATGTGGTACTGTTGTTTGTGCTGGTGCGGTGACTACTGCGACTATGATCCGCTACGAGGGGTAACAAAATGTAAAGAAGACACATGCTACCTCTCGGTGCACAAAGCTGGACAAGGGCATCGGTGATGCACGAACAAACTACTTCCAGGACCAACATTCGACAAGATCCCCTTCTCGGACCCGATGACCGCCAAGATCGCCACAAGGAACGACAAGCGCTTCATCTCGGAGCACCAAGACCTTCTACACGGATCCGAACATCGAACCCTCAGATGCCAAGTTCTTCATCCCGAACGCCAAGACCGACCGGATACGTGGACCCGACAAGATCTTTGCGACGACAAGATCGACACCGACCGGGGCGAGTCTGATGATTCACCAACGCCAAACCAAGCCCTGCAAACGACCTCCGAAGACCGATCTCGCCGTCCTCACCGTCCCCGTCGAACCCTGAGACCCAACCCCGTCGGACCCCCAGAACCCAAGCTCTTCCGAACCCAGATGTGTGTCCCTCAGCCCCTATTTTTATAATATGACATTATCAACTATCGCATATTAAATTGTTCATGCTCGCATAGATGTCTGTGGTTTGGGGGCATTATGCCGATTCACCTCATAATTAAATATGGAGTGTTTATGTAGGATATCTTTGTCTTATTCTGGACTCCATTTAAATTGGTGTAGCGAACCGATGCCATGTTTCGCCCTGTTAATACAACATTTAAATTGCGGGGGTTCTAAATAACTCGAACCTATTAATTAATTGTCGGGACCCTGGTTCCGCTTAATATTGCCTAATTGCACCACATCTGTGCCATGCCATGCATCATATCATAAGCATGCCGGAGCTTCTGCCGTAGTATTAAATATTGCATCCGGTGTTTCTTCTAGTGTTTCCTTCTTCGCGGATTAGGCCGATGAGTTGATGCGAGTATCGACAAGTTCTCCAGATATGAACCGCCGGCAGTGTTTCCCAGGAGAGCATCTCTTCCCCTTCTACCTATTTTGCAGTTATAGTGTTTATTTCCTCATGTTGATCTATTGATATCCGTGTCGCGATGCTTTAGCTCTGTACCCAATATATTCCGTGCAGCCGATATATTGCCTTGGACATCGCCTATTACCTGTTGTTTGGTAGATAGCAGGCCTTGCGAGTCGTAGTTGCTTGCTCAGGTGCGATCTCGTGTTGTCGAGTACCACAGTTGTTGGAATGCTGGCAGATGTTTATGGTGGAGATGATCATGACTTTACATACAACTATTAAAAATGCTAGATATAACTAATGCAGAGGCATCGGTGGGCAATAGATGTTATTTGGTTCTTCCACGCTCACTTGTGTCCCGTAGGACCCCGAGTACTTGATACATGTTCCTTGATTTTTTGCACTATCCACATCCGGGAGGCCGTGGACCCCCCCCTGATCTAGAGCTTGATTCATTTCTATTTCTTGGGGCCACAAACTAGTTTGGGGATTTATTACTATCCTATACTTATGCCATGCTTTACTCCTTTATTTAATATTGTGCGTGGAGCACCTGTACTGTTTTGGATCGCGCCACGTTTTCGCGGTATCGACAAGCCCAGTCACATTTTCGGGTTCCCAGTCGTTTACAGCCGTCGTCGCCAACCCTCGGTCCATTCCAGAGCCGGCCAACTTTGTTGCGGGTATCTTAGTGGGGTGGCCCCCTGAAATATTTTGTGAATCATGTGATCGATTTGTCGTGAATGCCTCGTTGGGTTTTGAGTTGGTTTTTCTGAGGTTGATCGAGTGTGTGTTGCTATTTGTGCACCCCTGCAGGTTAAAACTTTCTGAAAGCCGTGTCCGCGGTTATGGACGACTTGGAGCACAGTATCTCGACCATAGACAAGCATAACTAAAGTAGTGCTATGAATTTGACTTAATATGTGACTAGTAATCAGCCTCACTATAACGGAATGGATATTAAAAATGCCAACAACTGGTGGATCTGTGGTGATCTGTGTCATAATATACCTGCCTAGTAAGTATTACAACTCCAATGGAATGTGATAAAAGTGTCAACCACTGCTGGGTTTTGGGATTCCTCAGGACAATTATATCTGACTAGTAAATGTTCCAACTACAAAGGAATGGTGATTAAAACTGCCCACTACTTATGCTATCAGGATGACTCATGCTATCTATATCTGATTAGTAATTGCTGGAACTATAACGGAATGAAAGAAAATTGCCAACTGTGTGAGTTCCTTGGTCTGACTTCCTCGTTTGGTCTCGAGGGGGAAATACTGTAACTACCTCGGTGAATTACGCTCTTAGTTACATGCCTGGATGAACGAAAGTGGTTAAAATAGTACGGTGGGGTCCAGGGCCACTCACGGTAGACCTTTCGGCCGTCCTAACCACTTTCAGAACATCGGGACAAGAACGAGCGGCGTAATCGGCTGGCGAAGGGATCAACTACATACACAAATGAGTATGTATGCAAGCCACATACAACAGTCCTCAGAGCCATTCCATCTAAAAGAAATAGAAATATTGCAACGCCATACGGCAAGATTCAAATATCCTAGATAGAGATAATAATTTAGGATAGCTCCTCATACAACAAACATCAGAGTATCAGGCGGAAGCGGAAAACAAGATCCGAGTACGGATAAGAAGCAAATAGGCATAAGATGCCACATAAATAAACACATCCCGCCCACAGATCTCACGGATCCCCGTTCCCGGAATCTCTACACCGAATGATCGTTGCCAACATCATCTGTCTCCTCCACCCGGTATCCATCTTGCGGGTACACCTGTTCATTTGAATCAAACAATTTATCGTGTGAGACCCTAGGGGTACTCAGCAAGTCTTTATGCCGCTAAAGGGGACACAACCTAGGGTGACGCAATTGCAGCAAAAGATAATAGCTAACAATTCTATAGATACTCGCTAACCATCCGCCTAACCAATGATAGACGGATGTCCGTGAATTAAGAACAACGGTTATAACAGTATAATTAACAGATCCATCGTCCTCCTCGCTTACCAACGAGGAAGCGGACGAACAACCCCCATCATCGGTTGGCAGTTTTATTAACCATTCCATGAGTATTGCACTATTTACTAGTCAAGTACTTAGTCAATTTAAAAGCGGTACTTTAGTTATACTTGTCTATGATCGAGAAACTATGCTCCAAGTCGTCCATAACCGCGGACACGGCTGTCAGAAAGATTTACCCTGCAGGGGTGCACGAATAGCAACACACACTCGATCAACCTCGGAAAAACCAAATCAAAACCCAACGAGGCATTCACGACAAAGCAGCCACAGGATTCAAAAATATTTCAGGGGGCCACCCCATTAAGCTACCCGCAACGAAGTTGGCCGGCTCCGAGATGGACCCAAGGTTTGTGTGGACGGTGGTAAACGACTGGGAACCCGAAAATGAGACGGGGCTTGTCGATACAGCGAAAACATAAATAAACAAGGGCCAACATAAATAAGTGCACAAGAATATGAATTAAAATGCGACAAGCAAGCAAGGGATTCCATGATGAATGATGGAAAATTTGCATGGCATAAAAGTAGCATGGCATGGTGAGGTGTGAAATACAAGCAGAAAGCATTTTATTGTTTATTTAGTCAAATTTTATTGCCATAAACAGTTCAGATTTTTATGAATGACATTATGCATGCTTCAATTCAGAACAAGGACTGCATAGATAGAACGGGCTCGTCGCGCTGATCAATTTAGACATATTATTTCCCAAATTTGGAGTAATAGAATTAAAGTTATTAATTTATTAAGAAAAGGGCATTTTATTGTAATTTTAATCATCTCGAAAATTTAAAGTGTTCAAACATTATTTTGAATGGCATATTTGAATTCCTCACATTTTTCTGATTCCAAAACATATATCATTTGTATTATTTGGATTTGTATTTTAAAAATTATTTAAATTTGACTTGAATTTGAATTTAAATCAATTTTTGGAAAAGGTTTAAATGAAACAAGAAACAGGAAAAACTTTTGTCACCCAGCTCGACCCAGCCACAGTCACTGACAGGTGGGCCAGCGGCTGACTGGGCCACACAGCGCACAAGAAATGTTTTTCTCACCGCAGCGCTACCTAGCCACTGAGGTTGACAGGTGGGTTTGATGGCTACGGGACCACGTGATAGTGGGTGATCCCGCAGAGGCTGACAGGAGGGGGGTAGGCTGGACCGCGGGTTTAGGAAATAACAGGCTGGGGGGTTTTCTGAAAGATGGCCACGGCGGCTGACAGGTGGGCGCGCGTGTACTGCGGGTTGAGGCGGCAAAAGAACAGGGGGCAATTTGCAAAAACGGGGGAGCGTGGTACTGTGAATCTTCTCCACCGTCTGGCGGCAGATCGGCGCGTGGCGCAGATCGAGGACTCGAACTGGGGACCTGGAGCTCGCGCTAGGCGGTGGTGACCAGTGCGGTATTGCGTGGGTGTTGACAGGAGGGGGTAACGCAGCTAGGTAAGGCTCTAGGCGGCGCGTACGACGTGCAGATACCAGCGTCTGGCAGTGCACCGAGGGCGCTCGACGGAACGTGCGGCGCGACCAGGCAACGGCAACGACGGCGAGGATGTCTGGGAGAAAGCTTGGCTTACCGCGAGGCTGCTGGCGGTGGCGGTTCGGGCAGAGGAGCGGGCGATCGTCGACGTAGCAGGCGTCGGCCGGAGTTAGGGTTTTGTCGGGACGGTGCAGGTACTGGCGGCTCTGGCGCTCCTCCTCCGCGTCGGCGTGTGCAGGGTGGTGTAGAGGAACGTCCTCGATCTCCTTGACCACCTCCACGTCGCGCACGTCGGCAGGAGCGAGAGGTAAACGGCGGTGCTGGCGGTTCTGGCGGCGAGAGATGGGCGTCATCGGGAGAGGAAGGAGAGGAGAGGCAGGGCTCTGGGTGGATCTGGGAGAGGAAGGGGAGACGTGCGGGAAGAGGACAAGCGAGGGAGAGGAAAGAGAGGCGCCGTGGGGCTCGGGCAGGATAAAGTGGCTTCGGCCACTTTCCTCCTTCTCCCTGATCACGTGGTCGAACTGGAGCTCGACCTGGGGCAGCCAGGGCAGGCAGGTAGGGCTGCCAGGTGGGGACGGCGCGGTGGCGCTTTTGGGTGGGGCTGGCACGGCAGGTAGAGAGAGAGAAGAGGGGGCTCGGGTGAGCTAGGGTGTATCTAGGGTTTGGGGTAGTTAGATGGGTAGATGGGGTGTGGGCCAGGGAGAGAGAGAGGGCCAGGTGGGGCCAGCATGGAAGAGAGAGGGAGGCCGAAGCATTGGCATGGAGAGTGAGAGGTAAGGTGAGGGTTTAGATTAGGCTAGGTTTAGAGAGAAGTAGAGGGAGAACTAGGGCTAGGGATTTGATTAGTTGTTTAGGTTGTTATACATGTTTAAAGGACCAACCCAAGAGGAGATAGTGAGTGCTTTGAATTAACATGAGATGAGGTGGAAGATTAACCAAGAAAAAGAGAAAGAAGAGATGTATAGGAAGAGGCTCTCATTTGAAATATGCATGGAGATAATAAAAGAAAAGATGTTGAGAATAAGGGGAATGGTGGAGAGATGATGTAGATGATCCCACAAAGAAGAACCACTAAAACAAAGGAAAAACAAGTGGATTAAAGGTGGTGATGGTGGTTGCATGGCCCATGCAAAATAATAAATGCCATGATTTATTTGGTGAAAACAAAATAATAAAATGGCATTGTTCTTATGCATTCCCAAGGAGTGGAACAAAGGCCAAGCAAAAGAATTTATAGAATTAGATCCACCCCACCCACATGAGCTAGAATAAATATCAAAAGAAAAAGAAATACAAGCTCATGGGTAATGGGATGGTGGAATTATAAGGTGGTGAAAGAAAGGTGATGGAGTGGAATAAAAGATATGCCCCAACTCAACTTGGGCATTAAGCAATATATCAATAACCAAATACAATATCAAGAGGCAAATACAATTAATAATGCATATGAGAGAAGAACCAAAGAAACAGGGTTTTATATGATGCTCGAATGCAAGGTGGCATGATGACATGAGCATGATATAATTATGATGCAACAATTGTATATAGGAAGTAGCCATTATATTACTAGACCAAGTAGCATTACAATTGTTAGACAATTGGGATGCTACAACTCTCCCCCACTAAACAGGAATCTCGCCCCGAGATTCTAGGAAGAAGAAGACTCAAAGAGGGTAGGATACTTGGCACGGAGCTCATCTTCACGCTCCCAAGTGGCTTCATCAACGGAATGGTGCGACCACTGCACCTTGCAGAACTTGATGGACTTGTTGCGAGTCCTTCTTTCCGCGACTTCAAGAATTTTTGTGGGGTGTTCTTGATAAGACAGATCTTCTTGGAGATTGATGAGTTCATGGTCCACGGTCCTGCCGGGATCCTTGAAGCACTTCTTGAGTTGAGAGATGTGGAAAACATCTTGGACTTTGAGTTGTTCAGGGAGCTCAAGAGCATATACAACTTCTCCTCGTCTTCCACAAATTTTGAAAGGACCGTGTATCTAGGAGCCAGCTTTCCTTTGATACCAAAGCGGTGCGTGCCTCTCATGGGAGTGACACGAAGGTACACGAGATCACCAGGGACATACTCCATGTCCGTCTGTTTTCTGTCATAATTGCTCTTCTGGCGACTTTGAGCAATCTTCAGATTTTCAAGAATGATGTGAACTTTCTCCTCCGCTTGAGTTACAATGTCGGGTCCAAACAATATTCTTTCACCTGCGCCCGACCAACCAATCGGAGTTCTGCATTTACGACCATAGAGAGCCTCAAATGGTGCCATCTTTAGACTTTTCTGGAAACTATTGTTGTAAGAGAATTCAGCATAAGGAAGACATTCTTCCCACTTCATGCCGAAAGAGATAACGCAAGCACGGAGCATATCTTCCAGAATCTGATTGATCCTTTCAACTTGTCCTTGCGACTAAGGGTGGTAGGCTGTGCTGAAGTTTAGTTTTGTTCCCAAAGTATTTTGGAAACTTCCCCAGAACTTGGAAGTGAAGATGCTTCCACGGTCTGAACTGATCTCAAGAGGAACTCCATACAGAGAGACAATTATGTTGATACAGAGCTCAGCCAACTGAATTGCAGAAATTTTTTCCTTGACTGGAAAGAAGTGAGCTACTTTGGAAAGCCTGTCAATGACAACAAAGATTGCATTGTTGCCCTTCTGTGACCTTGGAAAACCAGTGATGAAGTCCATCTCTACTTTCTCCCATTTCCATTCCGGAGGCTGCAATGGCTATAGAAGACCGGAAGGTTTCTGATGGACAGCTTTAACTCTGCGACAAACATCACACTCCGAGACATACTTGGCACAATATCGTTTCAAACCAGGCCACCAATATTGTGTTTTTAAGTCCATGTACATCTTAGTGCTGCCAGGGTGGATAGACAGAACAGAATCATGCGCCTCCTTGAGAACTTGCTCTCTTAAACCCGGGTAGTTCGGAACAAACATCCGGTGTTCGAAGAAAAGAGTGCCTTGGTCGTCGGCGTGGAAAGACTCATACTTCGGAAGCTGAATGTTGGAGATGATCTTTTTATTGTAAGGATCACCAAGTTGAATGGAACAAACTTTTTCTTCCAAGAGAGGTGTTGCCAGAAGGTTCAGAAGATACCCTTGATCCACAATTTCAAGGTTGAGATGGCGGAATTCCTCGCACAAGAGAGGCTGTTGTTCTTCCACCATGAGGTTGTTGACATAAGCTTTTCGGCTGAGAGCATCGGCCATGACATTGGCTTTGCCCGGAGTGTAGTTGATGGTCAAATCGAAATCATTGATTGTTTCAATCCACCTCCTCTGACGAAGGTTGAGATCAGGCTGTGTGAATATATACTTCAGACTCTTGTGATCAGAAAATATCTCACAACGGTTGCCAAGCAAGTAATGCCTCCATACTTTCAAAGCAAAAACAACTGCTACGAGTTCGAGGTCATGTGTAGGATAGTTGATCCCATGCGTCTTCAACTGCCGAGATGCATAAGCAACAACTTGTTTTTCTTGCATAAGGACCGCACCCAATCCTTGTAATGAGGCATGACAGAATATTTGGAAAGGCTTTGATGTATCTGGAGGAACTAAGACTGGTGTGGAATTGAGCTTCTCATTGAGTATTTCAAAGCTTGCTTGACATGCAGGAGTCCAAAGGTATTTCTTGCCTTTCTTGAGGAGATCGGTAAGAGGCTTCACAATCTTTGAGAAGTTTTGAACGAATCGACGATAGTAACTGGCCAAACCAAGGAAACTCCAGACTTCTTTGACATTTATGGGTGGAAGCCAGTCCATAATTGTCTTAATAGTTTCTAGGTTGACGGCGATGCCCTTGGCAGAGATGACGTGACCAAGGTAGGTGACTTGAGGCAGCCAAAACTCACACTTGGAGAACTTTGCATACAGGCGGTTCTCACGAAGCTTGTTTAGGACACACCGTCTTCATGTTCTTCTTTTGACTTAGAATAGACTAGAATGTCATCCAGATAGACCACAACGAACTTGTCAAGATACTCCATGAAAACCGAGTTCATAAGCCTCGAGAAGGTGGCAGGTGCATTGGTGAGACCGAAAGACATGACCGTGTACTCATACAGGCCATAACGGGTGGTGAAAGCTGTTCTAGGAACATCTTCCTTGCGGATCTTGATTTGATGATAGCCACTTCTCAAATCAAGTTTAGAGAATACCACAGCTCCAGCTAACTGATCGAAGAGATCATTAATCCGCGGAAGGGGATATTTATTCTTGATGGTTTTATCATTGAGTGCCCGATAGTCAACACAAAGTCTATCAGTCTTGGCCCGCTTCTTCACAAAGATGGTTGGGCTACCCCAAGAAGAAGTACTGTGCTGAATGAAACCCAACTTCTCTTGTTCATCCAGCTGCCGTTTGAGTTCAGCCAACTCAGCAGGACCCATTTTATAAGGCCGCTTGGAGATAGGAGCGGTACCAGGTTCAAGTTCAATGACAAACTCAACCTCACGATCCGGAGGCATACCTGGCAACTCTTCAGGAAAGACGTCTGGAAACTCACAGACTACAGGAACACTCTGAATACCTTCCATAGCATTATCATTCAGAGCCGCCAAAGAGTAAAGCTGAATTGTAGGAGTCAGACTTGGAGAATAGACTATATGGCCTTCAGGAATTTTCAGAGAAACCGAACGTTCAGCACAATCAATCACAGCTGCATTTGCTGTTAACCAATCCATGCCCAAGATAACATCAATATCAGAATTGCCCAGAATAATTAGGGAAGCCGGAAACGAAGAACCACCAATCTCAATTTGATTGCCATGGTTGATATGAGCAGCCCTCATGTTTGACCCAAGAGATTGTACCACAAGACGATGCAATAAAGGAACCATAGCCAGATCTTGCTCATGCGCAAACTTGTGAGAAACAAAAGAATGCGAAGCACCAGAATCAAACAAAACTCGTGCAGGAACTGAGTTAACAGGAAGCATACCCATCACAACTCCAGGAGCATGCTCAGCTTGAGAGGCGTTGACACAGTTGGCACGAGCAACCGTAGACCCAGGCTTAGTGTTGATGTTGAGAGCCCGAGGTGGAGGTGTACGAATCATAGGAGCACTTGCCGCAGGTCTTGGAGGTGGTGGTGGCAGAGCTTTGTTGTTCATTGGACAATTCCAGTGCTGATGCCCAGTGTTTCCATAAGTATAGCAAGCACCAGGTGGACGTGGAGCAACGTAGCCAGGGACTCCGCCAGGCGCTCCAGGGTAGTTGTGGTTGTAGCCCCTGGGAGCCGCAGTGAAGGAGTTTGGTGGCCTTGCTGCGTAGCTTGACGGTCTTGGTGGAGCAGAGAGCGACGGTGGGGTGTTAGGAACCTAGACACGACGCTTAGAAGGAGCTGCCATAGCAGAAGAGCTTGCTGTATCACGGCTGTGTTTCTTTGACTCCTCAAACACTTGCCTACTTGCTTCTTCCTGCAGAGCTGTGTGTTGGAGTTCCAGAAAAGACGCCGGCCTTGCATGAGTGATTGCATATTTGATGGAAGCATTGGGGCCTTGCCTAAACCTCTTTTGCTTGTTCTTGTCATCAGAGATCTCATCGCCACCATAACGAGAAAGGTTCATGAAGTTTCTGATGTAGGTGTTGACATTGTCAGTGCCCTGCTTGAGGTTGAGAAACACTTCCTTCATCCTTTCCATGAAAATTTCTGACAGATATTGCTCTTTCAAAGCAGAAGTGAATTGCTCCCAAGTAGGCTGAAAACCAGAGAGATCTGCCTTGGGGTAATTTTCCCACCAGAGAGCTGCATCTCCCTTCAGAAGGTGAGTGGCACATTTGACCCATTCTTGCTCGGGAACATCCGCAGTCATCAGCAACCTTGACACTTCACGTAGCCAATCATCTGCATCAAGTGGCTGATCAGACACCTCAAATTGGCGTGGGTTGAACTTCAGAAAACTTTTGATGTCTCCTCGCTTGGGAGGTGGAGGTAGCGGAACAAACTCATTCCTCCTCACGCTTTCCTCGAAGCGCTGCTGGTTCTGCTGCATAGTGCCCAAAGCATTTGCAATACTTGCCAAAGCAGCCCCAAGTTCAGGTGGTATGTCCTCCTCAGAACGGCGTGGTGGTGCCATCCTGTGATTGATATAAAACATAAGTCAGTACTATAATGGAGAATGATAATAATCCAAAATAGTACCAAAATGGAATTAACCAAGATTAAAGGATGCAATTCACTAAGATGATATTAAAATATCAACCAAGTTAAAGGCAACTAGAAGATATTAAGCATAACGCACACGACTGAACAAGGAGTGTGGTACACAACTAACAAAGAAATTTTTTCCGCAAATTTCGGTATTAAAATACCACTATATGCGCAAAGCCACCTCACGAATCAAGATTAGTAACTCTACTAGTTCAGCATAGAAGAGCAAATGATAACAGTAGTGGTATGGTCGCGACTCCATCCTGCACTCAAATCATTACTCCGCACATGAATCAGTAAAACACATATCCCAACACCTTCTTCTTAAGAGGAACCTAAAGATTGGTAACTACGAAAAAGAACACCCCGACAAGATAACGTCGAATAACAAAGAGTAAGATAGATCGCATCGGTATACAACGAATCAGAATAGATCCCGTCGGTTTACAAAGGCCTGTCGGTATGGAATGTACCAACAGTTGATAACCAAAAGGCAGATAGTGATAACATTTGGATGCAACAGATAGACAACGAATTCACACACACACACACACACACACACAACCTATGGTACTACGGAACCCAGAACACGTGAATCCTAGTTTGAATTTTAGAAGAGGATTGAAAACGTTACACTTCTTTACCAGAAAAAGGGTGGGTGGGTGGGTAAGAAGAAAAATGGAAGCAGTCCTACTCTCATGTTTGTTTTTCCCTAGTATACATAACTACCAAAAATATTTGCTAGACTGACAACGACCATTTTGGCTGAGACCCTGAAGGGCGGGATGACTCTGATACCAATTGTAACTACCTCGGTGAAATACACTCTTAGTTACATGCCTGGATGAGCGAAATTGGTTAAAATAGTACGGTGGGGCCCGGGGCCACTCACGGTAGACCTTTCGGCCGTCCTAACCACTTTCAGAACATCGGGACAAGAACGACCGGCGTAATCGGTAGGCGAATGGATCAACTACATACACAAGTGAGTATGTATGCAAGCCACATACAACAGTCCTCTGAGCCATTCCATCTAAAATAAATAGAAATAATGCAACGCCATACGGCAAGATTCAAATATCCAAGATAGAGATAATAATTTAGAATAGCTCCTCATACAACAAACATCAGAGTATCAGGCGGAAGCGGAAAACAAGATCCGAGTAAGGATAAGAAGCAAATTGGCATAAGATGCCCCCTAAATAAACACATCCCGCCCACAGATCTCACGGATCCCCGTTCCCGGAATCTCTACACCGAGTGATCGTTGCCAACATCATCTGTCTCCTCGACCCAGTATCCATCTTGCGGGTACACCTGTTCATCTGAATCAAACAATTTATCGTGTGAGACCCTAGGGGTACTCAGCAAGTCTTTATGCCACTAAAGGGGACACAACCTCGGGTGACGCAATTGCAGCAAAAGATAAAGTCTAGCCATTCTATAGATACTCGCTAACCATCCGCCTAACCAATGATAGACGGATGTCCGTTAATTAAGAACAACAGTTATAACAGTATAATTAACAGATCCATCCTCCTCCTCGCTTACTAACGAGGAAGCGGACGAACAACCCCCATCATCCGTTGGCAGTTTTATTAACCATTACATGAGCGTTGCACTATTTACTAGTCAAGTACTTAGTAAAATTAAAAGTGCTACTTTTGTTATACTTGTCTATGATCGAGAAACTGTGCTCCAAGTCATCCATAACCGCGGACACGGCTTTCAGAAAGATTTACCCTACAGGGGTGCATGAATAGCAACACACACTCAATCAACCTCGGAAAAACCAAATCAAAACCCAACGAGGCATTCACGACAAAGCAATCACAGGATTCAGAAATATTTCAGGGGGCCACCCCATTAAGCTACCCGCAACGAAGTTGGCCGGCTCCGAGACGGACCCAAGGTTTGTGTGGACGGCAGTAAACGACTGGGAACCCGAAAATGTGACTGGGCTTGTCGATACAGCGAAAATGTGTCATGATCCAAAACAGTATAGGTGCTCCTCGCACAATCTTAAATAAAGCGGTAACATGGCATAAGTACAGGTTAGTAATAAAGCCCAAACTAATCGTGGCCCCAAGAAATAAGAATGAATCAAGCTCTGGCTCAGGGGGGTCCATAAGGCCTCCCGGATGTGGATAGTGCGAATAGTCAAGGAACAGGAATCAAGTACTCGGGGTCCTACGGGACACAAGTGAGCATGAAAAACCAAATAGCAGATATTGCTCACTGGTGCCTCTTTCATTAGTTATCCCATTACTACTCAGGTTATGTTGCTTAGGTACCTCGTTATTCATCAGACTCTCACATACCCTACACATGGTTTTCTACGACTCGCATGGCTCAAACAACTCCTGTAGTAATGGCTCATGGGATGGAGGAACAAGCTTCGGTGGGGTTTAAAAGTAAAGGTTATGCAGTACTTAGGATTCAATTTAATGCAATCGCGACTCAATGATGCAAGAATAATATAGAGGCAATAGGTACTGTATGTATGCAAGCATGTGGTAGTGCTTGCCTGGCAGCTCAGTTGAAGCGAGAGATGGATCTGCGTAGTACTCCTGTGATTCCTGGTAATTCTCCTGCTGGGCGTCTATTCGAAGAAGAACCAAACAAACAAGGGCCAACATAAATAAAGTGCACAAACATATGAATTAAAATACGACAAGCAAACAAGCATGCCATGATGAATGATGCACAATTTACATGGCATTAAAGTAGCATGACAAAGGTGAGGTGTGGATACAAGAAATAAAGCATTTTATTATTTATTTAGTCCAATTTTTATTGCCATAAACAGTTCAGATTTGTAAGAAGGACATGATGCATGCTTCAATTCAGAACAAGGACTGCATAGATAGAACGGGCTCGTCGCGCTGATCGATTTGGACATATTATTTGCCAAATTTGGAGTTGTGGAATTAAAGTTATTAATTTATTAGGAAAAGGGGCATTTTATTGTAATTTTAATCATCTAGAAATTTGAAAGTGCTCAAACAATAATTTGAATGTCATATTTGAATTCCATTTTTCGGATTCCAAAACATATAGTACATGTATTGTTTGGATTTGTATTTTAAAAGTGATTTAAATCTTATTTGAATTTGAATTTAAACAATTTATGGAAATTTATTTTAAAACATAAAACAGAAAAACGTTTTACACTTAGGCTAACCTAGCCACAGTCACAGACAGGTGGGCCAACTGCTGGCGGGGCACACGCGCGCGGAAAACTCTTTTCTACCACGGGCTTAGCTAGCCACTGAGGCTGACCGGTGGGCCACCGAACTAGAGGCCCACGTGACAGCGGCTGGGCCTGCAGGGGCTGACAAGTGGGGCATGCTGGACCGCGGGTTAGGGGTGAAGAAAGGACGGGTCCCTTTTTGCAAAAAGGGCACGGCGGCTGGCAGGTGGGGTAGGCTGGACCGCGGGTTGATCGCGAGATAAAAAGAGGGGGCTAAATACAAGATTACCACGGCCCATACTGTTCTTCTGCTTTCTCTGAACCGCGGACAGGTTCATGATCGACCGACGCGGGGCGCGTCGCACGGGGTTCGAACTCGCGTCGCGGGCGCACGCGCGGCGGTCGATAGCCAGTGTGGCTGGTTACGGGAGGATGACGGAGGAGTGGACGGTGGCTAGATATGCCTCTGCGAGGCGCGGCGCGGCGTAGACGGCAGCGGCTGCCGTGCACCGAAGGCGCTCGGCGAAAAGAACGGCGATGCTAGACGGCGACAGCGAGGCGGAGGTTGTCAGGGAGGGAGAGGGTCGTACCGCGGAGAGATCCGTGCGGTCGGATCGTGCAGGGGGCGACGGAGGGGCGAGGACACAGACGGCCGGCGTAGCTAGGGTTTGCGTCGGGCGGCGCTGGTACTGGCGACTCTGGCGCTTCTCCTCCACGTCGGCGTGTGCAGGGTGGTGTAGAGGAACGTCCTCGACCTCCTTGACCACCTCCACGTCGCGCACGTCGGCAGGAGCAAGAGGTAGACGGCGGTGCTGGTGGTTCTGGCGGCGAGAGATGGGCGTCGTCGGTGGAGAGGAAGGAGGGGAAGGCTGATGGGTTCGTAGCATGGAAAACAAAAAAATTCTACCGCAAGAACGAACAAAACCTAGATCAAATCTAGATAAAAGCCAAGATCTAATCTATTAGACATGAGCAACGAGATAGATAGGAACTAACCCTTGTGGATCCGAAAGCGTTAACGAGATTAGATCTCGTGGTTGATGTAGTCGATCACTTGCCGATCTCAGATCGTGTGGACGATCCTTCCGGCGTCGCGTTCCAGCAGCGCTTCCGCAGTCGGTCAAGTGGACGATCCTTCCAGCGCCGCGATTCGGCAGTGCTTCCGCAGTCGGTCACACGTGCGGAGTCGAAGCAGACCTTCCTCTCCCCGTTCCAGCGAGCAGCGGAGGTAGTAGATCTTCTCCACGGAATCCCAGCAGCACGACGGCGTGTTGGTGGTGGTGTAGTAGAGAATTCTGCAGGGCTTCGCCTATGCCTGTGCAGAAGAAGGTGGAGGAGAGAGGCGGCAGAGATTGGGTGTTATGGGAGCAAGGGAGGAGGGGGCGCCCCTGCCCTTCTATTTAAGGGGGGAGGGCGCCTTGGGGAGGGGGAGTCCTACAAGGACTCCCCTCTTCTAGGCCGGCGGATTGGGGAGTGGGGGGAGGAGTCCTCCTCCCCCACGACTCCTTGTCTTGACCCACCAGGACTCCTTGATTCCTATCTTGATTTTCAAGCAAACTCCAAGATATCTTCTAGAACCTTCCGGAACATTCCGAAACCTTCTAGAATCCTCATACAAACACTCCAGAACATTTCCTAACTCAGAAAATGATCCCCTATATATGAATCTTATTCTCCGGACCATTCCGGATCTCCTCGTGATGTCCCGAATCCATTCCGAGACTCCGAACAACATCCGGTCTCCAACGCACATTCCATATCTACTTAAAACAACTTCGAACCTTAAGTGTGTCACCCTACGGTTCGTGAATATGTAGACATGACAGAGACACATCTCCTATCAATAACCATCAGCGGGACCTGGAGATCCATAATGGCTCCCACATACTCAACGATGACTTCGCGATCGATTGAACCACTTACATACGAAACTAATTCCCTTTGTCTCGCGATGCTATACTTATCCGAGGTTTGATCGTCGGTATCTCCATACCTAGTTCTACCTCGTTACTAATAAGTACTCTTTACTCGTTCCGTGATATGTCATCCCTTGTGACCCAGTCACATGCTTGCAAGCTAACTATATGACATTCCACCGAGAGGGCCCAGAGCATATCTATCTGTCATATGGATGGACAAATCCCAATCTTGGTTCATGCGCTTCAACACATACTTTCAGAATACCCAATGTCCATGATCAGGAAACCATGATCATCAATTAATCAACAAGCTAGTTTAACAAGAGGCTTACTAGGGACTCTCTTATGTTTACAAAACACACAAGTATTAGTGTTTCCTAATAATACAATTATAGCATGGGATGTAAACATTCATCATAAACACAAAGATATAATAATAATCACTTTTATTATTGCCTCTTGGGCATATCTCCAACAGTCTCCCACTTGCACTAGAGTCAATAATCTAGATTACACAGTAATATACCTAACACCCATGGCGTTTTGGTGTTGGTCATGCTTTGCCCTAGGGAGAGGTTTACTCAACGGATCTGCCACATTCAGATCTGTGTGTACTTTGCAAATCTTTATGTCACCATCTCGGACATACTCGCGAATAGCGTGGAAACGTAGCTTGATGTGCTTCAGCTTGCTATGTGACCTTGGCTCCTGTGCATTGGCTATGGCACCTGTGTTGTCACAGTAGATGGCCATCGGGTCCAACGCACTGGGAACCACGCCAAGTTCAGTAATGAATTCCTTCATCCAAACGGCTTCTTGTGCAGCCTCTGAAGCAGCTATGTATTCCGATTCAGTTGAAGATTTCGCCACAACGCTTTACTTCGCACTCCTCCAGCTCACTGCAGCACCATTCAAAATAAATACGTATCCCGATTGTGACTTCGATTCATCCGGATCGGTGTTCCAACTAGCATCGGTGTAACCGTTTACAACAAGCTGTTCATCACCTCCATAAGAAAGAACCATATCCTTAGTCCTATTTAGGTACTTTAGGATATTCTTGACCGCTGTCCAGTGCTCCATTCCAGGATCACTTTGATATCTGCTAGTCAAACTAATAGCATGTGTTATATCCGGTCTTGTACACAGCATGGCATACATGATAGAACCTATGGCTGAGGCATAGGGAATATAATTCATTTTCTCTCTATCTTCTGCCGTAGCTGGACCTTCAGTCTTACCTGACAACATGGGCACGAACCCTTTCTTGCTATATTCCATTCTAAACTTTAGAACTTTGTCCAAGTATGTACTTTGTGAAAGCGCTATTAGGCGTCTTGATCTATCTCTATAAATCTTGATGCCTAGAATATATGCCGCTTCGCCAAGATCCTTCATTGAAAAACTATTATTCAAATAGGTTTTGACGCTATTAAGAAGTTCTATATCATTCCCAATTAACAATATGTCATCTACATATAGTACTAGGAATGCTACAGAGCTCCCACTCACTTTCTTGTAAATACAAGCTTCTCCATAAGTTTGTATAAATCCAAAGTTTTTGATTACTTTATCAAAACGTTGATTCCAACTCCGGGATGCTTGCTTCAGTCCATAAATGGAGCGCTGAAGCTTGCATACCTTGTCAGCATCTTTAGGATCGACAAAACCCTTTGGTTGTACCATATACAACTCTTCCTCAATGTCACCATTAAGGAACGCTGTTTTGACATCCATCTGCCAAATCTCATAATCGAAATGTGCAGCGATTGCTAACAAAATCCTCACAGACTTTAGCTTTGCTACTGGTGAGAATGTCTCATCATAGTCAACTCCTTGAATTTGTCGGAACCCTTTCACGACAAGTTGAGCTTTATAGATGGTAACATTACCATCAGCATCTGTTTTTCTCTTGAAAATCCATTTGTTCTCGACAGCCTTACGGCCATCCGGTAAGTCCACCAAAGTCCACACTTGGTTTTCGTACATGGATCCCATTTCGGATTTCATGGCTTCTAGCCATTTGTCGGAATCTGGGCTCACCATAGCTTCTTCATACGTCGCAGGGTCATCAGCATTGTCAACCAACATGACATTCAAGGCAGAGTCATACCAATCAGGAGTGGTACGAACCCTTGTTGACCTGCGAGGTTCAGCAGTAACTTCGTTTGAAGTTTCATGATCATTATCATTAGCTTCCTCTCCAATTGGTGCAGGAGGCACAAAATCATCTTCCGGTGCTGCGCTACTCTCAAATCCGAGAGAAGGTTCGATAACCTCATCGAGTTCTACTTTCCTTCCAGTCACCTCCTTCGAGAGAAACTCCTTCTCAAGAAAGGATCCATTCTTTGCAGCGAAAACTTTGCCTTCGGATCTATGATAGAAGGTATACCTAATTGTTTCTTTAGGGTATCCTATGAAGACGCATTTCTCCGCTTTGGGTTCTGGCTTATCAGGTTGTAACTTCTTTACATATGCTTCGCAACCCCAAACTTTAAGGAATGACAACTTAGGTTTCTTACCAAACCACAATTCGTATGGTGTCGTTTTAACGGATTTAGATGGTGCCCTATTTAAAGTGAATGCGGCTGTCTCTAATGCATAGCCCCAAAATGATAACGGTAAATCTGTAAGAGACATCATAGACCGAACCATATCTAAGAGACTTCGATTACGACATTCGGACACACCATTACGTTGTGCTGTTCCCGGCGGTGTCAACTGCGAAAGTATTCCACATTTCTTTAAATGCATGCTAAACTCATAACTCAGATATTCACCTCCACGATCAGAACGCAGAAATTTAATCTTCTTGTTACGATGATTTTCCACTTCACTTTGAAATTCCTTAAACTTCTCAAAAGTTTCGGACTTATGTTTCATAAAGTAGACATACCCATATCTACTCAAGTCATCCGTGAAAGTGAGAACATAACGATATCCACCACGCGATGCTACACTCATTGGACCGCACACATTGGTATGTATTATTTCCAATAAGTTTGTAGCTCGCTCCATTGTACCAGAGAATGGAGTCTTAGTCATTTTTCCCATTAGACATGCTTCGTATCTTCCAAGTGATTCAAGAAGTCCATCAGAATGGAGTTTCTTCATACGCTTCACACCAATGTGACCAAGACGACAGTGCCACATGTATGTAGAATTATCATTCAATTTTATTCGTTTAGCATCTAAGTTGTGAACATGTGTATCACTACTATCGAGATTCAGTAAGAATAAACCATTCATCTCAGGTGCATTACCATAAAAGATATTACTCATATAAATCGAACAACCTTTATTCTCGGACTTAAAAGAGTAACTGTCTCGCAATAAATAGGATCCAGATATAATGTTCATGCTTAACGCAGGCACCAAATAACAATTATTTAAATTTAAAACTAATCCCGAAGGTAGATGTAGAGGGAGCGTGCCGACGGCGATCACATCAACCTTGGAGCCATTTCCAACGCGCATCGTCACCTCGTCTCTTGCCAGTCTTCGTTTATTCCGCAGCTCCTGTTTCGAGTTACAAATATGAGCAACTGAACCAGTATCAAATACCTAGGCACTACTACGATTACTAGTAAGATACACATCTATAACACATATATCAAATATACCTTTCTTCTTGATGTTGCCGTTCTTCAGATCTGCCAGGTACTTGGGGTAGTTACGCTTCCAGTGACCAGCTCCCTTGCAGTAGAAGCACTCAGTTTCAGGTTTAGGACCAGCCTTGGGCTTCTTAGCAGGTGCGGCAGCTTTCTTGCCGTCCTTCTTGAAGTTGCCCTTGTTCTTAGGCTTGCCCCGTTTCTGGAAATTGGTGGTCTTATTGACCATCAACACTTGTTGCTCCTTCTTGATCTCCACTTCAGCAGTTTTCAGCATGGACGACAGTTCAGGCAACGTCTTGTTCATGCAGTGCATGTTGTAGTTCATCACAAAGTTCTTGTAACTTGGTGGCAGTGATTGAAGGAGATGGTGAATCCCCAATTCATTAGGAATCGATATTCCCAACTCTTGGAGCTTCTTAGCGTACCCAGACATGGTGAGCACGTGCTCGCTAACGGAGCTTCCCTCTTCCATCTTACAGTTAAAGAACTTTTCGGAGCCTCATAGCTCTCCATGGCCGCGCGAGTCTCAAAAATTAGCCTGAGATCCTTAATGATCTCGAACGGGTCGTGGTGCTCAAAACGCTGTTGGAGCTCCGCTTCTAAACCGTACAGGATGGCACACTAAACTGTGGAGTAATGATTCTTCCGAGTGGCGAAAACATTCTTTTCGTCATCGGTGGCATTATCTGCAGGTGGGTCACCTAGCGGTGCATCGAGCACATAGGTCAACTGACCAGCCCTGAGGACGATCTTCAGTCCACGGAACCAGTCCGTGAAATTGCTTCCATTGTTTTTAAGCTTTTCTTTCTCTAGGAACGCATTGAAATTGATGGAGGGGGTCGCCATAATCTACAACAATTTGCAAGTAGTTTAGACTAAGTTTATGACAAATTGAGTTCAAATTTAATTCTTAAACTAACTAGGTGAACTCCCACTCAAAACAACATCCCTCACATTGTCTTAGTGATTACACGAACCAAGTCCACTACACCAAGTCCGATCTTCACAAGAGAAGATGTAGTTTCATCGGCGAACAATCTTCATGTTCATCATATCATTTATATGACTCATGCTCTACCCTGTACATGCTAGGCTCGACAAGATAACCTTAGTTTCCGCATGTGCAAATCTGGCTTGCACCCATTGTATGCACACGTTGTATGCACACGTAGAATCTATCACATCCGATCATCACGAGATGCTTCGAAACGACGAGTCTTAGCAACGGTGCCAACTAAGGGTGAACACTTTATTACTTGATTTAGTGAGAGGGATCATCTTATAATGCTACCGTCGCGATCTAAGCAATACAAGAGGCATAAAGGATTAACATCACAGGCAATTCATAATTAGTGTGATATGATATGGCCTTTCATTCTTGCGCCTTTGATATCCATCTCCAAAGCACGAACATGATCTCCATCATCACCAGCATTGCGTCAAGGTCAGTGGCGCCGCTTCATGGTTGTCCATCATCACCAGCAACTATTACAACTACTTGGAATAAAGCTATTACAAGATGAATAGACACGCAGGTCTTAACAGAATTAAAGACAACCATTAGGCTCCTGCCGGTTGCCATATTACAACAAGGATCATTGCATACATCAAATAGAATCACAATCACATGATGTCCATATCACATCACAAAACCCCTGCAAAAACAAGTTAGACACCTCTAATTTTCTTTGCATGTTTTACGTGGTTTGGGGCTTTCGCATAAGACCGATCTTACCTACGAACAAGGACCACAACGTTGATACATGTGTTGTCAAGATGCTCATTGTAAATTGAATCTTAACTATGGTAGGAGAGACAGACACCCGCAAAGCCACTATGCACAGCAAGTTGCACGTCAAGCGTGGAGCAAGTCTCATGTGCGATGACATGTAATGTTAGCCCAAGCCGCTTCATCCCACCATGCCGCAAGATGCAAAGTACACGCTAAGTCACCGACAACAAAAGCATCAACGCCCACAAAAACATTGTGTTCTACTCGTGCAACAGATCTACGCATAGATACGGCTCTGATACCACTGGTGGGTTCGTAGCATGGAAACCAAAAAATTTCTACCGCAAGAACGAACAAAACCTAGATCTAATCTAGATAAAAGCCAAGATCTAATCTATTAGACATGAGCAACGAGATAGATAGGAACTAACCCTTGTGGATCCGAAAGCGTTAACGAAATTAGATCTCGTGGTTGATGTAGTCGATCACTTGCCGATCTCAAGATCGTGTGGACGATCCTTCCGGCGTCGCGTTCCAGCAGCGCTTCCGCAGTCGGTCAAGTGGACAATCCTTCCAGCGCCGCGATTCGGCAGTGCTTCCACAGTCGGTCACACGTGCGGAGTCGAAGCAGACCTTCCTCTCCCCGTTCCAGCGAGCAGCGGAGGTAGAAGATCTTCTCCACGGAATCCCAGCAGCACGACGGCGTGGTGGTGGTGGTGGAGTAGAGAATTCTGCAGGGCTTCGCCTATGCCTGTGCAGAAGAAGGTGGAGGAGAGAGGCGGCAGTGATTGGGTGTTATGGGAGCAAGGGAGGAGGGGGCGCCCCTGCCCTTCTATTTAAGGGAGGGAGGGCGCCTTGGGGAGGGGGAGTCCTACAAGGACTCCCCTCCTCTAGGCCGGCGGATTGGGGAGTGGGGGGAGGAGTCCTCCTCCCCCACGACTCCTTGTGTTGACCCACCAGGACTCCTTGATTCCTATCTTGATTTTCAAGCAAACTCCAAGATATCTTCTAGAACCTTTCGGAACATTCCGAAACCTTCTAGAATCCTCATACAAACACTCCGGAACATTTCCTAACTCAGAAAATGATCCCCTATATATGAATCTTATTCTCCGGACCATTCCGGATCTCCTCGTGATGTCCCGAATCCAATCCGAGACTCCGAACAACATCCGGTCTCCAACACACATTCCATATCTACTTAAAACAACTTCGAACCTTAAGTGTGTCACCCTACGGTTCGTGAATATGTAGACATGACAGAGACACATCTCCTATCAATAACCATCAGCGGGACCTGGAGATCCATAATGGCTCCCACATACTCAACGATGACTTCGCGATCGATTGAACCACTTACATACGAAACTAATTCCCTTTGTCTCGCGATGCTATACTTAGCTGAGGTTTGATCATCGGTATCTCCATACCTAGTTCTACCTCGTTACTGATAAGTACTCTTTACTCGTTCCGTGATATGTCATCCCTTGTGACCCAGTCACATGCTTGCAAGCTAACTAGATGACATTCCACCGAGAGGGCCCAGAGCATATCTATCGGTCATATGGATGGACAAATCCCAATCTTGGTTCATGCGCTTCAACACATACTTTCAGAATACCCAATGACACTTTTATAACCACCCAGTTACGAAGCGGCATTTGATGTCATCAAAGTATCCATCCGGTGATGGTGATTAACATAACCTCATGGTCGAAGGAATAGGTTACTATGTATTTGAAAGCTTACAGCAATACGAACTTAATGACTTGATATTATGCTACGCTTACTATGGGTGTGTGTCCATCACATCATTCTCCTAATGATATAACCTTGTTATTAATCACATCCTAATGTCCATGATCAGGAAACCATGATCATCAATTAATCAACAAGCTAGTTTAATAAGAGGCTTACTAGGGACTCTCTTATGTTTACAAAACACACAAGTATTAGTGTTTCCTAATAATACAATTATAGCATGTGATGTAAACATTCATCATAAACACAAAGATATAATAATAATCACTTTTATTATTGCCTCTTAGGCATATCTCCAACAAAGGCAGGGTTCTGGGCGGATCTAGGAGAGGAAGGGGAGACGTGCGGGAAGAGGACAAGCGAGGGAGAGGAAAGAGGGGCGCCGTGGGGCTCGGGCAGGATAAAGTGGCTTCGGCCACTTTCCTCCTTCTCCCTGATCACGTGGTCGAGCTGGGGCTCGATCTGGGGCAGCCAGGGCAGGGCAGGTAGGGCTGGCAGGTGGGGATGGCGTGGCGGTGGGGCTACCCGGCAGGTAGAAAGAAAGAGAGAGGAGAGGGGGCTCGGGTTAGCTAGGGTGTAGCTAGGGCTAGGGTTAGCTATAGGGTGGTCTCGGGTTAGGGTTTTGTTAGGGTTAGGGTTAGAGAGAGGGGGGAGGGGTTAGTTGAGGTGGATCATGCATGGTATGGAGAGGGGACCTTGAAATGGGGAGAGGAGAGAGGTAAGGTGAGATTTAGATTAGAACTAGGTTTAGATAGAATAGAGGCAAACTAGGCTAGGGTTTTAATTAGGTCTTTAGGTTTTAGAACTTGTTTATAAGGTTAACCCAAGAGGAAAATAAGTGAGTGCTTTGGAATTAACATGAGATGAGGTGGAAGAGTAGCCAAGAAAAAGAGAAAGAAAAGGAGTAAGGGAAGAAGCCCTCATTTGATTCATGCATGGAGATAATTAAAAGAAAATAGGTTGATGAGAAATAAGGGGAATGGTAGAGAGATGATGTAGAGGATCCCACAAAGAAGAACCACCAAAACAAAGGAAAACAAATGGGTTAAAGGTGGTGATGGCGGTTACATGGCCCATGCAAAAATAATAAATGCCATGATTTATTTTGTGAAAACAATAATAATAATATGGCATTATTCTTATGCATTCCCAAGAAGTGGAATAAGGCCAAGCAAAAGAATTTATAGGATTAGATCCACCCCACCCACATGAGCTAGAATAATATCAAAAGAAAAGGAAATACAAGCTCATGGGTAATGGGATGGTGGAATTATAAGGGGATGAAAGAAAGGTGATGAAGTGGAATAAAAGATATGCCCCCAACTCAACTTGGGCATTAAACAATATATCAATAACCAAATACAATATCAAGAGGCAAATACAATTAATAATGCATATGAGAGAAGAACAAAAGAAACAGGGTTTTATGTGATGCTCAAATGCAAGGTGGCATGATGACATGAGCATGATATAATTATGATGCAACAATTATATATAGGAAGTAGCCAATATATTACTAGACCAAGTAGCATTACAATTGTTAGACAATTGGGATGCTACAAATACCAGGATGGGTTTGTTTGCTGTTAGCTTCAGGTTGGATCCGCATAGGTCTTTCTTACCTCTCTCTGATAACCGCCAGTTGTACCGAGTCTCTATAGGTTGTTTAGTGTCACTGCGCTGCCACTTCAGCCCACCATACCTATGTAGGCGAGAGCCGCCGAATTCTAGCCTCGCTGTGTACTGGCCTCAGTACTGACGCTGCTCTTTTTACTTTGCCCATTGTCGGCACCCCTTTGTTTTAGCAGGTTTGAGATCGACGTCGTTAGCAGGGTTACCCTTCCGGCTTGGCCTGGGAAGGGTTATGGACGCCATTGGTTATTCTGCAGGGCTGATAGTCCCATTTGCATCTTGTCCGTACTCGGACGCTGTATCATTTTCAAGGTGATTTGGATCTTTGTAGTGTATATATATATTCTTGACTCTTGGAGTCGTGCTGTATATATATATCTGTTCTGTGGGTCCCATCGAAGACTGTTGTGTAATGGTGTTACTTCGTTTTTTCCACCCGCACGAAAGTGCTTGGTGGGCGTGCTTGAATCGTTTCTATGCGGGTTTGGCGGAAAGGGCTAAAACTTGCATAGGGCCGATTCGAGGGTGTTACAGAGTGGTATTAGAGCTCAGCAGTTACGATACCCCACTGGTCCAATCTGTAGGATAACCTAGCTAATGGCCGAAGTAGAGTGTCAAACTATTTTGCAAAAACGGTTGGATAGATCTGATTAGGTCTGCTTTTACTCCTTACCCCTCTGCTATTCTCCTCTTACCTCTGCGTGTTTTGAATCTACTCTTATCTTTTCTTGGAGTCCAGGATTTCTCGTGGTTGGGATTCCGTCGTACCTTCAGGGTTTCGCTTCCTCCCCTTATACCGGTGGATCTACAATCATTAATCTGCTTCTCGGTTGTTGTACCTTCATCCAATCTTTTTGTCCTTGAACTTTTTATCCGTATGTGCCCCTTGACAGATATCTGTATCGTTGAAAACCATATGAGAAGGATGAGCATTGGTGAAGTTGGAGTATACCTTGAGCATGTGTTGTTCATGCCAATGGAACCCTCGCAAAACCTAATCATTGTGTCTTTCCATACGGTTTTTGGCTGTATCTTCCGGTGGTCCCCAATGCGACGACATCATCTACGCCAGATCCGATGAAGAGCCTGCATCACCCCTCTTGTTCCGAACACCGCTTGTGAAGATCTTCAGTCTAAATCCCGTGAGTTGGTTGCACAATTCTGTGATTCATTTACAGAAGGATGCTTTGAGTACGGGATGGACTGATCACCCTACCCGCCTCTCACTGTGCACTTTTGTACATCGAATCGGTGGATCAAGCAACTTCGCTTCGTCCACGGAAGTTAAAGGTGGCCTTATCTCTTGATACCTTTACCTTCGCCTTTTGTTCCCGGAGTGTCCTCTCGACGATCACGGACAACGACCTCTTGTTAGTGGTGTCGCGAGGATCGGCACGAAGCGAGAAGATCCAGATCGCCGGCCTCCCTCCTGTTACCATGAGGCGGATCTCGAGGGCGAGATCCCTTGTTAGTGGTGTCGAATTGTGGCATCCCGCTAAAACCACTACTAGAAAATCGCGGTGTTTTTGTGCATTGCATCATCATGACCGCATGCTCATGTCATCATGCCACATTGCATTTGAGCATCGTCATTCATCTTGCATTTGTTTGTCTAAAACTATTTTCGAAAAGCCTATGTTTGTTTTTCTAAATGTCCCCTGTCTTTATTTCAAATCAAAACTCCGGGCTTTTCCGGGTCTTTTATTTTTTTGTCTAAAGACGGATTACAAAAGCCTCGTTTTTAATAAATAAAATATTTAAATTATTTTTTTGGGAGGCAGCCAGCCAGGCCCGAAAGCCCAGCCGGCCACCTCCAGATAAAAACCCTACCTACCCCAGATCCTTACCCAACCCTAACCCTACCCCACCGACAGCCACCACACTCCCTGGCCCCTGCCCCTGTCACGTTACACAGCACGACACACGCGCGCCGTGCACGCACAGCACGCCACCCCCGCTTGCCTCCACCTACCTCTGGCCCCACCTTCTTTTTATTTTCACGCCTCTGCGCGCAGCCAACCGCCCGCTCCCGCCCAAGACCACCTGCGCGCCCCTCCCCAGGCGACGCACGCTCCCGCCCACCTGCGCTCTTCTCCACACCCACCTAGTCGCCAACCACCCCGCCTGGCCCCACTCCCCAGCCTGCTCTCCCGACCACGCCTCGATTCCATCGCCACAATCCCCAACCCCTGCATCGATCCCCCACCCCATGTGTCCCCGCGTGGACACTACCCCGCCTCCTCCCTCGTTTCCCACCCACCACCGACAGCCACCCCACCTACCCCGCTCCTCCCCAGATCCCGCACCGCCGCCGGCTCATCTCGCCACCCGCGGCCTCTGATATGAACCGCCGCCCGCAAGCGCAGTCCCCGGCTCTCAGCCTCGTTGCCGCCGATAGAGCCGGTCGTCCTCCCGCGTCCGGTCGCCTTTCGCCCCCAGCAGGCGCATCTCCGGCCCCGCCACGTTTCTCTCTCGCCCGCCTCCTCGACCAGATCGGGACCGGCCTCACCGGAGCCCCATCAGCGCCGCCGTCAAGCGATGCAGTGCGCCCCGCCGCTAGAAGCCACACCGCGTTGCCTCCTACGGCCTCTGCTCCCGTCTGCTTGAACCCCGGCCGCCCCTCCCTCAGCTCCGCCGACCGGACGACCCCAAGCCGCTCCACCTCTGCTCGCCGCCACCGGGCCCTGCATGGGCTCGGCCTCCATCTCCTCCTCGTGGTATCCCTGCCGTAGAGCTCCAACCGCCGCCACGAGCCCCGTCATCACGCTCCTCCTCTCCGAGTTCGGCCCGCTCCCTGAGCCGGCGCCTCCAACACGTCCCCGCGCGAGAGCTCGCCGTTGTGGGCTCCCGTCTCTGTGCTCTGCATCCGCTTGAGCCTCAAGATCGCCTCCGTCTGTACGTGCTCCTGGCCGTGTTGGCCTCGATGTTGTAGTTGTTTGTACTTTACCAGGACCAAGTGGCGATGTGGTACTGTTGTTTGTGCTGGTGCGGTGACTACTGTGACTATGATCCGCAACGAGGGGTAACAAAATGTAAAGAAGACACATGCTACCTCTCGGTGCACAAAGCTGGACAAGGGCATCGGTGATGCACGAACAAACTACTTCTAGGACCAACATACAAAAAGATCCCCTTCTCGGACACGATGACCGCAAAGATCGCCACACGGATCCGAACATCGAACCCTCAGACACCAAGTTCTTCATCCCGAACGCCAAGACCGACCTGATACGCGGACCCGACAAGATCTTCGCGACGACAAGATCGACACCGACCGGGGCGAGTCCGATGAGTCACCAACGCCAAACCAAGCCCTGCAAACGACCTCCGAAGACCGATCCCACCATCCTCGCCGTCCCCGTCGAACCCTGAGACCGAACCCCGTCGGACCCCCGGAACCCAAGCTCTTCCGAACCCAGATGTGTGTCCCTAAGCCCCTATTTTTATAATATGACATTATCAACTGTCGCATATAATATTGTTCATGCTCGCCTACATGTCTATGGTTTGGGGGCATTATGCCGATTCACCTCATAATTAAATATGGAGTGTTTATGCGGGATACCTTTGTCTTATTCTGGACTCCATTTAAATTGGTGTAGCGAACCGATGCCATGTTTCGCCCTGTTAATACAACATTTAAATTGCGGGGGTTCTAAATAACTCGAACCTATTAATTAATTGCCAGGACCCTGGTTCCGCTTAATATTGCCTAATTGCACCACATCTGTGCCATGCCATGCATCATATCATAAGCATGCTAGAGCTTCTGCCGTAGTATTAAATATTGCATCCGGTGTTTCTTATAGTGTTTGCTTCTTCGTGGATTAGGCCGATGAGTTGATGCGAGTATCGACAAGTTCTCCGGATATGAACCGCCGGCAGTGTTTTCCAGGCGAGCATCTCTTCCCCTTCTACCTATTTTGCATTTATAGTCTTTATTTCCTCCTGTTGATCTATTTGCCATCCGTGTCGCGATGCTTTAGTTCTGTACCCGATATATTCCGTGCAGCCGATATATTGCCTTGGACACCTCCTATTACCTGTTGTTTGGTAGATAGCAGGCCTTGCGAGTCGTAGTTGCTTGTCAAGTGCGATCTCGTGTTGTCGAGTACCACAGTTGTTGGAATGCTGGCAGATGTTTATGGTGGAGATGATCATGACTTTACATACAACTATTAAAAATGCTAGATATAAGTAATGTAGAGGCATCGGTGGGCAATAGATGTTATTTGGTTCTTCCACGCTCACTTGTGTCCCGTAGGACCCCGAGTACTTGATACTTGTTCCTTGATTTTTCGCACTATCCACATCCGGGAGGCCGTGGACCCCCTTGAGCCAGATCTTGATTCATTTCTATTTCTTGGGGCCACAAACTAGTTTGGGGATTTATTACTATCCTGTACTTATGCCATGCTGTACTGCTTTATTTAAGATTGTGCGTGGAGCACCTGTACTATTTTGGATCGCGCCACGTTTTCGCGGTATCGACAAGCCTAGTCACATTTTCGGGTTCCAAGTCGTTTACAGCCATTGTCGCAAACCCTGGGTCCATTCCAGAGCCGGCCAACTTTGTTTTGGGTAGATAAGTGGGGTGGCCCCCTGAAATATTTTATGAATCATGTGAACGCTTTGTCGTGAATGCCTCGTTGGGTTTTGAGTTGGTTTTTCCGAGGTTGATCTGTGTCATACTATACCTGCCTAGTAAGTATTACAACTCCAATGGAACGTGATAAAAGTGCCAACCACTGCTGGGTTTTGGGATTCCTCAGGACAATTATATTTGACTAGTAAATGTTCCAACTACAAAGGAATGGTGATTAAAACTGCCCACTACTTATGCTATCAGGATGACTCATGCTATCTATATCTGATTAGTAATTGCTGCAACTATAACGGAATGAATGAAAATTGCCAATTGTGTGAGTTCCTTGGTCCGACTTCCTTGTTTGGTCTTGAGGGGGAAATACCAGGATGGGTTTGTTTGGTGTTAGCTTCAGGTTGGATCCGCATAGGTCTTTCTTACCCCTCTCTAATAACCGCCAGTTGTACCGAGTCTCTATAGGTTGTTTAGTGCCGCTGCGCTGCCGCTTCAGCCCACCATACCTATGTAGGCGAGAGCCGCCGAATTCTAGCCTCGCCGTGTACTGGCCTCAGTACTGACGCTCCTATTTTTTACTTTTCCCTTTGTCGGCACCCCTTTTGTTTTAGCAGGTTTGAGATCGACGTCGTTAGCAGGGTTACCCTTCCAGCTTGGCCTGGGTAGGGTTATGGATGCCATTGGTTATTCTGCAGGGCTCTTAGTCCCATTTCCATCTTGTCCGTACTCGGACGCTATTTCGTTTTCAAGGTGATTTGGATCTTTGTAGTGTATATCTGTATTCTTGACTCTTGGAGTCGTGCTGTATATATATATCTGTTCTGTGGGTCCCATCGAGGACTGTTGTGTAATGGTATTACTTCGTTTTTTCCACCCACAAGAAAGTGCTTGGTGGGCGTCCTTGAATCGTTTCTATGCGGGTTTGGCGGAAAGGGCTAAAACTTGCATAGGGTCAATTCGAGGGTGTTACATTTTTATGAGCTATTGTCTACTGTTTTGGGGTTCTAGGGAGATTATCAATGACCGTAACACCCGATACATGTTTGAGAGTTATGACCAAAAACTCATTGTTTTCGTGTTCTATGGTGTTTTCATGGGCCATTTCCCACAATTTTGGGGTTCTAAGGCGATTTGCATAGCGCATAAGGCCTGATACATCTTTGAGAGTTATGACCAAAAACTCTTCATTTTTGTGTTTTATGGTTGTTTTCATGAGCTATTGCCCACAATTTTGTGGATCCAGGGCAATATGTGTGGCAAGTAAGCCTCGATACATGTTTGAGAGATTTGACCAAAAGCTCATCGTTTATGTGTTTTATGGCCATTTTCCATAAGCTATAGCCCAAAGTTTGGGAGTTCTAGGGAGAATTACAACGACCGAAATACCCGATACATGTTTGAGAGTTATGACAAAAACTCAGTGTTTTCGCATTTTATGGACGTTTTCATAAGCTATTTCCCATAGTTTTAGGGTTCCGGGCGATGTAAAACGACCGCAAGACCTGATACATATTTGAGAGTTATGATAAAAAAACTCGTCGTTTTCACGTTTTATGGTTGTTTCCATGAGCTATTGCCCACGGTTTTGGGGTTCCAGTGTGATTTTCATAGCCCGTTGGACCCAATACATGTTTGAGAGATATGACAAAATACTCATCTTTTTCGTGTTTTATGGCCGTTTCTATGAGCTATTTCCCATAGTTTTGGGTTCCAGGGCGATTTACACCGATCGTAATACCCGATAGATGTTTGAGAGATATGACAAAAACCTCGTTATTTCGGTGTTTTATGGTTGTTTTCTTGAGTTTTTACCCACTGTTTTGGGCTTTTAGGGTGATTTGCAAGGCTCGTAAGACCCGATACATGTTTTAGAGTTATAAACAAAAACTTGTCGTTATCGCGTTTTCATGAGCTATTGCCTACTGTTTTGGAGTTCTAGGGTGATTTTCCATGACCATATTACCTGATACATGTTGGTGGGGATGACCAAAAACTCGTCGTTTTTGCATTTGATGGCCGTTTTCATGAGCTATTTCCCACAGTTTTGGGTTCCAGGGCGATTTACAATGACCGTAGCACCCGATATATGTTTGAGAGTGATGACCAAAAACTTGTTGTTTTGATGTTTTATCGCTGTTTTCGTGAGCTATTTCCCATGGTTTGGGGGTATTAGGAGGATTTACAACGACCGTAAGACCCCAAACATGTTTCAGAGTTATGACGAAAAACTCGTTGTTTTCGCGTTTTATGGCTGTTTTTAATTATGAGCCACTGCCTACTGTTTTGGGGTTCTAGGGAGATTTTCAATGACCGTAGCACCCGATACATATTTGAGAGTTATGACCAAAACTCGTTGTTTTCGTGTTATATGGCTGTTTTCATGGGATATTTCCCACAATTTTCGGGTTCTAGGGCGATTTGCATAGCGCATAAGACCTGATACATCTTTGAGAGTTATGACCAAAACCTCTTCATTTTCGTGTTTTCGGCCGTTTTCATGAGCTATTGCCCATAGTTTTGTGGATCTAGGGCGATATGTGTGGCAAGTAAGCCCCAATACATGTTTGAGAGATATCACCAAAATCTTCTCGTTTTCGTGTTGATGGCCGTTTTTCATAAGCTATAGCCCACAATTTGGGAGTTCTAGGGGGAATTACAATAATCGTAAGACCAGATACATGTTTGAGAGTTATGACAAAAACTCGGCGTTTTCACATTTATGGACGTTTTAATAAGCTATTGATCATAGTTTTAGGGTTCTAGGGCGATGTAAAACGACCGCAAGACCTGATACATATTTGAGAGTTATGACAAAAAAACTCGTCGTTTTCGCGTTTTATGGTTGTTTTCATGAGCTATTCTCTTGGGTTTTGGGGTTCTAGTGTGATTTGCCTAGCCCGTTAGACCCGATACGTGTTTGAGAGATATGACAAAATACTCATCTTTTTCACGTTTTATGGCCGTTTTCATGAGCTATTTCCCACATTTTGGGTTCCAGGGCGATTTACAACGACCGTAATACCCGATAGATGTTTGAGAGTTATGACCAAAACCTCATTATTTCCGTGTTTTATGGTCGTTTTCTTGAGTTATTATCCACAGTATTGGGATTTTAGGGTGATTTGCAAGGCTCTTAAGACCTGATACATGTTTTAGAGTTATGACCAAAAACTTGTCGTTTTCGCGTTTTGATGAGCTATTGCCTACTGTTTTGGAGTTCTAGGGTGATTTTCCATGACCATATTACCTGATACATGTTGGTGAGGATGACCAAAAGCTCTTCATTTTTGCATTTGATGGCCGTTTTCGTGAGCTATTTCCCACAGGTTTGGGTTTTAGGACGATTTACAATGACCGTAGCACCCGATATATGTTTGAGAGTGATGACCAAAAACTTGTTGTTTTCATGTTTTATGGCTGTATTCATGAGCTATCTCCCATGGTTTTGGGGTTTTAGGACAATTTACAACGACTGTAAGACCCGAAACATGTTTGAGAGTTATGACCAAAAGTCATCAGTTTCGCGTTTTATGGCTGTTTTTATGAGCCATTGCCTACTGTTTTGGGGGTTCTAGGGAGATTTTCAATGACCGTAACACCCGATACATGTTTGATAGTGATGACCAAAAACTTGTTGTTTTCATATTTTATGGCTGTTTTCACGAGCTATTTTTCACAATTATGGGGTTCTAGGGCGATTTGCATAGTGCATAAGACCTAATACATTTTTAAGAGTTATCACTAAAACTCTTCGTGTTCGCGTTTTATACCTGTTTTCATGAGCTATTGCCCATAGTTTTGAGGATCCATGGCGATATGTGTGGTAAATAAGCCCCGATACATGTTTCAGAGATATGACCAAAAGCTCATCGTTTTCGCGTTTTATGGCCATTTTTCATAAGTTATTGCCCACAGTTTTAGGACAACTGTAAGACCCGATACATGTTTGAGAGTTATGTCAAAAACACGTCGTTTTTGCATTTTATGGACGTTTCAGGGTTGTAGGGCGATTTACAATGACTGTAAGACCCGATACATGTTTGACAATTATGACCAAAAACTCGCCGATTTCGCGTTTTATGGCCGTTTTCATGAGCGATTGCCTACTGTTTTGGGGTTTTAGGGAGATTTTCAATGACCGTAACACCTGATACATGTTTGAGAGTTATGACCAAAAACTCGTTATATTCGTGTTCTATGGCTGTTTTCATGGGCTATTGTTACGTCCATTTTGCATCACTATTCTATATCATAATTTACTGTTATTTATTAATATATTTCATATTAAGAGATGATACTTATGTTATTTCACTTGTTTCTGCATGGTTGATGACTTTTGGAGCATGGACCGCTGTAGTCAGGATTCGGATGGAAAAGGTGCTGTTTGGAGGCAAAATTCGCGAAGAACAGAAAATCCGGAAAAATACATGAAAAATCCTATTTTTCTAGAAAACAAAGAAAGCCAGAAGGGGAAACGGATATGTGCCACACGGGGCACACACCACCCCCTAGCCGCGGGCCACCCAACACTACTTCGGAAAGGGTTATAGCCTCCAGGTGGTTAGTGACAGGTAAAATTGTGCCTGTCACTACTGAGCACATCTAGTGACAGGCAAGGATAAGCCTGTCACTGGTACGTGTCACTAGTGACAGGCACCCAAATATGACTATCACCAGTACTTTTAATGGAGAATGCCCAGTCGAAAAAAATAATTACTGACAGGCGGATATAGTTGTCTGTCACTGGAAATCCCATAACTAGTGACGGGCAAAAAATATGCCTGTCACTAGTATTTACCCGGTAGGGCGGCACTAACGAGACAAATTCTTAGTGACATGCATTGTAAACGTGTGTCACTAGTTTTAGGACCATTTTTTTCCTTGGCAACCGACCGAGCAGATTTGCTTTGTCCCGCTGGATAGCGCACCCGCGCGCAGCCTTTGATGGGCCAGCCCACTCGGGATTGTCCTTGTCCTTTCCCTGGGCTGGGCTGCAGCGGTGGTGGAATTATCGGTAGATTTGACTTGCTGGCAACAAGCGATCTATCAGAGAAGATCGTTGATGATGATGAAACCGAAACCTAATTTATTTCGATGCAAGATATTACAAACTATCCTATATTTCTTGAATTTTTTGTTTCTACGTTTTATAAATCTTATATATATACATATATATATATATATATCGACGCAGATTTGCTGCCCGGGGTGATAGCGGTGCATACCACGGCAGCCGTTGGATATTGTCCATCTAAACTACAGCCTAACGGCCACTTCACGGTCTGACCCAGGCCTTGCCTTTACATGTCCCTGGAAAAAAGTAGACGGATCCAGGGCCCGGCTGCATGTTGCTACCTATACATGACCTGGTGCATGAGAAGATTCTATGCGAACTCTTATATCAGTAGATCCTAGTTATAAACCTTTTTTCAGATTGAGAAAATCTTCATAATATTTTCACAGTAAGTTATATCTTGCCAAATCGCAAATATGAAGGTCATTTTTCTTTGAACTGAAACTTGAAGTTATTTGGGCATCTGATTTTCCAAGAAACATATGATTCTCTCTTGAAAATAATATCACAAGATGAGTAAGTTCTTTCATTTTTTTATCCTTTGCATTTCTCATAGACGATGTTGTGCAGTAATGAGAAAACAATGTATAGATGGAGCAAGGATCTAGAAAAAAACAGAATAGATCTTGAGCATGCTTTATCACAAAATAACATGTGATCTAGATAGCGAGCACACTTTTGGATCTGCAATACATGTACTAATCTTTCCATGGCGCGCACACAGACGAGTTTTTCAGTTGCAACTTGCAAAGTGTCATGGCACCTCCAACATCCACGAAAACAACAACTCTTAGCAAATGTTAGAATTCCTCTTGAATCTTATCAAAAAACGTCGGAGAAAGTCCCCTGACATGAGGAATGGGAGAACAGCTCCATAGGAAAATTTTGCATACGAAACTAAACTTGCAGAATTCCTTTATTCAGAATGGGCCGTATCCACAAAAAGAACCAACAAGATTCTGTAACGTAGGAACAAGACACATAGCTCGCAGAATCCATATTCTATGAAGCAAAATGGTTCAAAAAAAGGTAAATAAAAAAACTAAAGAACCAAATCAGATCTGGGGATGAAATTAGACAAGATGGGGGAGATTCCCACACGCCACGGCTGCCACAGATCGCCGCCGATCCGGTCCGGCCAGACGCCATCACGCTGCACCGCGGCCGCGTTCGGACGTCGACTGAGTGCCCCTGCCTCTTCCCCGGCCGACCAGGAAGAGGTGATGAACCGGAGCCTCCCGCAGCGCAGACAAGCTTGCGCAGCTCTTGGGCGCCCCCTTCACTCACATCCAACCTCCTACGCAGCCAACAACGGACACCACCTGGACCGGGGTCACCACGTCCGGCCTCGCCTGGCCCGGCGACGGGGAATGGAGAGCCCATCCGCGATGACCGTGACCGGAGATGGGCCGCAGCGCCGTGCCTCCTCCTCGCCATGTCTAGTCCCTGTGTGGACCGCGCCGCGGTGCCTCCTCCTCACCAGCAGCTCGAGGAGATCGAGGAGGGACATGGCTCCCTATGAATAATGGTTGGGTGGATACGAGTGAGAACTAATGTGAGAGAAAAGAGAGATGGTAACGGGTGTGAGGTGGGGTTAGACAGGTAGGAAGAGAAATGTGGGATGGACACTCAACGACGTCTATTTAGATGGAGGGTGCAAATGCTCTAAATGGCTGATTCAACGGTAAAATAGGGTGCACAGCTACCACCATGAGTAGCACACTATTTTCCATATATATATATATATATATTCCATATATATATATATATATATATATATATATATGAACTTTGCATCATTTTTGGTGATCTTTTCCTGTGATTTTTTTTATCGTGTAACGAAAACACATTCTCGTTTCAAAGCAAACCGTTTGGGTGTGCAACGAAAACACACTTTGCATCCGTGATTCCTAGTCCGCCGCCACCCATACAACGCCGCCGGCCCTCCAACGCCGCCGCTCGTGGCGGCGCCTTCCCCCGACGCGAGGACGCCGCCTCCCCGGACACGAGGACGTCTTCCAACGCCGCCCTGCATCCCTAATCCCCGCCGCCTGTCCCCCCAACACGAGGCCGCCGCCGCCTGAGGACCACCAAGGCCATCGCCGCCGACGCCTCCAGGCCACCCGCCACCGACGCGTCCCAGCAGGTTCGTATTCCTGAGCCTCCCATTTTCCCTACATCCTGCAATTTAACTGCTTGATTCGCCATGTTCGATCCTGACAAATATACAACGTTAATCAGCTAATAGACCACCAAGCTGGAATCTCTACTAGTATTAAGCTGGAATCTCTATTAGTATTAGTATTAAGTCTGTTTGGGTGGTGCGCGTGATCGCGCAGCAAAGTTTGACGCTTTCGATCTACTAGGTCCACTGAGGCGACTGACCCCGTGTCGTCTGTAAACTATGGCTGACTGTTCCCGTTTGATTCCTCCAAACTGTCTTGTCACTGATCTATCATCAGAAGCACGTACCCCTCCGTCCAGCCGGTTTCCGTGTCTCGGCAAGGTTTGTACTTACTGCTTATCGTGGAATCTCTATCAGGTTTGTACTTGTCGTGGAATCTCTATTAGGTTATTAGAAAAGCAAACAAATGTCGGAGTTTGCAGTGATCCAATTATCCAAACATATGTCTCAACGGTCCTGGTTATTGATCATCATGTTTGAGCCCTTGCTGCCCGTGGGCATGTTTGGACGCTCGTAATTTCTAATTCCAAACAAGATATGAATATTTGTTCTAGTACTGAATGGTAAGAACAAACAGACCACTTGTCTGCAATTTAATGATCACAGAATTCAAGTTCCAAAAGACTCTGAGGTTGCATGAAAATCTATGTACTATACAGAAGCAAAGTAGATGAGTACCTTTTTTTTTCTTATACCATGTATTCGATACCGAAACATGATTGAACCCTTCCTTGCAGACCTACAAGTACTTTAGGCCTCATTGGCCTATCAACACCGTGTATCCTGACATTTATCTGTAATCAAGTTTTATCACTGATCTCCATTGGTATTTCTAATAACCTGACAAACAGAATATACATCAAAGTATTTTTTAGCATGTCAATGTTTTAACAGTGTAGTTATTTAACTAAGCCTTTTTGTACTTACTGCTTACTGCTGCCCCATTGGTATCTTTGTATCTCCGTAGGTTTGACTGGATAACCGTTGATCTGCTAGCTAATTTGGCCAAGGTGGTTTGAGTTAGTGATCAGTGATCTAAACACTGAATTCTGCAGGTATGAACCTTAAGATCAATTTCCGTGATAGTATAGAGTACAAGCAATGAAATGTTTAACTTGGCAAGTGTCTCTGCAATGAAATAATTTTAAACTGTTTGTAGGAATGGAAGAATCTTCTAACAGCTAAGACTCATCTGGTGATGATCCCAACACTTATGCAATCAGAAAACCTGACACAATCTAGTATCCTAGCAGGAAAGAATTGTATGATAAAAATGTTATTAGGACCATGCTAGGCATTATGTCTAGTTATAGTCGTGCTATATGCAAATCCATTTTTACCATGCCGCACAACATCATATATCAAAAAAGAAAGTATCCAGCTCATCACAAGTTATACTGTTTAGTCTTTTCGTGATATATATTTTGTTTTTCCTATAGAACCATGATGGATGTCTCTGTTTTCTTTCTTGGAACAGATTTCTGAGATAGTGTCCTGATTTGAGAGAACTTGATAACATTTGGAACAAGTTTTCAGGAACAGAGTACAAGAAAAATATATAATTTTAGAATTGAAATGAGAAAAACATGAACACAAACATACCTTACAATTAGTGCAATTTCATATACTACCGTAGCTTAATACTGTTGCAGCTTCATGCCACAACCTTAGTACTAACATCTTATTATCTTCTATTCCCATATATGAAGTATTCTATAAAATAATTAAGACCGGTGTTGAATGTTCACTTTCACTAGATCAAAATATAGTTCATTCTCTTTTCGAGAGAGGGTCGGTGCTGATAAATTTTAACAACTTGCAGGTTTTTGGTCTCTTCAACGAGGAGGAGAGAACGGAGCGCATACTTTATGATGAATATGCTTGATCCCTGTATCGCAACGTCCGTCTAACCACTCGTTGTTTGTCTTCTGCATGTCGATTGTGCGGTCATGTTTAATGTAGGCAGACTGTATTTTTGCTGTTTGGGGGTTACATGATGTGAGAGTTTGGGTTTGCATGCGTTGGCAACCCTATTTTATTGACAGATATTAAACGTATCTCCCTAGTATGTGCAAATATTATATCATATACGGTTATCAGAACGTATCATTAGTACATCTTATCGTGCTATCTTAAATATTAGTGGAAAATGCATTTGTTTTTTATGATATCTTATTATGCTATCTGGAATATTAATGGAAATGAATTTAATTGTTTTTATTACTCAAATTTAAACCAGTGACAAGCAAGATAATGGGCATGTAACTACAAAACATCAGTGGTTTGCTGCCGTTGATCGCAACCAGTGACATGCATATTTTTTGCCTGTCACTAGTGCAGACATACTGGTGACAGGCACCCGTAAACGCCTGTCACTGGTGCACATACTTGCCGTCACTAGTAACGTTGTTCTAGTGACTAGTTATTAGTGACAGGCGCTTTGCCAGTCACTAATGAGCCTTTTGAGCCTGTCCCTGATGACCTATTCTGCAGTAGTGCTAGGCCGCGCCACCAGGTGGTGTGGCCGCTTTGGTCCACCACTGGCTCTCCCCACTAGCGTATATTATCTCCACAGAACCCTAATACCTGGAGAGCAACCACAGAAAGATTTCGCCGCCTCTGTGGGACGGAAAATACCGAGAGAGAAAGATCTCTCCGGCAGACATAATTCTGTCGGGGGAATTCCTTCCCAGAGAGGGGAGATCGTCGCCATCAACACCACCATCGAGCTGGACTTCATCGGGATCATCATCATCATCACCATCATCACCATCTCCATATCGCTATAACAATTGGGTTGAATCTTACATAGTTCTTAGGGGAAACTTTCCCGGTCTTGATTACTCCTTGTAGTTGATGCTATTGAGTGAACTGTTGAATTTTTGTTTATGTTCAGATTGTTCTACATCATTATTTCATCTCTCATCATGATCCATATGATGTCTTGTGAGTAGTTCGTTTTCTTCTTGAGGACATGGGAGAAGTCATGTTGTTAGTAGTGGAATTGTGTTGAGAAAGATTCAATGGTTTGATATTTAAGTTGTGGTGTACTTCTTCTAGTGGTGTCATGTGAACGTCGACTATATGACACTTCACCTATATGGGTCTAGGGGGATGCATTGTGTATTTGGCTACTAATCGTAGGGGTTGCCGGAGTGACAGAAACCTGAACCCCCGTTAGGAAACCATTGCACAAGGGATGTCAGGGTCTTAGAGTTTAAAGGTGTTGTTAGCTTTCTACCTTAATTACTTTCTTGTACTTGCGGATGCTTGCAAGGGGTATAATCACAAGTATGTATTAGTCCTAGGAAGGACGGACATTAGCACAGGTTCACCCACACAACACTTAGCAAACTAAAGAAGATGAATCAACTATATGAAGCGAAAGCACTTGATGATATTCCCGTGTGTCCTCGAGAACGTTGGGTCATCTTAAGTAATACAACCGGCTTGTCCTTTGCTGAATAAAGGATTGGGCCACTTGCTGAATTTATTCTTATTGTCTTTTATTTACTCGTACTTTATTTACTTGCATTATCAAAAAACCCTAAAAATCCGTTTGCTAAGTATTTGCAGAGAATTCCTGATCCATACCACTAGCCAGCACCTTCTGCTTCTCATTGGGTTCGACACTCTTACTTATTGAAAATACTGCGATACACCCCCTATACTTGTGGGTCATCAAGACTATTTTCCGGCGCCGTTGCCAGGGAGTGAAGCGTTATTGGAGAGTGGAACTGGTAAAGGAAACCTCTACTGTGAGTATTGTTTATTTCTGTTAGCTGCTTTATTTTCAATATGGATAATTCGCTGAGTTTCTTATTTCGTAATGCTACTACCACTGCTAAGGTAGTAGATGAACCACCACCTGCTGAGAATGGTACTTTTAAAATACCTACAAGAATTATTGATCGTGTTATGGATAACTATTCTGTTGGAGATGGAACTGTCCATCCCGGTGATCATTTGCTCTTTATACACGAATTATGCGGGTTGTTCAAATGTGTAATTATTACTACAGATCAAGTTAAGAATAAGTTATTCTCATTATCACTGAAAGGAAGATCTGAAGAATGGTATAAGCTGCTGAAGAACGGTCAAGCTCTTGAATGGGGGGAAATAGTGCCTCTCTTTTATTCAAAGTTTTATCCTCCTAGTGAGATTCATAAGGATCAGAATCAACTATACAACTTTTGGCCTCTTGATGGAGAGAGTACAGCTCAAGCTTGGGGGAGATTGAAGTTACTAATGCTCAAATGTCCCATTCATGAGCTCCCCAACAATATTATTATTAATAACTTTTATGCAAGGCTTTCTCTTCATGATAAGGATTTATTGGATGCTTCTTGTGCTGGATCATTCACTCGCATGGAAGAAGAAGCTAAATGGGATCTTCTAGACCGTATTCAAGATAATGCTGAAGCATGGGAGAATGACAAAGGAAGAAAGTTAGGTATAAATTACGATTATGAATGCATTGAATCTTTTATGGGAATTGATGACTTTCAAAATATTAGTAATGCTTATGGTCTTGATTCTCAAGTTATTACAAATTGTTTTAAGGCGTTTGCTTCTTATATTGAAATTCCGAAAAAGGGATGGAACAAGTATCATGCACCATATAAAGATATTGTTGACTGTGTTCCTATTGGGAGTACTGAGTTTTGCACTATTGATCACATCTTACCTGAACCTTATATCGAGAAAATAACCTTCCCGGATAAGGTAAAGGATCATCCTATGATAACTAGCGTAATCACTAAAAGTGCAAAGAGAACTGTAAAACCTGATGAACAAATAAACATTGAACCTGTTGTAGAAATTGTGAAAGACCTTGTCACTAAAAGTATAGAAGATGGACAAATAGTATTTTGTGAGGATGCATCTAATATTGTCTCACATCCTAATCCAACAAGGAAAGCTATGAAGCGAAAGAGGGACAGAAACAGAGCCAGGGTGGCTCACACCACCCCCTGGCGTGAGCCCCCTGGCCATGCGAGCAGGTGGTGTGGCCACCTCGGACTCCGTCCCCGACCCGTTTTCTCCCAGTACCTTCCTTTTGCTGTAAAACTTCGTAATATATAATCCCCCGGATCCCCCGAGGTTCGTATATTGTGTTCTTGTCGTGTTTTTGTTTCGATCTGTTTTTGCCAGGAACTATTCTTGAAAGCTTAGAAGCACAATGGTGCCTGCCAAGGATAAGGGAATGGATCCTATGGAGGAAGATTTCCAAGACCCTGGGCAGGAGAAGGAGATCAAGAGTGAAGGTGAAGAGGAGACAAAGCAAGGCCAACATCCGCACACCGATAGTACCATTGCAAGCATTGCAGTGTTGGCAAGATCTGTCAGGGTCAAGAGGACTGCACGGATGTCAACTGGAGGGAAACCTCCGCGTCACTGTTTGGCTCCACAGTCACTTCCTCCACGCGCCAAGAATCCTTTCCACACCCCTATCCATAAGCATCAACACCAGAATATGCCCAAGGAGAAATTACCCTCCAATTGGGATTTGCCTTGTTCTAGCCATGCAGGAAAAGAAGACTTCAACGAGGTAGAGTGGGGAAAGAATCGCAAAAGTTGGGATCCACAACCTGACATGATCATGCACCGCATCGAGCACAACTCGGAGTTGATTCGTAAACACACCTATGAGGTTGAGGACTTGGGGAAACTGATCAAAGAGCTCATCGAGAGGATACCACCACCCCCGAAGGAGTAATTCGTCATCAGGTTTGGCATCCCCTTGGTTTGTTCCAAGCTTGGGGGAGTGTCGTGGTATCACATCACTATCTTATATCTTTTTACATTTTTAGTAGAGTCATATCATGAATAGAGAAGTTATCATGTAGGGTGGTTTGCATTATGGAAGTGTCCCCCTCTTGCTAGATATCTATGTATCCCTTGGTGTGGGTTGCCGTTATGGAATATTCATGAGAAGTTCTATCATTTACTCTTTTGCATATCTTATTTGAGTTTTCAATTCATAGTTATATGATTGATCTTGTTGTTAGTATTGGTATCACTTTGGGATCATTGAGTTAATTTAGTTGGTTTTGGCAAACCTGGCGTGGTCAGTAGCAACACTATTTTTTTGAGAATTGAATGAAAAAGATAAAAGTACTCTAAAGAAATATAATTTCATCATCTTTCTTTCTTGATTTGCTCATAAGTCTAGTATTCTCTAGTTAAGATCTTCTGTGCTTCCAAGGAAGATTGCATGTTTGTTTTTATCACTTGTATGTTTGTTTGTTTCCTTCAACTCTTATACTTGCTACCCAGCCTTGCTAGCCAAAAACCTGTACTGAGAGGGAATTCTTCTCGTGCATCCAATCCTTAAACCAAAACCTATGCCATTTGTGTCCACCATACCTACCTATTAGCACTATTGCTATTCCGAGTAAATTCATGTTTTTATCTACCTTCCGAATTAAACTTGTTATGTGAAAAATAGTGATTAAAGCTCTCACGAACTTGATGGCACACTTTACTTTCTTGCATTTAATAATCTTGAACCATTGTGTCCATCTTTGTTGCGTATATCCTTGCGCTTTATAAGTTGAAGTTAGCAGAACCATGTATCATGGGGAACACTTTCAACATTGCATTGGTACTTTGTACCTAGTTGATATCATGTTCTTTTGCTTATGGATCCCGGCGGTGTGAAATAAAAGGGGAACTTGTAAGATCATGGAGTTTGTACATGTGTTAGAGAAACGCCTGGGCTGCTAGCCTAAGCCATGCCTAATCATGGTGGAAACTTGCAGCATAACCATAATGAGCACTCTATGAAGCACCCTCAATAAAAACCTATGAAAATAGCAAATAAAAGGATCACTGAGATGCTCTGCTTGCCTTGTCATTTTGATTATGGGATACCTCCTATATCATGTGCAAGGGGTACCCCTTTGGCGGTTATGATACATATGTATTTACAATGACAAGAGCTTACTTATGACTGAAGTTGAGTAGCATGAGGTTTGGTCTTCGTAAGTAAGGGGCATGAGACTTTAATTTATAACTTGTCAAGCATATCCTCTTAGTCGTGTCACTTTAACCATAATCACCTAAAGATGCTTATGATAGGGGCAATGAGAGCTGAAAGCTAATAAGTACCATAATTTTTGCAAGCTCTTTATGAAACTTGAAATCCCTGCTTCCCTCTGCGATGGGCCCTTTCTTTTACTTTTTAGTTGAGTCAGTAAACCTATTCCCTTCTATCTCAGCAAGTATTTTGAGTTGTTGTGTTTCATTCATTCATATGATGATTTATTCAATCATGTCTCTTATGTTCCTTATTTTGCACCCCTTATTTTGTAGAGTTGTTGTGTTTCATTCATTCATATGATGATTTAAAAGGGATTTCTCCTACTATTTGTCAGCATGCTATCAATATAGAACCAGATGCAAAGCCAGTGGTAGAGCACTAACGGTGTTTAAATCCTAAGATGAAGGAAGTGGTAAGAAATGAGGTATTGAAACTCCTTGATGCTGGTATTATTTACCCTATTGCTGATAGTGAATGGGTTAGTCCTGTTCATTGTGTCCCTAAAAAGGGGGGAATTACTGTCGTCCCTAATGATAATGATGAGCTTATTCCCCAAAGAATAGTAGTAGGCTATAGAATGTGCATCGATTTTAGGAAAGTTAACAAAGTTAGTAAGACAGATCATTACCCACTTACTTTTATTGATCAAATGTTAGAAAGGTTGTCTAAAAAGACCCATTTTTGTTTTCTTGCTGGATATTCTGGTTTCTCTCAAATTGTGGTAAAACAACAAGATCAGGAAAAAACTACTTTTACTTGCCCTGATGGAACCTATGCTTACAGACGTATGCCTTTTGGTTTATGTAATGCCCCTGCTACTTTTCAAAGATGCATGTCTGCTATCTTTCATGATTTTTGTGAGGAAATCGTAGAAGTGTTCATGGATGACTTCTCCATCTATGGAGCTTCTTTTGATAATTGTTTGCATAACCTCGATAAAGTTTTGCAGAGATGTGAAGAAACCAATCTTGTTCTTAATTGGGAGAAATGCCACTTCATGGTGAATGAAGGGATTGTACTTGGACACAAGGTTTCTGAAAGAGGCATAGAAGTTGATAGAGCTAAAGTTGAGGCAATTAATAAAATGCCCTATCCAAGAGACATCAAAGGTATTCGTAGTATCCTTGGTCATGCTGGTTTCTATAGAAGGTTTATTAAAGATTTCTCTAAGATATCATAACCCCTCACTAATCTTCTTCAAAAAGATGTACCCTTTGTCTTTGATGATGATTGTAAGGAAGCTTTTGAAACTCTAAAGAATGCTTTAACTACAGCTCCTATCGTTCAGCCACCTGATTGGAACTTACCCTTTGAAATAATGTGTGATGCTAGTGATTTTGCTGTAGGTGTTGTCCTTGGGCAACGAATTGATAAAAAGTTAAATGTTATCCATTATGCTAGTAAGCCTCTTGATGCTACTCAAATGAATTATGCTACTACCGAAAAAGAATTCCTAGCCGTCGTCTTTGCTTGTGATAAGTTTAGACCTTATATTGTAGACTCAAAAGTTACCATTTATACTGATCATGCTACTATTAAGTACCTTATGACAAAGAAAGATGCTAAGCCTAGGCTTATTAGATGGGTGCTACTCTTACAGGAGTTTGACCTACATATGGTAGACATGAAAGGTGCTGAAAATCCTGTAGCTGATAATTTATCTCGATTGGAAAACATCTCTTTTGATCCTATGCCTATTAATGATAGTTTCCCAAATGAACAGTTGGTTGCAGTATGGGTAAGCTCGTGAGGGAGCCCTTGGTATGCCGATTATGCTAACTTTATTGTCTCCAAGTATTTTCCTCCAACTTTCATAGCTCAGGAAAGAAGGAAGTTCTTTTACAATTTGAGGCATTATTTTTGGGATGACCCACATCCTATATAACTAAGAAGATCATCCCCACTTACCTATTTCTCTTGACATGCAGCTATGCCACATCAGCAGGCCCACCACTACCTATTTTCTCTAAACATGCAAGTTATGCACGACAACAAACATGCTATCTCAGCCATTTATTTCTATTTTTTTTCATGCATTTGGTTTCCGTTTCGTTGTGTTCCGAGCAAACCAGTTGGTGCAGGCGTGCAACCCATTTGAGGCTCATGAAGCCCATAACTCGAGCCTCTTAGATGGTCACATGATTGGAGAACGGACCCAAATGCAGCCGCCAAACATCACCCCAAAAAAAATACCAACAGGCATCGACGCTTCGTCTTCGCAATATCCTCGGCGGATATCTCTTGCTTCTCCATTATTTTGAGGAGAAGAAACGGCTGCACATGAAACTGGTAGAGGGCATACGAGAAGTTCGCGCAGCACCCCGGCCTCCCTCTTAAATCTCGCGAGAAACAGCGCGAGGTGATCAATTCCTGATCTGCCGAGCACAAGCGGGCGATCGTTGCCGCTTCATTTTCTCACTGATCACGTCGGTACAAGCCCTTCGTCGTGCTCCATGCCCGAGACACCTGCTTCATAGCCACCCGCTTGAGCCATCCTCTGTCTCCTGGATAGGATGTGTCAGCACGCTACAACCATGGCGCAAAACAATGCCGACCTGGTGATTTTTTAAGGGCTTAAAATCATTGCAGAGTCCTAGCTGCCGTGTACGCAATCATCAAAGGCATGCATAAATAGAGGTATCTGCCAACGACAGATTACTTTAGTGCAATTTTATCTTACATAATTTCATTTTGCTTGGTTAATAGCTCTATATGATTTTTGTGGTAAAAACTGATTGGAAGTTTGGAATGCATCTCTCTTGTTCAACATGTATACTATTGGAAGTTTGGAATGCATGGAGATACTCGATAGAATAAATCAACCAAGCAGTATTGAAGTAGTTATTGCAGTGTTTTTTAATGGTTAAGGCAACATTGGTCAAGCCACATGTTGTTTGATATTCTGGGTGTTTTGGTTGTGAACAAATTGTGCACTGTCCAGCATCACGCCAATACACTACTAATTTATGGCTTTAGATGTTCTTCTAATCTACAATTTTGCTGCAGGCTAGCCTATCTTAATGTAAGCAAGCGAGATTACTAGAAGATACCATTGTCCGTCTAATACTGCTGCAAACCACATCAGGATTCTACTCAAACAATGTTACACACATTATCTGTTTTCTTATTAGTGATGTTATCTCTCACTCTAGCCATTTCATCCTGTTAGGTGTATGGACGTGTCTGTGTTTTAGTACGTTACTACTGTCACCTGCCATTTTCCAAAATTCATAACTTATGACCTAGAAGTCTGCAATTCCATAAGATTTTTTTCCGGTGCTAAATCTAGCTACTAGACACAAACACTACCAATCTACCAGTTAAGTCCTCCCCACTTTTATCACTATTAATCTATATATTGTTGTATTTTTTCTACCTGTATTAAGGTCATCTGGCTTTTGTGTCAGTTATCGGATATCTCCTTTATGGTAACGTAGGTGATGTGCAAGTTGTTGGAAACAAGACTGAAGCATGACTAGAGATCTATGGAACATGGCGTGTTTTTGGCACATCCATGCTATCAACAACTATATTTTTTGCATATCATTTCATTGTTGTAGAGTTAATTGTATCCGAAGATCTAGAGAAGTAACTCTCTAGCTTTGCGACAAACTGTGCATACTAAATATACTTGTATGAATGGAATTTGAGAATCCGGTTTAGTTGGTTTTAATACGTCATCCAGTATTGTTGTCCAAGTGTGTGTATTGCACGAGGCAAACTATTTTACTTTCGATCTATATCTCTCTAACCTATAGTTTATATATACTTAAAGATAACAATGACCGTGTCCTCTCATGCGCATGATCTGGAGGATTGGATGCATCTCTTCTTCACATGTGCTTTTAGCAGCCGTGTATGGAATTACCTGCAATTTTAGTGGAGGAATCTGTCGATTCACCAAAATTTATACATGTGAAGAGATCTTTCGTACGACCATGTTTTACTGAAATTTTAATGTTGGCATGTTGAAACATTTGGAAGCAGAAAAATAACTGGATATTTTAAACATGAAAATCCAAAATTCAGAGGTTGCAGGGCTGGTTTTGTGTTTGATGTCACCCTTCTTAAACATATTTTGAAAGATTATGTGGCTAGATCCATTTCTTCATGGCTAGATAATATGCCTTACCTCCTGTCCAACTTATTTGTTGGACTTTTGTACATAACTCTGTCAATATTTTTGTTCCTATTTTTTAATAAAAGGATGCAGGGCTCCCCTGAAGTAAAAGCTTCAAAACAAAACTTAGCGAATTAAAGTTACAAAATTTTAATGATTGACATTGTTAATGTGCTTGCCCACCAACCTTATTATTGTTTTAAGAGTTAATTATCTATAAACCACATCTAAGATGCTCAATAACATGTAACATAGATTCAGATCCACTCGGTAGGTCCACGATGGTTGCGTTTTCCCTTTGTTTTCAACTGTTTTGCTACAGGAAGACGTATAAACCTGGGTTTCTTTTGCTCAAGCAAAGATCCAATGCATATTGATATTCTGTTGTTTCATATTTCAAAACAAGGGTATGGCAAAATAATGGATCCATAGTCTACCGTGTAGTAATTAGCATGAATACCTCTTAGCTCTAGGATATTTGTAATTTACAAAGTAGGAACAACAAAGAGTTATGATTAAAGTATGCCATTTAGTTCTTATACATTTGAAATAGCAATCTGCAATCTAACTTCGGTGGTGATAGTTTTTCAATAATTTTCTATTCATATGTCATATGTATCCTCTATAAGCGCCCACATTTTCTCTCTTTTGTTTGGCCACGTTGTCCCGCAGCAACACGCGAGGTATCATGTAGTTTATATAAAGAAGGACTAGATGTTATTATGCGAAGATGTGTTCCAGAAGATGAACAAAAGGAGATATTGTGGATATGTCATGATAGTGCCTATGGGGGACATCATGCAGGAGATAGAACATCGCAAAAGGTGCTACAATCAGGTTTCTAGTGGCCTACCCTTTTTAAAGATGCAAGAAAATTTGTTTTATCTTGTGATGTGTCAGCGTGTTGGTAATATTTCTAGACGCAATGAAATGCCTATGAACTACTCTCTAGTTATTAAACCCTTTGATTGTTTGGGATTTGACTTTATGGGTCCTTTTCCTCCCTCAAAAGGTTATACTCATATTCTTGTTGCTGTTGATTATGTCACTAAGTGGGTAGAAGCTATACCTACAAAGAGTGCTGATGGGGAGACCTCTCTAAAAATGCTTAAGGATGTTATTTTTCCTAGGTTTGGAGTGCCTAGGTATCTTATGACTGATGGGGGTTCTCATTTCATTCAGGGTGGTTTTAGAAAGACCCTTAGCAAATATGATGATAATCATAGAATCACTTCAGCTTATCATCCCCAAACTAGTGGACAAGTAGAGTTATCAAATAGAGAAATTAAATCCATCTTGCAAAAGATTGTTAATAGATCTAGGAAAAATTGGGCTAAAACGTTGAACGATGCTTTATAGGCTTATAGGACTGCCTATAAAAACCCCACGGGGATGTCTCCTTATAAAATGGTTTATGGGAAAGCTTGTCACCTACCATTAGAATTAGAACACAAATCTTATTGGGCAGTTAAAGAACTTAATAGAGATTGTAAGCTTGCTGGTGAAAAAAGATTATTTGACTTAAGTTCGTTGGATGAATGGAGGAGTGAAGCATATGAGAATGCTAGACTCTTTAAGGAAAAAGTTAAAAGATGGCATGACAAGTGAATACTTAAGAGAGAATTCCATGTTGGTGAGAAAGTTCTATTATATAGGTCTCGTCTCAGATTTTTTGCAGGGAAACTACTGTCAAAATGGGAAGGACCTTTTATTATTGAAGAAGTGTAACGTTCAGGAGCGATAAAAATTTCTTCTTTAAAACATAACACTACACAAGAGGTGAATGGGCAGCGACTCAAGCACTATATTGCTGGGGATTCCTACAATGAAGATGTTGATGCTTTTCAAGTTATAACTCCGGAAAATTTATCAAAGACCAAATTCAGAGACCTGCAGAGTCCATTTTCAAATTGAAAAAGAGGGACGGAAATTCTGAGAAAAGTTCCACGAAAATTCTATCTAGTTATATTTTGGCAGTTTTTATCCAGCAAGGAAAGCTATGAAGCGAAAGAGGGACAGAAACGGAGCTAGGGTGGCTCACACCACCCCCTGGCGTGAGCCCCCTGGCCATGCCAGCAGGTGGTGTGGCCACCTCGGACTCCGTCCCCGACCCGTTTTCTCCCAGTACCTTCCTTTTGCTGTAAAACTTCGTAATATATAATCCTCCAGATCCCCCGAGGTTCGTATATTGTGTTCTTGTCGTGTTTTTGTTTCGATCTGTTTTTGCCAGGAACTATTCTTGAAAGCTTAGAAGCACAATGGTGCCTGCCAAGGATAAGGGAATGGATCCTATGGAGGAAGATTTCCAAGACCCCGGGCAGGAGAAGGAGATCAAGAGTGAAGGTGAAGAGGAGACAAAGCAAGGCCAAGATCCGCACACCGATAGTACCATTGCAAGCATTGCAGTGTTGGCAAGATCTGTCAGGGTCAAGAGGACTGCACGGATGTCAACTAGAGGGAAACCTCCGCGTCACTGTTTGGCTCCACAGTCACTTCCTCCACGCGCCAAGAATCCTTTCCACACCCCTATCCATAAGCATCAACACCAGAATATGCCCAAGGAGAAATTACCCTCCAATTGGGATTTGCCTTGTTCTAGCCATGCAGGAAAAGAAGACTTCAACGAGGTAGAGTGGAGAAAGAATCGCAAAAGTTGGGATCCACAACCTGACATGATCATGCACCGCATCGAGCACAACTCGGAGTTGATTCGTAAACACACCTTTGAGATTGAGGACTTGGGGAAACTGATCAAAGAGCTCATCGAGAGGATACCACCACCCCCGAAGGAGTAATTCGTCATCAGGTTTGGCATCCCCTTGGTTTGTTCCAAGCTTGGGGGAGTGTCGTGGTATCACATCACTATCTTATATCTTTTTACATTTTTAGTAGAGTCATATCATGAATAGAGAAGTTATCATGTAGGGTGGTTTGCATTATGGAAGTGTCCCCCTCTTGCTAGATATCTATGTATCCCTTGGTGTGAGTTGCCGTTATGGAATATTCATGAGAAGTTCTATCATTTACTCTTTTGCATATCTTATTTGAGTTTTCAATTCATAGTTATATGATTGATCTTGTTGTTAGTATTGGTATCACTTTGGGATCATTGAGTTAATTTAGTTGGTTTTGGCAAACCTGGCGTGGTCAGTAGCAACACTATTTTTTTGAGAATTGAATGAAAAAGATAAAAGTACTCTAAAGATATATAATTTCATCATCTTTCTTTATTGATTTTCTCATAAGTCTAGTATTCTCTAGTTAAGATCTTCTGTGCTTCCAAGGAAGATTGCATATTTGTTTTTATCACTTGTATGTTTGTTTGTTTCCTTCAACTCTTATACTTGCTACCCAGCCTTGCTAGCCAAAAACCTGTACTGAGAGGGAATTCTTCTCGTGCATCCAATCCTTAAACCAAAACCTATGCCATTTGTGTCCACCATACCTACCTATTAGCACTATTGCTATCCGAGTAAATTCATGTTTTTATTTACCTTCCAAATTAAACTTGTTATGTGAAAAATAGTGATTAAAGCTCTCACGAACTTGATGGCACACTTTACTTTCTTGCATTTAATAATCTTGAACCATTGTGTCCATCTTGTTGCGTATATGCTTGCGCTTTATAAGTTGAAGTTAGCAGAACCATGTATCATGGGGAACACTTTCAACATTGCATTGGTACTTTGTACCTAGTTGATATCATGTTCTTTTGCTTATGGATCCCGGCGGTGTGAAATAAAAGGGGAACTTGTAAGATCATGGAGTTTGTACATGTGTTAGAGAAACGCCTGGGATGCTAGCCTAAGCCATGCCTAATCATGGTGGAAACTTGCAGCATAACCATAATGAGCACTCTATGAAGCACCCTCAATAAAAACCTATGAAAATAGCAAATAAAAGGATCACTGAGATGCTCTGCTTGCCTTGTCATTTTGATTATGGGATAGCTCCTATATCATGTGCAAGGGGTACCCCTTTGGCGGTTATGATACATATGTATTTACAATGACAAGAGCTTACTTATGACTGAAGTTGAGTAGCATGAGGTTTGGTCTTCGTAAGTAAGGGGCATGAGACTTTAATTTATAACTTGTCAAGCATATCCTCTTAGTTGTGTCACTTTAACCATAATCACCTAAAGATGCTTATGATAGGGGCAATGAGAGCTGAAAGCTAATAAGTACCATAATTTTTGGAAGCTCTTTATGAAACTTGAAATCCCTACTTCCCTCTGTGATGGGCCCTTTCTTTTAATTTTTAGTTGAGTCAGTAAACCTATTCCCTTCTATCTCAGCAAGTATTTTGAGTTGTAGCTCGGTACCCGGTCGGATTTTCTCCCGAAAAATCCGAACTGGGGCGGTTTTTCCTCCCCAGGCCGGATAATTCGGGTGTCGCATGGGCCGGATAATCCGGCCCCTAGTTTTCGAGCAAAAGGATCCAAGGCGTGTTGCTCGGTATCCGGTCAGATTTTCTACCGGAAAATCCAAACTGGGGTGGTTTTTCTTCCCCAGGCCGGATAATCCAGCCTTCGCATAGGACCGGATAATCCAGCCCCCAGAAGTTGATCAAGGGCAAGCTCGGCGCGACGCTCTGAGGGGGGGGAGGCGGATTATCTGCCGAATATTCCGAGTCTGGGGCGGTGTTTCCCCAGACCGGATAATCCGGCCCTCACTTGGGCCGGATAATCCGGTCCCCAAAGGTTGCAACGACTGGTTTCTGAAGGGGGTATTAATACCCGTTCTTTCCCAACGTTCAGATCTCTTGATTCATTCGAAATTGACCAGACTTTGTGCAAGAGCTCTCATTCTCGATCTCCCACTTCAACCACCCGAAGGTCATGATCTTTGGTGGAATTGAAGGAGGAGAAGTTCATCATCATCATCATCAAGAATCAAGCGCTTCAACTCCTCTCCATTCACTTGGAGAAATCCTTGATCTAGTATTCTTGTCAATATCTAGATCTTGTTTATTGTATTTGATAAGTTTGTTTTTGTGGCAGCTTGTTGTCATTTCAGGAGCCTCCAAGTTGTTGTGGAGTTGTTGCCCCGCTAGTTGTGTAAAGGCGCCAGTGCCCGCCTTGAAGGGTACCTATAGTGGAAGGTGGATTAGGCCTATTGTGGCGAGATCCATCAGAGAACAGGGTGAGGCCTTTTGTGGCGTGGTGGTCTTAGTACCGCCCACCCCTCCAACGCAGACGTACTTCCCTTAACAAGGAAGGAACTGCGGTCAAACAAATCCTGTGTCTCCGCGTGCTTCACTTCGGTTTACTCGTTCCTCTTCCACTCGCTCTTTACTCGCTAGTAGATAGGTTTGCATATAGGGAAATTCCACCCAATAGTTTATCTAGAGAATTTACTCTTTGTGCTACTCCTAAAATTGAAAAAGAATTAAAAATTGGTGTAGCACCTATTCACCCCCCCTCCAGGTGCCCATACGATCAATTTCAATTGGTATCAGAGCCCCGGCTCTTAATTCGGGCTTAACCGCCTAAGAGTAGTATGGGTACCAAGGATGATGGAAATGAGGCTGTGGATAAGGTTACAATGGATGATCTCAATTCGTTGGAAACAACCTTGTTGAAATCCTTTGAGGCCCATATGGAGGAGATGAATCAAATGATTGCTCGCCTTACATCATTCATAGCCACATATCCATCCTCCTTTGAGGATCCCACACCATCATCTAAGGAAAAGGGTAACACCGGATCTAAGGATGATGATGATGTGGAAGGTGAAAAACTAAATGGTTCCACCTCCAAAAAGGGAAGTGGTAAGGAGGAATATAGTGAGGTTCGCCACGTATATTCCCCGACCCACCTATCCCTCATCCTCATATAAACAATAGGGGTGATCCACCCAAGCTCACTGCATCCTCTTTTAACCAATGGAAATTCCTAATGAAATCTCATGTTTGCAGCTCCTCTATTGAATTGTGGAGGATTATTGAAGAAGGTCTTCATATTGGAGATCAAACCAATCTAACGAGAAGGGAAGTTGTGGATAGCCAGTTGAATGCCACGGCTCTTCATATGATACAGCTGGGTGTGGGTCCCAAGGACATGCCACACATTGAACATCTCAACACAGCTAAAGAGGCGTGGGATGCTCTTACGGACCTTTTCGTTGGAAATGAAAGCATGAGAAGAAACATGTATGATGCCCTTAGTAATGAAGCTGAGGGATTCTACATGTTGGATGGTGAAAACCATGAGGACATGTATAGAAGACTCAATGGCATCGCAACAACATTTCGGAAGCATGGGGCCACTCACATTGATGATGCATGGATAAAAAGAAAGTATGTGAGTGCCTTAATGCCTTTCGAGCCAACGGATTTGAAGAGCCTGCAAGGTAGAGACAACTACCATCAAATGACATCCAACGAAGTCATGCAAGAAATGGCATCATTCAAAGTGGCGACAAAGAATACTGAAGATGCCCGTGCTCTCAAAGCCAATGTTGTTGAGCAAGAGGAAGATGAAGGAGATTTTGAGGGGGTATCCATGGACTGCCCCGATGAGGTCAAACGTGCTCATGGTGGTACATGGCATTCTATGCAAGGAAATTTTGGAAGGACCCTGCCAAAGCCAAGTCTGAACTTGAGCGCAAGAACGGGTCAAATGGAAGAAGAGAAAGTGGCCCAAGATTGAGAACTTGCTTCAACTGTGGAGATAGAATGTACTTTGTAGCCTAGTGTCCACATCAAAATAGAGAAGACAATGGTGGCAGCCTCATTCTTAAAGAGAAATCTAAAGCTCCTAAGAAGAAACCGTTTATTAAGAAGAATGGCCCTTTCAAGAAGCAACCCAAGATTGTCCTTGTAGCTCAAGTGGAATACTCCTCCGTAAGTGAAGATGAAGAGGATGATGATAGTTCTCGCAAAGTGGCTGCTATAGCCACCACATCGACTCCCTCCTCTCTCTTCGACTCACCAAACGAGAACGCCATCAACAACAACGCCACTTGTCTAATGGCAAGAGGATCCGAGGTATCAACTTCTAGCTCTTCATTTCCTAAGACTAACATAATTTTGGATATGGATGATCATGACAGTCTTAAAATGAAAGAAGAAGTTATTGCCTTGGATACTTTTTTCACTAACCTACAAGGTGAGCACAAACTCCATTTTGATACTCTTATGATTCAACTTGCTCAAGCCGAAGATCTCCTTGAAGAAAAGGGCAGAATTGAAAGAGAAGATGCCTTGGAGATAGCTTCTTTGAAGAATGCCTTGGAAGAGGAAGAGGAAGCTCGAGTATCTTTGGAAGAAAGACTCGAATCCCTTGAGGAGTCACAAGAAGAAGCTGTAGCTCAGCTCATTAAAGAACATGACCATGCTCTTGCCAAGGTAAAGAAACTAAAGAAAGAAAAGGTTGATTTTGGGGCTGTTCATGCTAGACTTTTGGAGAAGTTTGACAATCTTGAAAGTGCTCACAAGGCATTGAAGAGTGATCATTCTACTCTAAATGAGTCTCATGACCAGCTCCAAACTCAATTGAAACGGTATGATGTACCAAGTACCTCCACTTCATCCTTTGGAAAAGAAGATCTTGCAAGAAGTTCTCAACACAAAGGTAAAGGGGTTATTGATGAGATACTGAGCAGGCAAAGGACAAACAATAGTAAAGAAGGTCTTGGTTACATACCCAAGATAAAGAGCAAGAAAAACAACAAGAATAAGAAGAACAAGACTGCTCAATCGAAGACTAGCAACATTACCAATGACAAGACTAATCATGATGGTTTTGTAGGGATCAACAATCCTAACTTTGAACTATATTGTGATTGTTATGGTGATGTTTATGCTAGTTATGTAGGGCCTTATGATTGTTACATTCCTTGGTCTATTTGGGTTCCCAAGACCCTTGTTACTAACATGAGAGGATCCATTGAAAAATGGGTACCTAAAACCAAGAAGTAATTTTCTTGCAGGGCTATGCTTCCGGTGGTTCTAAATGGGTACTCGATAGCGGTTGTATGGGTCATATGACCAGAAGCAAGGAGATCATCACGGAGATGCGGCCAAACCTTGATCACATTACCGTCTCCTATGGTGACAAGTCAAAATCTGAGGTATTGGGTCTCGGCAAAGTTGTGGTGGCTCACGATATCTCTCTCGTGGACGTCATGCTTGTTGAGACCTTCGGGTATAACTTACTTTTAGTTCATGCCCTTGGTAAGATGGGCTTTGCAGTTTACATTGATGCTGATTTGGTGGTACTCTTGTGGAGCAAGTCTCTAAAAGTCGCTTTCGTGGGATATGTCGAAAACGACATGTACGTGGTGGACTTTTCGGGGAAAACCACTACAGGCCCGATGTGCCTTTTTGAAAAGGCTGATGCGGGCCAGCTATGGCATCGCCGACTAGCCCACGTCAATATGAGAACTTTGCAAAGTCTCCACAAGGGTGGCCACATTCTTGGACTAAAAGAAAATGTCACTTTTGCCAAAGATCGTGTTTGCAGGGCGTGTGTTGAAGGGAAAATGCATGATTCACCTCATCGAAGGAAAACCATTATCTCTTCAAAAAGGATTTTGGAGCTCCTTCATGTGGACCTCTTCGGACCTCCATCTCATGCAAGCCTCGGTGGGAAGAAGTATTGTCTAGTGATTGTTGATGATTACTCAAGATACACTTGGGTTTATTTCTTCAAGTTGAAGAGTGAAACTCAACAAACTGTCATCGACTTCGCCAATGAGCTTCAACGTCAACACAACGTCCCCATTCTGGCTATAAGGAGTGATAACCGCTCGGAGTTCAAGAACTACACCTTAAATGAGTTCCTAAGTGAAGAGGGGATAAGACATCAATATTCCGCTACGTACACCCCTCAACAAAATGGTGTAGCCGAGAGGAAGAATCGAACTCTAATGGACATGGCAAGATCAATGTTAGCCGAATTTAAATCTCCATATAACTTCTGGGCTAAAGCAATCTCTACTGCTTGTCATTCATCCAACCGTTTATACCTCCTCAAGATCTTGGACAAGATTCCGTATGAAATACTTACCGGTAACAAGCCAAACATCTCATACTTTTGGGTATTTGGGTGTAAGTGTTTCTTTCTTATTAAAGGAGTTCGTTTATCTAAGTTTGAATCTAAGGCTTTAGAAGGTATTTTTGTTGGTTATGGTGCTGAATCCCACACTTATAAAGTCTACAATAAGCTCTCCGGAACTGTTGTAGAATCTTGTAGTGTGGTGTTCGAGGAAAATGACGGTTCCCGTGCGGAGCAAGTTGGTGTTTGTGATGCAGATGTTGAAATACCCCAAGATGTTATAAGAAGAATGGGCGTGGGATTCTTCTGCCCCATTGAGGAACCCCTTGTGGCGGACCGGGAAGGACAATGCTCTACTCATATAGAGCCCTCATCTACATATACTCAACATGCTCCAACCATGGGGGCAACTCCTACACCATCTCCATCAACTGCTGAAGGTCAAGATGCTCCAGAAAGCTCCAGGCCGGATTTTCCGGTTGACACCGGATTATCCAGCCACCCCGCTACAGCTGACAATGTTGCTCCTGCTGGAGAAGATTCCAACACAAGCTCCAGGCCGGATTTTCCGGCTAGCCCCGGACTATCCGGCCCCTCACCAGTTCAAGCAAGTCCCAGGCCTCCTGATGAAGCTGCTGCAAGTACTCCCAGGCCGGATTATCTGGCCTCTCTATCAGCCGGATTATCCGGCCCTGACTCTCCAGTTCTATAGCCTCCTGTTACGGCTACGGATTCACCTCAAGGGCATGCGTCTCCACCACCTGCTACTGATGTTCCAGTTACTGATCAAGGCAGAGAAAATGCTTCCAATGAAGACTCAAGTGATGAATCTCCTCCTCCAAGAGACAACAAACTTATTGAACTTCGTCGCAAGGCTCGGGCTGATCGTAACCTTGAGTTGAGGGGTCACACTCTCGACAAGGTTGTTGGTGATCTTCAACGAAGGGTTTCTACAAGAAGAGAATTGGCCAATTTTGGTGAGCATCAAGCTCATATCTCCATGGTGGAACCTAAGAAGGTCTTTGAAGCTCTTGATGACCCAGACTGGGTTATTGCTATGCATGAAGAATTGAATAATTTCCTAAGACTAACATAATTTTGGATATGGATGATCATGACAGTCTTGAAATGAAAGAAGAAGTTATTGCCTTGGATACTTTTATCACTAACCTACAAGGTGAGCACAAACTCCATTTTGATACTCTTATGATTCAACTTGCTCAAGCCAAAGATCTCCTTGAAGAAAAGGGCAGAATTGAAAGAGAAGATGCCTTGGAGATAGATTCTTTGAAGAATGCCTTGGAAGAGGAAGAGGAAGCTCGAGTATATTTGGAAGAAAGACTCGAATCCCTTGAGGAGTCACAAGAAGAAGCTGTAGCTCAGCTCATTAAAGAACGTGACCATGCTCTTTCCAAGGTAAAGAAACTAAAGAAAGAAAAGGTTGATTTTGGCGCTGTTCATGCTAGACTTTTGGAGAAGTTTGACAATCTTGAAAGTGCTCAAAAGGCATTGAAGAGTGATCATTCTACTCTAAATGAGTCTCATGACCAGCTCCAAACTCAATTGAAACGGTATGATGTACCAAGTACCTCCACTTCATCCTTTGGAAAAGAAGATCTTGCAAGAAGTTCTCAACACAAAGGTAAAGGGGTTATTGATGAGATACTGAGCAGGCAAAGGACAAACAATAGTAAAGAAGGTCTTGGTTACATACCCAAGATAAAGAGCAAGAAAAACAACAAGAATACGAAGAACAAGACTGCTCAATCGAAGACTAGCAACATTACCAATGACAAGACTAATCATGATGGTTTTGTAGGGATCAACAATCCTAACTTTGAACTATATTGTGATTGTTATGGTGATGTTTATGCTAGTTATGTAGGGCCTTATGATTGTTACATTCCTTGGTCTATTTGGGTTCCCAAGACCCTTGTTACTAACATGAGAGGATCCATTGAAAAATGGGTACCTAAAACCAAGAAGTAATTTTCTTGCAGGGCTATGCTTCCGGTGGTTCTAAATGGGTACTCGATAGCGGTTGTACGGGTCATATGACCAGAAGCAAGGAGATCATCACGGAGATGCGGCCAAACCTTGATCACATTACCGTCTCCTATGGTGACAAGTCAAAATCTGAGGTATTGGGTCTCGGCAAAGTTGTGGTGGCTCACGATATCTCTCTCGTGGACGTCATGCTTGTTGAGACCCTCGGGTATAACTTACTTTTAGTTCATGCCCTTGGTAAGATGGGCTTTGCAGTTTACATTGATGCTGATTTGGTGGTACTCTTGTGGAGCAAGTCTCTAAAAGTCGCTTTCGTGGGATATGTCGAAAACGACATGTACGTGGTGGACTTTTCGGGGAAAACCACTACAGGCCCGATGTGCCTTTTTGAAAAGGCTGATGCGGGCTAGCTATGGCATCGCCGACTAGCCCACGTCAATATGAGAACTTTGCAAAGTCTCCACAAGGGTGGCCACATTCTTGGACTAAAAGAAAATGTCACTTTTGCCAAAGATCGTGTTTGCAGGGCGTGTGTTGAAGGGAAAATGCATGATTCACCTCATCGAAGGAAAACCATTATCTCTTCAAAAAGGATTTTGGAGCTCCTTCATGTGGACCTCTTCGGACCTCCATCTCATGCAAGCCTCGGTGGGAAGAAGTATTGTCTAGTGATTGCTGATGATTACTCAAGATACACTTGGGTTTATTTCTTCAAGTTGAAGAGTGAAACTCAACAAACTGTCATCGACTTTGCCAATGAGGTTCAACGTCAACACAACATCCCCATTATGGCTATAAGGAGTGATAACCGCTCGGAGTTCAAGAACTACACCTTAAATGAGTTCCTAAGTGAAGAGGGGATAAGACATCAATATTCCGCTACGTACACCCCTCAACAAAATGGTGTAGCCGAGAGGAAGAATCGAACTCTAATGGACATGGCAAGATCAATGTTAGCCGAATTTAAATCTCCATATAACTTCTGGGCTAAAGCAATCTCTACTGCTTGTCATTCATCCAACCGTTTATACCTCCTCAAGATCTTGGACAAGATTCCGTATGAAATACTTACCGGTAACAAGCCAAACATCTCATACTTTTGGGTATTTGGGTGTAAGTGTTTCTTTCTTATTAAAGGAGTTCGTTTATCTAAGTTTGAATCTAAGGCTTTAGAAGGTATTTTTGTTGGTTATGGTGCTGAATCCCACACTTATAAAGTCTACAATAAGCTCTCCGGAACTGTTGTAGAATCTTGTAGTGTGGTGTTCGAGGAAAATGACGGTTCCCGTGCGGAGCAAGTTGGTGTTTGTGATGCAAATGTTGAAATACCCCAAGATGTTATAAGAAGAATGGGCGTGGGATTCTTCTGCCCCATTGAGGAACACCTTGTGGCGGACCGGGAAGGACAATGCTCTACGCATATAGAGCCCGCATCTACATATACTCAACATGCTCCAACCATGGGGGCAACTCCTACACCATCTCCATCAACTGCTGAAGGTCAAGATGCTCCAGAAAGCTCCAGGCCGGATTTGCCGGTTGACACCGGATTATCCGGCCCCCCCGCTACAGCTGACAATGTTGCTCCTGCTGGAGAAGATTCCAACACAAGCTCCAGGCCAGATTTTCCGGCTAGCCCCGGACTATCCGGCCCCTCACTAGTTCAAGCAAGTCCCAGGCCTCCTGATGAAGCTGCTGCAAGTACTCCTAGGCCGGATTATCCGGCCTCTCCATCAGCCGGATTATCCGGCCCTGACTCTCCAGTTCTACAGCCTCCTGTTACGGCTACGGATTCACCTCAAGGGCATGCGTCTCCACCACATGCTACTGATGTTCCAGTTACTGATCAAGGCAGAGAAAATGCTTCCAATGAAGACTCAAGTCATGAATCTCCTCCTCCAAGAGACAACAAACTTATTGAACTTCGTCGCAAGGCTCGGGCTGATCGTAACCTTGAGTTGAGGGGTCACACTCTCGACAAGGTTGTTGGTGATCTTCGACGAAGGGTTTCTACAAGAAGAGAATTGGCCAGTTTTGTTGAGCATCAAGCTCATATCTCCATGGTGGAACCTAAGAAGGTCTTTGAAGCTCTTGAAGACCCAGACTGGGTTATTGCTATGCATGAAGAATTGAATAATTTCGAGCGCAACAAAGTCTGGAAACTCGTGGAGAAACCCAAAGAGTGCCGCAATGTTATCGGCACCAAGTGGATTTTCAAGAACAAGCAAGATGAGAATGGCATTGTTGTGAGGAATAAGGCAAGACTTGTGGCACAAGGTTACACCCAAGTTGAGGGCATCGACTTCGGCGAGACCTATGCTCCAGTGGCTCGCCTTGAGTCCATCTGTATCCTACTTGCTTATGCTGCTCATAACAATTTTAAGTTGCAGCAAATGGACGTCAAGAGTGCCTTCCTTAACGGTCCTCTACATGAGTTGGTATACGTAAAGCAACCCCCGGGGTTTGAGGATCCTAACTTTCCGAACCATGTCTACAAACTCGATAAGGCACTGTATGGCCTTAAACAAGCCCCACGTGCGTGGTATGAGCACCTTAAAGAGCTTTTGTTAGATCGTGGCTTCGAAGTTGGGCAAATCGACCCTACTCTTTTTACTAAGAAGGTTAAGGGGGAGCTCTTCGTATGCCAACTATATGTAGATGATATCATCTTTGGTTCTACTAACAAAGCTTTTAACGATGAATTTTCAAAGCTTATGACTGATAGGTTTGAGATGTCTATGATGGGGGAATTACGGTTCTTTCTTGGATTCGAGATCAAGCAACTTAGAGAAGGAACCTTTATTAATCAAGCAAAGTACATCCAAGACATGCTCAAGAGATTCAAGATGACGGATCTAAATGGTGTCACCACTCCGATGCAAACAAAGTGTCATCTTGAACTTAACCCTCATGGTAAAGATGTGAAGCAAAAGGTATACCGGTCCATGATCGGCTCTCTTCTTTACCTCTGTACTGCTCAAAGGTAGCCAACGCGCGTCGCTCGGTACCCGGTCGGATTTTCTCCCGGAAAATCCGAAATGGGGCGGTTTTTCCTCCCCAGGCCAGATAATTCGGGTGTCGCATGGGCCGGATAATCCGGCCCAGAGTTTTCGAGCAAAAGGATCCAAGGCGCGTCGCTCGGTATCCGGTCGGATTTTCTACCGGAAAATCCAAACTGGGGTGGTTTTTCTTCCCCAGGCCGGATAATCTGGCCTTCGCATAGGACCGGATAATCTAGCCCCTAGAAGTTGATCAAGGGCAAGCTCGGCGCGACGCTCTGAGGGGGGGGGGGGCGGATTACTTGCCGAATATTCCGAGTCTGGGGCGGTGTTTCCCCAGACCGGATAATCCGGCCCTCACTTGGGCCGGATAATCCGGTCCCCAAAGGTTGCAACGACTGGTTTCTGAAGGGGGTATTAATACCCCTTCTTTCCCAACGTTCAGATCTCTTGATTCATTCGAAATTGACCAGACTTTGTGCAAGAGCTCTCATTCTCGATCTCCCACTTCAACCACCCGAAGGTCTTGATCTTTGGTGGAATTGAAGGAGGAGAAGTTCATCATCATCATCATCAAGAATCAAGCGCTTCAACTCCTCTCCATTCACTTGGAGAAATCCTTGATCTAGTATTCTTGTCAATATCTAGATCTTGTTTATTGTATTTGATAAGTTTGTTTTTGTGGCAGCTTGTTGTCATTTCAGGAGCCTCCAAGTTGTTGTGGAGTTGTTGCCCCGCTAGTTGTGTAAAGGCGCCAGTGCCCGCCTTGAAGGGTACCTATAGTGGAAGGTGGATTAGGCCTATTGTGGCGAGATCCATCAGAGAACAGGGTGAGGCCTTTTGTGGCGTGGTGGTCTTAGTACCGCCCACCCCTCCAACGCAGACGTACTTCCCTTAACAAGGAAGGAACTGCGGTCAAACAAATCCTGTGTCTCCGCGTGCTTCACTTCGGTTTACTCGTTCCTCTTCCACTCGCTCTTTACTCACTAGTAGATAGGTTTGCATATAGGGAAATTCCACCCAATAGTTTATCTAGAGAATTTACTCTTTGTGCTACTCCTAAAATTGAAAAATAATTAAAAATTGGTGTAGCACCTATTCACCCCCCCTCCAGGTGCCCATACGATCAATTTCAATTGGTATCAGAGCCCCGGCTCTTAATTCGGGCTTAACCGCCTAAGAGTAGTATGGGTACCAAGGATGATGGAAATGAGGCTGTGGATATGATCTCAAGTCGTTGGAAACAACCTTGTTGAAGTCCTTTGAGGCCCATATGGAGGAGATGAATCAAATGATTGCTCGCCTTACATCATCCGTAGCCACATCTCCATCCTCCTCTAAGGATCCCACACCATCATCTAAGGAAAAGGGTAACACCGGATCCAAGGATGATGATGTGGAAGGTGAAAAACTAAATGGTTCCACCTCCAAAAAGGGAAGTGGTAAGGAGGAATATAGTGATGTGGAAGGTGAAAAACTAGCGGATATTTTTACAAAGCCACTTGATGAAGCAAGATTCTGCTATTTGAGGAATGAGCTAAATATCATTGATTCCGGGAGCTTGTCTTGATTACCCATGCACTCACTCGTACATCTCAATCCTTGTTTGGTCTAGGTGTGGGCATGGATATAGGGGGAGTGTGGTTCTAACTCATTGGGCTAACCCTCACCCCATAATGCCTAAAGCAAGATAAATCATTTCTCTTAATATCATTTTGTGATATGTGAGCTTATTGATGAGTATTGGTCGTGAATCCAAGATATATCTTCGCAGTGTCACACCATACACTCCAACAAGGTGGCTTCGGCCACCGCCCTCTCCCTTGAGGAGAATTGGATCTTTTTGGATGTTATTTTCTCTCTCATTTTCTTATGGGAATCACACTCACTCTTGGCTTTTATTTGATTTGGACTTTGCAAGTTTGAGTGTCTAGTACCATCTCAGTTTGGCTCTCTTAATCCCAAGCCTTCCCTACCCCTAAGCCATCTATTCTTGCACACAAGTCCCTTGTACACCTTGTGGGGGTGTTGCTTGGGGACGCGCGGGCCTGGTTCTGTGTGTAACAGAATACCAGATTTGACGCCGGATAATCCGGCCCAAGTGTTGGCCGGATAATCCGGCCCTGGCGGATTTCATCTTAAAGGGTAGGGCTCGGGGGAAGGGCTCATAACGAGCAGCACTTCTCCCCCAGCCCTCTCCTCCTCCACAGCCGCCGCCTGCCACCCCTCATCCTCCCCGAAGCCTCTCCGGCCACCGGATTTTCCGTGCCTCCCCAAATCTTCTTCTCCGCGCCTCCGGGTACCTTCTCCTCCGCGTTCTTCCTCCAATGAGTGAGGGTAACTCCCTCTCTCCCCATCTTTGGCTAGATGTGTATCTTGTTGGGTGGAACATTGTCTAGAAGGATGTGTTTTCGCATAGAAATCGTAGTCTTGCAGTTTCTAGGCCTGATCTACTTTTTTGCATGCAATCTAGGTGAAATCGAAAATTTCTGCCAGGGCCGGATTATCCGCCCCTGGCTAGGCCGGATAATCCGGCCTGACAGATTCGATTCTGCTTCAGTTTCACTATGGAGTATGCCTTGAGTAGTTTTGTCCTATGAACTTTTTGACTACTTTTTCCATGCTCTCTCCTGGACTTGTGTGTATGCTTATCCCCTTGCTATCGCCCTTGTTTTTGTGGCAGCTTGTTGTCATTTCGGGAGCCTCCAAGTTGTTGTGGAGTTGTTACCCCGCTAGTTGTGTAAAGGCGCCGGTGCCCGCCTCGAAGGGTACCTATAGTGGAAGGTAGATCAGGCTTGTTGTGGCGAGATCCATCGAAGAACGGGGTGAGGCCTTTTGTGGCGTGGTGGTCTTAGTACCGCCCATCCCTCCAACACAGACGTACTTCCCTTAACAAGGAAGGAACTGTGGTCAAACAAATCCTGTGTCTCCCCGTGCTTCACTTCGGTTTACTCGTTCCTCTTCCACTCGCTCTTTACTTGCTAGTAGATAGGTTTGCATATAGGGAAATTCCACCCAATAGTTTATCTAGAGAATTGACCCTTTGTGCTAAGCCTAAAATTGAAAAAGAATTAAAAATTGGTGCAGCACCAATTCACCCCCCCTCTAGGTGCCCATACGATCCATTTCACATGTGAACGTCGACTACATGACACTTCACCTATATGGGCCTAGGGGAATACATTGTGTATTTGGGTACTAATCGTAGGGGTTGCCGGAGTGACAGAAACCTGAACCCCCGTTAGGAAACCATTGCACAAGGGATGTCAGGGTCTTAGAGTTTAAAGCTGTGGTTAGGTTTCTACCTTAATTACTTTCTTGTACTTGCGGATGCTTGCAAGGGGTATAATCACAAGTATGTATTAGTGCTAGGAAGGTCGGTATATTAGCACAAGTTCACCCACACAACATTAGAAAACTAAAGAATATGAACTATATGAAGCGAAAGCACTTGATGATATTCCCGTGTGTCCTCGAGAACATTTGGTCATCTTAAAGTAATACAACCGCATTGTCCTTTGCTGAATAAAGGATTGGACCACTTGCTGCATTTATTCTTATTGTCTTTCATTTACTTGTACTTTATTTACTTGCATTATCAAAAACCACTAAAAATCCGTTTGCTAAGTATTTACAGAGAATTCCTGATCCATACCACTAGCCAGCACCTTCTGCTCCTCGTTGGGTTCGACACTCTTACTTATCGAATAAACTGCGATACACCCCCTATACTTGTGGGTCATTAGCTATTTCCCACAATTTTGGGGTACTAGGGAGATTTTGCATGGCCCGTAAGACTGGATACAACTTTGAGAGTTATGACCAAAAACTCTAGATTTTCACGTTTTATGGCCGTTCTCATGAGCTATTGCCCACAGTTTTGTGGATCCAGAGCGATATGTGTGGCAAGTAAGCCCCAATACATGTTTGAGGGATATGACCAAAAGCTCGTCGTTTCCGCGTTTCATGGCTATTTTTCATAAGCTATAGCCCACAGTTTGGGAGTTCTAGGGAGAATTACAACGACCATAAGACCGGATACATGTTTGAGAGTTATGACAAAAACTCGTCTTTTTCGCATTTTATGGATGTTTTCGTAAGCTATTGCGCATAGTTTTAGGGTTCAAGGGCGATGTAAAACGACCACAAGACCCGATACATATTTGAGAGTTATGACAAAAAAACTCGTCATTTTCATGTTTTATGGCTGTTTTCATGAGCTATTGCCCACGGTTTTAGGGTTCTAGTGTGATTTTCCTAGCCCGTTAGACCCGATACATGTTTGAGAGATATGACAAAATACTAATCTTTTTCGTGGTTTATGACCCGATACATGAGCTATTTCACACAGTTTTGGGTTCTAGGGCGATTTACAATGATCATAATACCCGGTAGATGTTTGAGTGTTATGACCAAAACCTCGTTATTTCTGTGTTTTATGGTCGTTTTCTTGAGTTATTACCCACAGTTTTGGGGTTTTAGGGCGATTTGCAAGGCTCGTAAGACCCGATACATGTTTTAGAGTTATGACCAGAAACTTGTCGTTTTCACGTTTTAATGAGCTATTGCCTACTGTTTTGGAGTTCTAGGATGATTTTCCATGACCATATTACCTGATACATGTTGGTGAGGATGACCAAAAAGTCATCGTTTTTGCATTTGATGGCCGTTTTCATGAGCTACTTCCCATAGTTTTGGGTTCCAGGACGATTTACAATGACCGTAGTACCCAATATATGTTTGAGAGTGATGACCAAAACTCATTGTTTTCATGTTTTATGGTTGTTTTCATGAGATATTTCCCATGGTTTTGGGGTTTTAGCATGATTTACAATGACTGTAAGACCCGAAACATGTTTGAGAGTTATGACCAAAAACTCGTCGTTTTCACGTTTATGGCTGTTTTATGAGCCATTGCCTACTATTTTGGGGTTCGAGGGAGATTTTCAATGACCGTAACACCCGGTACATGTTTGACAGTTATGACCAAAAACTCGTTGTTTTCGTTTTCTATGGCTATTTTCATGAGCTATTTTCAACAATTTTGGGGTTCTAGGGCGATTTCCATAGCGCATAACACCTAATACATTTTTAAGAGTTATCACTAAAATGCCTTCGTGTTCGCGTTTTATGCCCGTTTTCATGAGCTATTACCCAAAGTTTTGAGGATCTAGAGCGATATGTGTGGCAAGTAAGCCCCGATACATGTTTGAGAGATATGACCAAAAGCTCGTTGTTTACGCGTTTTATGGCCATTTTCATAAGCTATAGCCCATAGTTTGGGAGTTGTAGGGAGAATTACAACGACCGTAAGACCCGATACATGTTTCACAGTTATGTTTGACCGTAAGACCCGTTTTCATGAGCTATTGCCTGCTGTTTTGGGGTCCCACATTTTATGGCTATTTTCATGAGCTATTGCTCACGGTTGTGAGTTTCTAGGGTGATTCGCATGGCTCATTAGACCCGACACATGTTTGAGAGTTATGACCAAAAATTCGTCGTTTTCATGTTTATGGCCATTTTCATGAGGTATTGTGCATAGTTATGGGGTTTCATGGTGAGTTGCATGGCCCATAAGACCCGATACATGTTTGATAGGTATGACCAAATACTCGTCGTTTTCGTGTCCATGAGCTATTGCCCATAGTTTTGAGGTTTCATGGCGAGTTGCATGGACCGTATGACCCGATACATGTTTGAGAGATATAAGCAAAAACTCGTTGTTTTCAAGTTTTATGGCAGTTTTCATATGCTATTACCTACAGTTTTAGGATTCCAGGGTGATTTACAACGACCGTAAGACCCGATATATGTTTAAGAGTTATGACCAAAAACTCATAGTTTTTGCATTTTATGGACATTTCATGAGTTATTACTCACAGTTTTGGGTTCTAGGGAAATTTACAACGACCGTAAGACCCGATACATGTTTGAGAGTTATGACCAAAAACTCGTTGTTTCCATGTTTTATGGTCGTTTTCATGAGCTATTGCCCATAGTTTTGGGTTTTTAAGGCGATTTGCAAAGCTCGTTAGACCTGATACATGTTTGACAGTTATGACCAAGCACTCGTCATTTTCGCGTTTTATGGCCGTTTTCATGAGCTATTCCCCACAGTTTCGGGGTACCAAGGGGATTTTCTTGGCCCATAAGACTCGATACATGTCTGATATAAATGACAAAAAACTCGTTGTTTTCATGTTCTATGGCCATTTTCATAAGCTATTGCCCACGGTTTTGTGGGTTTAGGGCAATTGACAATGACCGTAACACCCGATACAAATTTGAGAGTTATGACCAAAAAGGCGTTGCTTTCGTGTTTTATGGCCGTCTTCATGAATTATTGCCCACGGTTTTAGGGTTCCAGGGCGATTTTCATGTCCTGTAAGATCTGATATATGTTTGAGAGATTTTAACATAACCTCGTTATTTTCGTGTTTTATTGTTGTTTTCATGAGCTATTTCCCACCGTTTTGAGGTTCTAGGGCGATTTACAATGACCATAAAACCCAATACATGTTTTAGAGTTATGACCAAACAATCGTCGTTTTCACGTTTTATAACCATTTTAATGAGCTATTGCCCACTATTTTGGAGTTCCAGGGAGAATTTCAATGACCATGTTAACTGATACATGTTGGTGAGGATGACCAAAATATCGTCGTTTTTGCGTTTGATGGCCTTTTTTATGAGCTATTTCCCACATTTTTAGGGTTCCAGGGCGATTTACAATGATCCTTAGACCCGATATATGTTTGAGAGTTATGACCAAAAACTCACTGTTTTCCTGTTTTATGGCCATTTTCACGAGTTATTGCCCACAGTTTTGGGGTTCCAAGGCGATTTACAACGACAGTAAGACCTGATACATGTTTGAGAGTGATGACTAAAACTCGTCGTTTTCGCGTTTGATGGTTGTTTTCATGAGCTATTGCCCATAGTTCTGGGGTTGTAGGGCGATTTACAGTGACCGTAGCACACCTGATACATGTTCGACAGTTATGACCAAAACACCCCTTATTTTCGTGTTCTATGGCCGTTTTCATGACCTATTGCCCACAATTTTGGGGTTTCAGGGCGGATTTCATGGCTTGTAAGATTCGATATATGTTTGAGAGATGTTAACATAACCTCATCGTTTTCGCGTTTTATTGTTGTTTTCATGAGCTATTGCCCACCGTTTTGAGGTTCCAGGGCGATTTACAGTGACCATAAAACCCAATACATGTTTTAGAATTATGACTAAAACCTCGTTGTTTTTGCGTTTTATGGCCGTTTTCATGAGCTATTGCCTACTATTTTGGAGTTCTAGGGAGATTTTCAATAACCATGTTACCTGATACATACCAAAAACTCGTCGATTTTGCGTTTGATGGCCGTTTTTATGAGCTATTTCCCCCATTTTTAGGGTTCCAGGGCGATTTACAATGATCCTTAGACCCGTTATATGTTTGAGAGTTATGACCAAAAACTCACTGTTTTTGTGTTTTATGGCTATTTTCTCGAGTTATTGCCCACAGTTTTGGGGTTCCACGGCAATTTGCATGGCCCGTAAGATCTGATACATGTTTGAGAGATTTGACTAAAACCTCGTCGTTTTCGCATTTTATGACCATTTTCATGAGCTATTGCCCATAGTTTTGGGGTTTCAAGGCGATTTACAACGACAGTAAGACCTGATACATGTTTGAGAGTGATGACTAAAACTCGTCGTTTTCGCATTTTATGTCTATTTTCATGAGCAGTTGCCCATAGTTTGGGGGTTTTAGGGCGATTTACAACGACCGTAAGACCCGATACATGTTTGAGAGTAATAACCAAAAACTCGTAGTTTTCACATTTTATCGACATATTCATGAGCTATTGCCCACAGTTTTGGGGTTTTAGAGCGATTTAAAATGACCGTAAGACCTAATACATGTTTGAGTTATGAGAAAAAGTCGTTGTTTTCACGTTTTATGCCCGTTTCCATGAGCTATTGCTCACAATTTTGGGTTCCAGGGCGATTTGCAACGACCGTAAGACCCGATACATTTTTGAGAATTATGACCAAAAACTCGTTGTTTCCGTGTTTTATAGACGTTTTCATGAGCTATTGCCCATAGTTTTGGGGTTTTAAGGCGATTTGCAAGGCTCGTTAGACCTGATACATGTTTGACAGTTATGACCAAGCACTCGTTGTTTTCGCGTTTTCATGAGCTACTCCCGATAGTTTCAGGGTACCAAGGGGATTTTCTTGGCCCGTAAGACTCGATACATGTTAGATATTAATAACCAAAAACTCGTTGTTTTCATGTTTTATGGCCATTTTCATAAGTTATTGCCCACGGTTTTGTGGTTTTAGGGCAATTTACAATGACCGTAAGACCTGATACATGTTTGAGAGTTATGACCAAAAACGCGTCGCTTTCGCGTTTTATAGCCGTTTTCATGAATTATTGCCCACGGTTATGGGCTCCTAGGGCGATTTTCATGGCCTGTAAGATCTGATATATGTTTGAGAGATTTTAACATAACCTCGTCATTTTCGTGTTTCATTGTTGTTTTCATGAGCTATTACCCACCGTTTTGAGGTTCCAGGGCGATTTACAATGACCATAAAACCCAATACTTGTTTTAGAGTTATGACAAAAACTCGCTGTTTTCGCGTTTTATGGCCGTTTTCATGAGCTATTGCCTACTGTTTTGGAGTTCCAGAGAGATTTTCAATGACCATGTTACCTGATACATGTTGGTGAGGATGACCAAAAACTCGTCGTTTTTGCGTTTGATGGCCGTTTCCATGAGCTATTTCCCACATTTTTAGGGTTCCAGGGCGATTTACAATGATCCTTAGACCCGATATATGTTTTAGAGTTATGACCAAAAACTCATTGTTTTCGTGTTCTATGGCCATTTTCACGAGTTATTGCCCACAGTTTTGGGGTTCCACAACAATTTGCATGGCCCGTAAGATCCGATACATGTTTCACAGATTTGACTAAAACCTCATCGTTTTCGCGTTTTATGACCATTTTCATGAGCTATTGCCCACAGTTTTGGGGTTTCAAGGCAATTTACAATGACAGTAAGACCTGATACATGATTGAGAGTGATGACTAAAACTCGTCGTTTTCGCGTTTGATGGTTGTTTGCATGAGCTATTGCCCATAGTTCTAGGGTTGTAGGGCGATTTACAGTGACCGTAGCACACCCGATACATGCTCGAGAGTTATGACCAAAACACTCGTTATTTTCGTGTTCTATGGCCGTTTTCATGACCTATTGCCCATAGTTTTGGGGTTCCAAGGCGATTTACAATGATCCTTAGACCCAATATATGTTTGAGAGTTATGACCAAAAACTCATTGCACTACTAGAGAAAAGCCTATAGGAGACATGCACATTAGAGGCGCATTTATAGTATATGCGCCTCTGATAAGATAGGCGAGGTGCACCATGCAGCCATCCGCCTCTAGTAATTAAATAGGCGAGGCGCATATCTGCAGGATGCGCCTCCTCTATCATCTGTACGGACGAAATCTAGCACCCCCATCTTATGCGAGGCGCACCAGCCGGACATGCGCCTCTAGTACTTAAATAGGCGAGGCGCATATGTGACAAATGCGCCTCGCATATCTTTGGTGGGCCCAGGTGGAGATCGGTGGTCCAATATGGAGGCGCATATAGTAAGATGTGCCTCCGATATTTACAATAGGCGAGGCGCATTAGGGAGCGTGCGCCTCAAGCAACCCCTTTGGGCCCAGGTGGCTGCATAGGCGAGGCGCATGTTGGCATGTGCGCCCAGATAGTTCAGACTATTAGAGGTGCATTTACTGCAATTTGTGCCTCGCATAACCTGGCTGACTTTTTTTTGCACCTTTTTGACACATGCACCCCACTCACTTGCCTCACTTCTTCCTCTCCACCCAAAGACAGATTTGGTCGCCCCTCCTTCTCCCCACCTCATTTCCCACATTGATTCACCATAGAATCTTGCTCAATCTCCATTGGTTGACACTCACATGTAAGTGAAGTTTCTTGCTCCTCTAGATCTACAACATGTCCCTTTACTTCTCCTCCGTCTCTCTTGCGCAAGTTGTCGTTGGAGGAAGCGTGAAGGCCTTGCTTGTATGCTCATGCGCGTTGTCGGCGACATCACGACTATATGATTGTGTTGTGGTGCATGCTTCTTTTTGTGCAGGGATTTCATTTGAGATGCCAATGTTTCGCCGGAATGTCGATTAATTTCTTTTCTGGCGAATTTCTGGCACTCGCAGATGTCCTCTTTTTAGGGGAGGACATGCCAAAATTTTCAAGCGATCCAGATGTCCATATATGCTCTAATTATTCTCTTTCTCTTTGTACCACACATAGGCGACCATGGTCCGACCACTAATTCGCAAAGCCCTCATGGATAGGTGGATGGGATGCGCGAGGACTGATATGGCACGCGCAAACAAGGCGGAGATAAGATGTCAGTGTCGTGACTGCAAGCTAATGTATCTGATAAGGCACGATTCCGGAATGCTGGAGTTGCACCTGCTCCGACGTAGTTTCATGGATGGCTACACTCAATGGATACGTGATGACGAAGATCATGATTAGGATGTCAATAATGGTCAAGATCAAGATGCCGGTCACTATCACGATGATCAAGGCACCGACGGCGGGGCAGGTGATGATCATGAAGATCAGGGTGGCGCCGGGCATGAACACGAAGATGATCAAGGTGGCACCGGGCATAAACACGAAGATCAAGGTGTTGACCATGATTCGAGCAGGCTGCGAGACCCTCATGTCCAAGATCTGCTTCTCAAGGAGACGAGTAACGCCAGAGCCACCGCTAGAGAGAAATCTAAGCTGGAGCAAATGAAGAAAGACGCGGTCACTCCATTGTTTGATGGATGCAACAACGAGGATACCCGTCTGAATGTAACGCTCAAGGCTCTAGAGATGAAGACGAAACACAAAATGACCGACGAATGCTTCGACGACAACATTGCATTCTAGCATGATATTCTTGCCAAGAAGTGTTGGGTTCGCAGCATAGAAAACAAAAAAATTCCTACGATGGGAACTATACGCCAAGATCTATCTACTAGATACAAGCAACGGGTGGATATACATCCATAGAGAACTTACCCTAGAAGACAACAAAGCTTTGTTAACGAGTTGGAACTCGTGGATGATGTAGTCATACACTTGCCGATCTCAAGATCGTGATGAAGTCCAGCAGGTCCGGCTCCAGCATGTCCATCAGATCCAGCTCCAGCAAGTCCAGCACCACCAAGTCTAGCACTGCAAAGAAGCGGTGCATCCATGATCGCACACATGTCCGGTACCCCAACAACCTCTGTCCCTCGCTCTAGCAAAGCAGCGGAAGCAGCAACTCCTTTCCAGATAAAGCCACCGGGAACATGTATCTCGCTAATCCGAGACCATGGGGAATAACTAGAGGGGGAGAGAGATCCTTCACGAGGAGGTGTGTGTTGTGAGGAGGAGAGGGGGCCTTTTATAGGGAAGAGGGGGCAACCAAGGGCCAGGGTGTGGCAGCCATGATGGTGCCCCCACCTCTTCCATCATTCATGTGGTGGATGCTCCAACCACATAAATATACCTCCACTCACACTTTCACTCACATGCATTAAATTTCCACCAACTTTAATGCAAGCTCTCATTAAATAAAACTATTTTATTTATTTTATTCAGAATTTTGTCAATTATATTAATTATCAAACATTCACATAAAACCCCCTGCAACATTTCAATATCACATGGAGAACCAGTTTCTGCAATTTCACCCGAAACAATTCCGGTTTCCATCGAAATGATTCTAGTGCTTTCTTAATATTTATATGAAACATATTTGCTCCTAAATGGCGTCGGTATCCCTTAAGTGTGTCACCCTACGATTCACAAAAAATGCAGACATGATCGAGACCTTTCTCCGATCAATAATCAGCAGCGGGACCTGGAGATCCGTACTGACTCCCACATATTCAACGATGACTCTTGTGATCGTGTGAACCTTTAATGTCGTAACTAAATCCCTTTGTATCGTGATATATTACATGCCCGAGATTCGATCATCGGCATCCCAATACCTAGTTTGATCTCATTACCGACATGCACTCTTTTCTCATTCCCATGATATAACATTCTAGTGATCACATCACTTGCTTGCAAGCTCTTTCAATGTGATATCACCGAGAGGGCCCATAGTATATCTATCCATCATCAGGATGGACAAATCCCACTCTTGATCCATGAGCCTCAACTTAACACCTTCGTAGCACTGAACCCACCTTTATAGTCACTCTGTTACGGTGTGACGTTTGATGTTATCAAGATACTCTTCCGGTGTTAGTGATTAACATGATCTTATGGTCTAAGGACTAAGACTACTTCGTATGATTTTATAGAAATATAAACATAATGACTTTGATCGTAATGCTATACTTCAGATGAATGTTCATCACATCATTTCACCAATGTTGTGACCTCGTTATTAACAACATCCAATGTTCATGATCAGGAAACCTTGATCATCTTGTTAATCAACGAGCTAGTTTATATGAGAGGCATTACTAGGAACTTTGTATTTTGTTTATTAAACACACATGTATTAACGTTTCTAATTAATACAATTATAGCATGCAAAATAAACATTTATCATAAACTAGTACAAGTGCCCGTGCGTTGCTACGGCTTCACAATTAGTATTGCATATATATATCAATAAAGTACATGCAAATTCACACGTATGGAAAAAAAGCTATAAGATATTTGAAGCCCATAGTATTCCACATATTTGAAGTACACTTCGATAACAAATATAATTTGATATCATTCAAATATAAAATAAACACTCAGACCAATTTAACTAATATAATAATATCTACTCTTGATACTCATTAGATATTGTCGCGCAATATTGGAGATATTCTCTTCTGCTTCGTTTTCACGGTACTTGAGCAAGTGCACCAAAAATTTCTTTTTTAATTCAAAAACATTCTGCATAAACAATACGGGTCATTAGCCTGAGTCTTTTATGTGGAAAATATAAATATATACGAGGTAGAACACCCACCGTGCATATGGGATGAACCAATTCTCTACCATTCCATGAGAGTATAATGTAAAAGATAAAATAACCAGACGCATTCCTGTACATGAATGCCTCCTTATTATGTTATATTGAATAGTAAAATGCAAAAAACACTTGAACTTATTTTAAGAGATATTTATCCGTCTGGACTTTCTGGAATACCAACTGGTGATCTATGTGACCAGGAAAACATACCGCCATCCCATTCTGGTTGTGCTAATCCGAGTGCTTCACTTAGGTAGATTTCAGTTCTTTGTAAATTTAATTGAATTTTGTGAGAGCAATGTATTTCGCTCTCCGACGATGGCAATACAGATAGAGGATCAAAAATAGATACAGAAGAGGCATGCTTATCGATGGAGAACAAAGTAAAATGTCCCATGGATGTATAAGGAAGAAAAACCTTCAAATGGACAACCATTAGAAACACATATGACTGGACAATGATGGATAAGTGAAACATCTTTACCAATTTGCGTGAAGAGGTTTTGTAGTCTGTGCCAGGCCAACTTTCAAGCAACGCTGCGAGAGACTGGATATTTGGATTTTTGCGCCATTTGTGACATCGTGTGGAATCGACCATGGCAGTCTAGAAAAAAAAGTTTATAAACATAGTGATAACAATATAATTGCAAGATTATAGTAACTTACACAAAAATGCAAATCCATGTAGTGCATATCCGTCTCTACCATCTGTATGATCTCATCGCATGCCACTATGCGTATAGCCAAGTTAAAACATTCATTGTCCATAGGCTTGTCCATCCTAAGTATATACTGAATTTTTTTAAGACTTAAGCCTATTGGGTATGGTTTAGATCTCTGCACCCATTCCCGCCTATCAGAAAAAATATTAAGAATAATAAAATCATAACAATGCGTATTAGGGGGAAAAACTTGTATATATAGATCAATATTGTTGCAAAATTCTAGGCAATATAGAAAAAAATGGCCCATGGATGCATATGGAAGAGTAGGTAATGGGAAAAAATCTCGCACAACACCCAACACAGGTGTTGGAGGCGTAGTTTCTGCGTGCACAACATGTAAGCATGGTCATTACAACCATTAACGACTTATTTGGAGCATAAGAAAAATGAAGATATTAAAATTACCAAAGTTAAGGATGGCTGATTGTGTTGGCGTCTCAGTACCATTTTCCATGGTCATAGATTGGAAAGCATGCTTCTTACAATTTTCATAGAATGCTTCATTTCGAAGACCTAGCAACACATGCCTTTCTCCAGGTGTTACATGTTTTCTCCCCGGTTACTAACATCCATGTTAGGGGTCACCTCCCCTGATATTTGCTCTATCGTAGGTTGGATATAAATAGGGGTTCCGCCGAAATCGGGGATATGCCAATCACTTGTGGATATGGAACCTTGAGGAGCAGGGGTATGAACAACCTCAAGGGTTCAATATGGGTTCTCCATGGCTATGGATTCTTTACTCAGACTGTTGCGTCGTGAGTCTTTGAGAGCCTGCTTAGAACGCTTTTGCTTAGGAGTCATATCGGCATAACGGAGCCTTTCCATTGCACGCTTTGCTTCAATTTGATCTGAAAACATGGCATGATATAATGGTTAGAACTAATCTGTACATGTAGTTGTGAAAACATCATCAATAAGAAATCCAATGTGCGAGATGCAATATGAATAAAACTTAGTTATATGCAGGTTGCAAGGTATCCAAATACCAGAAAGTATTTCCTTACCCGCTAACGTTCTCTTTTGTTGATAGGAAGCATGTTTTTTTGCTAGTAATTCATTTTTCTCATTGATATTCATTTGTGCATATTGTTTCCTTTTCCGCTCACGCTCTTTTTTGAGTGATTCTTCTCTTTCCGTGCTATCCATCTGTGCATTTCGTTCCCTAATTTGTTGCCTCCTCAGCTCACTTGGACATATGGGTGTTGTCTGAATGTTGATTGATGTGGGTCCAGCAACAGTTTCTATACAGAAAACTATAACAAATGTAACTACAGTAGACATGAATTAGTAGATAGTTGCATTTATTTTATTAGAAAATTAGCTGCCTTCATACCACCGACGATGCTTTCTTGCCCTTGAGATGAAATATGAGGTGGTTGCATTTGGTATGCGTCCTTTTCACCAGGGACCACATTTTCCTTGTCCCTAGCAGTGTCACATGGTTAAAACCCAAGGATCATATAAGAAACGGTAAACCATAATAATCTATATATACAATTCAATTATATTGTAATACCTGGAGATGTCTCAATGGTACAATTTGATGATACAATGACTCTCCTCTTCACATTGTATTCACGTTTTTTCTTAAGGAGAGAATCCATTTGATCAACACTAATTGAATTGTATCGGTTCCTCTCCCGCGTCCTTTTTATTTTAGCTGCATTTTGTTTAAGAAAATCCTGGAGCAAGGAGCTCCTAGGGGATTGTTGATCTGTTGAGAAGTTTGAAACCATGAAATATATATGTACTGGATTGACATAGGGAAACTAAACTATAGAGAATTTGAAATGTTTACCTGGGCTGTCGCATCTAGATTGGAAGATTGGTAGAAAATTTCGGACATAATTATCACTTTGAATTCCACTAACAGTGGAAGGATACAACAAGGTGTTGATGTTTATGGCGTTAGGTGCGGCAGGAGTATAATGCATTAAACTAACTTGTTCATGTATTGACAGAGGAGTTCCAATAACGTCTGCAAAATTGAAAGTAAAATATGTTATGCATGACTTGAGTGATATTAGATTGCTGAAAGGTAGCATTTGTAATATCCCCTACAATGGTGACAATGTGGTTTCCAGAGTTGGATATATCTATAGTTTAGTAGCTGAAGTTAGCATATGAAGGTAACGCTTCATTTGGTAGTAGAATACATTCAAAACACTACCTGGCTCAAGTGTAGTTGATGCTTGAGCAATCTTTAAGGAGTCGGCAATTGCTTGTTTTCGTTGTCGGGATTCACGTTGTTTGAGTAGGTAATGGGCTCTTTGCTCTTCGGTCATTCGGGTATACCATCCTTGACCCGATTTCTTTTTGGGGGCAAATTGTCCAGCATGCGAAGTCTGTCTAGCAAATGAGGGTGTTGCAATTTCATTGGTGCTCTGGCCTATTTCAGCATTATAACAGTCAGACGGTCCCAAGAATATTATGTTAACAATGTAAGTACATAATTTGTGATTGTGATATGTGTACCTTGCATGAGATTAGATTGTTGCAAGGTAGCATTTGTAAGATCCTCTTCGTCGCTCCCATTGTGGTCTCCAGGGTTGAAAATAAATATAGATTAGAGGACCGACTCCATAAATACATCAAGCTTAATGTCCTGAATTAAATTTTATTTTAGTGGCAAAGATGTTTGCAATACCATGTGGCTCAAGTGTAGCTAATGCTTGAGAAATATTCAGAGTCAGCAGTCGCTCGTTTTTGTTGTCGGGCTTCACGTTGTTTTTGTAGGTATTGTGCTCTTTGTTGTTCGGTCATTCGGGCATACCATCCTTGACCTCCTTTTCTTTTTTGGGCAGGCTGGTCAGCATGCGAAGGTTGTCCGGCACTTGAGGGAGTTGCAACTTCATTGGTGCTCTGGCCTATTTCAACGATCTAACTCTCAGCATGTAAACTCCAGATTATGTGATGTAAGTCTATATTTTTACCTGTAGCCGACGCGTTAGTTATGTCTTGAAATGGAGAGTGTTTTCCTCGGTAAAATGGTGAACCACTTGATTGTTGAGCCATCTGGTAAGAGCAGAAAAATTCAGGTACAAGATTTTAGAAGGTACAAGAGGAGATGATAATTGTTTCTGTAGTGGTCGATGACACATTCTTGAAATGATCTAACCCTAATTTATCAAATGTACCTCAGTGGTATTGTTTTGTTCAAAATAGAATAAATCACTTGTATGCTTTTTCCATGGTATTCCTATCCCGTGGTAGGATCAGACTCTATCATATTAACTTGATTGTTCTTACTCGTGTGTCCAGCCCAGTCATATTAACTTGGTAAATATTGTTCAAGTATTATTTGTTCCTTTTTTCTCATCAACTCACGATGATGTAACTGCCAGCCTGCTGTAATTCACTTTTAGGCGGTAGCATTTCACTTCCGCTTTGTTGAGCTGTTATCTCTTGAATTACAACTGCGGCTGTAGCAATGACACGTTGTGTCCTAATATAGTTCACTGCTATAATTACATTTCAGCGTTTTATGCAAGTGCATGTCCTGCATCAAGAGTACATTATACAGTGACATAGTGCTATGCGGTGCCAAAATGGACTTCTAGATATACAACATGCATATAGGAACCAAAACTTTCTAAGAAAAGTTTCCTCTAATTAAACTCAAAAATGTTGGAACTCTTTTTTACGAACGATGCCTTTCATGTGTTGGTATTTCCCTTTTATTTAACCTCAAAAATGGAGTAGTAACTCTTGTTTAACATCAGAGCTAGTCTCAAAAGTAGTTTCCCTTCTATTTAACCTCAAAAAATGGATTAGTAACTCTTGTTTAACCTCAGAAGTAGTAACCTCAAAAGTAGTTTCCCTTCTAAACAGTGTTGGTGTTCCTTTTTTGTGTGGTGGTGCTGGAATTTTATTCTGTTTGCTGCTGGATTTCCAGGTTTAATCCTTTGACAAATCAATTAATTCAACTTCTTCTGCACAGGCACACTGAATCGATTATTTATTGTGACTTCAACCTATCAAACTCTTTCTTCAAGACGCCAAGGAGCAGACGGTATGTGTATTTGTTGATAGCAAATATTGTTTGCTAGCTTTAAATGATGGTATGGGTATTTCTTGTGCAGCCTGCTATTGAAAAAAAAATAACAGAACATTTTGCTAACCCGTTATGTATTCCAGCGTGGCGGTACATGCAATAATTTGTTTGAATCTTTTATGGAACCAATAAATGCATTTTTTTCGAAGCTGAGCAGCTTTTGTTTCCGTTTACAACTGATGATGCTAAAAACCTAATTTCTGAAGCCTGGTTCCCAAGCGCGGCGGATTCATTGAATTGCTGGAACAAGAAATCATACAGACAGACAGAGAGTGACATACATTAGCTACCGAGACTCACCGGTTTTAGCCTTGTTGTGGGCGCAGCGGCGAGTCGGAGGTTTGTGTCACGTCAGCAACAAGTGTAGTAGCTTCGCCAGTCATCGGTGTGGTCGAGCAAGTTGACAGCGAGAAGTGCGACGCCTAGAGCACGCCGTCGCGAGGGTGCGACGAGGAGTGCAATCTATGTAGCACGCTGGCGCTGGGCGGCGGTGAGGAGTGCTGGACATGCCGTGTATTGCATTGCCGTGTAGTCAATCTTCAATCACGGTAGTAATTGCATTGCCTTTTTTCTCTGTAATTGCCGTTACATGCAATCAGCTAGTCTTTTCTGATATTAATTGCTACTATCTCTGTAATTGCCGTTACATGGAAATCAGCTAGTAATTTTTGATATTAATTGCTGCTATCTTTGTAATTGCCGTTACATGCAAATCAGCTAGTAATTTCTGATATTAATTGCTGCTATCTTTGTAATTACCGTTACATGCAAATCAGCTGCTATTAATTGCCGTTACGTGCAAATCAGGGACGTCGCGTGACCCCTTTTAATTGCCGCTATTAATTGCTGCTATTGTTAGGTGCAAATCAGGGACGTCGCACAATGTCATTCGGAAATCCTGGAGCGTTAGATCTGATAGATTTGAAGGCCGAGATCAATTGTTCCTGCCTAGTTGGAGGAAACAGAGGAAATTCGTCCTTTTTAGATAGTAGAGACATGGAATAAGATAATAACCACTTTATTATTGCCTCTCGAGCATATTCCCTTTAGTCTCCCACTTGCACTAGAGTCAATAATCTAGTTTGAAAAACTTTGCGTATTGAACACCTATGGCTTTCTGGTGTTGCATATACGCGATTGATAGTGGTTGACATAATCTCCAGATCTGACAGTTGCAGGTCCGTGTGTATTTGCATGTCTTTGCGTCTCTACGCATCACTCATTCTCAAATGAGATAGCATTGTATAAATTTGGTCCATAGGTGAGACCTTTAGTTCGTTCGGGTTAAAATATGTTGATATTATTGTCATACAATATATACTCATAGTCTTATCCCACTTTGAACCACACCTAGTTTGATCACAAACTACTTAACACAAATGCCCTCCTTTGCTGCTACTATGGCAGTCATATACTTAGCCTTTTGTTGTAGTATCTGTCACAATGTCTCAACTTTGGAACTCATCCAAATCCATCATGGAATATCCTTTCTATTACATTGTTCCACCCATAGTGTAAATTGAGATAAATTTAATTTGTATCTTGTGACAAAACTAGTATCAATGTAACACTTTACAATGAACTACCTTTAACTATTTGTCACTTATACATGATATATTCTTAATTCTTCCAAAGTTCAAAAGAATATCTTTACTATCGTCCAATGATCATCTTATGAATCATTCTGGTATGTGCTTATAACTTTTAGAGCATAGGACATATCTGGATATATACATATCACGGTATAATCGATCAAAATATTCATGTGATTTTACTCACCAAGTGTTGAAACACTTGAATCTTGATACAATCCTTTCCCTGCAGCAAGAACCTTTCTTGTTGTTTCCATATTGAACCCTTTCAATATCTCATATATGTACGTCTAGCATAACCATATTAGCGCCTCAATCTATCCATATAGACATTGAAGCCAAATATTCTGGTTTTGCCCAAGTCTTTCATCGAAATCCTATTTCAATGAAATACTTAACTTGTGTCAATAAAAGATACATCATTTCCAATGAACAATATGTACTCTGCATAATGTATTAGAAATTTGTCTCAGCGCTTCGATGAAATTAAACTCCTTTAACATTTGCATCATGGTGAAGATTCCAACTCCGCTATGCTCACTTCAACTATTGAAGTTTGCATGCCCTTTCAGCACCCTTTGAATTAACAAAACCCTTCAGACCGTGTCATGTACACATCCTAGGTAACCATTCTACTAGAAGAACCTTGTTTTGTTTATTCAACTACCATATACCAAATTATATGTAGTGGTTGCTACATTAATCCGTCAAGACTAAATATCGCTATGAAAGATCAAATCTTGTCATAGTCAACTCCTTGAACATTGACGTAAACTTCTTTCCGACATGTCGACTATTTCATAGATGTTAAACATCCATGTCTATTTCTTTATAGATCCAAACATGACAGATAGACTTCACGCCTTTCTAGAGGGTCTTCCAAGTTCAGAAACTTGATTTCTCGTCTATAGATACTATCACGGATTCTATGACTTCTTAGTCATTTTATGGAGTCAGGGCCCATCATCGCTCCTTTGCATGCAGTCGGTTCATCATTGTCAAAACAATAATGACTTCAGTTTCAAATCTTACTATTTGATTCTTACCGACCCACATGATTCAATAGAAACTCTAATCTCCAAGATTACACCATTTGTAATCACGAGAGCCATGAGCATTTTGGCCGCCACCGAGAAACTTTCTGGCGCTGCGCTACTTAGCACATATAGCTAAGGTTCAACAACCTTATCAAAGTTCTATTGTCCTCCCACTTAACTTCCCACGAAAAATTCCTTCTCAAGAAACTTGACGTTCCAAGCGACAAACTCTTTTGTCCTTGGTGTTATGGAGGAATTCCCAACAAATTCTTTGGGATAAAGACGTGCTTATCCGACTTTGGTTGTAAACATTTTACTTATGCATAGCATACCAAAATTTAAGAAAAGACAATTCGGGTTTTATCCCAAACCATAACTCATATGGTGTCATTTCAACAGATCACGATATTACTCTTTTCAGTGTAAAAGTTGTAGTCTCTAAAGCTTTAATCCTTAAAACATAATGGCAGTTTTATAAATGACACCTTTGATCTTACCATGTCAAACAAGGTTTCATTTGATCTCTCAAACATACCATACTCCAGTGGTTTATCGGGAAATGCAAATTCATGGAACAATTCCTGAAATCTTAGGTGTTTTGCTAAACCTATAACTCAAATATATTCCTTTATGATCAAATCATAAACTCTTTTATTTTCTTGTTACAATGATTTTTCACTTCATCTTGAAAGTCTTTGAACAATTTTCAAATGTTTCATACTTCTTCCTTATTAAGTAAATATATAGATATATTCACTCAAATTTCTAGAGAAAGCATATGAAGCAAAAAGATCCATCGCATATGGCTACACATAATGGACTATATACATCAACATGCATAATATCCAATAAGTTAGTCATCCGTTCCTCTTTGGCCTATGGACGGAGTTCCAATTATCTCGAGGAAAGTTTCACAAGCATCAATTGATCAAATTCAAAAGACTCCAAAAATCCATCAACATGGAGTTTCTTCATGTTTACTTTTCAATATAATTCAAATAGCAATGTCACTTCATAAGTGATCTTCCAATCATTTGTCTTACGACATTTTAGGAATAATGTTCATGGATGTGATTTCTCCAAGTAGACTTGTAAAAGTTCATCCATCCTTTATGGAATACGGTAATTATTTGAACAACCATTGTTCTCGTAATACCGGAACAAAATAACAATTATTAAAACAAATCTTGAAGGCTCGGTTTGACGACAACGAAAACACAATAACACTTTATTTGTTTTCGATGAACATCATCACTTATTATCTTGCCAGTTACTTAGGTCGTTGCAGTTCATGAATTGTGTTGTTCTATATGACACTTCACACCAACCAATTTTGTATCCAATACCTCAGAACCACATTGTTTAACAAGCAAGGAATATAGCCATAACATTTATATCTTATATATACCTAAGTTGGACATCTCTAACCTTTTCTTTTCTGCCAAATATTTTATAGATTCTCTTTCAACAATTCCTTTTCTTTTAAAAGAATCTATCAACATCAATAGTGGTGTCATTCACATGACACATAGTACAAAGTGTATATAGTCAAATACTAATACCTTTGGACTTGCACTTTGAAGTGGATCACCATCATCAAATGTTTGGTGTTCTTTCAAAAAATCCATTCTTTAGTAATCTATTAGTGTAGTAAACATTTTACTTACATCTTCTATTCATCCTTATCATGACAACATTAATGATCATGCTACTATAGCCTATAAGGAAGAATCGCGAGTATAATGTTAGTTCCCAAAACCTTTTTGGGGGATCCGGATGCCTAGCATCTCCATCCTTCACAAATTCTCATACAATATGAGAACATGTATTTTGCTAAATTATACTCTATCATAATGCAACCAAAAACATTGTCTCGGATATCACAATATCTTCCACACAAGATGGTTTCTGAAACAAGTTTTCATCTCCGAGATAATCTTGATATTAAAACAACTTTTCAATATCAATAATCATGGAGGCAAACATGATACTTTAGATACTAACATTGAAATTCTTACTCTTGATTTAATACTACTTATTAAACTTCATGGAGTAAATAGAGTTTCCTGAAAGTTTGCAATAGGACTTCTAAACTTTAAATTGACATTCAAAACAATATGATACCAGTTCGTAAAGTAAATATCCAGAATTCTATAGTTCTATTATCTCAATTAAAACTAAGCATAAGATAGTGAACAGATGCCAATGACTACAACAAATTATTCAAATTCACTTCGATTTAGTTTATGACAAATTGAGTTCGACTAATCTAAATTAGAAATGAACTCCCACTCAAAAACAACATCCCTCATGCCCTTTTGGTGATTACATGAACCAAATCCACTACACCAAGTCCGATCATCACGTGAGTCGGTGTAGCTTCAAAGGTGAGCATCAATATGGACATCACATCAACTATATGACTCATGCTTAACCTTTCGTTCCATGTTCCGAAGCCATGTCTGTACATGCTAGGCTCGCCAAGTAAGAACCTTAGTAATCGCGTGTGTAAAACTGTCTTACACCCGTTGTATGAAAGTGTAGAGTCGAGTACACCCGATCATCACGTGATGTCTCGAAACACGATCCATAGAACGGTGCATACTTAAGGAAGAACACATTTTATCTTGATATTTAAATGAGGGATCATCTTATAATGCTACTAAAACGCCAAACTAACAATATAAGATGCAAACATCATATGTGTAAAGTGGAATGATATGGTCCATGCATTTGATCTCTATCATATGCATCGTGGTATGATTTTTATCATTCCTTTGTGTGTAAGTCCAAGGCCTATGGAACTTACATGTTAAGTGTGTTGTAAGAGTATCTACCATACATCTACTTACAACATTACCATATCAAGACACTAGCCCAGCAACGATCTAAACTAGACGCCTCTAATTTATCCATTGCAAGTTTTAGGCGGCTTAGGGCTTTCAGAGATAGAACCGGTCTTACCTATGAACATGGAACCACAACGATGATAACTAAGTTATTAGAAACTCGTTGTAAATCATATATTGACTATAGTAGGACACACAGACACCCGCTAGCCACTTATGCAAAACTAGTTGCATGTCAGTCGTGGAACGGGTCTCATGTGCGATGACGTGTAAGGTTGGTCCGGGCCGCTTCATCCCACTATGCCACCAATATCTAAAATACATAAAAGATGCAATAACATGATCATGATCGCCCACATATAAACATATGTGTACTACCCATGCAAAGCACCTACGCATAGATCAGGCTCTGATACTACTGTTTGGTTCGCAGCATAAAAAACAAAAAAATTCCTACAATGGGAACTATACGCCAAGATCTATCTACTAGATACAAGCAACGGGTGGATATACATCCATAGAGAACTTACCCTCAAAGACAAAAAAGCTTTGTTAACGAGTTGGAACTCGTGGATGATGTAGTCATACACTTGCCGATCTCAAGATCGTGATGAAGTCCAACAGTTCTGGCTCCAGCACGTCCATCAGATCCAGCTCCAGCAAGTCTAGCACCACCAAGTCCAACACCGCAAAGCAGCGGTGCATCCATGATCGCACACACGTCTGGTACCCCGATAATCTCCGTCCATCGCTCCAGCAAAGCAGTGGAAGCAGCAACTCCTTTCCGGATAAAGCCACCGGGAACATGTATCTTGCTAATCCCAGACAATGGGGAATAACTAGAGGGGGAGAGAGATCCTTCACGAGGAGGTCTGTGTTGTGAGAAGGAGAGGGGGGCAACCAAAGGCCATGGCATGGCAGCCATGGTGGTGCCCCCACCTCTTCCATCATTCATGTGGTGGATGCTCCACTCACATAAATATGCCTCCACTCACACTTCCACTGACATGCATTAAATTTCCACCAAATTTAATGCAAGCTCTCATTAAATAAAACTATTTTATTTATTTTATTCAGAATTTTTTCAATTACATTAATTAACAAACATTCACATAAACCCCCCTGCAACATTTCAATATCACATGCAGAACCAGTTTCTGCAATTTCACCCAAAGCAATTCCGGTTTCCATCAAAATGATTCCAGCGCTTTCTTAATCTTTATCTGAAACATATTTGCTCCTAAATGGTGTCGGTATCCCTTAAATGTGTTAGACTACGGTTCGCGAATAATGCAGACATGATCGAGACCCTTCTCCGATCAATAATCAGCAGCGGGACCTGGAGATCGATACTGACTCCCACATATTCAACAATGACTCTTGTGATCGTGTGAACCTTTAATGTCGTAACTAAATCCCTTTGTCTCGTGATATATTACATGCCCGAGATTCGATCATCGACATCCAAATACCTAGTTTGATCTCGTTACCGACATGCACTCTTTTCTTGTTCCCATGATATAACATTCTTGTGATCACATCACTTGCTTGCAAGCTCTTTCAATGTGATATCACCGAGAGAGGGCCCAGAGTATATCTTTCTGTCATCGGGATGGAAAAATCCCACTCTTGATCCATGAGCCTCAACAGAACACCTTCGTAGCACTGCACCCACCTTCATAGTCACCCTGTTACGGTGTGACGTTTGATGTTATCAAGATACTCTTCCGGTGTTAGTGATTAACATGATCTCATGGTCTAAGGACTAAGACTACTTTGTATGATGTTATAGCAATATAAACATAATTACTTTGATCGTAATGCTATACTTCGGATGAATGTTCATCACATCATTCCACCAATGTTGTGACCTTGTTATTAACAACATCCAATGTACATGATCAGGAAACCTTGATCATCTTGCTAATCAACGAGCTAGTTTATATGAGAGGCATTACTAGGAACTTTGTATTTTGTTTATTAAACACACATGTATTAACATTTCCAATTAATACAATTATAGCATGCAAAATAAACATTTATCATAAACATGGAATAAGATAATAACCACTTTATTATTGCCTATCGGGCATATTCCCTTCAAGAAGGGGAACACATGTCCGACTAGTATCACTGAGACCAATAAAGTCGCGTGCCCTCTCAATCTACCGCACGTGAAATACCACGTCGGCATAAATGATTGCATCATCTACTGGGGCGAGGACGCGGAGAAGACCACTTGTCTGGTGTGCAAGACCTCTCGATACAAGAGAGGGGCCAAGAAATCTCCTAGAAAGGTGGTGTGGTACTTTCCTCTAACTCCTCGTCTATAGCAGTATTTCGCGGACCCTAAGGAAGCAGAGCTGATGCGCTGGCACACGGAAAGAAAGAGGCCGGAAGACGATGATCTAGAGAAGGAGGAAATGTTGAGGCACCCTTCGGATGCTTGCTAGTGGAAGGCGTTGGACCTCCAATATTACCAACATTTCTGGAAAGATTCAAGGAACCTCAGGCTAGGCGTGAGCACTGACGGACTCAATCCGTCCGAAAGCCAGAGCAGCACACACAACACATGGCCCGTGTTTGTATGGATCTACAACCTCCCCCTGGTTGTGCATGAAGAAGAAGTACGTAACCATGAGTATGCTAGTTCAAGAGCCAAAAAACCCGGTACAAACATCAATCTGTATCTGACGTTGTTGAAAGATGAGCTGGCCACATTATGAGAAGGAGCCCGTACATGGGATGCCTCGAGATAAGAATACTTAGACATGAGAGCGGCGGTGATCACGTCGGTGCAAGACTACCCCGGTTAAGGATACTTCTCAAGGCAGGTGGTCCAAGGATTCTATGGGTGCGTTAGGTGCAAAGATAATACAACGTACCGCCAGCTACAGAAATATCCCGGATCCGAGAAAACCGTGTTCCTTGGGGCTCGGAGGTGGCTTCCCAAGAATCATGCCTGGAGAAAGCTAGGAGATCTATTCGATGGGGCAGTCGAGCTCCGAGGAATCCCGGACAAGAGGAGCGGCACGCAAATCTACGAGTTGTTGAATAACTGGAAGGAATGCCCTTCACCAGGAAAGACCTAGAAGAAGCTAGAGCCGCTGCTGAAGGTATGGAAGGTGAGGTCTGTTTTCTGGGACTTGCTATACTGGAAGATCCTTTACGTGCCTCATAGCCTCGATCTCATGCATATCACGAAGAATGTGGGCGAGAGTCTGCTTGCCACCCTCCTTAACACCGAAAACACCAAAGATGGGCCGAAGGCAAGGAACGACTTGAAGCATATGGGCATCAGGGATGAACTCCAACAACCATCTAGCGATGAAGAGGAGGAGGACGAGGATGAGGAGATGGAAACGCAGAATAGCCATCGTCGCAAGGGAAAAAAGCAGGTCAAGAAGGGAGAGGTCAAGCTCAAGGCCTCGTGCTTCGCTCTGAGTAAGAAGGAGGCCATATAGTTTGTGAAGTGCCTCCTCGGAGTCAAATTTCCGAACGGCTATGCGGGGAACATAAGCAGATGGCCAGACGAGGCGAAGCAGCGCTTCAGCGGGATGAAGTCTCACGATGTCGCCGTGCTAATGACGTAGGTACTCCCAGTCGCGATCCGAGGTATAATGGACAAGAACGTCCGTGAAACGTTGTTTGGCCTCTGCAACTTTTTCGATGTGATCTCTCAGAGGTCGATAGGCATTAAGCAGCTCACGAGGCTACAGGACAAGGTCGTGGTGATACTATGCGAGCTCCAGATCTATCCCCCCTCCCCCCGCATTCTTCGACGTCATGCTTCATCTGCTTCTCCATGTCGTGGAGTATATCGTCCAGCTTGGTCCTCCGTTTCTACGAAGCATGATGCTGTTCGAAAGGCTCAATGGACACATCAAAGGATACGTTAAGAATAGGTGCCATCCAGATGGTATCATAGCAAACGACTTCCTAGCTGAAGAGTGCATCTCTTTCTGCTCAAACTTTCTACAAACCGAGACCCCTCTTGGTCTGACATTCAACAAGCACCTCGGGAGGCTCGCTGGATGCGGTCACCCCGAGGGTCGGCGCCCAAAGCATGTCTACATCGAGGGCTGAACCTCGAACTTTGAAAGAGCAAACCTGGTCGCGCTACAGCACCTGCAGGTGGTCGATCCATACATATATGAGCACAAAGAGTTTATCAAGAAGAATTACGCTGACTAGGTGCGCCAGCACTCGGAGGAAGATGTTATCAAGGAGCACAACTCCGGTTTCACGCGATGGTTCAGGGAGAAGGTCATTACTAATCCACCGTAGGGCGAGTACTCGGAGGAATATATACTCATATTCTCCTTGTCGCGGGGTGCCTCGCATAACCTGATGACCTATCAGGCATACGATATCAACGGATAGACGTTCTATATAGAGGAAAAGGACAATAACTGCGATTACTAGAACTCAGGGGTTACGGGGATATTCTACACCGGCGACGTCCCGAAAAGATACTACGGAAGGATCGAGGAGATTTGGGAGCTCGACTATGTTACGGAGAAGGTGACGATTTTCCGTGTCAGGTGGGCCAAGAGCGTCGAGAAAGAAGGCCGATATTTCACCACCATGGTTATACCGTCAAAGACCACCGGCAACACCATATGTGAAGTTTGGCGTGCACGTGTTCCACCACAACACCAAGTTCGCCTGCATCAAGCAGCCATCTGGCCGTAGGAAGGATGCCTTCTATGCCATTTACCACATGAAGGCGTTCTTCAATGACATAGAGAGCAAAACGCTGCCATCTGACCTTGCGAAGTGGGCTGAAAGGCTTGCAACAATACATGTTCGCAACCTCAGGCAGCACATCTTCGCCATCCAGGAGGAGCTCGTGACAATCGTGCACTAGGGAGTCATGAAATTCGGGGGCCTCTTCTACAGCAGCCATACACCGCCCAACAAGGAGATAGAGGAACGCTTAGCGCAACAGGGTGACCGCAGGACATTCATGCAGATGGCGAAAACTTGGTCGGGCTTCATCAATTCCCCCTTAAGCCGACTCAACAACCGAAGAAGTCTTGATGATTGCATTGCCTGGGTAGCTAGCTGTTAGTTATGAACTCGTGTTGTAACCTCTTATCACTATGTTAAACTTGCCTAGCAAAACCTCTAGAGTATGTTTCGTCAACCGTTGAACTTGATTGTGAGCGACACTAGCTAGTTATTTGTGTTATGAACTATTTTAAGTGCTTGTTGCTTTTCATTCGTTATTGCCACCCTACTTCCTGTGGTTTGCTTTCTTTGTCTTTACTATAAATGCCGATGATTAAAACGTGTTGTGGCGTCATGTGTGTGACCATGCCGTTGCTGGATCTGGTGTGCCAAGTAGACTACAGGTTTGTGCATATACTCTACTTTCCGCACCAGATCCATCAGCGGCATTGTCATTTTCCATGCCCAACCTAAGTATGAGGCAACTATTTCATCTCGTAGCCCCAAAGTCGAAACAGGACAGATATTTTCAAGATTCATATACATAGGACATAATATGTCTAATGGCAAGCCAAGGAAAGGATTCTGGGTCCACGGCAACGAATCCTTTTGACACACCAAACTCGAAATGAGTCATTGCCATGGAGACCGAATCCTTTCCTTGGTTTTCCATTAGGAATAACATGCCCATGCTACATGAATTTTGGAAGTATTTCTCTTCTTTTGTCTTTGGTGATATCACATTGTAGCCCCAAAGTCGAAAGGAAGAAAGACATTGCTTCACTTTTCGTATAACACTGGCGACATTGTTATATGAATTGTGGAATGATTTCTTTCCTTTCGTCTTTGGCGATACAATGAAACGATAAACTATTTTATCTCGTAGCCCCAAAGTCGAAAGAGGACAAATATTTTCGAGATTCATATACATAAGACATAATATGTTCAGTGGCAAGCCCAGGAAAGGATTCTGGGTCCACGACAATGACTCCTTTCGACACACCAAACTCGAAATGAGTCATTGCCATGGAGACCGAATCATTTCCTGGCTTTACCACTGGCCATATCATGCCCATGCTATATGAATCGTGGAAGTATTTCTCTTCTTTTGTCTTTGGCAATACGAATAGATTAGATAGCGTTAATTAAATGAAATGGTGAAGTATTTAGCTTCAAATATCTCATTGTAGCCCCAAAGTCGAAAGGAAAGACATTGCTTCACTATTCATATAGCACTGGCGACATTGTTATTTGAATCGTGGAATGATTTCTTTCCTTTCGTATTTGGCGATACAATGAAATGATAAACTATTTCATCTCGTAGCCCCAAAGTCGAAAGAGGACGGATATTTTCGAGATTCATATACATAGGACATAATATGTTCAGCGGCAAGCCATGGAAAGGGTTCTGGGTCCTCGGCAATGACTCCTTTAGACACACCAAACTTGAAATTAGTCGTTGCCGTGGAGACCGAATCCTTTCCTTGCTTTGCCGCTGGACATATCATCCCCATGCTATATGAATCATGGAAGTATTTCTCTTCTTTTGTCTTTAGCGATACGAATAGATTAGATAGCGTGAATTAAATGAAATGGTGAAGTATTTAGTTTCAAATATCTCATTATAGCCCCAAAGTTGAAAGGAAATACATTACTTCACTATTTGTCTTTGGCGATACAATGAAATGATAAACTATTCCATCTCTTAGCCCTAAAGTCGAAAAATGACAGATATTTTCGATATTCATATACATAGAACATAATATGTTAAGGGGCAAGCCAAGGAAAGGGTTCTGGGTCCACGACAATGACTCCTTTAGACTCACCAAACTCGAAATGAGTCGTTGTTGTGGAGACCTAATCCTTTCTTTGGTTTACCTCTTGACATATCATGCTCATGCTATATGAACCATGGAAGTATTTCTCTTCTTTTGTCTTTGGCGATACGAATAGTATGAGGCATGAATCCAAGTCATTCTTGGTTTGCTTTTTTTGTCTTTCTTCGAAATGCCGATGATTAGAACATGTTGTGGCGTCATGTGTATGACTATGCCACTGTTTGATATCGTGTTCCAAGTAGACTAGTAATTTGTGCATACTCTACTTGCCGCACGAGATCAAACAGCGAGCATTGTTATTTCCATGCCCAACCTAAGTATGAGGCACTAATGCAAGTCATTCTTAGTTTGCTTTTTTTTGTCTTTCTTTGAAATGCCGATGATTAGAACGTGTTGTGGCGTCATGTGTATGACTATGCCGCTGTTTGATCTCGTGTGCCAAGTAGACTAGTAATTTGGGCATATACTCTACTTGCCGCACGAGATCAAACAGCGAGCATTGTTATTTCCATGCCCAACCTAAATATGAGGCACTAATGCAAGTCATTCTTGGTTTGCTTTTTTTGTCTTTCTTCAAAATGCCGATGATTAGAACGTGATTTCTTACATCTTGTTGCACCCATATATATATATATGCATGATCTTATCTTGTGAACTGCTATTGCTTTGCACTGACATAGATAATATCATCTATCTTGTGTATAGGAGATGGCGAAGTGCTATGTCGTGTACGCCGGCAAGGTTCCAGGTGTGTACGAGGAATGGGAAGACTGCCAGAAGCAAGTGAACAAATTCTCGGGCAACAGCTACAAAGGCTACAAGACTAGAGAGGTGGCGGATGAGAAGTGGAGGAGGCACGTGAGGAAGAAGTGGAGGAACTTCCTCGTGATCACAACCTTGTTGCTCTTCATGGTAGGTTATGTACTCTACTTGATCTAGATAGAGCTTCGTCGTTAGAGTTGTAATGTAATTGTGAACTTGTACTCACAGGTGTGAACTTGTAGTACAAACACTTGGTGTTGTGTGAAAACTTGGCACTTTTTTACGTATGAACGCGTATGTCGCGACTGATGTGTAATATACTTGTATTCATGTTGGTTCAATTATGCTTTTACCAATTGCAAGTTTCTAGAAAATTCTGTATTGTTTATACAGTATTCTGGACTGTATTGTATATATTTGAATACCTATAACTGTAATTTGAAAATTGCTGTAAAATTTGAATTTCAAAAATATACCCGAGGCGCATATGGGAAGTATCGGAGGCACATATTGGGTACCACCCGAGGCGCATACCACCACATATGCGATGCGCATACCACATGCGCCTCCTATACTTCATATACGTGAGGCGCATATACTGATATGTGCCTCGCATATATGAAGTATAGGAGGCGCATGTGATATGTGCCTCGCATAACATATACTAGAGGCGCATATGATATGCGCCTCGCATAACAAATACTAGAGGCATGGCGCTAGAGGCGCGGCGCTAGAGGCGTGATACATTGCAAATGTATCTATAATTTTTGATGTTCCATGCTTGGTTTTATCTACTTTCTTATGTTTTGTCCACACTTTGGAGTACTTTTCATATGATTTCTTGGACTACCTATTAACAAGAGCCATGGTTCCAGTTGCCTATTTTCTGTTGTTTTTGGTTCCAAGAAAGTCAGAAAATGAATATTCTCAGAATTGGACGGGACAAAAGCCAATATGCCTATTTTTCCCAAAGACTCACGGAGCCAGAATACGACACGGAGAGGGGCCACAGGGTGGCACACCACCCCTAGGCGCGGGTCACCCCTGGCCGTGCCATCAGGGGGTGTGGGCCCCCTGGCCGCCCACCGACCTTGCCTCTTCGCCTATAAGAAGCCTCCAGATACATAAACCCTAAATAATCAAGCCTCCAGCCACAAAAAGTTCCGCAGCGCCGCCGCCACCAAAGGGGAGTTTCGGGGGACAGAAAGTCTTTGTTCCGGCACCCTGCCGGGACGGGGAAGTGCACCCGGAGCCATCTCCATCGATCTCCACCACCATCTCCATCACCATTGCTGATTCCCATGAGGAGGGAGTAGTTCTCTCTCGAGGCTATGGGTTCTACCGGTAGCTATGTGTTCATCTCTCTCTATGCATGATCTTATTGAGATCATGAGCTTGTAATCTATAGATCTACCTTTCTACTCAAGTGCTTTAATAGGTCTCTGCTCTCTCCATGTGTGTGAAAGTGACAGCGTGCACACCATGGTGGCACTTAGGCTAGAGATTACAAATACTTGTTATGAGTTATATTTGGAGTTGGATGTCTTTATGAAATTGTGGTGTTTGTTGGAACCATCTAGTGCTCAAGGTGACAGTGTGGGGTTATCCAGATGGGAAAGGCTTACTTTGAGGTGTGCTGTTATAGGCCTACCATGGATTAGAGTGTCCAACCAGAGAGTAGTTAAGAGTAGTATCATAAAGAGAAGATATTTATATGAGAGTGTTCACTAGTGAAAGTATGATCCCTAGGCATTGTTTTTAAGCATTGAAACATCGTTTTCTACTAGATATGTTACATGTTTGCTTGCTTCCATCTTTATTTAAGTCTTACTTTAGTCTTTTCCATGCCATCAAGCTATTTTCTATCACCGTTACCACTTATAATTAACTTTACCACTTGTATTTTACTATCTCTTCGCCGAACTAGTCCACCTATACACTTGACAAGTGTATTGGGTGTGTTGGGGACACAAGAGACTTCTTGTATCTTGATTGCAGGATGGCTTGAGAGAGTATACCTTTGACCACTTCCTCCCTGAGTTCGATAAACCTTGGGTGATCCACTTAAGGAAAAACTTGCTGCTGTTCTACAAACCTCTACACTTGGAGGCCCAACAACTGTCTACAAGAATAGAAGTGCGTAGACATCAAGCTATTTTTTGGCGCCGTTGCCGGGGAGGTAAGGTAAAAGGTACTCACATCCTCTGGTGTGAGTGCTCGAAGTTATTTCCTTTAGATTCTGCAATTTTGTCTTTTTTTTCTTGTTTTCACCAGTTAGGCTTAATGGAAAACAAAAAAAAATTAGAGAGCTTTAAAAAATTAGAGAGCTTTAAAAATTAGAGAGCAATAATGGTATTTATCTTGAGTTAGGACATGAAGTGTTTGAAGAGAAAATTTAAAAACCTATGGAACTTTATTTGCATGCTAATAGCAATGTTGTTAGTATGAATTCTTTGAACACCATTATTGCTAATGCTATGGAAAAGTTTAAGCTTGGGGAAGCTGGTTTTGATGAGAATGATCTTTTTAGTCCCCCAAGCATGGAGGAGAAAATTTACTTTGATGATACTAAACCTACAATATATGATGATTACAATGATGAGTATGATATTTTCATTCCACCTACTATTGAGGAGAAAGTTAATTATGATTACAATATGCCTCCTATATTTGATGATTATGGTGATGAGAATAATGATGATAGCTATTTTGTTGAATTTGCTCCCACTATGCTTATGTGGAGAGTAATAATGATTATATGCATGTGGATCATGATAAGAAAGTTTTATGTGATAGTTATATTGTTAATTTTATTCATGATGCTACTGAAAGTTATTTTGAGAAAGGGAAACATGGTCTTATGTATCTCAACATTATTAAGTTTCCCCTCTTTATGTTGAAAGTCTTGAAGTTGCACTTGTTTTGCTTTCCTATGCTTGTTGCTTTGTACTTTCATGACTTGTTTATTTACAAGATTCCTATGCATAGGAAGTGGGTTAGACTTAAATGTGTTTTGAATTTGCTTCTTGATGCTCTCTTTTACTTCAATTCATATTTCTTATGTGAGCATCTTCTCAAACTATCATGCCTAACTTAAAGGTGTTAAAGAAAAGTACTTATTGGGAGATAACCCAAAAGTTTTAGATGAGTCTTGGAAGTTATTATCTCTATAATAACCACTCCTTATCCTTTTTATTTGCTTTTTGTGCCAAGAGTAACCTCTAATGAGAGGGAAGTAATGATTGGGAAAGTTGTTGTCCCGAAACAGATTTCTGTGCTTCACCATAAAAATTCGTGTAAAATCTCTGCCCGTCCTTTTTAGGCGTGAATTTTTGTGCTTCTGACACAGGTTGTTATCTAAATTGCATTAGTTCAACACTTTTTGATTTGAGCAACATATGGTCTTCGAAAAAATTCGTCTTTACCTGGTGGTCTGTTTTGACAGATTTCTGCCATTATTTGGATTTGCTTCTTGTTGGTTCCTTTTGAGTTCTTTTGGGGAATTGAGATCTTTGAGGGAAGTGCTACAGTAGCTAGTGTTTTAATGGAAGTTTATTGGTGTTAGAACTGAACCTAAAGACCTATTATCTTGAGTGCACTAATGTTGCTAATAAAGATTGTGTGAAGTTCTGTATGAAGGAAAAAATTTAGGTGTATGGAAGGAATGAGTAATGAGATGAAGAATGGACTAAAGCTCAAGCTTGGGGATGCCACGCGTGTCACCCCAAGAAATATCCAAAAAGTACAAGCGTCAAAGTTTGGGGATGCCCAAGGCATCCCCTTCTTCATCAATAAAAATCCAGGTTTCTTCCAAACACTTCATTTTTATTGTTATACATAGTTGTGTTGTTCTTGGAGCGTCGTCTTTTCCATTTTCGTTTTGGTTTTTCATTTGCTTGGTTTTCTTAGTTTGCTGAATAAATTGGTTGGACCCCCTCTTTCATGCATTGGTTTTCAAATAGTTTGGTTTGGATTGGAAAAGAGTAGGAAAGTTCATGCTTAAGTGGTAAAAAGAGCTTGTTTTTTACTGTGGCCTATGCTTTGTCATGCCATGTTTCATATTCTTTTGTCTTTATTCTTAGTATTCTTTTCTGTAGCATGACTTGTTATAAACAATTGAGATTGCTTAATATGCCTTGGATGAATCATGCGTAGTTTTAGCATATTAAAGCATAGTATTGTGGTATTCTCTTTTGATGCTTTATTTGGGTTGACTTGGCGCATGCTCACACCATGTTATGACTATCCAAAGTCACCATAGCCTTTATGATCCTTTAGTTTTCAACTTGTAGTATCACTTTATGCTTTGATTAATGATGTTTTGTTGCTCTGCATGATTATGGCCATTATTGCTCTCTTAGTTTGTCGCTCCCAGTCTTTTGCTAGCCTCCGTAACCAAGTATGAGTCCCACTCATGCATCCAACTCCTAAAACCAAGTTATTCCAAAGAGTCCACCATACCTACCTATTAGCATTTACTATTCCAAGTATATTCATGTTTTTATCTACCTTCCAAATTAAACTTGTTATGTGAAAATTAGTGATTAAAGCTCTCACGAACTTGATGGCACACTTTAATTTTTTGCATCTAATAAACTTGAACCATTGGGTCCTTCTTTGTTGCATATATGCTTGCGCTTTGTAAGTTGAAGTTAGCAGAACCATGTATCATGGGGAGCGCTTTCAACATTGCACTTGTACTTTGTACCCCGTTGATATCATGTTCTTTTGCTTATGGATCCCGACGGTGTGAAATAAAAGTGGCACTTGTAAGATCATGGAGTTTGTATGTGTGTTAGAGAAACGCCTGGGCCGCTAGCCTAAGCCATGCCTAATCATGGTGGAAACTTGCAGCATAACCATAATGAGCACTCTATGAAGCATCCTCAATAAAAACCTATGCAAATAGCAAATAAAAAGCTCGTTGAGATGCTCATTGTCTGCTTGCCTTGTCATTTTGATTATGGGATAGCTCATGTATCATGTGCAAGGGGTACCCCGTTGGAGGTTCTCTATGATACATATGTACTTACAATGACAACAGCTTACTTGTGATAAAGTTGAGTAGCATGAGGTTCGGTCTTCGTAAGTAAGGGGCATGAGATTTCAGCTTATAACTTGTCAAGCATATCCTCTTAGTTGTGTCACTTTAACCTAAATCACCTAAAGATGCTTATGATAGGGGCAATGAGAGCTGAAAGCTATAAGTACCATAATTTTTGGAAGCTCTTTATGAAACTTGAATCTCTGCTTCCTTCTATGAAGGCCTTTCTTCCACTTTTATGTTGAGTCTCCACCTTCTACCTTTATGCACCTATTTTGAGAGCATGGTGGCCATTCTTAGTTCTATGTGCATTGTCCCAAGACTTGTTGATTGAGGCATAGCTTTGATATTGCTTGTTTAAACTATTTGTATCTAGTCACTCTTATGAACTTTGAAGGTGACCTATGCATTTATACTTGCTACTCTATGAGGGACAAGTTGAACGCCACTATGTTATGTTTTCTTTATGTGAAACAAACAAATGTCTTGCAAAGCATTGTTATTCATGAATCTTTTGTTTGTGCCTTTTAATGTTGCAACATAGTTTCTTTGTCTTATTGCTAGAACTTTGTCTTTCATGTTATAATTGAAGTACTATGATCCCAGCTTTGAATGTTTTACAAATACTTTGATCAAGTTTATGATGGTGCATGTCACCTCAAAAATTATTCTTTCTTTTTATCACTTACCTACTCGAGGACAAGCAGTAGTTAAGCTTGGGGATGTTGATACATTGCAAATGTATCTATAATTTTTGATGTTCCATGCTTGGTTTTATCTACTTATGTTTTGTCCACACTTTGGAGTACTTTTCATATCATTTCTTGGACTAACCAATTAACAAGAGCCACAGTGCCAGTTGCCGGTTTTCTGCTGTTTTTGGTTCTAGGAAAGCCAGAAAATGAATATTCTCGGAATTGGACGAGACAAAAGCCAATATGCCTATTTTTCCCGGAGACTCACGGAGCCATAATACGAGACGGAGAGGGTCCACAGGGTGGCCACACCACCCCTAGGCGTGGGTCAACCCTGGCCACGCCACCAGGTGGTGTGGGCCCCCTAGCCGCCCACCGACCTTGCCTCTTCGCCTATCAGAAGCCTCCCGATGCATAAACCCTAAATAATCAAGCCCCCAGCCACGAAAAGTTCCGCAGCGCCACCGCCACCAAAGGGGAGATTCGGGGGACAGAAAGTCTTTGTTCCGGCACCCTGCCGGGACGGGGAAGTGCACCCGGAGCCATCTCCATCGATCTCCACCACCATCTCCATCACCATTGCTGATTCCCATGAGGAGGGAGTAGTTCTCTCTCGAGGCTATGGGTTCTACCGGTAGCTATGTGTTCATCTCTCTCTCTATGCATGATCTTATTGAGATCATGAGCTTGTAATCTATAGATCTACCTTGCTACTCAAGTGCTTTAATAGATCTCTGCTCTCCCCGTTTGTGTGAAAGTGACAGCGTGCACACCATGGTGGCACTTATGCTAGAGATTACAAATACTTGTTATGAGTTATATTTGGAGTTGGATGTCTTTATGAAATTTTGGTGTTTGTTGGAACCATCTAGTGCTCAAGGTGACAGTGTGGGGTTATCCAGATGGGAAAGGCTTACTTTGTGGTGTGCTGTTATAGCCCTACCATGGATTAGAGTGTCCAACCAGAGAGTAGTTAAGAGTAGTATCATAAAGAGAAGATATTTATATGAGAGTGTTCACTAGTGAAAGTATGATCCCTAGGCCTTGTTTCTAAGCATTGAAAGACCGTTTGCTATTAGATTTATTACACGTTTGCTTGCTTCCATCTTTATTTCAGTTTTACTTTAGTCTTTTCCACGCCATCAAGCTATTTTCTATCATTGTTACCACTTATAATCTTTACCACTTGTATTTTACTATCTCTTCGCCGAACTAGTGCACCTATACACCTGACAAGTGTATTGGGTGTGTTGGGGACACAAGAGACTTCTTGTATCTTGATTGCAGGATTGCTTGAGAGGGGATACCTTTGACTACTTCCTCCCTGAGTTCGATAAACCTTGGGTGATCCACTTAAGGGAAAAGTTGCTGCTGTTCTACAAACCTCTGCACTTGGAGGCCCAACAACTGTCTACAAGAATAGAAGTGCGTAGACATCAAGGCGAATACCATATGCGCCTCGGATGGGGTTCCAGGTGTGCCTCAGGTAGGCTTTTCTCTAGTAGTGCTGTTTTCTTCTTTTCTGGCCATTTTCACGAGTTATTGCCCACATTTTTGGGGTTCCACGACAATTTGCATGGCTCGTAAGATCCGATACATGTTTCACAGATTTGACTAAAACCTCACCATTTTCACATTTTATGACCATTTTCATGAGCTATTGCCCATAGTTTTGGGGTTTCAAGGCAACTTACAATGACAGTAAGACCTGATACATGTTTGAGAGTGATGACTAAAACTCGTCGTTTTCGCGTTGGATGGTTGTTTTCATGAGCTATTGCCCATAGTTCTGGGGTGGTAGGGCGATTTACAGTGACCATAGCAGACCTGATACATGTTCGAGAGTTATGACCAAAACACTCGTTATTTTCGTGTTCTATGGCCGTTTTCATGACCTATTGCCCACAATTTTGGGGTTTCAGGGCGATTTGCATGGCCTGTAAGACCCGATAGATGTTTAAGAAATATGACCACAAACTCGTCGTTCGTTTTTTATGGCCATTTTCATGAGCTATTGCCCATAGTTTTAGGGTCCCAAGGCGATTTACAATGACAGTAAGACCCATACATGTTTGAGAGTTATGACCAAAAACTCGCCGTTTTCATGTTTATGGCCGTTTTCATGAGATATTGCGCATAGTTATGGGGTTTCACGGTAAGTTGCATGGCCCGTAAGACCCGATACATGTTCGACAGGTATGACCAAATACTCGTCGTTTTCGAGTCCATGAGCTATTGCCCATAGTTTTGAGGTTTCATGGCGAGTTGCACGGCCCGTATGACCCGATACATGTTTGAGAGATATACCAAAAACTCGGTGTTTTCAAGTTTTATGGAAGTTTTCATAAGCTATTGCCTACAGTTTTGGGATTCCAGGGCGATTTACAACAACCCTAAGACCCGATATATGTTTAAGAATTATGACCAAAAACTCATAGTTTTCGCATTTTATGGACATTTTCATGAGTTAGTGCCCATAGTTTTGGGGTTTCATGGTGATTTAAAACGATCGTAACACCAGATATATGTTTGAGAGTTATGATTAAAACTCGTTGTTTTCGCGTCTTATAGTCGTTTCATGAGCGATTTCCCATAGTTTTAGGGTTCCATGGCGATTTACAATAACCATAAGACCCGATACAAGTTTGAGAGTTGTGACCAAAAAGTCGTCGTTTTCGTATTTTATGTTTATTTTCATGATTTAATGCACACGGTTTTGAGGTTCTAGGGCAATTTGCAAGGCTCGTTAGACCCAATACATGTTCAAAAGTTATGACCAAACACTCGTCGTTTCGCGTTTTATGTCTGTTTTCATGAGCTATTGCCCACAGTTTTGGGGTACCAAGTAGATTTGTATGGCCTATAAAACCCTATATATGTTTGAGAGTTTTGACCAAAAAGGTGTCATTTTCGTGTTTTATGGCCGTTTTCATGAGCTATTTTCCATAGTTTTAGGGTGCTAGGGCGATTTACAACGACTTTAAGACCATATACATGTTTGAGAGTTCATTTTCATGTTTTACGGCCATTTTAATGAGCTATTGCACACAATTTTGGGGTTCCATAGGGATTTGCATCGATTGTGCGACCCGGTACATGTTTGAGAGATATGACCAAAAACTCGTCGTTTTCGTGTTTTATGTCTGTTTTCATGAGCAATTGCCCATAGTTTTGGGGTTTTAGGGCCATTTACAACGACCGTAAGACCCGATACATGTTTGAGACTTATATCCAAAAACTCATAGTTTTCAAATTTTATTGACGTATTCATGAGCTATTGCCCATAGTTTTGGGGTTTCAGGGCGATTTAAAATGACCGTAATACCCAATACATGTTTGAGTATGAGAAAAAGTCGTCGTTTTCACGTTTTATGGCCGTTTCCATGAGCTATTGCTCACAGTTTAGGGTTCTAGGGAGATTTACAACGACCGTAAGATCCGATACATGTTTGGGAGTTATGACCAAAAACTTGTTGTTTCTGTGTTTTATGGCCGTTTTCATGAGCTATTGCCCATAGTTTTGGGGTTTTAAGGTGGTTTGGAAGGCTCGTTAGACCTGGTACTTGTTTGACAGTTATGACCAAGCACTCGTCGTTTTCGCGTTTTATGGCCGTTTTCATGAGATATTCCCCACAGTTTCAGGGTACCAAGGGGATTTTCTTGGCCCATAAGACTCGATACATGTTAGATATAAATGACCAAAAACTCGTTCTTTTCATGTTTTATGGCTATTTCATAAGCTATTGCCCACGGTTTTGTGGTTTTTGGGCTATTTACAATGACTGTAAGACCTAATACATGTTTGAGAGTTATGACCAAAAACGCGTCGCTTTCGCGTTTTATGGCCGTTTTCATGAATTATTGCCCACGTTTTTGGGGTTCCAGGGCGATTTTCATGGCCTGTAAGATCTGATATATGTTTGAGAGATTTTAACATAACCTCGTCAATTTCGTGTTTTATTGATGTTTTCATGAGCTATTGCCCACCGTTTTGAGGTTCCAGGGCGGTTTACAATGACCATAAAACCCAATACATGTTTTAGAGTTATGATAAAAACTCGTCATTTTTGCGTTTTATGGCCGTTTTCATGAGCTATTGCCTTCTGTTATGGAGTACTAGGGAGATTTCGAATGACCATGTTACCTGATACATGTTGGTGAGGATGACCAAAAAACTCGTCGTTTTTTGCGTTTGATGGCCGTTTTCATGAGCTATTTCCCCCATTTTTAGGGTTCCTGGGCAATTTACAATGATCCTTAGACCCGATATATGTTTCAGAGTTATGACCAAAATCTCATTGTTTTCGTGTTTTATGGCCATTTTCACGACTTATTGCCCACAGTTTTGGGGTTCCACAACAATTTGCATGGCCCGTAAGATCCGATACATGTTTCACAGATTTGACTAAAACCTTAACGTTTTCACGTTTTATGACCATTTTCATGAGCTATTGCCCACAGTTTTGGGGTTTCAAGGAAATTTTCAATGACGGTAAGACTGGATACATATTTGAGAGTGATGACTACAACTCGTCGTTTTCGCGTTTGATGGTTGTTTTCATGAGCTATTGCCCATAGTTCTGGGGTTGTAGGGCGATTTACAGTGACCGTAGCAAACCTGATACATGCTCGAGAGTAATGACCAAAACACTCGTTATTTTCGTGTTCTATGGCCATTTTCATGACCTATTGCCCACAATTTTGGGATTTCAGGGCGATTTGCATGGCCTATAAGACCCATTAGATGTTTGAGAAATATGACCAAAAACTCGTCGTTCGTGTTTTATGGCCGTTTTCGTGAGCTATTGCCCATAGTTTTAGTGTCCCAAGGTGACTTATAATGACAGTAAGACCCATACATGTTTGAGAGTTATGACCAAAAACTCGCCGTTTTCGTGTTTATGGCCGTTTTCATGAGGTATTGAGCATAGTTATGGGGTTTCATGGTGAGTTGCATGGCCCGTAAGACCCGATACATGTTCGACAGGTATGACCAAATACTCGTCGTTTTCCTGTCCATGAGTTATTGCCCATAGTTTTAAGGTTTCATGGCGAGTTACATCGCTCGTATGACCCGATACATGTATGAGAGATATAACCAAAAACTCGTTTTCATAAGCTATTGCCTACAGTTTTGGGATTCCAGGGCGATTTGCAAAGACCTGATATATGTTTAAGAATTATGACCAAAAAGTCATAGTTTTCGCATTTTATGGACGTTTTCATGTGTTAGTGCCTAGAGTTTTGGGGTTTCATGGTGATTTAAAACGACCATAACACCCGATATATGTTTGAGAGTTATGATTAAAACTCGTTGTTTTCGCGTCTTATGGTTGTTTCATGAGCGATTTCCCATAGTTTTAGGGTTCCATGGCGATTTACAATAACCATAAGACCCGATACAATGTTGAGAGTTGTGACCAAAAACTCGCCATTTTCGTGTTTTATGTTTGTTTTCATGATTTAATGTCCACGGTTTTGAGGTTCTAGGGAAATTTGCAAGGCTCGTTAGACCCGATACATGTTCGAAAGTTATGACCAAACACTCGTCGTTTCACGTTTTAAGTCCGTTTTCATGAGCTATTGCCCATAGTTTTGGGGTACCAAGTGGTTTTGTATGGCCTATAAAACCCTATACATGTTTGTGAGTTTGACCAAAAAGGTGTCATTTTCGCGTTTTATGGCCGTTTTCATGAGCTATTTTCCATAGTTTTGGGGTGCTAGGGCGATTTACAATGACTGTAAGACCAGATACATGTTTGAGAGTTATTAGAAACTCGTCATTTTCACGTTTTACGGCCGTTTTAATGAGCTATTGCACACAATTTTGGGGTTCCATAGGGATTTGCATCGATTGTGCGACCAGATACATGTTTGAGAGATATGACCAAAAACTCGTCGTTTTCGTGTTTGATGTCTTTTTTCATGAGCAATTGCCCATAGTTTTGGGGTTTTAGGGCGATTTACAACGACCGTAAGACCCGATACATGTTTGAGAGTTATAACCAAAAACTCATAGTTTTCACATTTTATCGACGTATTCATGAGCTATTGCCCATAGATTTGGGGTTTCAGGGCGATTTAACATGACCGTAAGACCCAATACATGTTTGAGTTACGAGAAAAAGTCGTCGTTTTCACATTTTATGCTCGTTTCCATGAGATATTGCTCACAGTTTAGGGTTCCACAGCAATTTACAACGACCGTAAGACCCGATACATGTTTGAGAGTTATGAGCAAAAACTTGTTATTTCTGTGTTTTATGGCCGTTTTCATGAGCTATTGCCCATAGTTTTGGGGTTTTAAGGCGATTTGTAAGGCCTGTTAGACCTGGTACATGTTTGACAGTTATGACCAAGCACTCGTCGTTTTCGCGTTTTATGGCCGTTTTCTTGAGATATTCCCCACAGTTTCGGGGTACAAAGGGGATTTTCTTGGCCCGTAAGACTCGATACATGTTTGATATAAATGACCAAAAACTCGTTGTTTTCATGTTTTATGGCTGTTTTCATAAGCTATTGCCCACGGTTTTGTGGTTTTAGGGCTATTTACAATGACCGTAAGACCTGATACATGTTTGAGAGTTATGACCAAAAACGCGTCGCTTTCGCGTTTTATGCTCGTTTTCATGAATTATTACCCATGTTTTTGGGGTTCCAGGGCGATTTTCATGCCCTGTAAGATCTGATATATGTTTGAGAGATTTTTACATAACCTCATCATTTTCGCGTTTTATTGTTGTTTTCATGAGCTATTGTCCACCATTTTGAGGTTCCAGGGCAATTTACAATGACCATAAAACCCAATACATGTTTTAGAGTTATGACTAAAACTCGTCGTTTTTGCGTTTTATGGCTGTTTTCATGAGCCATTGCCTTTTGTTTTGGAGTTCTAGGGAGATTTTCAATGACCATGTTACCTGATACATGTTGGTGAGGATGACCAAAAAACTCGTCGTTTCTGCGTTTGATGGCCGTTTTCATGAGTTATTTCCCACATTTTTAGGGTTCTAGGGCGATTTACAATGATCCTTAGACCCGATATATGTTTCAGAGTTATGACCAAAATCTCATTGTTTTCGTGTTTTATGGCCATTTTTACGAGTTATTGCCAACATTTTTGGGGTTCCACAACAATTTGCATGGCCCATAAAATCCGATACATGTTTCACAGATTTGACTAAAACCTCATCGTTTTCGCGTTTTATGACCATTTTCATGAGCTATTGCCCACAGTTTTGGGGTTCCACAACAATTTGCATGGCTCGTAAGATCCGATACATGTTTCACAGATTTGACTAAAACCTCATCATTTTCGCGTTTTATGACCATTTTCATGAGCTTTTGCCCACAGTTTTGGGGTTTCAAGTCAATTTACAATGACAGTAAGACCTGATACATGTTTGAGAGTGATGACTAAAACTCGTCGTTTTCGCGTTTGATGGTTGTTTTCATGAGATATTGCCCATAGTTTTAGGGCGATTTATAGTGACGTAGCACACCTGATACATGCTCGAGAGTTATGACCAAAACACTCGTTATTTTCGTGTTCTATGGCCATTTTCATGACCTATTGCCCACAATTTTGGTATTTCAGGGCGATTTGCATGGCCTATAAGACCCGATAGATGTTTGAGAAATATGACCAAAAACTCGTCGTTCGTGTTTTATGGCCGTTTTCGTGAGCTATTGCCCTTAGTTTTAGGGTCACAAGGGGATTTATAATGACAGTAAGACCCATACATGTTTGAGAGTTTTGACCAAAAACTCGCATTTATCGTGTTTATGGTCGTTTTCATGAGGTATTGATCATAGTTATGGGGTTTCATGGTGAGTTGCATGGCCCGTAAGACCCGATACATGTTCGACAGGTATGACCAAATACTCGTTGTTTTCGTGTCCATGAGCTATTGCCCATAGTTTTGAGGTTTCATGGTGAGTTGCATCGCTCGTATGACCCGATACATGTATGAGAGATATAACCAAAAACTCGTTGTTTTCAAGTTTTATGGCGGTTTTCATAAGCTATTGCCTACAGTTTTGGGATTCCAAGGCGATTTACAACGACCCTAAGACCTGATATATGTTTAAGAATTATGACCAAAAAACTCATAGTTTTCGCATTTTATGGACGTTTTCATGTGTTAGTGCCCATAGTTTTGGGGTTTCATGGTGATTTAAAACGACCGTAACACCCAATATATGTTTGAGAGTTATGATTAAAACTCGTTGTTTTCATGTCTTATGGTTGTTTCATGAGCGATTTCCCATAGTTTTAGGGTTCCATGGCGATTTACAATAACCATAAGACGCGATACAATTTTGAGAGTTGTGACCAAAAACTCGTCGTTTTCGTGTTTTATGTTTGTTTTCATGATTTAATGTCCACGGTTTTGTGGTTCTAGGGAAATTTGCAAGGCTCGTTAGACCCGATACATGTTCGAAAGTTATGACCAAACACTAGTCGTTTCGTGTTTTATGTCCGTTTTCATGAGCTATTGCCCACAGTTTTGGGGTACCAAGTAGATTTGTATGGCCTGTAAAACCCTATACATGTTTGAGAGTTTTGACCAAAAAGGTGTCATTTTCGCGTTTTATGGCCGTTTTCATGAGCTATTTTCCATAGTTTTGGGGTGCTAGGGCGATTTACAACGACTGTAAGACCAGATACATGTTTGACAGTTATGAGGAAAAACTCGTCATTTTCACGTTTTACGGCCGTTTTAATGAGCTATTGCACACAATTTTGGAGTTCCATGGGATTTGCATTGATTGTGTGACCCGATACATGTTTGAGTGATATGACCAAAAACTCGTCGTTTTCGTGTTTTATGTCTGTTTTCATGAGCAATTCCCCATAGTTTTGGGGTTTTAGGGCAATTTACAACGATCGTAAAACCCGATACGTGTTTGAGAGTTATAACCAAAAACTCATAGTTTTCACATTTTATCGACGTATTCATGAGCTATTGCCCATGGTTTTGGGCTTTTAGGGCGATTTAAAATGACCGTAAGACCCAATACATGTTTGAGTTACGAGAAAAAGTCGTCGTTTTCCCATTTTATGCCCGTTTCCATAAGGTATTGCTCACAGTTTAGGGTTCCAGGGCGATTTACAACGACCATAAGACCCGATACATGTTTGAGAATTATGACCAAAAACTTGTTGTTTCCGTGTTTTATGGCCGTTTTCATGAGCTACTGCCATAGTTTTGGGGTTTTAAGGCCATTTGCAAGGCTTGTTAGACCTGGTACATGTTTAACAGTTATGACCAAGCACTCGTCGTTTTCACGTTTTATCGCCGTTTTCATGAGCTATTCCCCACAGTTTCGGGGTACCAAGGGGATTTTCTTGGCCCGTAAGACTCGATACATGTTAGATATAAATGACCAAAAACTCGTTGTTTTCATGTTTTATGGCCGTTTGCATAAGCTAGTGCCCACTATTTTGTGGTTTTAGGGCAATTTACAATGATCGTAAGACCCGATACATGTTTGAGAGTTATGACCAAAAACGCGTGGCTTTCGCGTTTTATGGCCGTTTTAATGAATTATTGCCCACGGTTTTGGGGTGCTAGGGCGATTTTCATGGCCTGTAAGATCAGATATATGTTTGAGAGATTTTAACATAACCTCGTCATTTTCGCGTTTTATTGTTGTTTTCATGAGCTATTGCCCACCGTTTTGAGGTTCCAGGGCGATTTACAATGACCATAAAACCTAATACATGTTTTAGAGTTAGGGCCGATCTAGGTAGCAACCGGTGGCTGGTTAGTCCAAACCAGCCACCTCCCAGAATAGAAAGTACCCCCTGGAACAAACTTACCAGATATGGAAACCTCCCAGCTGGAACGCACCACCGCGCGTCGTCCACCCCATCCCGCGTTGCTCACCCCAGGCTTACCTAAAACTCCCAGGTCCCCAGCCAAAACAACAACCCCACACTTCCCTCCACCTCCTATACCAAGTGACACCAACTCCCCTCTCTCTGTATCTTCTTCTTCCACAAGTCAGATCCTCCCAGATCTCCATTGGAGGACTATGAAAGAAGCTTGAGATCTACATGCAGCAGTAATAAAATAAGGAAAAAGGTACACACACAAGAAGCATGCCTCTGTTTCCCTTACCCTACCCTCCCCCTCCCCCTCTCACCCTACCCTCCCCCTCCCCCTCTTCAAATCTGTTCTGGAATAAAAGTTCATGCTTGTTTTCTATGATCCTCTCCATGAATATGGAGCCCCACAATAAAAAACCATCTTCCCAACTAGGTTGCATCATAGATTGAGGAAAAACACAAACTGTCTTTCAGATTACAGTAAAAAAGCACATCTGGCTCCTCAGACACACAAAAAGATTTTAATTTTAGAAGCAACTAGCCCCACAACATATCTGGTAGTTTTGCAATTTGTACATAGAGCTAGCATGGAGAAAAAGCTATCCGTTTTCCCGGTGAGTTTCTGAGCAGGATGATTCTCGTAAGTTTGTTAGTAGTTGAAGTACCTGAAAAAATGTAGGAAGAAAAATAAAACGTGGGTCAGGAACTTTTATAGGAACATAGGAAGTTACTGTCATGATGTGTATGTTCTGTATGCTAATATATAGTTCTAGTTTGTAATCTAGCAGTAGACTATTGCCTAACATAGTTGCTTATTGGCAACTCTCTAAGTTGTGTCTGCTTGTGGGATAAGTTGTATTTTGTGGGCCAACATAGTTTATTTCTTTTGGAAAAAACCTTAAGTGACCTTGGTTTTTGTTTTTGCAGATGTCTGGGTTGGATCTTAACGAACTACCAGCTGAAGACGACATTCAAGGTACAGAACTAAATGTCCCTGAACCACTATTCTGCACTCAAGCTGTCTGTGAAGATATTGTGGAGGAATCTCCAGACAATGATACAGCTGAGAAGGTTGAAGACAGTGGTAACTCAGGTGTGCATAGTGCAAGAGGAGATAAGTTTGACTATGTGCCGCCACCGTCCCCTGGAGGCAACCATGAAATCCCCAGCAACACTATCCCTATAGCAACCTCTACTGACCCAAACTTAGCAGATGAAGGTGCAGATGGAGTCCCATTGAATGAAGAAGTTGCATCTAGTCCGCAAGAACCTTTCCTAGGGATGCGGTTTGATACTATTGCTGATGCAAGAGCACACTACAATGCTTATGCCAAAAAGCTGGGTTTTTCTATCAAATCAAATACATCGCATCGACAAGCTCTCACTAATGAACTGAGGAAGCAGACATTTGTTTGCAACAAAAACAGGCAACCGAAGACAGAAGAAGAAAAGCGGAAAGAGAAGATGAATGTTGTGGAAGAAGTTAGTCCTATCCAGATAGACGATGATAACGAGGAAGGCAGACAATCTGGCCACGCTAAGAAGTCAACGTCTAGCAATCTAGGAGTTAGGCGCAAAAGGGAATCAATCAAGCACCCCAAGTGTGAAGCCAAAATGATTGTCAAGTTGGTTAACAACAAATGGGAAGTAACTTATTTCATTCCAGAACACAACCATCCCATGGTTGTCAAACCTTCATTGTCCAAGTATTTAAGATCACATAAAAGCATACCAACAGATGAAAAAGCATTCCTGAAATGCCTACATGATTGCAACTTAGAGACAGGTTTGTAAAATTTGATGTTGTACACATAGAAAACACCCGCAAAAGTAAACATGATTTCTGTGCTTAGTTAAATTAAATTTTGAAACTTACAAAGTATTATTTCTGTTCTATATGTGTTGCAGGCCGAATGATGACTGTCATGTCTTCGTTTTATGGCGTAGAAGCTTTTGTCCCATATGCTCCAAAGGATATAACAAATTTGCGCACAAGCTTTAGAAGTGAAAATAAAGAATGGGACATGAGTGAGACAGTTGCTTACTTTGCTGAGATAAAAGAGAAGGACCATGGTTTCTACTCCAATTTTTCGTTTGATGAAGAAAATAGAGTTGAAAATATTTTCTGGGTGGACAGTGTTGCGAGGAAAGCATACACAGAGGCATACCATGATTGTGTATCTTTTGATACAACTTTCATGACAAATCATTTCAACATGCCTTTTGCTCCGTTCATAGGTATAAATAGGCATGGACAGACATTTATGCTTGGTTGTGGTTTCCTAAGGGATGAGAAAGAGGAAAGTTTCAAGTGGCTTTTCAGGGAATTCCTTTAGTCCATGCATGGAAAGTAACCAAGTAATATTATCACAGATTAGGACTGGGCTATGAGGCTGGCAATTTCTGCTATTTTCCCTGAAACTTCCCATCCTAACTGCCGCTGGCATATTATTAAAAAATCAAACGAGAAGCTGGGTGCATTCTTGGGGAGGAACCCGGGTTTGGCACTTGAATTCAATGAATGCATTGATGAAAGTATGACAGTGGAGGAGTTTGAAGCAAAGTGGGCAGAGATGGTCCTAAAGTGGGGGTTGGCAGGCATGAGACATTTACATGGTTGAAGAAGTTTGCACACACGTGGGTTCCTTGCTACTTTAGGCACCGCTTCTTCAAATTCATGCAATCAACTCAGAGAAGTGAAGGCTTCAACGCTGTGTTAAAACATTATATCAACCCTCACAATTCAATATGAGAAAATTTAGGAAAAGATGTTGGGAAGGGAAGGCCACGCTGATTTCCGAAAAGATGAGCTTGAAGTAGAACCTTGGTCCCCGTTCCCGATAGAGAAGCATGCATTAGCTATTTATACAAGGGGCATTTACCACCGTTTCAGGCTTGAGTTTGAATTGATAGGCCGCTACAATGTGCAACTCATAGGCCGCAACATGTACTTGCTAATCCCTAACAACCAGACCTGCTATTCCTATGGTGGAAGAAGCTACATGGTTAATGCTAATGGAGGGAGTGACAACTATAACTGCGATTGTTGCAAATATGAGAGGGATGGGTTGCTTTGTTGTCATGTGTTCACACATATTGGAGTTGACGCAATACCGGAGCGGTACATATTGCGTAGATGGACTCAACAAGCTTTGGAAACTGTGGTTCAACCAAGTTCTCGAGCTAAAGATGATATAATGCCTGAGGAGTCACGGAAGCAACTACGGTTTGCCAACTTGTCTACGAAGTTTGTAAATGTTGCTAAGATTGGTAGTAAGTCAGAACAGCATGAAGCTATTCCTCGTAGACACATCAGGGAGATGATAACGGAGTTTGCGCAACTAGACAAAGTCAAGAAGAAGAAGAACACAACCAGTACGTCAAAGAACTCTAAATCAAATCAGGACTCTATTTCAGCTCATATGGCAAAACAAACAACAACTTCAGGACCTACCCCAACAGCTCCCGTGGCTCCAGCAACTAATGTTGAAAATGCTACACCAGTTCCTAAAAAACATCGAACAGTAAGTTCAAGTCCTACTCCAGCAATACCAACAACTGCAGCGTCTACCAGATCTAGCGGTTGGTTCGACACAAACCCTTTGTATGCTCCTCCTCCGTCATTTACTGTGGCACCAATTGGCCAAGGACATATGGTTGAGCCCGTTGAAGAAGCAATGGTCATTCTTGACCCTCCTAGGTCGAATACAAAAGGTCAGAAGAAGGGTCGATTTCCTTTTGGAATTGAGTTGCAAGCTAAAAGAATTATAACATGCACTGTGTGTAATCAGCCTGGACACAATTCTGCTACTTGCTCATCGGCATTAGGTTCAGGCTCTTTGGGCAAGAAGCTATGATTGTTTTGTAGTCTATCCCAATTCATCTGGACCATGAAGTAAATGTATTGTTGTTATTGTGTTTTGCAACCAAGGTTTTATTAAGAAACCAGAAAGTATTCATGTTAAAAAGTATGAAAAAAGGTATTCTGATTAAATTCAGAAAAAATGGTAGAGTTTGTTGGAAAACTGTACATTATTTCTTCTTGATAACTTCCTTCCATTTGATTCTATTTTTAACAGAAGTAACCCATCAGTGAGTCAGCAGCTTCCTTATCCTTTCAATGTGTTCAGGTCCATAATGTATCAAAGACCTACTGATACATTGCAAATGTATCTATAATTTTTGATGCTCCATGCTTGTTTTTATCCACTTTCTTGTGTTTTGTCCACACTTTGGAGTACTTTTCATATGATTTCCTGGACTAACCTATTAACAAGAGCCACAGTGCCAGCTGCCTGTTTTCTGCTGTTTTTGGTTCCAGGAAAGTCAGAAAATGAATATTCTCGGAATTGGACGGGACAAAAGCCAAAGTGCCTATTTTTCTAGAAGACTCACGGAGCCAGAATACGAGACGGTGGAGGGCCAGGGGCTGGCCACACCCCCCCAGGCGTGGGCTAGGCCTGGCCGTGCCAGGGCCTGGTGTGGTGGCCCCAGGCACCCCCTCAACCTCTCTCTTCGCCTATAAGAAGCCTTCTGACCTAAAAACTTCGGGGGGTTCAACGTTTTTCCATGAAAAGTTCCGCTGCGCCGCCGCCACCGAAGGGGAGATTCGGGGGACAGAAAGTCTCTGTTCCGGCACCCTGTCGGGACGGGGAAGTGCCCCCGGAGCCATCTCCATCGATCCCCATCATCATCTTCATCGACCATCCATGTTTCTTCCATCTATGAGTGAGTAGTCCCCCGCTGTAGGCTATGGGGATGGTAGGGATTGGATGAGATCGTTCATGTAATGGCATCAGATTGTTAGGGCATAGTGCCTAGTATCTTTTATTAGTGCTTTATGACTTTGTTGCGACTTGTTGTGCTTAATGCTTGTCACTAGGGCCCGAGTGCCATGATTTCAGATCTGAACTTATTATTGATTAATTATGATAGTATTGTTTCTGGTCTTATCTACAAGTTGTATACACACGTCATTGTCCGGAACCTATGGTCCCGAAGTGACAGAAATTGGGGTAGCCAGAAGGGAAAGGCTTTGATGTGAGGATCACATGTGTTCACGGAGTGTTAATGCTTTGCTCCGGTGCTCTATTAAAAGGAGCACCTTAATTGCCAGTAGTTCCCTAGAGGCCCCGTTGCAAACAGGCTGACAGGACAAAAGATGTTGTGCAAGTTCTCATTGCGAGCACGTATGACTATATATGAAACACATGCCTAAGATTGTCTTGTACTTGGGTGCTTTATCTTATTTATCTGCAATTACCCTATGTTCTGATTGCTATGTGAATTGTCTTGTCCATGCAACGCCCGTCCATCCATCCCTATGCCTACCGCACTCGAATCCCACTATTTACTGCTTTTGTTACTACTGTCTTTGCTTTGCTACTGCTGTTACTTTACTATTCCTTGTTACCCGGCAAGCGTTTGATGCTGGAGGTCTGCCAACTCATGAAAAGATACGCATAAACCTTTCATACTGCTAACTGATCCATTTAACAACATGTATTTTATTTCAACAACTACGAATCACACTCTTTACAAATGTTCAATATATTTCATAAATACACCTTACTACAGTTGTACATTTTTCTCCTTAGCAAAACAGTCTGGTGTCGTTCTCGCCACTTGCCGCGCACGGGGACTCGGCACGCTCCCAACCACGCCAGTTGCCCGACCTCGCCACTCGCCACACTCGGGGACTTGGTGCGCTCCAGACAGCGGCACCCGCCGGTCGCACGACCTCGCCGCTCGTCGCGCTCGGGGACTCGACGCGCTACAGACAGCGCCACTCGCCGGTCGACCGACCTCGCCACTCGTCGCGCTCAGGGACTCGGCGCGCTCCCGACAGTGCCAGTCGACGCTCGCTCGACCTCGCCACTCGCTGCGCTCGGGGACTCGGCGCGCTATAGACAGCGCCGCTCGTCGGTCGCCCGACCGCGCCACTCGCCGCACTCGGGGACTCGGTGCGCTCCTGACAGCGGCACTTGCCGGTCGCCCGACCTCGCCACTCGCCGCACTCGGGGACTCCACGCACTCCAGACAGCGGCACTTGCCGGTCGCCCGACCTCGCCACTCGCCACACTCGGGGACTCCGCGCGCTCCAAACAGCGGCACTTGCCGGTCGCCCGACCTCGCTGCTTGTCCCACTCGGGGACTCGGCGCGCTATAGATAGCGCCACTCGTCGGTCGCCCGACCTCGCCACTCGTCGCGCTCAGGGACTGGGCGCGCTCCTGACAGCGCCAGTCGACGCTCGCCCGACCTCGCCACTCGCCGCGCTCAGGGACTCGACACGCTCCACGGTCGGGGACTTGCCGCAACTGGCGGCTTCATGGACTGGCCCTCGTCGACTGGCTGTCACCGATTGATTCTCACCGGCTGGTTCTCGCTGACTAGCCCACGTCGATTGGCTATCGCAAACTGGTTATCACCGACTGGCTCACGCCGACCGCCGACCACTTCACAGTTCTTTCCTTTGTTCAGGAGCTCGTCACCGATTCGCCACAATCCATCGCCAAGACTCTCCGCGCCCTGCCTCAAGCCCGCGTCGAATCCATGACGCGCTCGGGGACTACTGATGGGGGAATACCAATTGGGGTATACCCATGAAGCGGAGTCGCCATGGCGAATCGACTCGCCAAACAAGGCGACTGGCGCAAACGACTCGCCGACTGGAGGCTCAAGAAGGCGACTCCAACAGAAAGCCTATTAGCACTTGTAAACCCTAACTGGCTGCATATATAAAGCCACCAGGGGCACCCCCATGGGGGACATCACATGAGATCTCTCTCACGCCATATTAGATCTAGTCTTCCCGGCCGCCTCCGGCAACTCCATCTAAACCAATCTATGATCATACTAGATTGACAACAGGACGTAGCGATCCTCCATCGAGGGGACATGAACCTGGGTACATCGTGTGCCAATCTCGCTCCCGGATTCTCCTATGTCGCCTTGCCCTTTCCTCTACGTAAGCTACCCTGTAACATCTATTGTGACCAATACCACGACATTCTTCAACTCAGCACACGGCATCATGGAGTTTGCCAGCTCTTGTAGAGACACAAAGTACTTCTCAAAGTTAACTCTTAGGCTTGTATCTTTCTGTTGACCCCTTCCGTTTCTTTTTGCATGAGCTGTTACAAGAGCATAGCCTTATTTTACATCAGCTGAGCATGTGAATGTGTTCTTCTTTGAATAATCAATATAAGGTGATTTCAGGCATGCTGGCAGTTTAATGATCCTGCATTGCGCAGCAGTAGGTTCTTTGTTGCTGGCAGACCCATCGGTGCATGACGCAATTTTATTGGCAGCTGCTAATGGTGTTTGAAGCCCTTTGTTAAGTTTTTGGTCCACGCCAGAACTCTTTTGTCTTTCGACCAAGTGACATATTTCAATGGCCTCTCATTCCATCTCCGTGTTCCAATCATCATCATATTCGTCAAACCTAGTTTTTTTCAGGTTCACAGGTGTAATCCCGCCTTTTGGTGGCGATACAACTGTCTTTGCAACTTCTTGATCATTTTCCTTTAGTGGGCTGTCGAATCCAAGATCAAAAGATGGCGTGTCACAAGCTTCTTGCCATCTAGCACTCCTTACAGCGGGTGCCACGGGTGGTACTGACTTAGGTTATGGTGGCGGGCAACTTTTGCGTGTTGGGATAGACGACATCACCTTGGGCTGTGTGACTTGCCTTGTTGGTGTTGTAACTTTGCTCCCATTTTCTTGTCTATGCTGATGTTGGTTTGTAGTTGCTGCACCAATGGGGTGAGTTACCATTCCTTGTGTGTTACTTCCATAGACCCCCTGATTAGTTGAAACTAGCGTGTGAAAAATACCTGCAACTCTTGCAACTGATGGCTCGCTTACATTTGCAGAACTTGCCTTTGAGACAAAGCATTCTGTTGGTGGTCCTACCTGCGCAGATTCCGAATTGACATCATTGATTCCAACTGGTCTTCCTCTATGCGCAATTGTTTTCTGCTTCATGATCTTGTTCCCTCCGATTGCTAAGTTATCCAGTGCAATGCACTCTGCTTGCAAATTCTGTACAACTGGATCAGCATGGAAATGGTCAACTCTCGGTGTTGTTGCAGGAGAAGAATGTTGGGTCGTCCATATTTTAGACATGAAGATGCCACTTGCGTAGTTCTTTGCTGATGTATCAAACTCCGATGGAGGTTGCTTGTTTGACAAGTTGATATTTCTAGTTTCACTTGATCCAAACTCTCTGATGTCAGATAATGGGCTCAACTCAGGCTGCTGGGTAGTTGCTTTGTTTGAAGAGTGAATCAAACCTTCATCTACTGTGATAGTATCATCGGCATGCCTCTTTCCTAGGGAATCAGTAGCTGATGAACTATTCCTGTTTTTGAACCTTGGTGATCTCCTAGGCATCTTTTCAAAAACAACTGTGCGGTCTTGATCCATATCCTGTGCATTTGGTGGTTCTCTATTACTATTTGCACCTTCTTCATCCCTGTCTTGACCTTCAGCTTCCCCATCTGCCTTTTCAGTGTCGTCGTCTCCTTCTTCATCTGCATTGTACTCATCATCACTATCTTCATTATCATCATCTGGGCCCTTCCTCTGTCTTTTTCTTTTTCTGTCATCAGCACCTCTTCCCCTGCTGTCTCCCTCTTCTAACTCACCTAATTGTTCTACAAATGCTCACACCCTGTTTGATATGTCAGTGCACAACTCCCCGATCATTACAGCGAGCTTCCTTTTTTTCTGCACACAGTTAGAAACATCGGAGCAACTAAGTAAAAACAGAAAAAAGATACCCAACACATGAAGTTCAGAAAACCCCTAATTAGTAGATGTACGTGACTAAATTTTAGTGCCAAACCTATGTAATTCTAGGATTTTCCGCAAAATAAACTTAGTTATGTTAATTAAACAACTATGGCTACTAATACGGAAAAGCAGAATTTATTGAAAACCCAGGGAAAAAATTCACAGATAACAAATGACAGGAAAGAAGCAACATAGTATAACGACTTAGTCTTGTGTGTGAAACAACTTAGCACTTTGTGTGAAACAACGTAGTTTCAACTTACTCTTTTATGGGAAACAACTTAGTATTTTAACGAAAAACAACTTAGTCTTTTATAGAAACCAACTTAGTCTTTTATGGGAAACACAACTTAGTAAACAAAAAAAACGATAGGAAGACAGTAAATATGCGACTTAGTCTGCTTGGTACCCTAAGTTCATTCACACTTCATCCCTATGTTCCTTTTCAACTTTATCCTAGGTTGATTTACACAGAAAGAATTGGGACAAAAACCTTAAGAAAGTAACTTAATATTTTTCATTTAATCAACTTAGGATCTTTATGCTTCGAACTTACTATTTTATGGAAAACAACTTAGTATTTTAATGGAAAACAACTTAGTCTTTTATAGAAAAGAACTTAGTCTTTTATGGGAAACACAACTTACTAAACAAAAAAAGAACGGTAGGAAGACAGTAAAAATGGGATTTAGTCTGTTTGGTACCCTAAGTTCATTCACACTTTAGCCTATGTTTCCTATGTTGCTTAATAAAGTAACTTAATATTTTACATTTAATCAACTTAGCATCTTTATGCTTTGAACTTTCATACTCTGAGTAAAAAACAGCTTGAATTGATAAAAAAGTGGCTACAGTATACAATATGGAACAAACTTACTAATAAAGTCAAGGAGAACGAAGCGGTTAGAAACATGTCAAACCTCATGTGGAAAGTTCCTTGGAAGCTTTCATGAGACAAAATCTTTTGTCCTGGTCATCCCAACGAATAAACTGTCTCTAATAGTCGCCCAACCCCTTCTTTGAACTGTAAAAAAACAAGAGGAAAAATAATTGTGACATATGGCCATGTTATCAGATAGCATTTGAAAGAGAACTGAAAAGGGAAGCAAACAGTACTTACCCTCAACTTCCCAAACTCTCCATTTGTCTTTGTATCCTTACGTACAACTGCTTGTATAAGCTTGTCATCCCATGCTAGAGCACGAATTGGGCAATCCTCCACTGATGGAACAGGCTCGTCAACCTCTAAAGAATCAAGATATAAGATCTGCAAAGGCAGAAAACAAAAAAGATGAAAAAAGAGTTCAAACAAGCGATACTGAAAAGCCGAACAAAAACAAAAAGTTTTGACAAAAAATTGTAAATGGAAAGAAGAAGGAGATGTGAAAGGTAATGACGTACCACAACGTGTTGTAGACAACAGCAGACCGATTTCTTTGACACACCCATCTTCTTGACTTCTTAGTTTATTTGGTCAATGGAAAATTGGCAAAAGTTTATTCTCCGAGTCACACTGAGGTTAATTATGCTTGGATAGCATCGTGGACTGAAACTGCATTTAATTGACTGGCAAATGAAACAACTTATGACGGCAGCAAAATACGCCCTTAGGAACTTTAGGTCAGCTACCCCGTTCATGTCCTTGATCAACTTGCACCATGTCTTCCACTCTGGTGCTGCCCCATCCTCAATGTTGTATGTTTCATTCATGAATGAAATTGGCTCTATTTCCATTCGTATACTACAGGCAAGCCTTCATTTGCGAGCCCGAAAACCTTGTGGAAGCTATCAGCATCCACTCGTATTGTCCCCCTCCCTGGAATTGCGAGCTCACTTCTTATTGGGTCATAACAGGACAGTAGCCACATGCTTAAATCCACAGGCATCTCGGATGCTTTCACCATTAACATGCCTTCCCAGCCATATCTTGTTATAAGATCCTTCTGTTCTTTACTTAAAAGCTTGTTCAGCTTGAACAACCTTGCAGGAGAAGCTCGATTCCTGCCAATCTGCATAAAAGAAAAACATGGATAAAACTGTCACGAAAATATAGATATAAAATATAATGAACAAAACAAAAAAGACATTCACACACCGCCTAGATCTTCTTCCATGGACACGCTAAAGCTGCAGAAGGCCCGGTAGCAACTACGGAAGCTCGGGGAGGTTCTAAGTTTGTAGTCGGTACATCATTCGGTGCAGGAACCGCGTGCGTTTTCTGCCTTGCGGACGCTGGAACTACGTTTGTACTGGGTGCAGCATTTTGGGTAGTCCTTCTACCAGGAGTTCCGGTGTTAGCGGCCATACCTCCTGTCTACAAACAAGGAAACCCACAAGTTATCAGTGATAAGGAAATCCCATGGAAAAAACGGATATGATAGGACTAGGATGCTTTACCCCCTCGCGTTGCTGTGCTCCAGTTGATGCACGTCTGCCTACTGGTACACTTGGCAGTTGCAGCCGCGGGAAATGGTTAGTCATCCCTATACCTTTTTGGCTGATAATGGTGATGAAAAAAAGAAATTAATTAACCTTGGTGGAATTAATTAGATAACCTACCTAATCAAACTTAGCTGCTAGAAGGAAAAACTATATGTTCATAATGCAACTTGGCTATGTGAAAGGGATGAGGTTTTTAATGTTGCTTATTAATAACAAAAAATAAATCTAACTCAATACCCAAGTTGCATGTGCATGTCAGGTTAAATTCATTTATGCAAAAGCACGGTTGATCAACTTAGTAAGTTCAAAAAAAAGAAGTAATTCAACTTCCCTTTAACTATCTTGACAATACAACTTAGTGAGAAACCAAAAAAGTAACTAACATCCGTCAGTAGTAGCAACTTAATCACGTACCAGATGGAACTAGAAAAACCATGTGTCTACAACTAACTACATACAGATGTGAATTTAGTGCGATAGAAAAAGCAACTTACCTATTGTTGAATGTATACAAACTAACTGAATGTATACAAACTAACTACATACATCTGTGAACTTAATTCGACAGTAAAAACAACTTACCTATTTTTATTACTGAACTTCTATACAACAACAAAAAAAACTATGGATAAAAAACGCAGAAACCAACAAGTTTCAGAAACAAAAAGTCACGAAACTCTGCTAAAAATCAGTAACTGAATGTTGGACAACCAATTTACCTATGAAGAAACCACTAGGACACAAATCACATAACTCATGGTTACATAAATGTTGTATGGGATAAAGCTTAGTTAAAGTGTTCAAAAAAATAGTAAGATATGAACTAAAGCACTTGTGATCGAAACAACTAACTAAATCTGTGGAGAAAAAATCAGCTCACAAAACTACGGGATAATCGAACCCAACCGAATATAATCTGTAGATACGCTATCAGCAACTCATGACATTGTGGTACAGTACTACCCACACTCCAAATTGCTCAGGCGGATTCAAAGGTAATGACTGAAAAATCCTAGCAATCTACGTGTAGATACTCTCTGATTTCACTCTGGTACGGTACCAAAATGCCAACACCTAGAAAACACCCGAGCCCCCAAACACAGGTAGTAAGCAACGCGAGTCCGCGAGATCGAGATGAGCGATTTCGGGTGAAATCCTAAGAAATTCATCGACAAAATGGAGGTATCCAACTATCTAAGATGTAGATCCACATCAAAAACGCTACTAGACATCAAATATATTCACGGATTCAATGAATTTGAAACCTCAGCAAAAACGAGATGCACACGGGGTGGATCGAGAAGAGATTCCGTCGTCGGATCCCTCTCCGTCGCGGAACTTGGCACCCTTCTGCGCTTCTCGACCTCGCCGAGCACCACCCCCTTGCTCCGACCAGCCGATGTAAGTCGCCGAGCTCCCCCGCCGCGTGATCTCGCCGCTACTCACGCGTCGCCGAGCTCTCCGACGGCGCACTGGATGCCTTCCTCTCCCCGTGCCCCTACACCGGTGAGCCCCCTAAAATGCCACTTCCTCTGGCGGAAATTGCCGCCGATTTGACCCTCTGAGTGGGTGGGTGATGGAACTGCGTAGTCGCGCGAGAGAGGAGGAAGCGACTGCGTGCTCGCGCGAGAGAAGTCGGCCGCAACAGCTCTTCGCACGCCCACACCGACACGCACGCGAGTAATAACACCAGGTGGAAAAGTAACTGGCGACGTGTCCGGATCTGTCCGATCGCACGGCCACAAATCGGTGGATCGATTCGACAAACCAGCAACCGGTCACTTTTTACCGGTTGGGTAGAGTTATGACAAAAACTCGTCGTTTTTGCGTTTTATGGCCGTTTTCATGAGCTATTGCCTTCTATTTTGGAGTTCTAGGGAGATTTTCAATGACCATGTTACCTGATACAAGTTGGTGAGAATGACCAAAAAAATCGTCGTTTTTGTGTTTGATGGCCGTTTTCATGAGCTATTTCCCACATTTTTTGGGTTCTAGGGCGATTTACAATGATCCTTAGACCGAATATATGTTTCATTCTATAACCAAAAACTCATTGTTTTCGTGTTTTATTGCCATTTTCACGAGTTATTGCCCACAGTTTTGGGGTTCCACAACAATTTGCATGGCCCGTAAGATCCGATACATGTTTCACAGATTTGACTAAAACCTCATTGTTTTCGCATTTTATGACCATTTTCATGAGCTATTGCCCACAGTTTTGGGGTTTCAAGGCAATTTACAATGATAGTAAGACCTGATAGATGTTTGAGAGTGATGACTAAAACTCGTCATTTTCGCGTTTGATGGTTGTTTTCATGAGCTATTGCCCATAGTTTTGGGGTTGTAGGGCGATTTACAGTGACCATAGCACACCCGATACATGTTCGAGAGTTATGACAAAACACTCGTTATTTCCGTGTTCTATGGTCGTTTTCATGACCTATTGCCCACAATTTTGGGGTTTCAGGGCGATTTGCATAAGACCCGATAGATGTTTGAGATATATGACCAAAAACTCGTCATTCGTGTTTTATGGCCGTTTTCATGAGCTATTGCCCATAGTTTTAGGGTCCCAAGGCGATTTACAATGACAGTAAGACCCATACATGTTTGAGAGTTATGACCAAAAACTCGCCGTTTTCGTGTTTATGGCCGTTTTCATCAGGTATTGCACATAGTTATGGGGTTTCAGGGTGAGTTGCATGGCCCGTAAGACACGATGCATGTTCGACAGGTATGACCAAATACTCGTCGTTTTCGTGTCCATGAGCTATTGCCCATAGTTTTGAGGTTTCATGGCGAGTTGCATGGCTCGTATGACCCGATACATGTTTGAGAGATATAACCAAAAACTCGTTGCTTTCAAGTTTTATGGCAGTTTTCATAAGCTATTGCCTACAGTTTTGGGATTCCAGGGCGATTTACAATGACCCTAAGACTCGATATATGTTTAAGAATTATGACCAAAAACTTATAGTTTTCGCATTTTATGGATGTTTTCATGAGTTATTGCCCATAGTTTTGGGGTTTCACGGTGATCTAAAATGACCGTAACACCAGATATATGTTTGAGAGTTATGATTAAAGCTCGTTGTTTTCACATCTTATGGTCATTTCATGAGCTATTGCCCATAGTTTTAGGTTCCATGGCGATTTACAATGACCATAAGAACCGATACAAGTTTGAGAGTTTTGACCAAAAACTTGTCGTTTTCATGTTTTATGTGCGTTTTCATGATTTAATGCCCACGGTTTTGAGGTTCTAGGGCAATTTGCAATGCTTGTTAGACCTGATACATGTTCGAAAGTTATGACCAAACACTCGTGGTTTCGTGTTTTATGTCCATTTTCATGAGCTACTGCCACAGTTTTGGGGTACCAAGTAGATTTGTATGGCTTGTAAACCCTATACATGTTTGAGAGTTTTGACCAAAAAGGTGTAATTTTCGCGTTTTATGGCCGTTTTCATGAGCTATTTTCCATAGTTTTGGTGTGCTAGGGCGATTTACAATGACTGTAAGACCAGATACATGTTTGAGAGTCATGATGAAAAACTCGTCATTTTCACGTTTTACGGCCGTTTTAATGAGCTATTGCACACAATTTTGGGGTTCCATAGGGATTTGAATCGATTGTGCGACCCTATACATGTTTGAGAGATATGACCAAAAACTCGTCGTTTTCATGTTTTATGTCTGTTTTCATGAGCAATTCCCCATAGTTTTGGGGTTTTTGGGCGATTTACAACGACCGTAAGACTCGATACATGTTTGAGAGTTATAACCAAAAACTCATAGTTTTCACATTTTATCAACGTATTCATGAGCTATTGCCCACAGCTTTGGGGTTTCAGGGCGATTTAAAATGACCGTAAGACCCAATACATGTTTGAGTTACGAGAAAAAGTCGTCGTTTTCACGTTTTATGCCCGTTTCCATAAGCTATTGCTCACAGTTTAGGGTTCTAGGGCGAGTTACAACGAGCGTAAGACCCGATACATGTTTGAGAGTTATGACCAAAAAACTTGTTGTTTCCTTGATTTATGGCCGTTTTCATGAGCTATTGCCATAGTTTTGGGGCTTTAAGGCGATTTGCAAGGCTCGTTAGACCTGGTACATGTTTGACAGTTATGACCAAGCACTCGTTGTTTTCGCGTTTTATGGCCGTTTTCATGAGCTCTTCCCCATAGTTTTGGGGTACCAAGGGGATTTTCTTGGCCCATAAGACTCGATACATGTTAGATATAAATTACCAAAACCTTCTTGTTTCCATGTTTTATGGCCGTTTTCATAAACTATTGCCCACGGTTTTATGGGTTTAGAGCAATTTACAACGACCGTAAGACCCGATACATGTTTGAGAGTTATGACCAAAAACACGTCGCTTTCACGTTTTATGGATGTTTTCATGAATTATTGCCCACAGTTTTGGGGTTCCTGGGCGATTTTCATGGCCTATAAGATTTGATATATGTTTGAGAGATTTTAACATAACCTCGTCATTTTCGCATTTTATTGTTGTTTTCATGAGCTATTGCCCACCGTTTTGAGGTTCCAGGGCGATTTACAATGACCATAAAACCCAATACATGTTTTAGAGTTATGACAAAAACTCGCTGTTTTCTCATTTTATGGCCGTTTTACTGAGCAATTGCCTTCTGTTTTGGAGTTCTAGGGAGATTTTCTATGACCATGTTACCTGATACATGTTGGTGAGGATGACCAAAAAATTGTTGTTTTTGCGTTTGATGGCCGTTTACCTGAGCTATTTCCCACATTTCTAGGGTTCCAGGACGATTTACACTAAGCCTTAGACCCGATAAGAGTTTGAGAGTTATGACCAAAAACTCATTGTTTTCGTGTTTTATGGCCATTTTCACGAGTTATTGCCCATAGTTTTGGGGTTCTAGAACAATTTGCATGGCCCGTAAGATTCCGATACGTGTTTCACAGATTTGACTAAAACCTCATCGTTTTCGTGTTTTATGACTATTTTCATGAGCTATTGCCCACAGTTTTGGGGTTTCAAGGCAATTTACAATGATACTAAGACCTGATACATGTTTGAGAGTGATGACTAAAACTCGTCGTTTTCACGTTTGATGGTTGTTTTCATGAGCTATTTCCCATAGTTCTGGGGTTGTAGGGCGATTTATAGTGACCGTAGCACACCCGATACATGTTCGAGAGTTATGACAAAACACTCATTATTTCCGTGTTCTATGGCCGTTTGCATGACCTATTGCCCACAATTTTGGGGTTTTAGGGCGATTTGCATAAGACACGACAGATGTTTGAGAAATATGACCAAAAACTCGTCGTTCGTGTTTTACGGCCGTTTTAATTAGCTATTGCCCATAGTTTTAGGGTCCCAAGGCAATTTAAAATGATAGTAAGACCCATAGATGTTTGAGAGTTATGACCAAAAACTCGCAGTTTTCGTGTTTATGGCCGTTTTCATGAGGTATTGCGCATAGTTATTGGGTTTCATGGTGAGTTGCATGGCCTGTAAGACCCGATACATGTTCGACAGGTATGACCAAATACTCGTCGTTTTCATGTACATGAGCTATTGCCCATAATTTTGAGGTTTCATGGCGAGTTGCATGGCTCATATGACCCGATACATGTTTGAGAGATATAACCCAAAACTCGGTGTTTTCAAGTTTTATGGCAGTTTTCATAAGCTATTGCCAACAGTTTTGGGATTCCAGGGCGATTTACAATGACCCTAAGACCCGATATAAGTTTAAGAATTATGACCAAAAACTCATAGTTTTCACATTTTATGGATGTTTTCATGAGTTATTGCCCATAGTTTTGGGGTTTCACGGTGATTTCAAATGACCGTAACACCCGATATATGTTTGAGAGTTATGATTAAAACTCGTTGTTTTCACATCTTATGGTCGTTTCATGAGCTATTGCCCATAGTTTTAGGGTTCCATGGCGATTTACAATGACCATAAGACCCGATACAAGTTTGAGAGTTGTGACCAAAAACTTGTCGTTTTCATGTTTTATGTGTGTTTTCATGATTTAATGCCCACGGTTTCAGGTTCTAGGGAAATTTGCCAGGCTCGTTAGACCCGATACATGTTCGAAAGTTATGACCAAACACTCGTCGTTTCGTGTTTTATGTCCGTTTTCATGAGCTATTGCCCACAGTTTTGGGGTACCAAGTAGATTTGTATGGCCTGTAAACCCTATACATGTTTGAGAGTTTTGAGCAAAAAGGTGTCATTTTCGTGTTTTATGACCATTTTCATGAGCTATTTTCCATAGTTTTGGGGTGCTAGGGCGATTTACAACGACTGTAAGACCAGATACATGTTTGAAAGTTATGAGGAAAAAACTCGTCATTTTCATGTTTTACGGCCGTTTTAACGAGCTATTGCACACAATTTTAGGGTTCCATAGGGATTTGCATCGATTGTGCGACCCGATACATGTTTGAGAGATATGACCAAAAACTCGTCGTTTTCGTGTTTTATGTCTGTTTTCATGATCAATTCCCCATAGTTTTGGGGTTTTAGGGCGATTTACAACGACCATAAGACCCGATACATGTTTGAGATTTATAACCAAAACTCATAGTTTTCACATTTTATCGACGAATTCATGAGCTATTGCCCATAGTTTTGGGGTTTTACTGCGATTTAAATTAACCGTAAGACCCAATACATGTTTGAATTACGATAAAACGTTGTCGTTTTCACGTTTTATGCTTGTTTCCATAAGCTATTTGTGGCGCTCCGCAAAAACCAGTACTAGAAAATCGCGTTGCTTTTGTGCATTGCATCATCATGACCGCATGCTCATATCATCATGCCACATTGCATTATAGCCAAAGCAGCAGCGCCGCCTCGAGTCCCTTCGGCCAACACTGCTCACCCTGATTCTCTACACGTTGCATCGCCAAGGAATCCTGCCTCCACTCGGCCTTGGTCTCGGAATACCTCGGGGACAAAACTCAACCACTATCGCCTCCCAGTTGTGTGTATGTGTTTCTGTGTTTCTGCAGGCGTCCTTTTGGGTCGATGTCCTTTCAAGTACCCGCGCTACCAATATCGTCGGCGTGTACTCCAAGTTCGACACCGATCCTGGAAGTCCTAACCTGAAGACCGTACCTGAAGGATGCCTACACGGGACTACAAGTTCTCCTTCCGTAGTCCGAAGCCCCGTTCCGACACCGACAAAATACAAATGCCATGAACTTCTTCGCGGATCCTAGAGCCCCGTTCCCGGATCCCAAGACCGACAACGTCAACCGCGGACCCGACAAGATCTTCTACGTGGAACATCAAGTACTCCACCAACACCCGACCCCGAACCCAAGTTCTTCGACGTGTACGACAAGATCTTCCGAAGACTACGGTACCGGCCCAAGATCCGCCAAGGACGCCCAAACCGGAAGAACGCCAAGTACTTCCTCGAGGACGCCAAGTTCTTCACCCCGGACACCGTGCGACAAGATCTACTTCCATTGTCCGAGACCGCTTCCGTCGAACCGTTCCCCTATCGAACCCCGAACCCCTCGGAGCCCAAGCTCGCCGAACCCTAAATGTGATTCCCTATCCGAGACCCCCATTATTTTATAATATGACATTATCGACTATCGCATATTAAATTGTTCATCTCTGCAGCATATCATAATCATGCCGGATCTTCTGTCGTAGTATTAAATAGTGTATCCGGTGTTTCTTCTAGTATTTGCTTCTTCGCAGACTAGGCCGATGAGTTGATGCGAGTATCAACAAGTTCTCCGGATATGAATCTCCGGCAGTGTTTCCCAGGCGAGCATCTCTCCCCCTTCTACCTATTTTGCATTTATAGTCTTTATTTCCTCCTGTTGATCTATTACTATCCGTGTCACGGTGCTTTAGTTTCCGCACCCCAGTTAAATCCTATGCAGCCTCTATATTGCCTTGGACACCTCCTATTACCTGTGTTTGGTACATAGCTGGCCTTGCGAGTCGTAGTCGCTTGCTCAGGTGCGATCTCGTGTTGTCGAGTACCACAGTTGTTGGAATGGTGGAGATGTTTATTTCTGGCAGATGTTTATGGTGGAGATGATCATGGCTTTAAATACAACTATTAAAAATGCTAGATATAACAAATGCAGAGGCATCGGTGGGCAATAGATGTTATTTGGTTCTTCGATGCTCACTTGTGTCCCGTAGGACCCCGAGTACTTGATACATGTTCCTCGATTTTTCGCACTATCCACATCCGGGAGGCCTTATGGACCCCCCTGAGCCAGAGCTTGATTCATTTCTATTTCTTGGGGCCACAAAGTAGTTTGGGGCTTTATTACTATCCTGTACTTATGCCATGCTTTACTGCTTTATTTAAGATTGTGCGTGGAGCACCTGTACTGTTTAGGATTGTGGAGTGTTTTCGCGGTATCGACAAGCCCAGTCACACTTTCGGGTTCCCAGTCGTTTACAGCCATTGGCGCAAACCTTGGGTCCTTCTCGGAGCCGGCCAACTTTGTTGCGGGTAGCTTAATGGGGTGGCCCCCTGAAATATTTCTGAATCCTGTGATCGCTTTGTCCTGAATGCCTCGTTGGGTTTTGATTTGGTTTTTCCGAGGTTGATCGAGTGTGTGTTGCTATTTGTGCGCCCCTGCAGGGTAAAACTTTCTGAAAGCAGTGTCCACGGTTATGGACGACTTGGAGCACAGTATCTCGATCATAGACAAGCATAACTAAAGTAGTGCTATAAATTTTTACTTAATATGTGAAGGGTAATCAGCTCAAGTATAACGGAATGGATATTTAAAATGCCAACAGCTGGTGGATCTGGATTGTTTTGTGACATGCTAAATGCCTAGTAAGTATTGCAACTCCAATGGAATGTGCTAAAAGTGCAAACAACTGCTAGGTTTTGGGATTCCTCAGGACAATTATATCTGACTAGTAACGGTTCCAACTACAACGGATTGTTACTTAAAACTGCCACTACTTATGCTTCAGGATGACCCACGCTATCTATATCTGATTAGTAATTTCTGCAACTATAATGGAATGAGTAAAATTGCCAATTGTGTGAGTTCCTTGGTCCGACTTCCTCGTTTGGTCTCGAGGGGAAAATACCAGGATGGGTTTGTTTGGTGTTAGCTTCAGGTTGGATCTGAATAGGTCTTTCTTATCCCTCTCTGATAACCGCCAGTTGTATCGAGTCTCTATAGGTTGTTTAGTGCCGCTGCGCTGCCGCTTCAGCCCACCATACCTATGTAGGCGAGAGCCGCCGAATTCTAGCCTCGCCGTGTACTGGCCTCAGTACTGACGCTCCTATTTTTCCTTGCCCTTTGTCGGCACCCCTTTTGTTTTAGCAGGTTTGAGATCGCCGTCGTTAGCAGGGTTACCCTTCCGGCTTGGCCTGGGCAGGGTTATGGACGCCATTGGTTATTCTTCAGGGCTCTTAGCCCCATTTACCTCTTGTCCGTAGACGGACGCTCTATTGTTTTCAAGGTGATTTGGATCTTTGTATTATATATCTGTATTCTTGACTCATGGAGTTGATGATATATACATCTATTCTGTGGGCCCCATCGAGGACTGTTGTGTAATGTTATTACTTGATTTTCCATCCGCACGAAAGTGCCTGGTGGGTGTCCTTGAATCGTTTCTATGCGGGTTTGGCAGAAAGCGCTAAAGCTTGGATAGGGCCGATTTGAGGGTGTTACAGAGTGGTATCAGAGCTCAGCAGTTGCGATACCCCACAAGTCCAACCTGTAGGATAACCTAGCTAACGGCCGAAGTAGAGTGTCAAAACTATTTTTGCAAAGTCGGTTGGATAGATCTGATTAGGTCTGTTTTACTCCTTACCCCTCTGCTGTTCTTCCCTTACCTCTGCGTGTTTTGAATCTGCTCTCTTCCCTTCTTCTAGTCCAGGATTTCTCGTGGTTGGGTTCCGTCGTACCTTCAGGGTTTCGCTTCCTCCTTTGATAACGGTGTTGCTACATTCGGTCTTCGTGCTATCTAAGGAATCCTTCACCTGTTGGACTTCTCTCTGTTCCTTGTTGTGCCTTCCGGTGGTTTCTGACGCGACGACATCATCTATGCCAGATCCGATGCAGAGTGTGCCTCACTCCTTTGTTTCCGACCCTCGTTTGTCGAGATCTTCAGTCTAATTCCGGGAGTTGGTTGCATAATTCTCCTATTCATGTGCAGAGTAATGGTTTGGGTGCGCGATGGACTGATCACTATCCGACTACTCTTATCATTCGCTCTTGTACATTGAAACGGTAGATCCAGCAATTTTACTCCATCCACGGAAGTTAGAGGTGGCTTTATTTGTTGATACCTTTACCTTCGCCTTTGTTCCCGGAGTGTTATCTCGACGATCACGGACAACGACCTCTTGTTAGTGGTGTCGCGAGGATCTACACGAAGCGAGAAGATTCAGATCGCCGGCCTTCTTCCCTGTACCATGAGGCGGATCTCGAGGGCAAGATCCATTGTTAGTGGTGTCGAATTATGGCGCCCCGCAAAAACCACTACTAGAAAATCGCGTTGTTTTTGTGCATTGCATCATCATGACCGCATGCTCATATCATCATGCCACATTGCATTTGAGCATTGTCATCATCATGCATAGGTTTTGTCTAAACTATTTTCGAAAAACCTATTTTTGTTTTCTAAACGCCCCGTCTTTTATTCAAACTATAAAACCCGGGTCTGTCCGGAATATTTTGTTTCGTCTACCAACGGTCTTTAAAAGCCCCGTTTTAAATAATAAAATATTTTATTTTATTTTTAAGGAGGCAGTCGGCCAGGCCCAAAGGCCCAGCCAGCTGGCCTACCACCCTTCTCTCCCTAAACCCTAACCAGCCGACCACTCCCCACCAGCTCCCTCCACCCAGCCGCCACACACACCATCCACCGCGCCGCCCTGTCACGTACACACCACCAGAACCACTCACACACACGCACCTGGTACTCACGCACGCGCACACCCCATTCCACCTGCCGCCAACCCACCAATCTCGATCCCCACGCCCGGGCCCACCACCACGCAACCGACCCCGCTTCCCCGTCCCCCTCGCGTTCCCCTCCTCCTTCCGCTCGCTGGCCGACGCCATCTGTCCCTGCTCGGATCCCCAGTCGCCGCCGTCACCCTCGCCGGAGCTCGACGACCTCGGCCGCGTCACCGAGGCCGCCGCTCGAGCCCCCTCGCCACCGCCGCCCGAGCCCCGCGACCGCGCCTCCTCCCTGCACCGCTTCGTCGTGCCAAGGCCGCGCTCGCCTCCACCGCCACTGGGCCCTCCCCTCGCCGGCCCCTGCACGCCTTCGCCTCGTGCCGCTCGTCGCTGCAGTCCTCGGACGCCACCATGACACCGTCGGGAGCCCCATCTCCTCCTCCCAAGCTGAGGATCGCGCCGTCGACCCATCTTGCCCAAGATCTGCCGCCGCCCGAGCCCATCAAGATCGATTCCAGGAGCTCTCCTCCCCACCTTCGCCTCCGACCATCCACCGTCTACTCCTCCGGCCCTTCCTCGTCAAGGACCGCATCGCTCGCGACCTTGCTGGCCACGGCCGTGCCCTCCTGCGATGCCGTCTCCATGGACGCCCTCCCCGAGTTCTTCCCTGGCATCCTCTTGAGCCCCTGCAGTGTGGCCCAAGCCACCGTGTCGTTTCCCTCAGCCAAAGCAGCAGCGCCGCCTCGAGTCCCTTCGGCCAACACTGCTCACCCTGATTCTCTACACGTTGCATCGCCAAGGAATCCTGCCTCCACTCGGCCTTGGTCTCGGAATACCTCTGGGACAAAACTCAACCACTATCGCCTCCCAGTTGTGTGTCTGTGTTTCTGTGTTTCTGCAGGCGTCCTTTTGGGTCGATGTCCTCTCAAGTACCGCGCTACCAATATCGTCGGCGTGTACTCCAAGTTCGACACCGATCCTGGAAGTCCTAACCTGAAGACCGTACCCGAAGGATGCCTACATGGGACTACAAGTTCTCCTTCCGGAGTCCGAAGCCCCGTTCCGACACCGACAAAATACAAATGCCATGAACTTCTTCGCGGATCCTAGAGCCCCGTTCCCGGATCCCAAGACCGACAACGTCAACCACGGACCCGACAAGATCTTCTGCGTGGAACATCAAGTACTCCACCAACACCCGACCCCGAACCCGAGTTCTTCGACGTGTACGACAAGATCTTCCGAAGACTATGGTACCGGCCCAAGATCCGCCAAGGACGCCTGAACCGGAAGAACGCCAAGTACTTCCTCGAGGACGCCAAGTTCTTCACCCCGGACACCGTGCGACAAGATCTACTTCCATTGTCCGAGACCGCTTCCGTCGAACCAATCCCCTGTCGAACCCCGAACCCCTCGGAGCCCAAGCTCGCCGAACCCTAAATGTGATTCCCTATCCGAGACCCCCATTATTTTATAATATGACATTATCGACTGTCGCATATTAAATTGTTCATCTCTGCAGCATATCATAATCATGCCGGATCTTCTGTCGTAGTATTAAATAGTGTATCCGGTGTTTCTTCTAGTATTTGCTTCTTCGCAGACTAGGCCGATGAGTTGATGCGAGTATCGACAAGTTCTCCGGATATGAATCTCCGGCAGTGTTTCCCAGGCGAGCATCTCTCCCCCTTCTACCTATTTTGCATTTATAGTCTTTATTTCCTCCTGTTGATCTATTACTATCCGTGTCACGGTGCTTTAGTTTCCGCACCCCAGTTAAATCCCGTGCAGCCTCTATATTGCCTTGGACACCTCCTATTACCTGTGTTTGGTAGATAGCTGGCCTTGCGAGTCGTAGTCGCTTGCTCAGGTACGATCTCGTGTTGTCGAGTACCACAGTTGTTGGAATGGTGGAGATGTTTATTTCTGGCAGATGTTTATGGTGGAGATGATCATGGCTTTAAATACAACTATTAAAAATGCTAGATATAACTAATGCAGAGGCATCGGTGGGCAATAGATGTTATTTGGTTCTTCGACGCTCACTTGTGTCCCGTAGGACCCCGAGTACTTGATACATGTTCCTCGATTTTTCGCACTATCCACATCCGGGAGGCCTTATGGACCCCCCTGAGCTAGAGCTTGATTCATTTCTATTTCTTGGGGCCACAAAGTAGTTTGGGGCTTTATTACTATCCTGTACTTATGCCATGCTTTACTGCTTTATTTAAGATTGTGCGTGGAGCACCTGTACTGTTTAGGATTGCGGAGTGTTTTCGCGGTATCGACAAGCCCAGTCACACTTTCGGGTTCCCAGTCGTTTACAGCCATTGGCGCAAACCTTGGGTCCGTCTCGGAGCCGGCCAACTTCATTGCGGGTAGCTTAATGGGGTGGCCCCCTAAAATATTTCTGAATCCTGTGATCGCTTTGTCGTGAATGCCTCGTTGGGTTTTGATTTGGTTTTTCCGAGGTTGATCGAGTATGTGTTGCTATTTGTGCACCCCTGCAGGGTAAAACTTTCTGAAAGCAGTGTCCATGGTTATGGACGACTTGGAGCACAGTATCTCGATCATAGACAAGCATAACTAAAGTAGTGCTATAAATTTTGACTTAATATGTGAACAGTAATCAGCTCAAGTATAACGGAATGGATATTAAAAATGCCAACAGCTGGTGGATATGGATTGTTTTGTGACATGCTAAATGCCTAGTAAGTATTGCAACTCCAATGGAATGTGCTAAAAGTGCCAACAACTGCTGGGTTTTGGGATTCCTCAGGACAATTATATCTGACTAGTAACGGTTCCAACTACAACGGATTGTTAATTAAAACTGCCACTACTTATGCTTCAGGATGACCCACTCTATCTATATCTGATTAGTAATTTCTGCAACTATAATGGAATGAGTAAAATTGCCAACTGTGTGAGTTCCTTGGTCCGACTTCCTCGTTTGGTCTCGAGGGGAAAATACCAGGATGGGTTTGTTTGGTGTTAGCTTCAGGTTGGATCTGAATAGGTCTTTTTTATCCCTCTCTGATAACCGCCAGTTGTATCGAGTCTCTATAGGTTGTTTAGTGCCGTTGCGCTGCCGCTTCAGCCCACCATACCTATGTAGGCGAGAGCCGCCGAATTCTTGCCTCGTCGTGTACTGGTCTCAGTACTGACGCTCCTATTTTTCCTTGCCCTTTGTCGGCACCCCTTTTGTTTTAGCAGGTTTGAGATCGCCGTCGTTAGCAGGGTTACCCTTCCGGCTTGGCCTGGGCAGGGTTATGGACGCCATTGGTTATTCTTCAGGGCTCTTAGCCCCATCTGCCTCTTCTCCGTAGAGGACGCTCTATTGTTTTCAAGGTGATTTGGATCTTTGTATTATATATCTGTATTCTTGACTCATGGAGTTGATGATGTATACATCTGTTCTGTGGGCCCCATCGAGGACTGTTGTGTAATGTTATTACTTCGTTTCCACCCGCACGAAAGTGCTTAGTGGGCGTCCTTGAATCGTTTCTATGTGGGTTTGGCGGAAAGCGCTAAAGCTTGCATAGGGGCGATTTGAGGGTGTTACACTATTGCTCACAGTTTAGGGTTCCAGGGCGGTTTACAACGACCATAAGACCCAATACATGTTTGAGAGTTATGACCAAAAACTTGTTGTTTCCGTGTTTTATGGCAGTTTCCATGAGCTATTGCCCATAGTTTTGGGATTTTAAGGAGATTTGCAAGGCTCGTTAGACCTGGTACATGTTAGACAGTTATGACCAAGCACTCGTCGTTTTCGCGTTTTATGGCCGTTTTCATGAGCTATTCCCCACAGTTTCGGGGTACCAAGGGGATTTTCTTGGCTCGTAAGACTCGATACATGTTAGATATAAATGACCAAAAACTCGTTGTTTTCATGTTTTATGGCTGTTTGCATAAGCTATTGCCCATTGTTTTGTGGTTTAGGGCAATTTACAATGACTGTCAGACCCGATACATGTTTGAGACTTACGACCAAAAACGTGTGGCTTTCGCGTTTTATGGCCGTTTTCATGAATTATTGCCCACGGTTTTGGGGTTCCAGGGCAATTTTCATGGCCTGTAAGATCTGATATATGTTTGAGAGATTTTAACATAACCTCGTCATTCTCACATTTTATTGTTGTTTTCATGAGCTATTGCCCACCGTTTTGAGGTTTCAGGGCGATTTACAATGACCATAAAACCCAATACATGTTTTAGAGTTATGACAAAAACTCGTCGTTTTTGCATCTTATGGCCGTTTTCATGAGCTATTCCCTTCTGTTTGGAGTTCTAGGGAGATTTTCAATGACCATGTTACCTGATACATGTTGGTGAGGATGACCAAAAAACTCATCGTTTTTGCGTTTGATGGCCGTTTGCATGAGGTATTTCCCACATTTTTTGGGTTCTAGGGTGATTTACAATGATCCTTAGACCCGATATATGTTTCAGAGTTATGACCAAAAACTCATAGTTTTCATGTTTTATTGCCATTTTCACGAGTTATTGCCCACAGTTTTGGGGTTCCACCACAATTTGCATGGCCCGTAAGATCCGATACATGTTTGAGATATTTGACTAAAACCTCATTGTTTTCGCGTTTTATGACCATTTTCATGACCTATTGCCCACAGTTTTGGGGTTTCAAGGAAATTTACAATGATAGTAAGACCTGATACATGTTTGTGAGTGATGACTAAAACTCATCGTTTTCGTGTTTAATGGTTGTTTTCATGAGCTATTGCCCATAGTTCTAGGGTTGTAGGGCGATTTACAGTGACCGTAGCACACCCGATACATGTTCGAGAGTTATGACAAAACACTCGTTATTTTCGTGTTCTATGGCCGTTTTCATGACCTATTGCCCACAATTTTGGGGTTTTAGGGCGATTTGCATAAGACCCGATAGATGTTTGAGAAATATGACCAAAAACTCATCGTTCGTGTTTTACGGCCGCTTTCATGAGCTATTGCCCATAGTTTTAGGGTCCCAAGGCAATTTACAATGACAGTAAGACCCATAGATGTTAGAGAGTTATGACGAAAAACTCGTCGTTTTCGTGTTTATGGCCGTTTTCATGAGGTATTGCGCATAGTCATGGGGTTTCATGGTGAGTTGCATGGCCCGTAAGACCCGATACATGTTCGACAGGTATGACCAAGTACTTGTCGTTTTCATGTCCATGAGCTATTGCCCATATTTTTGAGGTTTCATGGCGGGTTGCATTGCTCGTGTGACCCGATACATGTTTGAGAGATATAACCAAAAACTCGTTGTTTTCAAGTTTTATGGCGGTTTTCATAAGCTATTACCTGTAGTTTTGGGATTCCAGGGTGATTTACAACGACCCTAAGACCTGATATATGTTTAAGAATTATGACCAAAAACTCATATTTTTCGCATTTTATGGATGTTTTCATGAGTTATTGCACATAGTTTTGGGGTTTCACGGTGATTTAAAATGACTGTAACACCAGATATATGTTTGAGAGTTGTGATTAAAACTCGTTGTTTTCACATCTTATGGTCGTTTCATGAGCTATTGCCCATAGTTTTAGGGTTCCATGGTGATTTACAATGACCATATGACCCGATACACGTTTGAGAGTTGTGACCAAAAACTCGTCGTTTTCATGTTTTATGTGCATTTTCATGATTTAGTGCCCACGGTTTTGAGGTTCTAGGGCAATTTGCATGGCTCGTTAGACCCGATACATGTTCGAAAGTTATGACCAAACACTCGTCGTTTCGTGTTTTATGTCCGTTTTCATGAGCTATTGCCCACAGTTTTGGGGTACCAAGTAGATTTGTATGGCCTGTAAAACCCTATACATGTTTGAGAGTTTTGACGAAAAAGGTGTCATTGTCGTGTTTTATGGCTGTTTTCATGAGCTATTTTCCATAGTTTTGGGGTGCTAGGGCGATTTACAACGACTGTAAGACTAGATACATGTTTGAGAGTATGAGGAAAAACTCATCATTTTCACGTTTTACGGCCGTTTTAATGACCTATTGCACAAAATTTTGGGGTTCCATAGGGATTTGCATCGATTGTGCGACCTAATACATGTTTGAGAGATATGACCAAAAACTCGCCGTTTTCGTGTTTTATGTCTGTTTTCATGAGCAATTGCCCATACTTTTTGGGTTTTAGGGCGATTTACAACGGCCGTAAGACCCGATACATGTTTGACAGTTATAACCAAAAACTCATAGTTTTCACATTTTATCGACGTATTCTTGAGCTATTGCCCACAGATTTGGGGTCTCACAGCGATTTAAAATGATCATAAGACCCAATACATGTTTGAGTTACGAGAAAAAGTCGTCGTTTTCACGTTTTATGCTCGTTTCCATGAGCTATTGCTCACAGTTTAGGGTTCCAGGGCGATTTACAACGACCGTAAGACCCGATACATGTTTGAGAGTTATGACCAAAAAACTTGTTTCCTTGTTTTATGGCTGTTTTCATGAGCTATTGTCCATAGTTTGGGGGTTTTAAGGCAATTTGCAAGGCTCGTTAGACCTGGTACATGTTTGACAGTTATGACCAAGCACTCGTCGTTTTCGCGTTTTATGGCCGTTTTCATGAGCTATTCCCCACAGTTTTGGGGTACCAAGGGGATTTTCTTGGCCCGTAAGACTCGATACATGTTAGATATAAATGACCAAAAACTCGTTTTTTTCATGTTTTATGGCCATTTTCATAAGCTTGCCCACGGTTTTGTGGTTTTTGGGCAATTTACAACGACCGTAAGACCCAATACATGTTTGAGAGTTAAGACCAAAAATGTGTCGCTTTTGCGTTTTATGGCCGTTTTCATGAATTATTGTCCACAGTTTGGGGGTTCCAGGGCGATTTTCATGGCCAATAAGATCTGATATATGTTTGGGAGATTTTATCATAACCTCGTCATTTTTGCATTTTATTGTTGTTTTCATGAGCTATTGCCCACCGTTTTGAGGTTCCGCGGCGATTTACAATGAATATAAAACCCAATACATCTTTTAGAGTTATGACAAAAACTCGCCGTTTTCGCGTTTTATGGCCGTTTTCATGAGCAATTGCCTTCTGTTTTGGAGTTCTAGGGAGATTTTCTATGACCATGTTACCTGATACATGTTGGTGAGGATGACCAAAAAATTGTCGTTTTCGCGTTTGATGGCCGTTTTCATGAGATATTTCCCACATTTTGGGGGTTCCAGGGCGATTTACACTGATCCTTAGACCCGATATACGTTTGAGAGTTATGACCAAAAACTCATTGTTTTCGTGTTTTATGGCCATTTTCACGAGTTATTGCCCAGAGTTTTGGGGTTCCACAACAATTTGCATGGCCCGTAAGATCCGATACATGTTTGAGATATTTGACTAAAAAGTCATTGTTTTCTTGTTTTATTTCCATTTTCATGAGCTATTGCCCACAGTGTTGGGGTTTCAAGGCAATTTACAATGACAGTAAGACATGATACATTTTTGAGAGTGCTGACTAAAACTCATCGTTTTCACGTTTGATGGTTGTTTTCATGAGCTATTGCCCATAGTTCTAGGGTTGTAGGGCGATTTACAGTGACCGTAGTACACCTGATACATGTTCGAGAGTTATGACCAAAACACTCATTATTTTCGTGTTCTATGGCCGTTTTCATGACCTATTGCCCACAATTTTGGGGTTTCAGGGCGATTTGCATGGCCTATAAGACCCGATAGATGTTTGAGAAATATGACCAAAAACTCGTCGTTCGTGTTTTATGGCCGTTTTCATGAGCTATTGCCCATATATTGAGGGTCCCAAGGCGATTTACAATGACAGTAAGACCCATACATGTTTGAGAGTCATGACCAAAAACTCGTCGTTTTCTTGTTTATGGCCATTTTCATGAGGTATTGCGCATAGTTATGGGGTTTCATGGTGAGTTGCATGGCCCGTAAGACCGATACATGTTTGTCATGTATGACCAAATACTCGTTGTTTTCCTGTCCATGAGCTATTGCCCATAGTTTTGAGGTTTCATGGCGAGTTGCATGGCTCGTATGACCCGATACATGTTTGAGAGATATAACCAAAAACTCGTTGTTTTGAAGTTTTATGGCAGTTTTCATAAGCTATTGCCTACAGTTTCGGGATTCTAGGGCGATTTACAACGACCCTAAGACCCGATATATGTTTAAGAATTATGACCAAAAACTCATAGTTTTCGTATTTTATGGACGTTTTCATGAGTTATTGCCCATAGTTTTCGGGTTTCACGGTAATTTAAAATGACCGTAACACCCAATATATGTTTGAGAGTTATGATTAAAACTCGTTGTTTTCGCATCTTATGGTCGTTTCATGAGCTATTGCCCATAGTTTTAGGATTCCATGGTGGTTTACAATAACCATAAGACCCGATACAAGTTTGAGAGTTGTGACCAAAAACTCGTCATTTTTGTGTTTTATGTTCGTTTTCATGATGTAATGCCCACGGTTTTGAGGTTCTAGGGCAATTTGCAAGGCTCGTTAGACCCGATACATGCTCGAAAGTTATTACCAAACACTCGTCGTTTCGCGTTTTATGTCCGTTTTCATGAGCTATTGCCCACAGTTTTGGGGTACCAAGTAGATTTGTATGGCCTATAAAACCATATACATGTTTTAGAGTTTTGACCAAAAAGGTGTCATTTTCATGTTTTATGGCCGTTTTCATGAGCTATTTTCCATAGTTTTGGGGTGCTAGGGCGATTTACAACGACTGTAAGACCAGATACATCTGTGAGAGTTATGAGAAAAAACTTGTCATTTTCACGTTTTATGGCTGTTTTCATGAGCTATTGCACACAATTTTGGGGTTCCATAGGGATTTGCATCAATTGTGTGACCCAATACATGTTTGAGAGATATTACCAATAACTCGTTGTTTTCATGTTTTATGTCTGTTTTCATGACCAATTCCCCATAGTTTTGGGGTTTTAGGGCGATTTACACCGACCGTAAGACCCGATACATATTTGAGAGTTATAACCAAAAACTCATAGTTTTCACATTTTATCGACGTATTCATGAGCTATTACCCATAGTTTTGGGGTTTAAGGCCGATTTAAAATGACTGTAAGACCCAATACATGTTTGAGTTACGAGAAAAGGTCGTCGTTTTCACGTTTTATGCCCGTTTCCATAAGCTATTGCTCATAGTTTAGGGTTCCAAGGCTATTTACAACGACCATAAGACCCGATACATGTTTGAGAGTTATGACCAAAAACTTGTTGTTTCCGTGTTTTATGGCCGTTTTCATGAGCTATTACCCATAGTATTGGGGTTTTAAGGCGATTTGCAAGGCTCGTTAGACCTGGTACATGTTTGACAGTTATGACCAAGGACTCGTCGGTTTCGCGTTTTATGGCCGTTTTCATGAGCAATTCCCCACGGTTTCGGGGTACCAAGGGGATTTTCTTAGCCCGTAAGACTCGATACATGTTAGATATAAATGACCAAAAACTCGTTGTTTTCATGTTTTATGGCCGTTTTCATAAGCTATTGCCCACGGTTTTGTGGTTTTAGGGAAAGTCACAACGACCGTCATACCCGATACATGTTTGGGAGTTATGACCAAAAACGCGTCGCTTTCGCGTTTTATAGTCGTTTTCATGAATTATTGCCCACGCTTTTGGGGTCCCAAGGCGATTTTCATGGCCTGTAAGATCTGATATATGTTTGAGAGATTTTAACATAACCTCGTCATTTTCGCGTTTTATTGTTGTTTTCATTAGCTATCGCCCACCGTTTTGAGGTTCCAGGGCGATTTACAATTACCATAAAACCTAATACATGTTTTAGTGTTATGCCAAAACTCGTCATTTTCGCGTTTTATGGCCGTTTTCATGAGCTATTGCCTACTGTTTTCGAGTTCTAGGGAGATTTTCAATGACCATGTTACCTGATACATGTTGGTGAGGATGACCAAAAACTCGTCATTTTTGCGTTTGATGGCCGTTTTCATGAGCTATTTCCCACATTTTTGGGGTTCCAGGGCGATTTACGATGATCCTTAGACCCGATATATGTTTGAGAGTTATGACCAAAAACTCATTGTTTTCGTGTTTTATGGCCATTTTCACGAGTTGTCGCCCACAGTTTTGGGATTCCACAACAATTTGCATGGCCGGTAAGATCTGATACATGTTTGAGATAGTTGACTAAAACCTCATCGTTTTCGCGTTTTATGACCATTTTCATGAGCTATTGCCCACAGTTTGGGGGTTTCAAGGCGATTAGCAATGACAGTAAGACCTGATACATGTTTGAGAGTGATGACTAAAACTCGTCGTTTTCGCGTTTGATGGTTGTTTTAGTGATCTATTGCCCATATTTCTGGGGTCGTTGGGCGATTTACAGTGACCGTAGCACACCTGATACATGTTCGAGAGTTATGACCAAAACACTCGTTATTTTCATGTTCTATGGCCGTTTTCATGACCTATTGCCCACAATTTCGGGGTTTCAGGGCGATTTGCATGGCCTATAAGACCCGATAGATGTTTGAGAAATATGACCAAAAACTCGTCGTTCGTGTTTTATGGCCGTTTTCATGAGATAGTGCCCATAGTTATAGGGTCCCAAGGCGATTTAAAATGATAGTAAGACCCATACATGTTTGAGAGTCATGACCAAAAACTCGCCCTTTTTTTGTTTATGGCCGTTTTCATTAGGTATTACGCATAGTTTTGGGGTTTCATGGTGAGTTGCATGGCCCGTAAGACCGATACATGTTTGACATGTATGACCAAATACTCGTCGTTTTCGTGTCCATGAGCTAATACCCATAGTTTTGAGGTTTCATGGTGACTTGCATGGCTCGTATGACCCGATACATGTTTGAGAGATATAACCAAAAACTCGTTGTTTTCAAGTTTTATGGCAGTTTTCATAAGCTATTTCCTATAGTTTTTGGATTCTAGGGCGATTTACAATGACCCTAAGACCCGATATATGTTTAAGAATTATGACCAAAAACTCATAGTTTTCGCATTTTATGGACGTTTTCATGAGTTATTGCCCATAGTTTTGGGGTTTCACGGTGATTTAAAACGACCGTAACACCCGATATATGTTGAGAGTTATGATTAAAACTCGTTGTTTTCGCATCTTATGGTCGTTTCATGAGCTATTTCCCATAGTTTTAGGATTCCATGTCGATTTACAATGACCATAAGACTCGATACAAGTTTGAGAGTTGTGACCAAAAACTCGTTGTTTTTGTGTTTTATGTTCGCTTTCATGATTTATTTCCCACAGTTTTGAGGTTCTAGGGCAATTTGCAAGGCTCGTTAGACCCGATACATGTTTGAACGTTATGACCAAACACTCGTCGTTTCGCATTTTATGTCCGTTTTCATTAGCTATTGCCCACAGTTTTGGGGTACCAAGGAGATTTGTATGGCCTATAAAACCCTATACATGTTTGAGAGTTTTGACCAAAAAGGTGTCATTGTCGCGTTTCATGGCTGTTTTCATGAGCTATTTTCCATAGTTTTGGGGTGTTAGGACGATTTACAATGACTGTAAGACCAGATACATGTTTGAGAGTTATGAGGAAAAACTCGTCATTTTCACGTTTTACGGCCGTTTTCTTGAGCTATTGCACACAATTTTGGGGTTCCATAGGGATTTGCATCGATTGTGCGACCCGATACATGTTTGAGAGATATGACCAAAAACTCGACGTTTTCGTGTTTTATGTCAGTTTCTATGAGCAATTGCCCATAGTTTTGGGGTTTTAGGGCGATTTACAACGATCGTAAGACCCGATATATGTTTGAGAGTTATAACCAAAAACTCGTAGTTTTCACATTTTATCGACGTATTCATGAGCTATTACCCACAGCTTTGGGGTTTCAAGGCGATTTAAAATGACCGTAAGACCCAATACATGTTTGAGTTACGAGAAAAAGTCATCGTTTTCACGTTTTATTCCCGTTTCCATGAGCTATTGCTCACAGTTTAGGGTTCCAGGACGATTTACAATGACCGTTAAAGCCGATACATGTTAGAGAGTTATGACCAAAAACATGTTGTTTCCGTGTTTTATGGCCATTTTCATGAGCTATTGCCCATACTTTTGGGGTTTTGTGGCGGTTTGCAAGGCTCATTAGACCTGGTACATGTTTGACAGTTATGACCAAGCACTTGTCGTTTTCGCGTTTTATGGCCGTTTCATGAGATATTCCCCCACAGTTTCAGGGTACCAAGGGGATTTTCTTGGCCCGTAAGACTCGATACATGTTAGATATAAATGACCAAAAACTGGTTGTTTTCATGTTTTATGGTTGTTTTCATAAGCTATTTCCCACAGTTTTGTAGTTTTAGGGCAATTTATAACGACCGTTAGACCCGATACATGTTTGAGAGGTATGACCAAAAACGCGTCGCTTTCACGTTTTATGGTCGTTTTCATGAACTATTGCCCACGGTTTTGGGGTTCCAGGGCGATTTTCATGGCTTGTAAGATCTGATATATGTTTGAGAGATTTTAACATAACCTCGTCATTTTTGCGTTTTATTGTTGTTTTCATGAGCTATTGCCCATTGTTTTGAGGTTCCAGTGCGATTTACAATGACCATAAAACCCAATACATGTTTTAGAGTTATGACAAAAACTCGTCGTTTTCGCGTTTTATGGCCGTTTTCATGAGCTATTACCTACTGTTTTGGAGTTCTAGGGAGATTTTCAATGACCATGTTACCTGATACATGTTGGTGAGGATGACCAAAAACTCATCGTTTTTGCGTTTGATGGCCGTTTTCATGAGCTATTTCCCACATTTTGGGGGTTCCAGGGCGATTTACAATGATCCTTAGACCCGATATATGTTTGAGAGTTATGACCAAAAACTCATTGTTTTCGTGTTTTATGGCCATTTTCACGAATTATCGCCCATAGTTTTGGGGTTCCACAACAATTTGCATGGCCCGTAAGACCCGATAGATGTTTAAGAAATATGACCAAAAACTCGTCATTCGTGTTTTATGGCCGTTTTCATGAGCTATTGCCCATAGTTTTAGGGTCCCAAGGAGATTTACAATGACAGTAAGACCCATACATGTTTGAGAGTCATGACCAAAAACTCGTCGTTTTCGTGTTTATGGCCATTTTCGTGAGGTATTGTGCATAGTTATGGGGTTTCATGGTGAGTTGCATGGCCCGTAACACCGATACATGTTTGACATGTATGACCAAATACTCGTCGTTTTCGTGTCCATGACCTATTGCCCATAGTTTTGAGGTTTCATGGCGACTTGCATGGCTCGTATGACCGGATACATGTTTCAGAGATATAACCAAAAACTCGTTGTGTTCAAGTTTTATGGCAGTTTTCATAAGCTATTGCCTACAGTTTTGGGATTCCAGGGCGATTTACAACGACCCTAAGACCCGATATATGTTTAAGAATTATGACCAAAAACTCATAGTTTCCGCATTTTATGGACGTTTTCATGAGTTATTGCCCATAGTTTTAGGGTTTCATGGTGATTTAAAACGACCGTAACATCCGATATATGTTTGAGAGTTATGTTTAAAACTCGTTGTTTTCACATCTTATGGTCGTTTCATGAGCTATTGCCCATAGTTTTAGGATTCCATGGCGATTTTCATTGACCATAAGACCCGATACAAGTTTGAGAGTTGTGGCCAAAAACTCGTCGTTTTCGTGTTTTATGTTCGTTTTCATGATTTATTGCCCACGGTTTTGAGGTTCTGGGGCAATTTGCAAGGCTCGTTAGACCCGATACATGTTTGAAAGTTATGACCAAACACTCGTCGTTTCGCGTTTTATGTTCGCTTTCATGAGCTATTGCCCACGGTTTTGGGGTAACAAGTAGATTTGTATGGCCTGTAAAACCCTATACATGTTTGAGAGTTTTAACCAAAAAGGTGTCATTGTCGCGTTTTATGGCTGTTTTTATGTGCTATTTGATGGGTTCGTAGCATGGAAAACAAAAAAATTCTACCGCAAGAACAAACAAAACCCAGATCTAATCTAGATAAAAGCCAAGATCTAATCTATTAGACATGTGCAACGAGATAGATCTGTACTAACCCTTGTAGATCAGAAAGCGTTACGAGATTCGGATCTCGTGGTTGATGTAGTCGATCACTTGCCGATCTCAAGATCGAGTAGACGATCCTTCCGGCGCCGCGTTCCGGCAGCGCTTCCGCAGTCGGTCACACGTGCGGAGTCGAAGCAGACCTTCCTCTCCCCGTTCCAGCGAGCAGCGGAGGTAGTAGATCTCTCCACGGAATCCCAGCAGCATGACCCGATAGGGATTTGCATCGATTTTCATGAGCTATTGCACACAATTTTGGGGTTCCATAGGGATTTGCATCGATTGTGCGACCCGATACATGTTTGAGATATATGACCAAAAACTCGTCGTTTTTGTGTTTTATGTCTGTTTTCATGAGCAATTGCCCATAGTTTTGGGGTTTTAGGGCGATTTACAATGATCGTAAGACCTGATACATGTTTGAGAGCTATAACCAAAAACTCATAGTTTTCACATTTTATCGACGTATTCATGAGCTATTACCCACAGCTTTGGGGTTTCAAGGCGATTTAAAATGACCGTAAGACCCAATACATGTTTGAGTTACGAGAAAAAGTCATCGTTTTCATGTTTTATGCCCGTTTACATGAGCTATTGCTCACAGTTTAGGGTTCCATGGCGATTTACAACGACCGTAAGACCCGATACATGTTTGAGAGTTATGACCAAAAACTTGTTGTTTCCGTGTTTTATGGCCATTTTCATGATCTATTGTCCATAGTTTTGAGGTTCTAAGGCGATTTGCAAGGCTTGTTTGACCTGGTACATGTTTGACAGTTATGACCAAGCACTCGTCGTTTTCGTGTTTTATGGCCGTTTTCATGAGATATTCCCCACGGGTTCAGGGTACCAAGGGGATTTTCTTGGCCCGTAAGACTCAATACATGTTAGATATAAATGACCAAAAACTCGTTGTTTTCATGTTTTATGGCTGGTTTCATAAGCTATTGCCCACGGTTTTGTGGTTTTAGGGCAATTTACAACGACCGTAAGACCCGATACATGTTTGAGAGTTATGACCAAAAACGCGTCGCTTTCATGTTTTATGGCCGTTTTCATGAATTATTGCCCACGGTTTTGGGGTTCCAAGGTGATTTTCATGGCCTGTAAGATCTGATATATGTTTGAGAGATTTTAAAATAACCTCGTCATTTTCGTGTTTTATTGTTGTTTTCATGAGCTATTGCCCACCGTTTTGAGGTTCCAGGGCGATTTACAATGACCATAAAACCCAATACATGTTTTAGAGTTATTCCAAAAACTCGTCGTTTTCGCGTTTTATGGCCGTTTTCATGAGCTATTGCCCATTGTTTTGGAGTTCTAGGGAGATTTTCAATGACCATGTTACCTGATACATGTTGGTGAGGATGACCAAAAACTCGTCGTTTTTTGCGTTTGATGGCCGTTTTCATGAGCTATTTCCCACATTTTTAGGGTTCCAGGGTAACTTACAATGATCCTTAGACCCGATATATGTTTGAGAGTTATGACCAAAAACTCATTGTTTTCGTGTTTTATGGCCATTTTCACAAATTATCGCCCATAGTTTTGGGGTTCCACAATAATTTGCATGGCCCGTAAGATTTGATACATGTTTGAGATAGTTGACTAAAACCTCATCATTCTCGCATTTTATGACCATTTTCATTAGCTATTGCCCATAGTTTTGGGGTTTCAAGGCGATTTACAATGATAGTAAGACCTGATACATGTTTGGGAGTGATGACTAAAACTCGTTGTTTTCGCGTTTGATGGTTGTTTTCATGAGCTATTGCCCATAGCTCTAGGATTGTAGGGCGATTTACAGTGACCGTAGCACACCTGATACATGTTCGAGAGTTATGACCAAAACACTCGTTATTTTCGTGTTCTATGGCCGTGTTCATGACCTATTGCCCACAATTTCGGTGTTTCAGGGCGATTTGCATGGCCTATAAGACCCGATAGATGTTTGAGAAATATGACCAAAAACTCGTTGTTCGTGTTTGATGGCCGTTTCCATGAGCTATTACACATAGTTTTAGGGTCCCAAGGCGATTTACAATGACAGTAAGACCCATACATGTTTGAGAGTCATGACCAAAAACTCGCCGTTTTCGTGTTTATGGCCGTTTTCATGAGGTATTACGCATAGTTATGGGTTTTCATGGTGAATTACATGGCCCGTAAGACCGATACATGTTTGACATGTATGACCAAATACTCGTCATTTTCGTGTCCATGTGTTATTGCCCATAGTTTTTAGGTTTCATGGTGACTTGCATGGCTCGTATGACCCGATACATGTTTGAGAGATATAACCAAAAACTCGTTGTTTTCAAGTTTTATGGCAGTTTTATAAGCTATTTCCTACAATTTTGGTATTCCATGGCGATTTACAACGACCCTAAGACCCGATATATGTTTAAGAATTATGACCAAAAACTCATAGTTTCCGCATTTTATGGACGTTTTCATGAGTTATTGCCCATAGTTTTGGGGTTTCACGGTGATTTAAAACGACCGTAACACCTAATATATGTTTGAGAGTTATGATTAAAACTCGTTGTTTTCGCATCATATGGTTGTTTCATGAGCTATTGCCCATAGTTTTAGGATTCCATGGCGATTTACAATGACCATAAGACCCGGCACAAGTTTGAGAGTTGTGACCAAAAACTCGTCGTTTTGGTGTTTTATGTTCGTTTTCATGATTTATTGCCCACGGTTTTGAGGTTCTGGGGCAATTTTCAAGGCTCGTTAGACCCGATACATGTTTGAAAGTTACGACCAAACACTCGTCGTTTCGCGTTTTATGTTCGCTTTCATGAGCTATTGCCCACGGTTTTGGGGTACCAAGTAGATTTGTATGGCCTGTAAAACCCTATACATGTTTGAGAGTTTTGACCAAAAAGGTGTCATTGTCGCGTTTTATGGCTGTTTTCATAAGCTATTTTCCATAGTTTTGGGGTGCTAGGGCGATTTACAAGGACTGTAAGACCAGATACATGTTTGAGAGTTATATGTAAAAACTCGTCATTTTCACGTTTTATGGCCGTTTTCTTGAGCTATTGCACACAATTTTGGGGTTCCATAGGGATTTGCATCGATTGTGCGACCCGATACATGTTTGAGAGATATGACCAAAAACTCGTCGTTTTCGTGTTTTATGTCTGTTTTCATGAGCAATTGCCCATAGTTTTGGGGTTTTAGCGCGATTTACAACGATCGTAAGACCCGATACATGTTTGAGAGTTATAACCAAAAACTCATAGTTTTCACATTTTATCGACGTATCCATGAGCTATTACCCACAGTTTTGGGGTTTCAGGGCGATTTAAAATGACCATAAGACCCAATACATGTTTGAGTTACGAGAAAAAGTTGTCATTTTCACATTTTATGCCCGTTTCCATGAGCTATTGCTCACAGTTTAGGGTTCTAGGGCGATTTACAACGACCGTAAGACCCGATACATGTTTGAGAGTTATGACCAAAAACTTGTTGTTTCCGTGTTTTATGGCCATTTTCATGAGCTATTGTCCATAGTTTTGGGGTTTTAAGGCGATTGGCAAGGCTCGCTAGACCTGGTACATGTTTGACAGTTATGACCAAGCACTCGTCGTTTTCACAATTTATGGCCGTTTTCATGAGATATTCCCCACAGTTTCAGGGTGCTAAGGGGATTTTCTTGGCCCGTAAGACTCGATACATGTTAGATATAAATGACCAAAAACTCGTTGTTTTCATGTTCTATGATTGTTTTCATAAGCTATTGCCTATGGTTTTGTGGTTTTAGGGCAATTTACAACGACCATAAGACCCGATACATGTTTGAGAGTTATGACCAAAAACGCGTCGCTTTCACGTTTTATGGCCGTTTTCATGAATTATTGCCCACAGTTTTGTGGTTCCAGGTCGATTTTCAAGGCCTATAAGATCTGATATATGTTTGAGAGATTTTAACATAACCTCGTCATTTTCGCGTTTTATTGTTGTTTTCATGAGCTATTGCCCACCGTTTTGAGGTTCTAGGGAGATTTACAATGACCATAAAACCCAATACATGTTTTAGAGTTATGACAAAAACTCGTCGTTTTCGCTTTTATGGCTGTTTTCATGAGCTATTGCCTTTGTTTTGGAGTTCTAGGGAGATTTTCAATGACCATGTTACCTGGTACTTGTTGGTGAGGATGACCCAAAACTCGTCGTTTTTGCGTTTGATGGCCGTTTTCATGAGCTATTTCCCACATTTTTAGGGTTCCAGGGCGATTTACACTGATCCTTAGACCCGATATACGTTTGAGAGTTATGACCAAAAACTCATTGTTTTCGTGTTTTATGGCCATTTTCACGAGTTATTGCCCAGAGTTTTGGGGTTCCACAACAATTTGCATGGCCCGTAAGATCCGATACATGTTTGAGATATTTGACTAAAACCTCATCGTTTTCGCGTTTTATGACCATTTTCATGAGCTATTGCCCATAGTTTTGGGGTTTCAAGGCGATTTACAATGACAGTAAGACCTAATACATGTTTGAGAGTGATGACTAAAACCACCGTTTTCGCATTTGATGGTTGTTTTCATGAGCTATTGCCCATAGTTATGGGGTTGTAGGGCGATTTAAAGTGACCGTAGCACACCCGATACATGTTCGAGAGTTATGACCAGAACACTCGTTATCTTCGTGTTCTATAGCCGTTTTTATGACCTATTGCCCACAATTTTGGGGTTTAAGGGCGATTTGCATGGCCTATAGGACCCGATAGATATTTGAGAAATATGACCAAAAACTCATCGTTCGTGTTTTATGGCCGTTTTCATGAGAGCTATTGCCCATAGTTTTAGGGTCCCAGGGCGATTTACAATGACAGTAAGACCCATACATGTTTGAGAGTTATGACCAAAAACTCGTCGTTTTCGCGTTTGATGGTTGTTTTCATGAGCTATTACCCATAGTTCTGGGGTTGTTGGGCGATTTACAGTGACCGTAACACCCGATACATGTTTGAGAGTTATGACCAAAAACTCGTTGTTTTCCTCTTCTATGGCCGTTTCATGAGCTATTGCCCATAGTTTTGGGGTTCTCGGGAGATTTGCGTGGCCTGGAAGACCCGATACATGTTTGAGAAATATGACCAAAAACTCGTCGTTTTCCCATTTTATGGCCATTTTCATGAGCTATTGCCCATAGTTTTAGGACGACCGTAAGACCCGATACATGTTTGAGAGTTATGACAAAAACTCGTCGTTTTTTGCATATTATGGATGTTTTAGGGTGGTAGGGCGATTTACAATGACCGTAAGACCCGATACATGTTTCAGAGTTATGACCAAAAACTCGTCATTTTCGTGTTTTATGGATGTTTTCATGAGCTATCGCCCTTAGTTTTGGGATTGCAGGGCGATTTACAACGACCATAAGAGCCGATACATGTTTGAGAGTTATGACCAAACAATCATTTTTTGCGTGTTTTATGGCCATTTTCATGATGTTGTCCAATTTTTTGGGTAGGCCACCCGTGCCTTCCTAGGCCACGCCACACCCAATAGAGTCGTCACCGCAAAGCCGTCCGAGACCGCCACCTTAGCGCGGAGCCCCCCCCCCCCCCCCCACCCACCCCGCATCCACTAGCCTTGACAACAAAACAACCTGCACATCTACCGCGAACTTGCAAACCGCAAGGTAAAGGACTCCAAGGCAGCGCCCTCAAGAAGGTAGCGGCATAACTATCGTCATCGCCCACTTCAAAGAAGCTCAGGTTTTCACCTGGAGATTGCAAAATCACTCGCAACGTTAGTAGATGAAGCTCCTTGATGACGCCTTCACGAAGGAACACGACTCACGAGGCACCGCCGTCATCGGCGCCAACCCGAGTCGATGCAAACCTTTCTCTTGGAGTAGCATCTTTGTTGGCTCCTCCATAAGGAAGGCGGTAGCGAAACATCCTGGGAATGGGAGCCTTGCTACCGACCACCGACCACTTTCTGCCTAGACAGAGAAGCCACACTTGCACTAACTCTGGGCCTCCCAACCAAACAGCCGCAAGCTGTCCCAGGACCGGCCACCGCCATTGCCGGGATCCGGGATCCGGGGCCATCAAACTACCACCGTCGGGTCCACTCAGCCCCCTCCTACCAACCGTCGCCATGGGGTCAGCCAGCCAAAGCCCGACGAAGCCCAATCGTCCCACCCACCAAATCCCACCTCCATCGCAGCTCCTTGCACCAACGGTGCATGCACGCGCTTGCGTGCCACACTGGCCCTTCACGTGCTTGTGCGCTGCCTCAAAACTGCGCGCTTGCGCCATGCCACGTGCTGTGACGCCCGGCACCACCGCTAGGCAGAGCTGCCCTGCTCATCTCACCTCGCGAGCGGGAGAAGGAGACATGCCACCGCCAACGTCGTGCGGGCTTTGCCCAGCAACGATGGGGGAAGGAGAGGCGGTGAAGAGTTATTCTTAGCGGCTCGGTCGGTGCCCAGGTCGCCCACGAGGGGAGTGACACGGGGCCCTTCCCTGGTTAGGCGAGCGACGCTTGATGGTGATGCTTGGCACTTTTCACGGGGCTCGCCTTTATGGCATCAAGTAAACGATTCATTGATGCGTTTGTGGCCCGACTCCCGACGGCATGGGATTTGACTAGGTCTAGGAGTACGGGTTGTTAGGGAAACCACAATGTGTAGCCAAAAGTGGTTTCATGTTTACTTTTTGGCTTTTGGAACTAGTTATCTACACTATAGAGGTGGTTCCGAAAGGGAGAAAACTAGGAACCGGAGCAAGTAGTTGCTCCGATACCAAATTTTCCTTTTGGCATTTAGAACTACTTGTTGTGTTGTTTTAGCTCGATGGCGAGACCCACGTTATAAATATTTGGAACCAGTACATTATGGACCTCTTGCTATATTTTATATCAAAGTCAAGATCACCTGTATGTCAGATTTGGCAATGACAACATTGTGGCTGACCTTATTAGCCTCTTTGTGACAGATTACTTTTTCTCCTTCGGTTTGTTGTGTGCGTGGGTCAACCGATTAGACCCGGTGGAGTCGTGTGTGTAGTGGCTTGCTTGGTTTTTTTATGAACCGACAGTCTCGGGGTGACGGTGGGTATTATGTGATTCAATGAAAGGGCAAACCGGTAAAATCGTGACAGACGAAATCGTTTTGTTTTCATTATTAATTTTTATTATTAGGCATAGAATAAGGTTTTAAATGATAAAAATCCATCTCCTATGCAGGTAATCTATAGGTGCATAGGTGCACTAGTACATTTCGTTACAGATCGAAGGATATATTCAACATGGATGACAGTCTGATCTACGGATTGGACCTTCGTCTACTTAGGCGTTTTCTTCTTCAAGATTACATGTATTTCCCCTTTTACTTTCGAGTTGAGTTTAGGCTTATTATGTGCATCTAGTTATACCAAGACAGGGTGCAATAATGATTATAAAAGGACATGCAGTATGACGCGAGTACACAACAGGCATGCAGGGTCTTGACTCTGTCTACGACCGTTCCCTCTAGGACAGCCGTCCAGGTGAGATTGAATCGATCTATCCGTCATCTTGTCCTTGTATCCTGTTGGAATGCTGTCTGGGTTTAATCGCCACTACATAGTCTTCTTCTTCTTCTTCTCCTAGGGGACGAACATTCTGTTCTTGCTCTGTGAGCCGCCCGCCCTGTTCAGTTTCGTCAGGAGTACGCCGAGGAGATGGGAATCTTGTCGCTCATCACCGGCAAGCCGGGCGCCAGCGGCTTCGGGTCCGCCTCCACTGCCGAGCAGGTCACCGCCGGCGTCGACGCCTCTGCCCTCACCGTCATCGTCACAGGTAACCAACGTTCCAACCTACATGTATAGTGCAGTGCAGCGCACCACATGAATCTCTGCTCCTTCTTCCATGGATAAATCTTTCGGGGTTCTATAGCTCAACATCTGATGATGATCTATTCTACCCTGTCTGTCACTAGCAGCCACAGCCACAGTGCTGCTATCTCCCTTGCCTATAATGTTTGTCTATATATATCGGAATTGACAGCCACAATTCTGCTATCTTTCAGGAGGATCTAGTGGCGTTGGTCTAGAGACCTCGAGAGTCTTCGCCCTCAGAGGAGCCCATGTCATCATAGCCGCGAGAAACACAGAGGTTGCATCAGAGGCAAGGAAGCGCATCGTGGAGTCAAACCCAACAGCTCGTGTCGATGTTCTGAAGCTTGACCTTAGCTCCCTCAAGTCCGTCAGGGCCTTCGCGGACCAGTTCAACTCGATGAATCTTCCTCTGAACATCTTAATGTAAGTGTACCTCCTTTATCCGTAAAGAAACTTGTTTTATATGTGCATTGGTTGAGTTACAACTAAGTTTCTATTTGGGGTAACTGCATGTCATTTCTAGCGTATTGCAGCAATGTGTTCATTTCACTGAATCAAGCTCTGCATAATTGTTTCTGTTCTGCAGAAACAATGCAGGTGTCATGCTCTGTCCCTTTGAACTGTCTGAAGATCAGGTGGAAATGCACTTTGCCACCAATCATCTCGGTACTGTCTCTGACTATCAACAACACCAAAACAGACAATATCATGACGGATATCCTGATGCTAATGCTTTTTTCACTCCTTATTATGCTCAATCAGGTCACTTTCTGCTGACCAACCTTCTCCTTGATAATATGAGAGCCACTACAAAGTCCACGGGTATCGAGGGTCGCATCGTGAACTTGTCATCAGTCGCCCACCTCCATACACATTCAAAGGGGATCCGGTTTGATGAACTCAATGACGAGAAAAAGTATGTGTTCTTGCGGTTCTTTGAAAGAAAATCTGCTATCGATTCCACTGTTGCTATAATATGGTTTTGTATTGGCAGATACAATGATAAAATGGCCTATGGACAGTCTAAGCTGGCAAACATACTGCATGCCAAAGAGCTATCTAGGCGGCTCACGGTATCGTTTTCTCCAATTTTTCGGCCTTTTCTCTTCCTTTTTTTTATTCAGAAGAATGGACCATGAACTTGTAGTGTTTGACTAGCATTCATGATGTTTTTATGCTTCCTCATTAATCTGTTACAGTACTAAAAGCGTGGATCATTGTCAGTAAGAAGCAGCATCTTGGGACTTCATTTGTTTAAAAGAAAATTTACTAAGACTGAAAGAGGTTATTTAAGCTCTATAACGCACTTGCTTATGTTGAATTGTATCAGTAGTTCTTTCAACATCTGACTCAGTTTCTCCTAACAAAACAAATCTGATTTTTCTTGATAAAATTGTTTATCATTCATCATCATTGTTATGCATCATTTAGTAGCTTTCACCCACTACACATTGATTTCTATCTTGTAGACGTACTTGACCTACTTGTATATATTAAATTCTCTAACCCCAGCTAGGTGTTCTGTTCTGATGTACCATGACGGATTATGTCACTGAAACAGGAGGAAGGAGCTAACATCACAGTTAATTCCGTTCATCCTGGATTGATCTGGACCAATTTAATGAGGCACTCCTTAGCTATGATGAGTATGTTTTCTCAAGAGCATATATCTTTGTGAATCGGTTTCTACCAATATCCCATTTTGATGGACAGTTCACTTATCTCTCTGGTGTGTTATGAAACTTGTTTGTTTTTGCTTGCAGAGGCAATTCGAGTTGTCACCTACATGCTGTGGAAGAATGTACCCCAGGTTCTTCCCTCTTGTCGTTACTAAAATTCTTATTTACAGCAATGCCTATAACTCTATTTAATAAAAAATAAATGACTAATTTGGGGAAATTGGGCTCCTCCAAAATGCAAAATCTTTGCTTGGCTCATGATCCTAAACCGGATTTGAATGGCGAATTGCCTTGCATCTCGTGAGTGGCCGAACTGTGGCCTTTGTCAGCTTTGCAAGAGGGAGCTGAAAACCGCTATACACATCATGTTTCACTGACACTACTCCGTGCCTATTTGGGACACCGTCAAGCAATGGTTCTGGGCTCCAGAGATTCAGCCGACTCAGTTGGCAACCATGGACACCATTGAGCAGTGTTGGCATGACCTTGTCCTTCGTGCCGATCATTGATACAGCGCGGCCTCGCTTGCCATGTTGGTGGCATGGGAAATTTGGAACCAGAGAAATGCTAAAAAAAAGGCCCTGCATCCAAAATTAAATCAGAAGCGTGCAACTGGGCTACCGCGGGGACAAATCATTTGAGCTGTATTATGCCATGAGAGTAGGCTTGTGTTGTCTTGTAAGGTGACGAAAGCCACCTAAAGTTGCTTTAAAACTTCTCCTTAATTAATGAGATGAGGCAAAGTTTTTGTCTGCCTTTTGAAAAAAAAAATGACTAACCAACCCAAGATAAAAGTAAAGAAGATGTTTTTTACCATTTTGTAGTTTCTCCTGAATTTATTTGTCTGAACGCAGAGAAATTGTGTTTTTCAGGGAGCAGCCACTATCTGTTATGTAGGGCTGAACCCTCAGCTGAAGGGAGAGACAGGCAAATACTTTGCTGACTGTAACAAGGAGAAGACGGGCAAACTAGCCGAGAGCGACGCCTTGGCGAAGCAGCTTTGGGAATTCAGCGAAGAGCTCATCAGATCTGCACAATGATATCCGGAAGCAATCAGGCGTCTTCCCGGATACTACCGAGTTTGCGGAACAGATGATTGGTTTGTTCACTATGTTGTAGCAGTAGCAGCAACAAGTGGGAGGATCAACCCTTTCTCTTGCTAATATTAATTCGGTATTATTTTTCAATCGTTTCAGATTGGTTTATTGGCTGAGACTAGTACCATCCTACTTTCAGATTTATGTTTTTCCTGAAACTTTTTCAGTGTGACTGACCATGCCAATGGGCACGCTGACGGCGTCCCATGGCAGCCTGTCGTGCGACAGCCAGTTCTGACAAAATGCTGGCCCCATTGAATCAAAAGAATAATTTATTGTCAGAGAAATATACCAGTTTTTTAGAGAAAAGAAAACGCACTATTTGTTTTCCTTAGTATTTGAGCCGTTCTGTTTGTATGATGCTTGCTGACAGAAAGAAAAATACTACCACTTATGACTTTGAAAGGCAAAGTACAAAGAAGGATATTACCTCCTCGGACTACAGACTTCTGCGTAATCTTCCAGCTCCCTGCACAAGAGAAAAATGTTTCAGAACAGTAGAACTAGACCAAAAATAGACCTCTTTCTTTTCCATTTTCCTAGAACAGTAAGACAGCAGCAGCTACAAGTTTACCCTTCTGGGAGGAGTTGATGATTCAGAATACGACGAGGATGACCGCCCATGTCTCACAGGAGCTCCTTGACCTCTAGTTCTGTAGAGTGATTTATTAAACACATGGAAATATTGTTTTTCCAGTGATCAGGAGGTAGCACTGAAGCGACAGGCTCGACCGGAATTTTCTATATCTCATAGAAATGCATAAACCACTCATCCAAAATGGTATGCAAACAAGATATAGACCTAGGTCAACACCACCATCACCTGCACGGAGAAATTGATCTGGAAGGGGAGCGCATCGGTCGGCGAATGGGAGATCTACCATGACGAGGAGATGGCAGCCTTCTCGGAGGACTCCTCCCCCGCATTGGAGGTTCCTGTAGAAAGAAAGAATGTTCGACAAAGATAATACTTAAAGTACTTTGCATAATTAGACACGGTAAGAAAAAAATGCTACAGAAGGGTGTAAGAGATCATGCATATAGCATTCAATTGTTGTTCTTCATTCTTCACACTATATGTATACATGGAAAGTTCAATAACCAAGAAGGGCGGAAGAGCCACATTTGGCCACAAATCAGATCTAGCTTCGCAAATGGAATCAGTGATGCTTACACGAACAGCACCCATGTGAATTATCTGTAAATAGTTTGACTTGGGGCCAAGTTGTGGTATATGCTGGAGCACCTCTTTCACGTGCCTGAAGTTCTATTAAAGCTAGAGAAAAAATAAGTTGGTAAGAAAATTCCATGCCTCACAGATATGATAGCTGTAATATATCCTGGTAGTATATACTTAAATTCCTAGTTAAATCATCAAGTTGGATACAAAAACTCCTTTCAGTGCAGCTGAATGACACTGAACATGTGTACATACTTAATTTATCTAAAACATAGCATCCACAAATTAGAATAGGTTTCCTCTCCTACATTGGCAGAACAAGAAAAATGGCATCAGGCAAAACTTTTAATATACCAGGTGATTATACAACGGATGCGGCCACTTGATTAAAAACAGTTTGTAAAATTTTATTTAATCACTTGATTAGGTACAATTTGAAAACAATTATTTAATCTGCAGCTGGCATATTACCTTTAAGCATGCTGATAGTAACCTATCTCTGCACTGTAATTATAAGTTCTGAATTTACCAATTCGAGGTCTGAAAAGAACACCTGAACTATCACCTAAATGTTTTCACCGAGGACGAATTGCTGCAGGTTTTTTTCCCTCAGGAATTTAATATGAACCCATAAGCACAGTGAAAATCGGTACCTTGAAAATCCTGTGTCCCAAGGCACATATATTCATCAAAACATTTGCAAACAGTACAAAAGGATTAAAATGCAGCAATCAGAAGAGAAATAGTTCAACAACACATATATTCATCAAAACATTTGCAAAAAGTACAAACGAAAAAAATGCAACAGTTCTTTGCTGCTGGTGGGGAATCTTACCAAATTTGCAAATTTAGGCTGCTTAAAACTTCAGGTGCCGTCTTTACAGTATGAGGTGCTTCTTTGTTGCTTTGTCAGCATGGAGGAAGGAGCCAGAGCACTTGCTGTCAACTTTATGTGATACCTACTCACACAGGCTGCTTTCTTCTAGCAAAGTTACTTTGTCCGCATCTAATAACCTCATTATTAGCAAAGTTACTTTGGAGCAAAATCATTCTACAGAAAGAAATAATAGTGTCATTGCACTCCCTGTTTTAAGTAATATGGTGAATATGAAATGTTGGGGATATACTTTCCGGATATCCTCACAGTTCCTCACTGACCAGGGTGGCCTACTTCGGGTTAGAGCTTTGCTTCATGGGCGGCCCAGTCAGGGAGAAAGACGGATCCAATCCGGCTACGGGAAGGCCCAGAAGACTTACCGATTTAGGCACATAATATTACTTGTAGTTCAAGATGTACTCTGTAACCAACTCTAAGTCGTAGCCGGATTGATCTCTCATGTAAACCCTAGGCCGGATATCTATATAAGCCGTCCTAGGGAGAGCCTTTAGGACACACCCAATACTTTAGACCCTCAACTCGCACAGGCGATACCATTGTAACCCATATTCCGGCTCTACCGTATTACTGGATTGCTAGCAGGAGTAGGATCCATCCAAAGCCGGCGGATTCGAACATGGGTAACTTGTGTGCTCACGTTCCCGGAACACCGTACGTCTCACACCCCTCTCTTCCGCACGCCTCGAGGACCCCCTCATGGCGTACTTGTCCTCAATCCGACGACAGTTGGCGCCCACCGTGGGGCAAGTGAACTTCGGATCTGCGTTTCGAGCGGAATCTGCAAGAATCGGCATCGGCGAGACTATCGCCGTCGGTCGCATCCTCTACGCCAGCGACGTCCCTCTCATCATTCTCGACGAGACATGGATTCCGGCAAGGGAGGCTGTAACTGCCTACACAATCATGTCTTTTGGCGAGATCGATGTTTACATCGGTTTCGCTGAACCTGCCCAACCCACCCCAGCGGTGATGATAGAGGCAGAAGAATTTTCTGGGTCTCCTTTGTCCGCGGAGGCGGCAGATTTTCGGATCTCAGAAAACCCTAATCCCACCCAGCCCGCACCAATTGCGGAGATAGTGGAGAAATCCGAACCTGAAAAAGACCTAGCGGTCCAAGTCGAATCTGGAGTGGATCTCTCTAGAGAAGCCGGATCCCAGATCGACCCACCCGTGGAAGTCGAAATTCAGGAGGAGCATATCAACGACACTGATTCCGGCTCTGATGATGCCGGGACAGACAGGCCCTTCCTGAGGTACACACTAAGACGTATGATACTGCAAGGCGAAAGCGCGGATGCAATCCTCGAGACCATCAAAAGTTTCGACATGGCTGATCGCGAGGGCCGTAGGTACCTCAGGAAGCACGTGACGCACTTCGTCGGATACGTAGGATCCGGATCCGGCTCTGCCGATGCTGGAGAAAACACCGACTCTGTGCTGGAGGCGATTGGAACAAACGCCGACGTACCCGCATCCTCGGATGAATCGATGACGTCAGCGGATTTCCGAAAGTTCTCCGCAGAATATGAAGAGGAGTATAACTCCAAAGTTGCAGAAGAAGGAGAAGCCATGGATGAAGGATCCGGGAAAACTCTCCCAAAGCGCAGGATGACATGGACGTCGGAGACAATCCCGAGGTCCAGATGTCCGAAAGTACCGATCAGGGCTTGACTTTGGGAAACGGACCCAAAGCCGTCTTTGCTACCGGCGCTGCCAAGAAGGCAAAGAAGAAGAACAAGAAGAACAAGACCCCGGCAAAAGACCCTCTCACAGAGGAGGTGATCGCCGAGGAATACGAGGAAGACTCGGATGGAGCCCTTATCCCAGAAGAGCCGAAAAAAGAAGCATCGGTGGATGGACACGTGATCACCGAGGGTGCGCGTAAACTCATCGATACTGCATTAACCACACCTATCCCTACAGCTGCAGAACTTACTGCGGATGAGCTGGACGAAAGGGCGCAAGCCCTAGAAGCACGTCGTCAACAACTCCTCGATGAAGCCAAAAACATCAAGGTGGAGAAGAAACGCATGTCAACCAAAGACTACATCTCTCGGTTGCATCAGAAGACACGGAAGCGTCACTCCAATGATGACCAATTCCCACGTGTCCATGCCGTCCTTTTTGGGGATGAGATGGGGAAGCCACGGAAAGATAGCAACGGAGATTGGGTATACCCAACCCCAGTACAGAATACCGTGGCAGCCCGAGAAATTCTATCGGCTAATCCCGGACCGGAGGAGATCCGTTTGGGTATCAAACTTCTCAACAAGGGACTGGAGCAGCAAAAGGTCGCCCTGTTCGGAAGTCAAAAACTGGTCTCAGATTCTGACCAATGTCGCACAGATCCGGCATGGGCTGGCGTAAGATCCCATTATGTTCGGGCGCAGTATCATAACCCCGAACGAAGGGAAGACAATTATTCAAGAACCGGATCGTCAGGACAGCATCATAGAACTACCCGTAACTGGAGCAACGTCGCTCCAGAAGCCGAGAAAGATGCCATTGCTGCACTGAATCCGAAGAACCCCCCCCCCCCCCCCCCCGACGAGAATCCAATGATCGAAGGGGAGAAGATAAAGAGAAACGTCGGGAGGAGGATCGTCAAAAAATGCCACCTCCTAGACATGCAAGCCGTCCGGCTGAGCCTCACCGTGGTGGGAACGAAGGACGAAGGAACGACGGAAACCATGCTGGTACGAGCCGGCAGGGGGCTCGTCGTAGTCAAGATCCTCCCCGGAACCGGAATAATGACGCTCCGGACGGAGGCCGGTGATCAGCCAGAAACAATTCAGCTGCCCCACCCTCTCCACCAAGCAACCATCACAACGGCTCCCAAGGGGGACAAGGAGGACGACGTGGCGGAGGAGGTGGCAGCAGAAGCCGAAGTCCGGCTCCAAGGCACCGCAACCACAGCCGACATTCGGGACGATCTCTATCCCCGAGCGACGCAAGGCACGGGATCAATTCCAACATAGAGGCACGACGCTATGAAAACGATGACATGTACGTGGGCCCAAAGTACTTAGGACCACGCATCAGAGCTACAAGATTCCCGGAAGGATTTGCTATCTCAAGGCATATCCAAGCCTACGACGGCATTGCTCGGCCAGACACTTGGCTATAGGATTTTTTCCAAGCTTGCTGCATCGCCAAAGGAGGAAACAGCCTGGTCGCAACCCGATATCTCCCACTTATGCTGCAGAAGACGGCGCGATCATGGCTCAATGAACTTCCGGAGAACACGATCCATAACTGGTATGACATGCAAAGTGCGTTCTTTCGGAATTTCGAAGGCACATATCGGAGGCCCTGTTTGGTCGGAGACCTACAGCGTTGCACCCAGAAAGCCGGAGAAACTTGCCGGGATTACCTCGGACGATGGATCGACACCAAGAACTCCTGTGAAGGAGTAAACGATCAAACCGCGATTGAAGCTTTCATCGCAGGACTCCCAATTGGTCTACTACGTCACCGCTTGAAGTGTGACAAGGTTACTGATTTGGGAGAGATGATAGAAACAGCGAGCAAGTATGCAGATGCTGACGACGATGCAGAGGGATTACTCAATGTCCTAGTTGTACCTTAGTCAGCAAAGACAAAGCAACAGGCCCAGAAGCGCAAAAATACCTCGGAAGAAAAACCAAACGCGGAAACAGTGGTGGTTACTACTATTTCCGGGTCTGGAGGACGAGGAGGACGAGGCGGAGGCCGCGGGCGTGGCCATGGGACTTCAAGGGTCCAAGGTAGAGGAGAACAATAACCAGGCAAAACCTACTCTTGGGCCGACATTGCCAATAACCCATGTGTGCATCACTTAGATGCCAATGGGGGCTCATCCCACACCAACGCAGAATGTCGTTTTAACGACGACATCAAGAGAGATGATACCGCAGGCTACAAAGCTAAGCGGAAGAAGGGAAAGAAGAATCCCGAAAAAGACAAAGAGACCAAGGAAGATTCCGACATGGAGGAAGCTGATGCTTCAAATCCCAAGCCGAAAGGGAAGAAAACTTTTCCCACCAAGAAAGACACTTATGTCACCTTCCTCGGATCTCAACCAGCAAAGGTCAAGAAAGCAGTTCTCCACGAGCTCAATGCAACAGTTCTGGCTGTCCCCCAATATCTGGACTGGTCGGAAGTGGCAATCACATTTGACCGCGCTGATCATCCGCCTAAGCTACACAGGTGAGGAAAATACGCCTTAATCGTCAACCCACTTATTGACAGTTATGGTTTCTCCAAGACCCTCATGGACGGTGGTAGCAGCATCACTATTCTCTATGTCGAAACGCTACGCCGGATGAAGATCTCGGAAACCCAGCTAAACCATAGCTCTGTGATTTTTCACGGAGTTGTCCCAGGAAGACAAGCTAATTCCCTAGGAGAGATTACTTTGGATGTTACCTTTGGAACTCCAAAGAACTATCGGACGGAGGCACTTTCCTTCGAAGTGGTACCGTTCAAGAGCGCATACCACGCTATATTCGGACGTCCGGCTTACTGGGCTTTTATGGCTCGTCCGTGTTACATTTACAATATGATGAAAATTCCAGGTCCCAACGGCGTGATCACCATCAGGGGAGACCCGAAGAAGGCACGAGAATGCGAGGATGGAAATTCCACCTTTGTCGAAGCCATGTTGCACGCCCAGGAGTACCAGGAGATCAAGAAGAGCATAGATTCGTCTGAGATGCCCGCAATGAAGAAGGAGGTGAGAAAGCCAAATCCGGAGTTCAAGGCATCAGAAGAGACGAAGAAAGTGTCGTTGAAGGATGATGACCCCTCCAAGGTGACCTAGATAGGCGTAGGCCTAAGTAGCGCATAGGAAGGCGCACTCGTCAAGTTCCTCCAAGCAAATCAAGACATCTTCGCATGGTAGCCATCTGACATGACCGGAGTACCTAGGAAACTTGCCGAGCACTCTCTAAATGTAAACCCGAATGCTAAACCCGTCAAATAGTCCTTACGATGGTTTGGCGATGAAAAGCGTAAGGCAATAGCTAAGGAACTAGCACGGCTCGAGTTAGCTGGATTCATAGAAGAGGTCATCCACACTAAGTGGTCGGCCAATCCTGTAATGGTCCCTAAAAAGGACACCACTGATTTAAGGATGTGTGTTGATTATACTGCCTTGAACAAGGCTTGTCCAAAAGATCCGTTCGCTCTGCCTAGAATTAATCAAGTCATCGATTCTACGGCAGGCTCAGAACTCCTCTGTTTTCTCGACGCATATTCCTGTTATCACCAAATCCGGATGAAGGAATCTGACAAAGTCAAAACTTCATTCATAACCCCCTTCGGAACCTTCTGTTTTGTTACGATGCCCTTTGGCCTGAAGAACGTAGGAGCTACGTACCAGCGCACGATGCAGCGTTGCCTCCATGACCAACTCGGATGCAATGTACATGCATACGTGGATGATATCGCGGTGATGTCCAAAAAGAACGAAACGCTGATTTCCGACTTGGAGGAGACGTTCGCCAATCTACGAAAATACAACATCATGCTTAACCCGAAGAAATGCTTCTTTGGAATACCAGCCGGAAAATTGTTAGGTTTCATCGTGTCTCAAAGAGGCATAGAGATGAACCGAGACAAAATCAAGGCTATACTCAATATTTCTAGGCCAACTCGCCTGAAGGACGTACAAAGATTAACTGACTGCATTGATGCGGTCAGTCGATTTGTAAGCCGGCTTGGTGAAAGAACTGCACCATTATATAAACTCCTGAAAAAGACCAAGGATTTTGTCTGGACGGACGAAACTGAAGCTGCACTACAAGATCTGAAAAGAGTACTCTCATCTGCTCCTATCCTTGCAGCGCCGAAACCTTAGAAACCGATGTTGCTTTACATTGCTACAACAAATAAGGTCGTCAGTACCGTCATGGTGGTGGAGAGACCAGAGGAAAATCAGGAACACCTGGTGCAGCGTCCGACGTACTTTGTCAGCGAAGTCCTGACAGAGTCAAAACAGTGGTATCCGCACTATCAAAAGTTGGCTTACGGTGTTTTTTTAGCATCTCGTAAGCTACGACATTATTTTCAGGAGTATCCAATTACCGTCGTGAGCAAAGCTCACGTGAGAGATATAATCAACAATAGTGACGCCACAGGGCGCGTCTCCAAATGGGGCATAGAGCTTTCAGTTTTTGATATTGAGTATAAACCTCGGACAGCAATGAAATACCAGATCCTTGCTGACTTTGTCGCTGATTGGACAGAGACGAAGGAGAACATGATCCTCCCTGAGTCAGAATATTGGACCCTCTTTTTCGATCGGCCTAAGGCTCGAGGGGGCTCGGGGGCTGGCGTGGTGCTCAAATCACCCCAAAGAGATAAACTTTTATACGTGTTGCAGATCCACTTCACAGCGACAAACAATATTGCCGAGTATGAAGCACTGCTGCATGGAATCCGGATTGCTAAGGATATTGGCATCCGACGTTTGATGTGTTACGGAGATTCGGATCTTGTTGCTCAGCAAGTCTCGGATATTTGTAATGCAAATAAACACATGGCAGCATATAAAGCTGTCGTGGATGATCTATCTAAATCGTTCGAAGGGTTTGAAGTTCAACACATCCCGCGAGCAGAAAATGAGGAAGCAGACGCACTATCTCGGATAGGCTCTACGCGGAAAGAGGTCCCGGATGGCGCTTTTTTAGAGCACCTCAAAGTTCCCTCAATAAAGGGAGTAGATGAGGAATATCCGACCAAATCCGACTCACCTTTGATAGCAGTTCTGGCTGTAATTCCCAGTTGGACTCAACCCTACCTCGATTATTTGGTAGATGGAAAATTACCTGAAGACGAGGTCCTGAGCCGGCAGATTATCCGACGAGCAAAATCCTATACTATTGTTAAAGGTGAGCTCCATAAATAGAGTGTTTCTGGGGGTTTTCAGCGCTGTGTATCTCCGGAAGGAGTGGAAATCTTAAGGGAAATCCACGAAGGCGAGTGTGGTCACCACGCTGCAGCCAAATCTTTAGTGTCAAAAGCCTTTAGACACGGATTTTTCTGGCTTACAGCTCAGGCAGATGTCGTACGGTTAGTCAAGACGTGCAAAGGCTGCCAAAAGTACGCCAAGCAAGCTCATGTTCCGGCTGATAAGCTGCGAACAATACCTATAACATGGCCCTTTGCGGTCTGGGAGCTTGATATGGTAGGACCATTTAAATGAGCTCCAAGTGGATTTACTCACCTCTTAGTGATGGTGGATAAATTCACCAAATGGATTGAGGCTAAACCTGTCACTAGTTGTGATGGAGCAACAGCCAAAAGATTTGTCGAGGATGTTATAATCCGGTATGATTATCCGCATAGCATTATCACAGACAACGGGAGTAACTTTTCTATGGGAGAACTGGCTGAATTCTGTAACGAGCAAAATATTCGGCTTGACATTGCGTCAGTCGCACATCCACAGGCTAACGGACAAGTCGAAAGGGAAAATGGTTTAATCTTACAAGGCCTGAAACCGAGACTCGAAGCACCACTACGACATGCTGCGGGGGCTTGGGCAGAGGAATTACCCTCTGTAATTTGGAGTTTACGAACAACTCCGAATAGGTCAACAGGATACACACCTTTCTTCTTGGTCTATGGCGCAGAAGCAGTTCTTCCTAGTGATTTAATTCATACTTCTCCGAGAGTGGCCGCGTATATTGAAGAGGATGCCGAGATTTCTCGACAAAATGATCTCGACTTAGTCGAAGAAGTTCGCGTCGTTGCTGAAATGATATCTACAGCCTATCAGCATAAGTTACGCAAGTATCATAGCCAGAGAGTCTAAAATAGATCTTTTAATAAAGGTGATTTGGTTCTCCGGCTTATGCAACAAAGAAAGCACAAACTTTCCCCAGTATGGGAAGGGCCCTTTTTAGTTAGTCGAGTATTGCACAATGGATCGTACTACTTAACTGACATGAGGCCAGTCAAAGAAAGACCTGCTACTAAGAAGAGAAAGAGAGCTAGAGGCAGTACAAATCCGGATGAGTTAGACAGACCGTGGAATATTGCTCAGCTACATCCCTTTTATTCTTAGTTTATCCTTCTTTGTAATCATACATATGTACATGTTCTTTGAGAAATAAAAGTTTTGGTTGCCTCAAGTTTTTCTGAGAAGTTTTTACCATCTTATTTCCAAATGATCATGTCATAGTTGAAAATCCCAGAATGCTTGAAAGTACTTTATGCTCATGTTCGTTCTGGTTTAGATTTCCGATTCTAAAACTGCTACCATCGGGTATAACTCTAAAATTCCTAGTCTTTACTTTGGTTATTTGTCTGATTGCTAGATGCGGGCATTTTCCGAGTAGTGAATTGTTGGTACTGGAAGCCGGCTTTGTTTCCGAGTTTAAAATGGTTTAGCAATTGAGCTCCGTTGCTCGGCAAAGTTTCCGGCTGAAGGTTTAGCCGGCTCACGAAAGGGACGAGGCGGAAAGCCAGATAAACGATAAGTAGATGAAAAAATTCAAGTGCTTATGAAAATATTTCAGGCACAAAAAAAGTCAAAAGTGCTGAATAGATCAAAATCTTAGCACTAGCAAAGCAAAAAGTACTTAATATTTACAAACGCATCATGTTTTTTCCGGAATAATACATAAGTTTCTGGTCTATGATGCAGGAGGAGATGAAGGAGCTGCCGGCTCGCTGGTTACTTCGCTTTGATATCGTTCCGAGATGTCTGCATCTAAGGTGGTGTGTTCATCGTCGGAAACTTCTTCGGTTTCTTCTGGAGGAGGAGGTGGAGTAGCTACGCGGGTGAAGAAGGGGATCTCGTAGCTGGTCAAATCAGCCACGTGACACCCATATCCGGCGCAGGAATGCATGATGGCTTGAAGGTCCTGCTCCTGGCCGTCTTTGTCTACCTTACAGTACCCTCTGGTCACTTGCCATATGTCCATGTTTCCATGGTGGCTCATGACCATGGTGAGAGCGTTCTGCGCAGCAGTCCGCGTGTAGGACATATTCCAGTCTCGAACAAGCTGCGGCACCTCCTTGGCCTTGTCCCGCACCTGAAATCCGACATGCTTGGCATGTCCGAAATCTTCAGAGCTTCGCCAATGTCCTCAAGGGACTGGCGGAAGTCATGAAGCAGGTCACCGACTTGGGTAAGCCGGTGGGTGCGGGGCTCGGAGGAGGAAGAGTCCGTCAAGTTCAGAGGACCTATACACAAAACAAGTTAAGAAAAATCCGACATTGATAGAAGTCGAAGAAAAGAAAAAAGATAAGTCAGACAGATGGAACATACCGAGAATGACGTCGTCAATCTTGGTCTTCTCTTCCCGGAGACTCTGGAGTTCAGCCCAGAGCGCCTGGGAGATGTCCTTCTCTCTGCCAAGCTCATTCTTGAGGTCCGAGATTATTTTATCTTGAGCAGCGATCTTGCGATCACGCTCTTCGGTGGCCATGGAGGAGGATTCAAGGACTTGAGCTATGCTCCTTTCGTGATCCGCCTTGAGCTTATCCAGCTCTTGGCGAAGTCCCTTGTTCTCCACCACCAGGGTCTTGAGGTTCTCGGCCTCTTCAATCATAGCGATGGATTGTTTCACCATTGCTGTAAGTCAAAAAGAACAACAGTTCAGAAAAAAATTCGACATTGAGAAAGCAAAAGACAAGGTTTGAATCTCGGAATGTTTACCTTCGACTTCATCCTTGGCTACTTTAAGTTCAGCATTTTTAAGCCGGAGAGCTTTGATCTCTCTCCGCTTATCGCAGACATTGGTCAGTAATTCCTGGTTATAGGAACATACTTTATGTAAGTCAGAATACCCAAAGTCAGAAAGCTACTTAAGACTCGGGCTAATATTTTTTGCTAAATATCAGCACGAGCCTTGGGGGCTACACTAGTTCGTTCTTTGGCATCCTAATGAAGCATAAACCCGCATTATATATCCTACTTCATGCTTGGGGGCTAGAGGATATGATATAACATAATGGAAAAACAAGAGTTGGAATTCTGACTTAGATATTGTTCGCGGGTGAGTTTATCCAAACCCGCGTTCACTTTAGCGGCCACCTTCTCGGCAAGAGTAAGAGGGATCACTGGGGCTGTTGGAAGCTCGCCAGTCCTAATCCTCTTGTCGCGAAGGCGGACTTGAGCGAGAAGGTCAGAGAACTTGACGTCCTCTGCTTCTTGTGCTTCTTCTTCGGGAGATAAATGGCTTTTTTCCAGGACTTGCCTGGCTAGCCACTGGATCTCTTCTACAAATTTCCGGGACAAGCCAAACTTGGCAAGTCCCGGATTGCTGATGAGGTTTTCGGTGAAGATTTCTACCGAGGGATCATTACCTGAAGAGGGTTCACCCTTATCTTGATCTGATGCGCCCATGGTGACGTCAGTTTGCGACCCAAGGATCGCTGGCTCCGTTGAAGGAGCCGGATCTTCTGCGACGACCGGAGAAGGAGTGATTACCAACATTGCGGAAGGTTGAGGGGCAGGAGTCGGAGGAGCCATGGCAGGAGAAGCTATGGTAAGCTTCGTCTGCCGCAGCGGCTTCGAAGGAATCCCTTTCCCTTTGCCCTTGATGAGCGGTTTTGCTCTGAGAATGTAATAAAGTCGGAAACATTACATCTCGGAAAGAAATTCGAGAAAGGTACAAAGGCAGAAATTGTGATTGAAAGTTACCTCTTCACAACAGGCACCTCCTTTGTGCCAACAGCCACTGTCGGAGCTTTGCGCTTCTTGAGCGCAAGGTCCGGCAATGGAACTACGTCTGTCTCCTGAGAAAACTCAGGAGGATATCCTTCGAGCGGAGCAAGTTTCGACATGAGGAGGTCAGCAAGCTGAAAACAAGAAACCATATCAGTATTGCGGTATAACTTAAAGATTGAAACACATAAAAAGGTGTACTGATGGAAACTTACCGGCACTACGGGGTTTTTCGCCGTTAGCATGTCCAGAGAAATCTCCGGAATTCTCCTCTCGATCCGCTCCTTGATCAGCCACTTGATCTGGCTTATGTAGCCTTGAGGGGTGTAGGCTTTGGGGCTGATGCGGAGGGAGTCTCTTTTGGATGACGTGATGGAGTGCATCAGTCGATCCCTGTGGTACTAAAGGGGTTGGATCCGATGAGAGACCCAGCACTGAACCAAGTCGGATCCCTTCAGACCCTTGTGTTTGATTAAATATTTGATCCGCCTCTTAGTGAGGATCAGATCGTCGGTGAGAGCCGGAGCAGCCTCGTCCCAAGAAGGCCGGGCCGTGGCGGCTCCGTCGACAAAAGCCGGCAAAGCAGTAGCTTTGCTGGGAGCCGGAATATCCCTATGATAGAAAATTGTGGCTGGCCATTGTTTGACCGAGTCACTAGCTGAAATTTTTGGGATAAGCCCGGTCGTGTCTAAGTGAAAAGCTTATAGTGCCGGTGATGTAAGGAACACCGGCGGTAATGGAATTTCTCCGGACATGGAAATAATACCGGAAGAGAGTCAAACTCGGCATAATGCCGAGAAAGCCCTCACAAAGCGAAGCATACGCACTCATCTCTAAGAGAGAGTTGGGAGGAAGGTTATGGAGTTGAACTCCTAAATGATCTATCACCTCGGAGAAGAACTCCGAGGGAGGAAAAGACAGACCTCTATCGAGGTGGGTGCCGAAGTGGACCCACTCGCCGTCGCGTGGATTGGGGACGGTTTCCTCGAAGCCGCTCCTCCAGTCGCCGGTGACGAGAAGCCCCTCCTTCTCCACGTTCTTGAGGCCCTCTTCGTTGAGAGCGCAGGGAATCCAGATCTCGCGGAAGCTCCCCTTCTCCGCTGCTGCTTCTGCCGCCGCCGCCACCGCTGCTGCCAAACCGGAGGAAGAAGATGAAGCCATTTCTCCGGCGAGAGATTGACCTAAAAGGGGCGGCACTGGGAGTTCTGTGGGGGAAGAACAAGGAAGCTCTGTGCGCGCAGGAGGATTGAGAGGAAAGGAAACGGCAAAGGACTGGTGGAAAGGAGAAGGAAAAATCTTAACCCCTTATATCCACCTAACTGTGCCAAGATTCGTGCAAATGCTACAGTATAGATCGCCACGCGTCGTGGAAGGAACTGGGAAGGACCCACGCGATGATTGCGTCTCCTCGATCTCCACGTATGCATTAAAACGGCGCCTCGGTTCCACGAACCGCGGACCCACCAATGGTCGTGCTGACGGCACGCCTGTCAGATGATGTGACTTGTGTCAGGTGGCGTTAGAAACCAAGTTCCGGCTTAGTTTGAAATCGAGCTGGAGAATCCGAGTAACCTGTTGATAGGTCCGACTTATTTTTAAGACCTGGATCGTATTTTTTGTTGTGAAGTTTCAGGAACCCTTCAAGATTCTGCAAGCCGAAGATCAATCTAGACGATGATAAATCCGACTTTGCATCTTGGAGGCCTCCGGGGGCTACTGTTGGGGATATACTTTCCGGGTATCCTCACAGTTCCTCACTGACCAGGGTGGCCCACTTCGGGTTAGAGCTTTGCTTCACGGGCGGCCCAGTCAGGGAGAAAGACGGAGTCCAATCCGGCTACGGGAAGGCCCAGAAGACTTACCGACTTAGGCCCATAATGTTACTTGTAGTTCAAGATGTACTCTGTAACCAACTCTTAGTCGTAGCCAGATTGATCTCTCCTGTAAACCCTAGGCCGGATATCTATATAAGCCGTCCTAGGGAGAGCCTTTAGGACACACCCAATACTTTAGACCCTCAACTCGCACAGGCGATACCATTGTAACCCATATTCCGGCTCTACCGTATTACTGGATTGCTAGCAGGAGTAGGATCCGTCCAAAGCTGGCGGATTCGAACCTCGATAAACTTGTGTGCTCACCGTCCCGGAACACCGTACGTCTCACACCCCTCTCTTCCGCACGCCTCGAGGACCCCCTCAGGGCGTACTTGTCCTCAATCCAACGACATGAAATAAGAAGTCTATCATCACTACAATCTCCAAGAAACTCGAAAGGTAATCATACTCATAAGAGACGATGGCAAGACCAGAAAGTTCAACACACATCAAGTGAATTTATATGTACATAGCAATAGTCAACATATTACATACCGTCATGTCAACTTTGGTCGTCTTCAAACCTTGATTTCGTTTTCATGTACACCCTTGTTCCCTTCGCAGCCACGTCGGCACTGGAGACAGAAAGGCATTTCATAGAGCAGGTGTGGGGCCAGACTGGCAGTGCAGTGCCAGAAGGCCACACCACTAAGTGAGCAAGAGGCATGACCAGGTTATGCATGCTCTCAACAAAGAACAGGGTAGTGGCATACATATATATCAACATCTTCCTTCGATTTAAGGATATATCTTGAACTACCCCATCGGCAAACATACACATATTCCTAGTTCTGCCACACTTTATTACAATGCTTGTTTACCATAACTGGCACTAAATAGGAGACAATTTAATAAGCAACTACAAGCTTTGTGTTCCCTTATTCCTGCCAGTTTACATTATTACAACTTTCAAATTTATAGAAATTAACAGATACTATTAGCATAAACTACAAGTCATTATTACATTGAAGTTGCAGCACCAGATTGTTCCGTTATAGCTGCCAGGTATCTTGGCATAGGGGGCATATCGATCTCCCGAAGACCCTTGAGAACCCAGACAATTGTACCCATTGTGGGCCGATCAAACTCACTATCTTGGATGCACCAACATGCAACTTTGCAAACTCTTTCAACTTCTTCCAAACTAAAGTCACTATGTAACTGTGGATCCACCAAACTCCGCACATCACCACTGTGAAGCTTGCTGATGGCTTGCAAAGGGAAATATTCATCATGCTTGTAACTGCTGCTGCTGGTAGCATCGTGTGATGTTCCAGCTGAGGAATTCCTCCTTCCTGATATAATTTCCAATAACACCATGTCGAAGCTGTAAACATCAATTTTTAGTGTGATAGGAACTCCGCTAAGCCACTCTAGGGCAATATAACCTGCAGTTCCTCGAAATGAAGTCAGAATTCGGCTAAAATCCCTTCCCACGAAGGTTGCCAGTCCAAAATCTGCAACTTTAGGAACAAATGATGAGTCCACAAGTATGTTTTCTCGTTTAATATCACAATGTATGATGCATTTGTGACAACTCTGATGCAACTAGGACAATCCTCTGGCAACTCCTAGGGCTATCTGATATCTCATGTTCCAGCTTAGGAAAGCAAGCATTATTGTTCTTCTTAAACAGATGACCATCAAGGGACCCATTTAACATGTGTTCATACACAAGCAATCTGTGATCACCTTCGCAACAGAAACCAATCAACTTGACTAGGTTAAGATGTTGGATCAGTCCAATTGAGCTCACCTCAACCCTGAATTGCTTCTCTCCTTGACTCGCACCATCAAGCTTTTTCACTGCTATAGTAATCTTCGAGTCACTTAACACTCCCTTGTATACAGAACCAAAAGCACCTCCTCCCAGCTTTTCTGAGAAGCTTTTAGTAGCACGGACTAAATCAGTGTATCTAAAGGCTATAATTCCACCAGCACTACCTTGATTGCCACATAAAGAAAAAGCACACCACTTGAATTTGTTCTTCCAAATCAGTAACAACAGAACGAGCATTAGTGACCCAAAACCAACAATGCTTGCAGCAGTAACAACTCCAATGTTTGGTTTTGTTTTGTTTTTCCTCAAACTTGGCAGCAAATCTTTGGCGGCAAGGCGAAGGTAAAGAACATTTCCAGAATTTTTCCCATCCACCAGAATTACACTAAGTAATTTTCCATTCCATACAGAGCATATTCTACTGCTATATGAATAAGCAGTACATGAGCAGGAACTGAGACAAGCTTCTTCGCATTTACTCTGACTGATAGCAACAACTATGATTTGCGGGTCATAGGGCAATTGAACTGGAGTAATGGGGTGGAATATGTCAGTTGAACTTGTAATGTTTTTGTCACTGGTGCAATGTAACGGTGTATTTCTGATGCATCCTCTTGTTCGATCCTCAAACTCCCAATCATGTGGTGATTTCTGAGAGAAGCTCTCCATACAGTCACAGGATGGATGTGGCTTGCCGCTGCAAACCGTGAAAGGTCCACAGGAAGCAGGCGGATCGCATGGATCGTCAGGTTGAGCAAATATGGTTTGCCAAGACTAGTTGGCTTGCGACCAAACATTTAGCTTTATCTGACCAGAGATGTCTATTGAGGCAAATACGGAAGACAATGACTCATCTTGTAACATGTACATGTAGTACTCCTCTTGGTCGTTATCAACATATGTTATGTTAAATAAACCTTTGGTCCGAGGATCCATATCTAGCAGTGAATTGAGTATTGGCATGAGATTCAATGTTGATGCTCTGGAGGATGCATAGCGCCAATACACTACCGAGGGGTTGTTGCGGCGCTTGAGGATGGACCCACTGGTGTCGTCTAGTTCAATGCTATATGAGCCGATACCTGGATCAATGAGGCTCTTTCTTGAGATCCCCTGGCGATTTAAACCAGTGACTTTGTTCCGGCCAAACTTGGCACCAGGAAGCCCAACATCTGTTGGGTAGTCGAAGCTTTGCCACGACATCTTTTGTTCAGATGTGAGGGCAAGGTTTCCAGTGTTCAAGAGGACGGCAACACTACCGGTGGTGTTTATGCTTCTGGTTTGTGTACTATTATTGACAATGTGGGTTGACCAAACTACAGATTCAGTGTGGCTGGCATGGTTAACTGCGATGACAATATTGCCATCACTTGAGATCTTGAGCTGTGTTAGGTTCAGATTGGGATGGGTGATGGGCTCACCCCTATTAGCAACCCACACTTGAGTACCTGGCAAATGTTACACTATTTATTAGTTAACTCGCATGACATACTGCTTGTCAGATAAATGCGTGCTATTGCCAAGTGTTGCTTCCATGAATATTACTAATTGCAAACTTAACGTATATCAGTACAGAAGCTCCCATCGAGAACTAACAAATTAAAATGTGACGCAGAAATACAAGAAATGTTGTAAGCTAGAGTTGGCAACCTTAGAACGCGTAGTTTCAGATTGATTTCTTCTTTGGACTCAATGAGCTGAAGCGAAGCCTTGTTCAAACCCTCTTAAGACTAGTTGCTAGTACATCTCTTGTATGTGTCTCCTTGTTTAAACCTCATTTTTCTTTTCATTTTTCGTAATTAGCCTAAAAGTGTGTAATGGCAATAGCAGAGTACCAGACTAGCCTCTTGAAGACTGAAATTCAACTAATGCATAGACAAGCTATGGGACTTAGTGCGAACAGATATAAACCCAGTGGACTGATTCCTCAACCCCTCTCACTACGTTGATTACGCTTATCGTGAAGGCAGTCAATTCTCTCTTTCAGTGAACTTAGTGCGAACAGTAAATCTACAGTAGGTCAGAAAACCTAACTGGCAAGCTCTTCTCGTATGGCATTCCAAAGTTCGGGATAAAAGAAAATGCACCTTTTAAGGTGGTTAATAATACCCTAACAGCTGGGAAGCATTTCCAAGCTTAGGAAAATTGGGGAAATGAAATAGTAGTCCTTTCCTGGTGGAAGCTCTAGCTGGACCTGCAGCAGTCACTTGGGGAAATGAAATACTAGTAAGTACAATTTTGGAGCACGAGCTGGGGGATGCCGAAGCCGGAGCGCCACCACCACCAAGGTCTCCCGCTGTCCGCGCCTCGCCACCCAAGTGACCAAGGAGCAGGACCAGTACCACCGCCCTGTTGCTTGCCAAAGCCACACGTGCGGTCCACCTTCCGAGGCCGCCGCCCCGGCGTCCCTGAACTCAAGCACAAGCCCCGCTCCAACGCGCACGGAGGGACCATCGGAATGGTCGAGGAGGGTAGGCAACCAGGCCGTAGCCGTCAGGCCGCGTAGCAGCCCGGTTGGGGGAAACTGCCCCTGTCCACCCCGAGGTGGTCGCTGTCCGGATGCAGCGGCCGGGCCGATTAGCCTAGATCCGGTCCGGATCAGCCCGCAGGCCCGCAAGCCCAGATCCAGTCCAGATCAGGCCCTGCATAGCCCCGCCACCACACTGGTGCCTCCCGGGCGCTGCCAACCGCCCCAGCACTGCCGGAGCTGACCCAGCTACCTCCACCATCGTGACCTACCCAGGCCGTACGCAGCCGCCACAGGGTCATGCCGCGCCACCGCCATGAGGGAGGATCCTCCGCCGCGTCACGCCGGGCTGGTGAGCACAGACGTCGTTGCTGAAGCCGCCGCCGCCGTCGCTCCGCCACCACCGGTCGAGCTCGTCGAACCACAGAGGTGCACCGCCGCCGCCCAGATCTCCCGCCAGATCGGGGTGCCGCCGGGGAAGGAAGGACCCGTCGCCGCCGGCACCATAGGGGCTTTGCCGTGCGGCGGTCGCCGATGACGGCGGGGGAGGGGAGAATGCTTGGAGACGCGGCGGCGGGAGGGCTAGGGTTCTGCCCGGTTGCCCGCGCGAAGGGTGACTCGGGACAGGAGGGGGATTAGATCAACAGTTAGACTACTACTCCCTCCGTTTCAAAATATAAGATATTTTAGTTTTGTGAAAGGAGTGTATTTAGATCCTTTTAGTGTGTAGATTAATATAGATTTGAAGTGAACTCACGCACTAAAAGAGGTCTAGATATATTCCTTTCATGAAACTAAAACATCTTATATTTAAAAATAGAGGTAGTAATTACGGTTCATATACACCACATTTAGGGGTGTGCCCCTCGGATAACACGTCTTACACCAATTGACACACGACCTCTGTCTTGCCAAACTATACAACTGTCATATTCTAGTAGCAAAATAGCCAACTACCCAGGTGATAGCTATGCACCTATATCCAACCGTTGGATCTTTTCATAAGCTATTTCCCAACATAGATTCAGTTAACGGCATCATCCGCACCTGATCCAGAATGTCTAAAAGTTCTAAATATATTTTTGCACTATCTACAACCATGGATTATATATAGATCCTGAGTTTATGCTAGTTTTTGAAAATGCTTTTTAGAAAAAATAAGTTTTATTTAGAAAAGTGTGTCAATCAGCCTTCACGGGTTGCGCGAGACTTCATGGAGTCTCTTTCCACGCTGCGTTCATGGTTCTTTCTCAGGACACGGATAACATGTCACATTTTTATACTCTGATATTAAGACTAAGTGCATGATTGGGATGTCTTTCCGCTCAAATTTCCATGGTTCGAGTTTCGATTAAAGATAAAGCCAATCATTATCTTTTGCCCGCAATCCACCCTTTATGGAGTTCGTGGCGGTGATCCAGGGTTCACCACCTAGTTGCCTGGAGGGGGGCACCCGCGGACCTCTCTTGAAAAGAAGGTCTCGCGTCATGGTGTTTTTCGGACTGATCTACATAAAATAATATGTCTGCATGAGACCTACACAAAAAAATGACAAAACACAAATGCTACGTACGGTTAAGTTATATTGTAGCTTGATGAAATTGTGATTTTTGTACAGGTTCCATGCGGTTGATGTGCACGGATTTGGTTGCCGGATTTCCCAAGCCCTCCGGTAAATAGGCTTTTCGGCCAATTTTTTTTGAATTGGGTTGAAATTTGGGCTGAGCCTAGGCGCCAGGTGAGAAAATGTTTGTTACCATCTGGTTGGAACCGCCGATAACTCACAATATTCAAATATTCTTGGAATATGAATTCAAAATTTTGTTTGCAAATCTCATTCAGTATTTTTTTGGTAAACATGGTTACCACCAATCCCAGCCTCCCTCGAGAAAAAAATTAAACGGGTGGCCAAAAATATCCTATTCTGTACATGAATGATTTTTTAGGTAATTTCTTGAAACTTAAGTGATGCGAGATGTTCGCTAAAACCGAAAGCAGAGACCACATGTACCCAGGTTCCAAATATTCACTCTAAGCCATATCTGTTTTTTCTCGAAACAGACTTTACGCCCCGCTATATTAAATATAGCAACCACCCGATACAACGTTATGAACCAAGCCGAGACCGATCAGCAAAAGCCAAGCCCAAAAAAAAAACAAAAAGAAAGAAAAGAAAACAAAGCCAACATTGGCGGAGCGAAGAAAACAGGGATGGCTCGCAACCGTTGTGCCCTTCGGAGAAGTACCACCACATATCTAGCAATCCAAAGCGCCGCGTACTAAGCAACACCTCCATGAAGGGGAGTGACGATGACGACACTGTTGCCCGGACTGGTCCTAGGGTTTCCCCGGGTACGCCACGGGAGGCAGAGAGGAGATGCCCCCGACGCCCTTCAAGAAGGATGGCGATACCTGCAGGCGTCACCACGTCAGTGTCAAAGTGACAAGGATTTCTCCCGATCCCTCCAATGACACCCTACCGGACACTGTGTACTGCTCCACCACGCTCGCTACCCATGTGCACGCGCTCGCACGGTCTTGAAGTTGTCACCGTCGTCACACCGAGAACCAAGGAACGAGGCTGGTAAGAGCGAGGGGGCAGGACCATCGGCGAGGATAGGCATGACATCAACACGCGGGAGAGAACTACCTCCACCGCCAGAAGGCGATAGCCAACCGGATGCAGCAGCAAGACATACCAGGCCTTCTTGGCTCGGCCGAGCATGACTAGGCTCGTAAAGTCCCACCGCCGCACTACAGCAAGGGTGCCGCCGTACATGCCAACCCTAACACTAGGGTCTACTCCTCCCTCCACTAGGGGATTCGCCACCTCGGCAAATCCCTGCCGCCAAGCAGTAGCTCTGTCGCCACCGAGCTCACCCGGGCCTACCGGACCGCCGTCGATCTGAGGATCAGCGACCGTCCCTTGCCACCCCCATGGGCGAAGGGACGCCCGCGCAGACCACCTTCTAGGGCCGCCACCCCGACTTCCACGAACTCGAGCCAAGGCTCTGGCCACCGCCACAACGCACAACCGCCGAGAAGGACGGTGAAAGTCAAGACTCAGACTTGTAGTCATCAAGCCGCACGGTAGCCTAGGGGAGGGGATCTGCCCTCCATCACCTCGCGGTGAGTGCCGTCCGGGCGAGCAGCAGTGCCAACAAGGCCGAGATCAGGCCTAGATCAGGCCCAGATCTAGCCCGGCTAGGCCCGGATCAGGCCCAGATTGGGTCCCGTCGGAACCGCCGCCACGCTGATGCAGCCAGGCCATCGCGCCGCTGGCGAGTTGCACCTCAAGTCGCTCCTGCCACCGCCACTACCCCAGGGCCACGCCGCCAGAAGCACTCTACCGCGTCGCCGCAACTGCGCCTCCCAAGCCCGGCGTCGACAAGTGCCCACGCCACCGCCAAGGAAGGCCCCGCCCGCACCGCTTGGGGGACACGCTCCGCACGTGCTGCCGTCGGTCGAGTCGGCCGTCCCCGACAAAAGCCACCGCCGCCAGCTGCTCCCTCCCGCAAGGAAGCCTCGGCGTAGGGCGGAAGAAGGCCCGCCGCCGCCAGCACCGCTCGGACTTCGCCGGCGGCGGCAGGGGGAGGAGGAGAGGGTGAGGTGGGTGGCGGCGGGGATGAGGGTTCCATCTCGGTCGCCCAGGCGGGGGGCGACGTGAGACGTTTTTCGCAGCCATATCTGTTTTTTGACAAGGACTTTGAAGAGCAACATTTCTAGATATATTAGACATGTCCAATTTGCATACGTAGGTCCCCAGTTCATCCTAGCTGAGACTGGGAACCATACCACTCTTCCTCGACCAACAAAGCTAACTAATGTGGCTTCTGCTAGATAATGCACGCGGAAAAAAGAAATTGCAGATCTTGTGGTTGATGTGGCCAACTCCACCGACCAATAAACTATTTTGAACACATCAACCACCGACAGAACGAGTCAATGATTCATATAGAGTAGTCGTTCCTAAATTGCAAGCTATGGTTCCTATATGCTTTCTTGACCGAAAATCAGGGCGGCGTCACAATAGTTTTTCAATCATACTACGTCCGTCCCTGAAAGAATAATTTGCGACATTCTTTTTAGAACGGAGGAAGTACGTAGTTCATGCCACGTTTGGTAACGCACTGGAATGTCATAATCTCGTCTGCCTCACTCGTTTTTGTGGCTCTTTAGCCTGATTTTGCCTACTTTTGTGGCTGATAATATTTATAAAATAAAGCACAATGCATGACAATTCAACAACTATAAACGCATGCCTTATTGTTGGAAGAAACACAACACTTACGCATAAATTTTATTGTCGCGGTACACCTAACTGAGCAGAAGAAAGGAGCTCAATCATGGATGATCAATCGACGAAGGGGTCAGATGCATAGAAGGTCATCCTATTCGAGGAAGGGGTAGTCGGTGTAGCCGACGACGGGATCGGAGGAGTAGAAGGTCATCCTGTCGTACTTGTTGAGCTCCGCGCCGACCTCGAACCTCTTGGGAAGGTCCGGGTTCGCGAGGAACAACCGCCCGAAAGCCACCAGGTCGGTGTACCCCTCGGCGACCACCTTGCCCCCTTCCTCGCGGTCGTACCCGCCATTGGCAATGAATGTCCCGTTGAACGCCTCCCGGTATGGCAGCAACCTCTTTGGCACCACCCGCCGCCCATCCACGATAGCCATCCTCGGCTCGATCATGTGGAGGTAGAGGACGCCGTGGTCATTGAGTTTGGTGGACATGTGGAGCGCGAGGGAGTGAGGGTCGGAGTCGTGGCACTCCAGCAAATCCGCGAAGGGGGAGAGGCGGATGCCCACGCGGTGGCCGCCGACCTCCTTCACTACGGCGTCGACCACCTCGAGCGCGAAGCGACACCTGTTCTCGAGGCTGCCGCCGTACTCGTCGGTGCGGTCGTTGGAGCTGTCCTTGAGGAACTGCTCGATGAGGTACCCGTTGGCGCCGTGGATCTCCACGCCGTCGAAACCTGTCAGGAAATGTGAATTCTGAAAATATTCCCTAGTGAAACATTTCTGAAAAGTTCATCACTGAAACAGATTTTTCAGGAAAATGGAGCAAAAGCAGTGCAATCAGAGCACTGACATAAAATAAAATAAGAAAACAGAGTTGAAACAGAGCACAAGCAGAGCGTGCATGGCGATGGCGGGAAATTAACAAACTTGATAATTACCGGCGTCGATGGCGTTCCTGGCGGCCTTCCTGAAATCGTCGACAATAGCGGGAAGCTCCTCGACCTTGAGCCTCCTGGGCGGCGAGAACTCCTCGACGTGGCCGTCGAAGCTCGTCTGCGGCCCGATCCCCTTGTCCGTGCTCGAGAGCGGCGCGGCGCCGCCGGGCTGGAACTCGTAGGTGGACACTCTCCCGACGTGCCAGATCTGGCAGAAGAAGAGAGCTCCCTTGGCGTGGACGGCGTCCACGATGGGTTTCCAGGCCTTGACGTGCTCCGCCGTCCAGATCCCCGGCGTGTCGGAGTACCCCTGCGCCGTGTCGGAGACGCCCGTGGCCTCGGTGATGAGCAGGCCGCCGGGGGTGGCGCGCTGGGCGTAGTACACGGCGGCGTGCGGCTGCGGGACGTTGCCGTAGGAGCGCTGCCTCGTGAGCGGCGCCAGGACGATTCTGTTGTACCCATGATCGATCGATGAGAATCGCGTTATATATGTCAGCCATGATTCATGCGAAGATGAGCAAGCACAAGGTTGGATGGTACGTGTACCTGTGGGCGAGGTCGAGCTGGCCCATTCTGTATGGCGTGAGGAGAGCGGTGGGTTCCATTGCTGCACTAGCTTGTGAGCTTCTCGGTTTTCGGGCTCCGGTCGCTGCGGGAGGAGGAAGAAGAAGATGAGTGGAGTAGTGGGAGTGGAGGTGGTCGATCATGGGGGCAGCATATCCATTTATAGGTAGTAGTAAGATCAAGGATATGATATTGTAGTAGGAGTACTAACTTTTAGGTGATGTAGCGAGAGTGACACTGGACGGTCTTGTGGCCCAGATGAGACCCTGGAGAATTGTATAAGTAGTGTGGCTGCATGCAGGCTGCCTCCGGGGATCCGGCTGGCTGCTAAGCCGCCATGCATCATTGATCGCATACATCATAGGTGACCTAAGCATGGAAGAATATGGTATTCCATTATTAGAACCCACAACAACTAGCATCACATTTGACAAGGAGGCATAAAGTTCTGTGTCATTTCGTTCTAGTTTATAGTATGCATGAGAAAGAGACAACCACCAATTGCGCTAGGCCTTCGTCTTCCTCGCTCCGCTTTCGTGACAATTATAGTATGTTGTACTCCGGTCATAACAGACTTTGTTGATATATATTTCACCAAATCCAGGCTCCGGCGGGTTTCCTCCACTTAGTATATTTTTAATATCTTCAAAAGAAAAATGTCAAAACAGTTAGTATATCGTAGTTTTTTAAAAGAGTATATATATTAATATCAGAAGATACAAATTACACACAGCCTCTGCAACAACATATGCCCTAATGGTCTTACGGATGCACACAACCCGAAAAAAATTACAAAAAGAAAAGTCATGCTACAGAGAACGATTCCTCGAAGCAACGATACCAACACCACCAAAACAACACCAGCAGTCCAATCACTCCAATAGCGACGCCTTTAAGAAGAAAACAGCGCCATCATCGCCCAATCAAAGATCATAAGTTTTCACCCTAGAGAACGTCCTCACTCGCAAAACTATGCTTTCAACAAGATTATTGTCAGGCACAACCAACTAAGGCTAGACCTTGGATTTTCACCCTGCAAGGTAAGACTGTAAATTCCTCATGTGTTGTCACACCCACAAACAGTCAATGTTGCGAGTCATAGATCACGCAGACAGTTCCTCGTCGCCACAAAGACTCAAATCACCATCGCTTCCCTGATATTCTCCGCATCTGACTTCACCATGGATCGTCGAAGACATGACACATGATGGTCATAGATATCAGAGCTTTGCAATGCTCCCGCAGAAACCAAATGGCTAGACAAAAATATGGGTACGTCCGACCGAATTCAATCCGATCCAGCAATCTCCAGGCATATTCGCCCATGGGAGTACGCCGACGGAGCCTTCCGGAACTCGACAGTCTGCCCAGATCAACGAGGGCAGACATCAAGCAGATCTTCATCCTGGCTCGGGAGGAAATCTAGGATCACTGCCATTATTCACGAGACATGCAGGCCCCCACGCCGCCAACCTCCTCTAGCATGAAGACAGTAGGCAAGGAAGTAGCAGAAGGCTGAGACGTCGAAGGCCAAAAGGCCCAAATCACGATCAAGAGGCCCAGATTTCACACACCGGTGATCAGCGCCATCACTGGCGGCGCGTCGCTGGCTCCACGTCGCCGCCCCACTGCTAGAGGCCTCAGGCCTCGGGCCCCGCCTAGGCCGTGCCGCCTTGCTCCCTCAATCCACGCCACGCCACCTCCCGAGCGACACCGATCGAGCGCCCAACTCCGCCCACCGTCGTTCCGACCGGATGGGCTCGTCTCCACCGCAGGCGCAGGCGGCAGCGGAGACCGCGTCTTCTAGATCGTTCGGGCCTAGAGGATGGAGGTGGAGGCGCCTCCGGAGCCGCCAGGGAGGGAGGCGACCCAGGAGGGTTAGGGTTAGATTCTTAGATCAGGACTCTAGTATATCGTAATTGACAACGGGGTACGAAGTTATGTTCTTTTTGTTTTAGTTCACCGGTCGAGACATCGGAGACAACTACACGTGTGTGTTTGTCTTCTTCATCACTCCACTCACCGCTTGCCCTGCCCGAGCCCACCCCGTCTCCCTATCCCTCTGGTGCCGCCAGTGACGACTTAGGTCTTGGCGGGCAATGGTGGCATACTATGTCGTTACCTTGATGAAGGAATCATCATGCAACTACTGTCGATCCACTCGAGCTGCTCCAGGGGAAACCCTAGGATCTGTTCCAGATCAGGCGATGGTGGCGATGCGGTGTTGAGTTCTATCTTGGGAGCATCATTTGTGGAGTGGTGATGGATGGCAGAGGCAGGAGGTGGAGCAGCTTTGTCTTACACGGAGCTTCGACGGCGATATCAAGTCATGCATGACCGACATGTGCTATGCTGAGTCATGCATGTTCGGCAGGCGCTACGCACGACAGATCCTCCAGAGACTTCAAGTTTTATCGGCTAGTGGTACTTGGCGGCATGGTTCTATTGTGTACCGGTAGCTACTCTGACGTGCTTCGGAGTTAGTGCGCAGGGAGGTGGTCCTACTTGGCATCGTAGTGGTGTCTCGGTGGTTGGTGTCGCAAGAGTCTGCGCATCGATCTACATGTTGAAAATGGATTGGCGGAAGATAGCAGAGACAATGACATCCGGAGCGAGCGTGCTGGCATCGTTATGCGGATATGCTGGACGAATTTGGGCGCCTAGCTAGCATTGGCGGTTGGAGGTTTTTCAGATTTCGTCGGGGAGCTGGCGATGGACCATCCTCATGCTCGGTGGTGGTGTTTTGGCGGTCTTGATTTGTATGGTCTTTGTAATGGGTTTTTGCCATACTTTGATGTTTTAATGATGAATAAAGGTTACGTGCATCTTTCGATGTAGAGACCGGGGATCCGTTCCCCTTTTCGTAAAAAACTCCACTCCTTCTCTTTCTCGGACAATAGATATAAGTAAAATATGTTCCCTCCATTCCCACATGCAGGGTGTATTAGGTTTGCGTTAAGGCAGGGCATGCTCATCGTAGAGCATCTACTCAATACAATATTTTGGACAATGATCATGCTTTTCAAATATAGGCTTGACAATTTATATATTTTGGAGTGAGTATGAGAGTAAATAATAACGCTAGATTGTTTCGGCAGAACCAGCTATCCACGTCACCTCAATTTTTTCGGGCGTGGGAAGTCAACGATCAGCGGCTGAAAACCGTCCCCCGGACCCAAAATTTTACTCCAATCCCGGCGTCCGGTGATCTTTGGCGTCCGTTTTTGACCCTTAATCGTGAACTAGGTCCGGACGGGTGGGCCTCACGAAACCCTTACTCGTCCTATGGTGCAACGCGCATGCCCATGTCCTGGGCCCACCGTCAATGTATGCGGGCATGGTTTTAGGCATGTCACGCCTCTGCACCTGCCACGTGGAGCCGCCGTCACTGTCGGGTGGGCCTTACGGTGGAGCGCGTGCGCACCATGGCCCGCCGTCAGCGTCCGCGGGTAGAGTTTCGCTCTGTTGAAGCCATTTCAGCCGCGACACGCCTCCGCACCAGCTACGTGGAGCTGCCGTCGATGGCGGGTGGGCGTTACGTTCGACCACGTGTCGCCCATGGGCCCGCCGTCAGCGTACGCGGGCACAATTTCGCTACGTGGAAGGCATTTCAACCTGCGATATGAGAACATGATGGCTGCGGACTGTGGCGGTCATGGGGGCCGCCAAGAGCCGACGTGGCGCTCTAAGCCCATGTCGTCTGCGGTTTCTAGCGGGCATGGGGCCCACCCAACGACGAGGTGACGTCGTAGCCTCTAGCCATATGCGGGTTTTCGTGGTCGGAGAGCCCACCTGGCATCGTAGGCTTTAGACGTGTGTGTTCTCGCGGTAAAGTCGTATGGTGAGTCATGTTACACTAGTAGGAAAACTCTTATATCAGTCATTCTAGCACCGGCGTCCTAAAAATGCACTCCACCACTATCTGGAAAAATAGTAGCGGCGTCCCAAAAATATCCAAAAATATCGAACACCACCACGACCATTAGTAAGTGATACCCAGGAATCTGACCGGACCAAACCCTTATACTGTACTGGTGGCGTTCAGAATTACAAAACGCCATTAGTAAGTGATACCCAAGAGTCTGATCGGACAAAAAATAGCAGTGACGTCTAAAACAAATTCAATGCTGCTACTGATTTGGTACCGTGGCTTTCAGAAATGGGCAAGCACCACCACTAATTTTTTTCTAACGGCACACACACAGAACGCCTCTCCTACACTTGTCCAACCCGGTCGATCTAGAAAATTTCAAACCAACCACCTGCGACGTGAGACTTAGAAAATTTCAAGCCAACTGCCCGCGATGTGGTGACTTGTGGGCTGCAGAAACCTCTCTCTCTTATTCTACTACGTCTCTCTCCCTTATCCCTTATCCATCCGACTTGTGCGGTGCAGCGAGCGAGCACAGCGCCGCCCGCGTTCTCCACCTGCGCCCCTGACGCCCTTCTCCCCCTCCACTTTAGCAAGTGCGAGCGCCGTCCAAGACGTCTGCGAGTCCTCCCGCTTGCTCCCATCCGCGCGTGAGCACAGCGTCGTGCGGCCTCTCCCCCCTCGCACGAGCACCACCATCTCAAGCTGAGCGCGTGCGCCGCCGTCCCTGCTTCTTCCTCGACCTCGATAGCAAGCGCCGGTTAACGACTTCACCATGTCTCCCTCTCGCTCTGGCCCCGCGGGCCAGCTGCAACCTCGCCGCGCGCGTCCTCCTCCACCTGCAGGTCTACGACCCCATGTTCGCGACGAGGAGCTCGTCGGTCTTTGTGGCGACATGCTCGCCGGCCTCCGCGACAGCGGCCGGCGCAGGAGGATGGGTACGCGCGGAGGACAGGCGGCTGCTCCCATCCACGGGTTGAAACCGCCAGCTGTCGTCGGATTGATGACAAGTACGCCATGAGGGGGTTTTCGAGGCGTGTGGGAGAGGGGTGTGATATGTACGGTATTCTGGGACGGTGAGCATACAAGTTTACCCAGGTTCGAATCCGTCGGTTTTCGACAGATCCTACTCCTACTAGCAATCCAGTAATACGGCAGAGCCAGAATATGGGTTACAAAGGTTTCACCTGTGCGAGTTGAAATTGTAGACTATTGTGAGGGTGCCCTAAAGGCTCTCCCTAGGACAGCGTACATAGATATCCAGCCTAGGGTTTACAGGAGAGACCTATCCAGCTACGACTAAGAGTCGGTTATAGTGTACATCTTGAACTACAAGTAACTATGGGCCTATGTCGGTAAGTCATCTGGGCCTTCCCGTAGCCGGACTGGACTCCGTCTCTTCTCCCTGACTGGGCCGCCCGAGTGGGCCACCCTGGTCAATGAGGCACAGTGAGGATACCCGAAAAGTATATCCCCAACACCAGCCCCCGGAAGCCTCCAAGATCCAGAGTCGGATTTCATTATCGCCTAGCTTGATCTTCGGCTTGCAGAATCTTGAAGTGTTCCTGAAACTTCAAAAGAAAGGATAGGATACGAGTCTTAAAATGAGTCATACCCATGAATACGTTATTCGGGTTTCCAGCTTGAAATTCAAACTAAGCCGGAACTTGGTCTCTGACGTAACCTGACACCAGTCAAGGTCAAGTCACGTCACTGTCCAACATTCCTGACACCACGACCGTTGGTAGGTCCACTTCACGCGGAATAGAGGCGTCGTTCTAATGCGTTTGCGGAGATCGAAGCGGCGTAATCCTCGTGAGGAGGTTACCCAGCTCCTTCCATGATGTGTGGCACGTTTCACTGTTGCGTTTACACGAATCTTGGCGCAGCTGGAGGATATAAGTGGTTAGGATTCCTTTCCATCTTCTTCACTAGTACTTGCGCTCCTTCCTTCCTCCCGATGCTTCCCACGAAACAAAGTTCCTCAGCCTCCCCAACTCCCACAGCGCTGCCCATCGCAGGTCACTAGAGCCCAAAAGATGGTTGAAGCCTCGTCTTCTCCAGCGACGGCGGCGGCGGCGGAGAAAGAAAGCTTTCGCGGGGTCTGGATCCCTTGCGTCCTTGATGATGCCAAGCTCCGCCTCGTGGAGAACGAAGGACTCCTCCGCGCCAGCGACTGGCGGAGCGGTTATGGAGAAACCATCCCCAACCCCAAGGCCAGCGAGCGAGTGCATTTCGACACCCACCTCAACAGAGGTTTGAGTTTTCCACCCTCAGATTTCTTTTCTGAGGTCATAGATCACTACGGAGTTCAACTCCACCATCTCCCCCCGAACTCTGTTTTAGAGATGAGTAGTTATGCTTCTGTGTGTAAGGGGTATCTCGGCATTAGGCCGAGCCTTCTTCTTTTCCAGTTTTACTTCGGTACCCAGAGAAATTCCATCACTGTCGGTAATCCCTATATTACCGGAACGCTTAGCTTTTATGTTAGGAGAGAACGCGTCTATCCTAGGATTAAAGCTAGCGAGTCGGTGAAAAAGTGGTCGTCCACGTTCTTTTACCATAAGGACAAACTGGCTCCCGACAAAGCTACTGCTTTGCCGGCTTTCGTCGATGGTGCCGCCACGCCCCAAGACTCCTAGGACACGGATGCTCTGGCTCTCATAGATGATCTGCTTCTTGCAAAGAGGCGGATCAAATATCTGATGAAGCTCAAGGATCTGAAAGGATCCGACTTGGTGCACTGCTGGCTGGCGTGCCGGTTCAGCCTCTTCAACATCATGGAGATCGGCTTATGCACTCCATCACCAAGAGCAAGACGGACTCTCTCCGAATCTTTCCCACGACCAACTCGAAAAAGGACTATGAGTGCCAAATCAAGTGGCTGATCAAGGAGCGGGTCGAGAGGAAAATTCCAGACTTGTCCTTGGACATGCACACAACTGACGATCATGTGACACTAGTAAGTTTTCCAGTAGTAACTCGAATTATGTGTTCATCTTATACATTGTTTTTGCAATACTGAGATACTTTATTCCTTTTCAGCTTGCTGACATCCTAGAGCGGAGCTTGCTCCTATCGAGGGATATCCTCCTGAGTTATCTCAGGATGATGGAGAGTTGGTTCCACTGCCGGATTCCCTTACTCAAAAGTGTAAGGCTCCAATAGCGTCTATCGGCACAAAGGAGGTGTCCGTTGTGAAGAGGTAACTTTCCTCACAAGGTCTTTGTATTAAATCTATTATTCTTTCTGAAGTGTAACGATTTTCATTCTATTACCTCTTCGGAGCTAGACAGCTCTCCAAGGGCAAGGGGAAGGGAGGCTCGTCGAAGCCCCTACGCCAGTCAAAGATGAAATTGACTTCTCTTGCCATAGCACCTCTGAAAGGGTAATTGCCCCTATGTGTGCTTTCTTTGATCCAATATATAGGGTATACTCCATCAAATCCTTAAACGGCTATGATGTGCATGAAATTCAAATTTCATCTCTAAATATGCACATATTTTTATGGAGTATGTCCTATGTGTTGTGGTTAGTCTAACCACTTTGGACCCAATAAGTTTGGGGACCAAGATGTACTTGAATGTTGTTTTAGGTACATTGGAGATGCAATGGATGCTTGTCTTATCTATAAGGAACGTGTTGTCACCACATGATAATTGGAGCCAAGCTAGGATGATCAAAGAATTCTTATCTACTACATCATACCATTGCTATCTTGGTAACACGTATCTTATTCATGCATACTATTCTTCCATCCAATCTCTTTTAGGTTGCATCTTGGCATGATCTTATTTGTTTGTAAATATTGCGGTTCTTGCAAGGATCTTTAAAAGACTTTTCTATCCTTATTGCTTATGTGAGTAATTTGAGATGATGCATATAATGGGGAGTATATAAAATCATGTTCATTCTTCACCAATCCGAAATATGCCTTCTAGCAATTTATTGCATATCAATTCCTCAACGTACTCTCATGTGCAATATTGTTGAAATTGCATTGAATCCTTCCTTTTGATACTTGTTGCCTTTCTCAAAATATCCCAACTAGCATTAGTTCCCTTAGTGTTAGTTGTCATGTTTTTGAGGTTTTGTTTTTCTTTGGTGAAGTTCATTGATATACCATAAGATAAAATAGAGCCATGGGCTATATATATGCACTTAAGCAAAATATCATTTTTTTATATATCTTATGACTTCCTCTTGGATATCATGTTTTCTTATCTTTATCAACCTCTTATGTGTGGATGTTTCTTTGTGGATTATTCCCATGATTTCCCAATTAGAAACTTATATACACAAGAGTTTTAATCTCTCGCCTTGATATCCTTGCCTTTTGCCAACCATCTCACTTATCCGCTTAGTTTTTAATGGTTTTGGTAAGGTCTTGATTTATGAGTGCTCGGTTTACTTTCATTGCATCTTCATGCACTCATATCTCATATTTGGTTTCTTTTTGACTTAATCTTGTCTTGACAAGTGTATTGATTTATATCTCTACTCATTGTATCTTGGTTGTGTTCTAAATGATATAGAGGGAGTGAGGATTCCATGTTTGTGCATATTGTATTCAAATGAAAAAACTAATTTATGCACAAACCTTGGGGAGCTTCCTTATTTCATTTAGAGAACTACTTGTCCACTTGATTATTTGGATCTTTTGATTGCTTGCTTCATCCGTTGAAGTTTCTTCACCTTGTTATCCTTTTAGCAATATTTGATCCTAAATATAGTTGATTTCCTCCAAGTATTCGTCATTGGATATGTGCATATGATTTCACTCATATTATGAGAAATGCACACCTTGGGAGGAACTTGAACTATATTGGCCTTCTAACTTTGTCATCCATTTTGGCACTTGTTGTCAATGGGGGAGAAGTTTAGAGGGTTTTAAGGGAAATGGTTTTCTACTTAAGATTGGATTGTTCTTAAGTGTTTGCCTTTCATGCATTTCATCTTTATTATGTATTGCATGGTTGAATATATAGTGGAAACTCTCCCAAAGGTTATGCTTGACAATGTATGCAATGAAATTCAAGTTCATCACACGTGCATATATTGTGGGGGAGTTTTCTCTATATATCTTGGTTCTACTCACATCTCTTGCATTAGTTGTAGTTTGTGTGAGTAGAAGCAGTTTTGATATGGGCTAGTATCTTTATGTTACTTAACCATATCAAATACAACCTCTTGTATACAACTTATTCTCGGATAAGTTGCGTACTTGTTTCTAATATTCATTATATAAACCCTCTTGTTGTGATTGTCATCAATTACCAAAATGGGGGAGATTGAAAGGGTAATTGTCCCTATGTGTGGTTTTGGTGATTAATGACAATCCCTATGGACAGTTTTCATTGAGTTTTATATGAAGGAATATTCCATAGGTCATGCTTGTAGTTCACGTGTTGTAGTTCACGTGTTCAACCGAGCCCCACACCGGACGGTCCGGTTTCAGCTCCGGTTGACCGGATCTCAGACCGGGTTTTCCGGTTTTCGCGACCGAGTCTATTCCGGGTTGGCATACAGAAGTGTTTCGGTTTGTAGTCCGGTCCACCGGCCTGGGAACCGAGTTGTCCGGTTCTGGGGCCGGTCCAACCGGACTTCAAACCGGGTTCGCGCTGTTTCCTCCCAACGGCCATATTTGCTTTCCCCTATAAAAGGGGGTTCTTCCCCCAACGTTTTTGGTGGTTCTTGAGCTCGAAATTGAACTCCATTGTTGACCCTCTTGAGCTTTCTTATTCTCCCTTCCCTCCTATGATTTTTGCATCTTTTGAGGGCTTTGGAAGAGGAGATCTAGATCTACAATCCCCACCAATCAATTCCTTCTCTAAGTGAGGGGAACCCTTTGGATCTAGATCTTGAAGTCATTGGTTGACTTCCACATTGTTCTTCCTCTCTAATTCCTCCCTAGCACTTGTTGCTTTGGTGGGATTTGAGAGTGAGGGATTTGAATGCCCTTGGTGTTCTTGCTTTGCATTCTTGCATAAGTGTTGAGCTCTCCACTACGATTTGTTCGAGTGGGAGACCGTGAGCTTGTTGCTCTTGGAGGGTGACCTCCTAGTTGGCTTGGCGGTTGGTGCCGTGGTGTCCTCTTCGTGGAAGATTGTGAAGAGACTCGGGCTTCTCCTTCGTGGAGCTTGTGAAGTGGTTGTGGAGCTTGCCATCTCCGGAGTGGAGGAAAAGCTAGCCATAAGGAAAGGGCCTATTCCTTCGTGGGATAGACTCCTGGAAGAAGGTGAGCCTTCATGGCGTTGGGAAATCCTTCGTGGAATCCCACACCTCTCCAATGTGACGTACCTTACTTGTAAGGGAACACGATAATACATCTTCATCTCCGCATGCCTCGGTTATCTCTATACCCGAGCTTACTTTCCTTGTGATAGCCATCGAGCTTGAAGTACTTATATCTTGCTTATGACTTGTGGTATATTTATCTTGTGCTATCTTGCTTAGCTTATATTGTTGTTGGTGCACTTAGTTGAGCCTAGTGTATTTAGGTTTTGTGCTTGTAAAATAAACGTTAGTTTAATTCCGCATTCTATCAAGCCAAAACCGTAATAGTTTTGAAATTGCCTATTCACCCCCCCCCTCTAGGTGACATCTCTATCCTTTCAATTGGTATCAGAGCAAGGTTTCTCCTTGTTTAGGCTTCACCGCCTAGAGTGTAAGATGTCGGCTAGGAGTATAGTGCACAATGACACAATTATCTTTGATGGCACAAATTATATTTTGTGGAGAAATTGCTTTCTTTGTAATCTTCGGACCTTGTGTCCAAATATTGAGCGTTTTCTAGATGTAGGTTTTTCTCCTCCGATGGATCCTCAAAATCTATCTTTAGAGGATGAGAAAAATTTACATCTCGAAGCTCAAGTATCTAATGAGCTTATTTTCTCCTTGAGCCCCATGGTTAATTTGTTCTTGTAAAATGTAAAGTGCAAGTCATCTCATGAGATGTGGACCAATCTTAAAGAAATATTTGGTGGGTCCATTTCTCATAGGGTCGTTGGTATCTCCGAGGAGCTCTCTTCCCCTTCACATCATGAAGAGCTCCAAGTGGCTTCCACCTCCGGCCGTGATGAGATTTCAATTCCCTCCACTTCACCTACATGTGACAAGTCACAAGGTAATGGCATGGTGAGTGGGGAAATAATATGTAATAATGATAGTGGTTCTCTTCGCACCAATGATTCATGTTCTATAAATGCTAATGGTGTAGAGAGTTTGGACTTAAGCACTACTTGCAATGATAATTTTATATCCCCTTGTGTTGCTAGGCCTTGCATATTGTCTAGAAATTATTTGAGTACTAGTGTATATGATATGCTTGATTTGTCTTGTTCCAATAAACAAAATGCTTCTATTTCCTCTAGTTGTGTATCTAAGAATGTAGAGGAAATCAAACACCCTATGGAGCAAGACACGATCATGAATGAAGATTCAAGAATATCCTCATCTTCATCCTCTCGTGCTCACATGTGCCTTATGGCAAGAGGATCAAAGGTATCTCCTACTTTGGATCCCAACATCTCTTCTCTAGATAATAGCAATGATAATGATGATAGTGATGATGACCTTGATGAGGATACTAGAGCTCTTGTGCTTGAGCTGAACTTTTTGTGTACCTCTCTTCGTGGTAATAGTAAGGCCGTTGCTTGTATCAAACACGTTATGGACACCATAACTAAACAAACGGAAACCATAGAGGAGTTGGATTTCCAACTTGATGATGGGAGTCGGAGATTCAATCTCCTTAAGCAAGAGATTGCCGAGGAGAAGCACACTAATTGTCTCCTCATATAAATTATTGAATCTTATGAGCTTGAAAAGGAAAAATCTATTAATGATGCTAGTGCTACTAACTCTACTTCTTGTGAAGCTTCTACCCTAAAGGAGAATGTTGAGCTAAGGGCTCAACTTGAGTTGCTAACTAGCAATTATGGGAAATTGGAAGAAAGTCATGAAAAACTCTTGGCCTCTCATAATGATCTTCTAATCTCCTATGACGGGCTAAAATTAGCTCATGAGGCAAGTATCACTAAGGTAACATCTTGTGAGCCTCTTTTGGACATTAGCACAACTTCTACTCAAAATGCTATTTTGCCATGTGCTAGTCCTAGTGATCCTTCTAGTCATAGTGATAAACCTTGTGTTGGATTACTTGCTTTGCCTTATTGCTCTAACAATGAAGCTTCTACTTCCTCTAGTGCCTCTATTTCTACTAACCATGTAGAGGAAATCAAAGAGCTCAAGGCCCAAGTCACTTCTTTGAAGAAAGACTTGGAAAAGAGTCATGAAGTCAAATCCACACTCGATAATATTTTGAGTGTGCAAAAATACCCCAATGATAAAAGAGGACTTGGATTCAACTCCAATAATAAGAACAAGTCCAAGAGCAACAAGAAGAAGATCCAAGACCAAGTTTAAGGATTTTGCCAAGATTATTTGCTTCAAGTGCAAGGTTAAAGGACATCATGTAAGATCTTGTCCATTGAAGAAAAAGCACTTGAGTGAGAAGAAACAAGGGAAGTGGCCACAAGTTCAAGGTCAAGCCCAATCTCAACCTCAAGTTGAATCTAGGCCACTTCCCAAGAAGAATCAAGATAAGGCTCCCTAAGCCAAGAAATTAATGAAGAAGAGAAAGGGGAGCACTTGTTGCTACATATGTCGTGAGAAGGGGCACTTGGCCTCTTCATGTTCAAATGGTACCTTATCTAACCCTATCATTGTTGATGATGATTATTCTCTTGGGAAGGATAAGGATGGCAATGTGTTTGCCAAGTTTGTTGGAACTCAAAGTGGTGTCAAGAAACGAACCATTTGGGTTGCCAAGCCTATTGTGACTAACCTCTTAGGACCCAACTTGGTTGGGGACCAACAAGCCCAAACTTGATCAATAGGTGTTTTTGGAGGGCATTGGAGACTTGGCTAACTCATGAAGAATTAAGGGATCTTCATATATTATATTTTATAAAGCCAAGTTATAAGGATTATCATCTCCCTACCATATACCCAATGTGCCTCTTTGCGGTAACTCGAACTCAACTCTTTTATATTGAAAGTTACTTGCCCCTTTACATGTTTTGGTTTTATACCAAGTATGTGTTTGTATTTGTTGTGCCTCATGCTTGCTTATTTTGTGTATTAAAGTATGTCTATGTGTTTGGCACATCATTTACTTGTGTGTTTTGCTTTGAGCCTCTAATGCATCTTGATGATATCTTTTTTGGCTCTTTTTGAGTGGTTAATGGAACATCCCATTTTGGGGGAGTGATATGCCGCGCGCATCTCTCATACCTTAAAATGTGTGTACATGAGTACTACCACTTAGTATTGATATTGCAAGATTATCTAGTCACTATGTGGTGTGTCATACTCATGAGAAATTCAAATTCTAAATGTCCATTAATTATTTCTAGTTGAGGTTGTTTTTCCTCTTATTAAGAAAAATTGGATACCACATTATGGGGGAGTAATATGCTTCTTTTGCATATCACAATCCTAGGAAATGTGAACATGAGGTGGTGCCACTTAGAGTTGACATTGTTGATTATCTTGTATCTAGGTGGCATGTTAGCTCAAACAAGGTCCTATTTTCTTGTTAGAAGCTCTTATTGGTCGTTTTTTTGGTCTTTGCTTGAGTAAGAAATTCTTGGTGTGGCCTTCCTCAAATGCTTATCTCTATCGAGAGAAGAAAGAAATCTAAGTTTGATAACATCTCTGCCAAACTCGGTTCTCAGGCCGGTTGAACCGGTTCCCAGACCGGACGGTCCGGTACTAGTCCCGGTCAACCGAACCCAAACCGGGATTCTCGGTTTCATATACCGAGTCTATCTGGGCTCACACACAGTGAGCATCCCGGTTTGGATTCCGGTTGACCGGGTTGTACACCGGGCGGTCCGGTACCAGTTCCGGTCAACCGAACCCAAACCGGGATTCTTGGTTTCATATACCGATTCTATCCGGGCTCACACACAGTGAGCATCCCGGTTTGGATTCCGGTTGACCGGGCTGCACACCGGGCGGTCCGGTGTGTGGTCCGGTCCAACCAAACTTAAAACCGAGTTTCGCAGAAAATGCTACAAATGGCTAGATTTCTCCCTTGAGTATAAATACCTCTTCTTCTAGCTTGTCTTTACAAAAATTGTTGTGGCTCCCATTGTCTTCCTTGGCTTTTGAACATCTCTTTGATGGTGTTTTTGATTATCATCAAATGTGATTTTAGTGGAAGACAAACCTTTTCTTCTCGAAACCTTGTTCCATTGTGAAAAGTGTTAAGGGTTTGGTTTATTTGTTGAAACCTTGCTCTCTTGGGAGTTTGTTATCTCATTCTTTCTTATCTATGTTATTTGCTTGAATGAGATAAATCTTTGAGAATTTATGTTTTTATCTCATCTTTTATGCTCAATAGTTTTTGCTTAGTTCATTTGTTGAACTTCGTTGAACAAATCTTGTGTTGATTTGATTCTTTGATATAGTTTGGACAGCAAATGTGTTTTGTCACACCTTGTATGCCTTCTTGAATATTTTGGTGTTTTGTCCAAATTCTTTATTCATTGGTTCTTGAAAGTCTCGTGCATGCATGTTTACTAAATGGATATCTTATATCATGTTTTGCTTTCTTTGATCCAATATATAGGGTATACTCCATCAAATCCTTAAACGGCTATGATGTGCATGAAATTCAAATTTCATCTCTAAATATGCACATATTTTTATGGAGTATGTCCTATGTGTTGTGGTTAGTCTAACCACTTTGGACCCAATAAGTTTGGGGACCAAGATGTACTTGAATGTTGTTTTAGGTACATTGGAGATGCAATGGATGCTTGTCTTATCTATAAGGAACGTGTTGTCACCACATGATAATTGGAGCCAAGCTAGGATGATCAAAGAATTCTTATCTACTACATCATACCATTGCTATCTTGGTAACAAGTATCTTATTCATGCATACTATTCTTCCATCCAATCTCTTGTAGGTTGCATCTTGGCATGATCTTATTTGTTTGTAAATATTGCGGTTCTTGCAAGGATCTTTAAAAGACTTTTCTATCCTTATTGCTTATGTGAGTAATTTGAGATGATGCATATAATGGGGAGTATATAAAATCATGTTCATTCTTCACCAATCCGAAATATGCCTTCTAGCAATTTATTGCATATCAATTCCTCAACGTACTCTCATGTGCAATATTGTTGAAATTGCATTGAATCCTTCCTTTTGATACTTGTTGCCTTTCTCAAAATATCCCAACTAGCATTAGTTCCCTTAGTGTTAGTTGTGATGTTTTTGAGGTTTTGTTTTTCTTTGGTGAAGTTCATTGATATACCATAAGATAAAATAGAGCCATGGGCTATATATATGCACTTAAGCAAAATATCATTTTTTTATATATCTTATGACTTCCTCTTGGATATCATGCTTTCTTATCTTTATTAACCTCTTATGTGTGGATGTTTCTTTGTGGATTATTCCCATGATTTCCCAATTAGAAACTTATATACACAAGAGTGTTAATCTCTTCAAGTATTAGAAACTTATATACCCAATTAGAAACTTGTCCACTTGATTATTTGGATCTTTTGATTGCTTACTTCATCCGTTGAAGTTTCTTCACCTTGTTATCTTTTTAGCAATATTTGATCCTAAATATAGTTGATTTCCTCCAAGTATTCGTCATTGGATATGTGCATATGATTTCACTCATATTATGAGAAATGCACACCTTGGGAGGAACTTGAACTATATTGGCCTTCTAGCTTTGTCATCCATTTTGGCACTTGTTGTCAATGGGGGAGAAGTTTAGAGGGTTTTAAGGGAAATGGTTTTCTACTTAAGATTGGATTGTTCTTAAGTGTTTGCCTTTCATGCATTTCATCTTTATTATGTATTGCATGGTTGAATATATAGTGGAAACTCTCCCAAAGGTTATGCTTGACAATGTATGCAATGAAATTCAAGTTCATCACACGTGCATATATTGTGGGGGAGTTTTCTCTATATATCTTGGTTCTACTCACATCTCTTGCATTAGTTGTAGTTTGTGTGAGTAGAAGCAGTTTTGATATGGGCTAGTATCTTTATGTTACTTAACCATATCAAATACAACCTCTTGTATACAAATTATTCTCGGATAAGTTGCGTACTTGTTTCTAATATTCATTATATAAACCCTCTTGTTGTGATTGTCATCAATTACCAAAATGGGGGAGATTGAAAGGGTAATTGTCCCTATGTGTGGTTTTGGTGATTAATGACAATCCCTATGGACAGTTTTCATTGAGTTTTATATGAAGGAATATTCCATAGGTCATGCTTGTAGTTCACGTGTTGTAGTTCACGTGTTCAACCGAGCCCCACACCGGACGGTCCGGTTTCAGCTCCGGTTGACCGGATCTCAGACCGGGTTTTCCGGTTTTCGCGACCGAGTCTATTCCGGGTTGGCATACAGAAGTGTTTCGGTTTGTAGTCCGGTCCACCGGCCTGGGAACCGAGTTGTCCGGTTCTGGGGCCGGTCCAACTGGACTTCAAACCGGGTTCGCGTTGTTTCCTCCCAACGGCCATATTTGCTTTCCCCTATAAAAGGGGGTTCTTCCCCCAACGTTTTTGGTGGTTCTTGAGCTCGAAATTGAACTCCATTGTTGACCCTCTTGAGCTTTCTTATTCTCCCTTCCCTCCTATGATTTTTGCATCTTTTTGAGGGCTTTGGAAGAGGAGATCTAGATCTACAATCCCCACCAATCAATTCCTTCTCTAAGTGAGGGGAACCCTTTGGATCTAGATCTTGAAGTCATTGGTTGACTTCCACATTGTTCTTCCTCTCTAATTCCTCCCTAGCACTTGTTGCTTTGGTGGGATTTGAGAGTGAGGGATTTGAATGCCCTTGGTGTTCTTGCTTTGCATTCTTGCATAAGTGTTGAGCTCTCCACTACGATTTGTTCGAGTGGGAGACCGTGAGCTTGTTGCTCTTGGAGGGTGACCTCCTAGTTGGCTTGGCGGTTGGTGCCGTGGTGTCCTCTTCGTGGAAGATTGTGAAGAGACTCGGGCTTCTCCTTGGTGGAGCTTGTGAAGTGGTTGTGGAGCTTGCCATCTCCGGAGTGGAGGAAAAGCTAGCCATAAGGAAAGGGCCTATTCCTTCGTGGGATAGACTCCTGGAAGAAGGTGAGCCTTCATGGCGTTGGGAAATCCTTCGTGGAATCCCACACCTCTCCAACATGATGTACCTTACTTGTAAGGGAACACGGGAATACATCTTCGTCTCCGCATGCCTCGGTTATCTCTATACCCGAGCTTACTTTCCTTGTGATAGCCATCGAGCTTGAAGTACTTATATCTTGCTTATCACTTGTGGTATATTTATATTGTGCTATCTTGCTTAGCTTATCTTGTTGTTGGTGCACTTAGTTGAGCCTAGTGTATTTAGGTTTTGTGCTTGTAAAATAAACGTTAGTTTAATTCCGCATTCTATCAAGCCAAAACCGTAATAGTTTTGAAATTGCCTATTCACCCCCCCCCTCTAGGCGACATCTCTATCCTTTCAACCTCCGACTCCTGCCCCATAGCCTTCCGTAGCACCGAAGATTACTGCATTTCAGCCCGTTGCGGAAGATCTGGCTCAACAAGCAGAGCCAGTGATCCGTGGGTCGCAAACTGACGTCACCATGGGTGACTCAGGTTTTGATAAGGGTGAACCCTCTACAGGTAATGATCCCTCGGCAGAAACCTTCGCTGAAAACTTTCTCAACAATCTGGGTCTTGCCAAACTTGGCATTTCTTGGAAATCTGTGGAGGAGATCCAACGGCTAGCCCAGCAATGCCTGGAAAGCCGAACTATCACTTCCGAAGAAGAAGCACAAGAAGCAGAGGACGTCAAGTACTCCGAACGTCTTGAAGAAGTCCGTCTTCCTAATGAGAGATTGAGAACCGGCGAGCTTCTGCCACCACCAGTGATCCCACTAACCCTCGCCAAGAAGGTTACTACTGAGGTGAACATGAGTTTGAGCAAACTTACTCATGAACAACATGTAAGTCGGAATTCCAACTCACTTTTTTACTTTACTTTATGTCATATACTCTAGCCCCCAAACATGAAGTTGGATAGATGATCCGGATTTATGCTTTCATAGGATGCCAAAGAACGAACTAGTGTAGCTCCCAAGGCTCATGCTGATATTAGTAAAAATATTAGCCTGAGTCATTAGTAGACTTCTGACCCTGGGTATTCTGACTTACAGAAAGTTAATTTGTATAACCAGGAACTGTTGAGGAATATCTGCAACAAGCGGAGAGAGATCAGAGCTCTCCGGCTTGAAAATGCTCAGTTAAAGGTGTCAAGGGATGAGGCTGAAGGTAAACATTTCAGTCCTTAGCCTTGCTCTTTTTGCTTTTATAGTCGAATTATTTACTCAACTTTTATTCTTTTGCTTATAGCACTGGTCAAACAATCTTGTGCCATGATTGAAGAGGCCGAGAATCTGAAGACCCTAGAGGTGGAGAACACCGACTTACGTCGAGAGCTGGATAAGCTCAAGGCGGATCATGAGAAGATCATTGCTCAAGTTCTTGAATCCACCTCCATGGCCACCGAAGAGCACGATCGTAAGATCGTGATCCAGGACAAGAAAATCTCGGATCACAGTAATGAGCTGTTCAGAGAGATGGATATGACCGAGGCACTCCGGGCTGAACTCTAGAGCCTTAGGGAAGAGAAGACCAAAGTTGACGATGTCATCTTTGGTATGTTTCCTATTTTCTAACTTTCTGCTTTTCCAAATTGCTTTTCCGATTCTCGGAATTCGGATATGTTTTCTAACCTTTGCATTTTATGCGTAGGTCCTCTAAACTTACTGGATTCCTCCTCCACCGAGTCTTGCATTAGCTGGCTTACACAAGTCGGTGATTTACTTCATGATTTCCACCAATCTTTGGAGGATATTGGCGAAGTACTCAAGGTTCTGGACATGGACAAAATGTCTGGCTTTGAGGTGCGAGACAAGGCCAAGGAGACGCCCCAGCTCATCCAGGACTGGAACATGTCCTATGCGCATACCGCAGCACAAAACACTATCACCATGGTCATGATCCACCATGGAAACATGGAGATCTGGCAAGTGACCAGAGGGTATTCGACTGTGGATGAAGATGGACACGAGCAAGATATCAAGGCTATCATGGACTCCTGCGCCGGATATGGATGTCACGTGGCTGATCTGACCAGCTACGACACTCCTTTCTTCACTTGTGTAGAGACGCCGCCTCCGCCCGCCGAAGAAACTGGTGAAGTTCCTGACGATGAACAAACCATATCGAATTTGAACGTCTCGGAAAGATATCAGAGTGAGGGTGATGTCTCTAGTGAGCCGGCTGCTCCTTCCTCTCCTCCTGCATGAAGTGCCGGAAGAAACAATATGTTATTCTGAAACAATTGGGTTGTAAATAAGTAGTGTAATACTTTTGCTAGTGCTAAGATTTGATATACCTATTTAGCACTTTTGGCTTTTATATTTATCGTGCCTGAAATGTTTACATAAGCACTTATTTGTTTTGTTTGCACTTATCGTTTATCTAGCTTTCTGCCTCCTCCCTTTCGTGAGTCAGCTAACCTTCCACACGGAATATCTGCCGAGCAATGGAGCTCAATTGCTAAACCAGTTTAAACTCAGAAATAGAGCTGGATTTCAGTACCAACAAATCACTACTCGGAAAATACCCGCATCCGGCAATCATATAAATAACAAAAGTACAAACTAGAAAATTTAGAGTTATACCCAAAGGTAGCATTTTTAGAATCGGAAATCATAACCTGAATAAACACGGGCATAAAGTACTTTCAAGTATTCTGGGATTTTCGACTTCGACATGATCATTCGGAAATAAGATGGTAAAAAATATCTCAGAAAAAACTTGAGGCAACCAATACTTTTAATTCTCATTGAACATGTACATATATATGATTACAAAGAAAGATAATTTAAGAATAAAAGGGACGTAGATGAGCAATATTCCACGGTCTGTCTAATTCTTTCGGGTCTGTACTGTCTCCAGCTCTCTTTCTCTTCTTAGTAGAAGACCTTTCTTTGACTAGCGGCACATCAGTTAGATAGTAAGAACCATTGTGCAATACTCGGCCAACTGAAAAGGGCCCTTCCCATACTAGGGAAGGTTTGTGCTTTCTTTTATGCACAAGTCGGAGAACCAAGACGCCCATACTAGGGAATGATGTAATGAACATTCATCCGAAGTATAGCATTACGATCAAAGTCATTATGTTTATATTGCTATAACATCATACAAAGTAATCTTAGTCCTTAGACCATGAGATCATGTTAATTGCTAACACTGGAAGAGTATCTTGATAACATCAAACGTCACACCGTAACAGGGTGACTATAAAGGTGGGTTCAGTGCTACGAAGGTGTTATGTTGAGGCTCATGGATCAAGAGTGGAATTTGTCAATCCCGATGACGGATAGATATTCTCTGGGCCCTCTCGGTGATATCACATTAAGATAGCTTGCAAGCAAGTGATGTGATCACTAGAATGTTATATCACGGGAACGAGAAAAGAGTGCATGTCGGTAACGAGATCAAACTAGGTATTTGGATACCGATGATCGAATCTCGTACATGTATTATATCATGAGACAAAGGGATTAAGTTACTAGCGTTAAAGGTTCTCACGATCATAGAAGTCATCGTTGAATGTGCAGGAGTCAGTATGGATCTCCAGGTCCTGCTTCTGATTATTGATCTGAGAGGAGTCTCAATCATGTTTGCATTATTCGCGAACTGTAGGGTGAAACACTTAAGGGTTGTCAGACACCATTTTGGAGCACATATGTTTCAGACGAAAGAATTGCAAAGCGCAGGAATTGTTTCGATGGAAACCGGAATTGTTTCGGGTGAAATTGCAGAAAGTGGTTCTGCATGTGATATTGAAATGTTGCAAGGGGTTTTATGTGAATGTTTGTTAATTAAATTAATTAACAAAATTCTGAATAAAATAAATAAAAGAGTTTTATTAATTGAGAGTTGCATTAAATTTGGTGCAAATTTAATGCATGTGAGTGGAATTTTGGGTGGAGCTTGAATTGATGTGAGTGGAGCTTCCACCACATGAATGAGGAGGAAGTGGGGGCACCCCCTTGGCCTCCGGCCATGGGAGGGGAGGATCCCCCTCTCCTCCCTCACAAAGCACACCTCCTCGTGAAGGATCTCCCCTCTAGATATTCCCCCATGGTCTCGGATTAGCGAGATACATGTTCCCGGTGGCCTTGCATCTGGAAGGAGTTGCTGCTTCCGCTGATTTGCTAGAGTGAGGAGGTGGAGGTTGTCCGGTGGCTTGAACGTGTGTGCGAGGATGGATGCGTTGTTGATTTGCGGCACTAGGACTTCCACACGATCTTTCGATCGGCAAGCGTACGACTACATCATCCACGAGTTCCAACTCGTTAACAAAACTCTGTTATCTTTGAGGGTAAGTTCTCCATAGATGTATATCCACCCGTTGCTCTATATCTAGTAGATAGATCTTGGCGTATAGTTCTCATCATAGGAATTTTTTTGTTTTCTATGCTGCGAACCCAACAGTGGTATCAGAGCCTGATCTATGCATAGGTGCTTTGCACGGGTTGTACACATATGTTTATATGTGGGCGATGATGATCATGTTATTGCTTCTTTCATGTATTTTGGATATTGGTGGCATAGTGGGATGAAGTGGCCCGGACCAACCTTACATTTCATCATACATGAGACCGGTTCCACGACTGACATGCAACTAGTTTTGCATAAGTGGCTAGCGGGTGTCTGTCTCTCCTACTATAGTCAATATCTGATTTACAACGAGTTGCTAATAACTTGGTTATCCTCATTGTGGTTCATGTTCGTAGGTAAGACCGGTTCTATCTCCGAAAGCCCTAAGCCACGTAAAACTTGCAATTGATAAATTAGAGGCGTCTAGTTTAGATCGTTGATGGGCTAGTGTCTTGATATGGTATTGTTGTAAGTAGATGTATGATAGATACTCTTACAACACACTTAACGTGTAAGTTCCATAGACCTTGGCCTTACACACAAAGAAATGATAGAGATCATACCACGATGCAAATGATAGAGATCAAATGCATGGACCATATCATCTCACTTTACACATTAGATGTTTGCATCTTATATTGCTAGTTTGGCGCTTTTGGTAGCATTGTAAGATGATCCCTCATTTAGATATCAAGATAAAATGTGTTCTTCCTTAAGTATGCACCGTTCTATGGATCGTGTTTCGAGACATCACGTGATGATCGGGTGTACTCGACTCTACGCTTTCATACAACGGGTGTAAGACAGTTTTACACACGCGAATACTAAGGTTCTTACTTGGCGAGCCTAGCATGTACAGACATGGCCTCAGAACACGGACCGAAAGGTTAAGCATGAGTCATATAGTTGATACGATGCCCATATAGATGCTCGCCTTTGAAGCTACACCGACTCACGTGATGATCGAACTTGGTGTAGTGGATTTGGTACATGTAATCACCAAAAAGACACGAGGGATGTCGTTTTTGAGTGGGAGTTCATTAGTAATTTCGATTAGTTGAACTCAATCGATCATAAACTTAGTCTAAATATACTTTACAAATTCTGTTGTAGATGGCACCACCTGCTTTTAATTTCAATGTGTTCATGGAGAAAGAGAAACTTGCTGCGAATGGTAGCAACTTCACCAACTGGGCTATGAATTTGAGGATTCTTCTCACTGCTGCACAAAAGCAATATGTGCTAGAGGCGCCGCTAGGCCCCAACCAGCTCCTGATGCCCCTGACAAGGAAAAGAATGTCTATATAACTCGTCAGGAGGACCACAGCTTAGTTCATTGCGACATATTGTATGGGCTAGAGCCAGAACTTCGAAAGCATTTCGAAAATGGCAATGCCTTTGATACCATGGGAGAATTGAAAATAATTTTCGATACCCATGTTGTCGTAGAGAGTTATAATTCTTCTAAAAAGTTATTTAACTGCATGATGGAGGAGAACAGCTCCGTTAGTGAGCACGTACTCAAAATGTCTGGGTACGCCGATAAGCTTCTGTCCTTGGGAATAACGATTCCAATTGACTTAGGCATACATCGTGTTCTCCAATCTCTACCACCTAGCTACAGGAGCTTCGTGATGAACTATAATATGCAGGGCATGAAGAAGTCTCTTCCCGAGCTTTTGTCAATGCTTAAGACTGCAGAAGTGGAGATTAGGAAAGAACATCAAGTGTTGATGATCAATAAGACCATCGGTTTCAAGAAGGACAAGAAAGGCAAGCAGAAGGGAAATAAGGGTGGAAAATCTGTTGCTGCACCTGAAAAGAAATCCCGATATGGCCCTAAGTCTGATACTGAGTGCTACTATTACAAGGGGACTAGCCATTAGAAGTGCAACTGCCCCAAGTATTTGGCGGACAAGAAGGCCGGCAAGGCAAACAAAGGTATATGTGATATATATGTTATTGATGTGTACGTGACTAGTACTCGCAGTAGCACCTGGGTATTTGATACGGGATTGGTTGCTAATATATGTAACTCGATTCAGGGGCTGTGGAACAAGCGACAACTAGCAAGGGATGAGGTCATGATGCGGGGCAGCAATGGATTAAGAGTTGATATGATCGCCGTCGGAATGCTGCCTCTCCATATGCCGTCGGGATTAGGTATAAATCTGAATAATTGTTATTTGGTGCCTGCACTGAGCATGAACATTGTATCTGGATCGTGTTTGATGCGAAGTGGTTATTCCTTTAAATCTGAAAATAATGTTTGTTTGATTTATATGAATGATATCTTTTATGGTCATGCACATGTGATTAATGGTTTATTTCTATTGGATCTCGATAATAGTATTACGCATATTCATAATGTTGATGCTAAAAGGATTAAACTTGATGATGATATATCTGTATATATGTGGCACTAAAGTCTAGGTCATATTAGCGTTAAACGCATGAAGAAACTCCATTCTGATGGACTTTTGGAATCACTTGATTTTGAATCATTTTATACATGTGAGCCATGCCTTATGGGCAAGATGACTAGAACGTCGTTTTCCGGTTCAATGGAACGGGCGACAGATTTATTGGAAATCATACATACTGATGTGTGTGGACCAATGAGTGTGTCGGCGCGAGGTGGATATCGTTATTTTGTTACTTTCACAGATGATTTGAGTAGATACGGGTATATCTATTTGATGAAACATAAGTCTGAAACCTTTGAAAAGTTTAAGGAATTTCAGAATGAAGTGGAAAATCATCGTAACAGAAAGATCAAATTTCTGCGGTCCGGCCGTGGAGGAGAGTATCTTAGTTACGAGTTTAGCACACATATGAAAGACGGTGGAATAGTTTCACAACTCACGCCTACCGGAACACCACAACGTAATGGTGTGTCGGAATGTCGTAATCGTACTTTATTGGATATGGTTTGATCTATGATGTCTCTAACTGACTTGCCACTGTCATTTTGGGGTTATGCACTGGAAACCGCTGCATTCACTTTAAATCGGGCACCATCTAAATATGTTGAAACGACATCTTATGAATTATGGTTTGGAAACAAACCTAAGCTATCGTTTCTTAAAGTTTGGGGATGCGATGTTTATGTGAAGAAACTTCAGCCGGATAAACTCGAACCCAAAGCGGAAAAATGCGTCTTCATAGGATACCCTAAGGAAACGATTGGGTATACCTTCTATCACAGATCCGAGGGCAAGGTTTTTGTTGCCAAGAATGGATCCTTTCTTGAGAAGGAGTTTCTCGCGAAAGGTGTGAGTAGTCAGAAGGTAGAACTCGAAGAGGTTATTGAACCTTCTCTTCATGAATTGGCGAGTGGCGCAGCACCAGAAGTTGTTTCGAAGTTGACTTCACCTGATGAAGAGAGAGCTAATGATAATGATCATGAAACTCCGAAAGAGGATACTGCCGAACCTCGCAGGTCAAGCAGGACACGTGCAGATCCTGAACTATATGGCAATCATGTTATGAATTTCATGATTCATGAAATAGATGACCATGCGATGTATGAGGAAGCGATGATGAGCCCTGATTCCAACAAATGGCTAGAAGCCATGAAATCCGAGATGGAATCCATGTACGAAAACCAGGTTTGGACCTTGGTGGACTTACCTCATGATCGAAAAGCCATTGAGAATAAATGGATTTTCAAAAGAAAAACTAATGTTGATGGTAATGTGACCATCTATAAAGCTCGGCTTGTCGCAAAGGGGTTTCGACAAATTCAAGGAGTTGACTACGATGAGACATTCTATCCTGTAGCGATGCTAAAGTCAGTTAGGATTATGTTAGCAATTGCTGCATATTTGGATTATGAAATATGGCAGATGGATGTCAAAACTGCGTTCCTCAATGGTAATATTTAAGAAGAGTTGCATATGATACAACCTAAGGGTTTTGTCGATCCTAAGGATGCTGATAAGGTGTGCAAGCTTCAGCGATCCATCTATGGACTGAAGCAAGCATCCCGGAGTTGGAATCTACGCTTTGATGAGGTGATCAAAGAGTTTGGATTTGTCCAAACTTATGGAGAGGCTTGTATTTACAAGAAAGTGAGTGGGAGCAATGTGGCATTTCTGATATTATATGTGGATGACATATTATTGATTGGAAATTATATAGATCTTTTAAACAGTGTTAAAAGTTATCTAAATAGCAAATTTTTTATGAAGGACCTTGGTGAAGCGTCATATATATTAGGCATTAAAATCTATAGAGATAGATCAAGGCACCTAATTGGGCTATCGCAGAGTACATACCTTGATAAGATATTAAAGAAGTTTAATATGGACGGAAGTAAGAAGGGGTTCTTACCTATGTTGCAAGGCAAGACATTGAGTAAGACTCAAAGTCCGGCTACGGCAGAAGAAAGAGAGATAATGGATAAGATCCCCTATGCCTCAGCCATAGGCTCTATAATGTACGCCATGCTATGTACAAGACCGGATGTGGCACATGCTATTAGTTTGACTAGTAGGTACCAATCTGATCCAGGTTCAGAACACTGGATAGCGGTCAAGAATATCCTTAAGTACTTAAGAAGAACTAAGGATATGTTTCTTGTATACAGAGGTGAAGAAGAGCTAGTCGCTAAGTTTTATGTCGATGCTAGTTTTGACACCGATCCGGATGACTCTAAGTCTCAATCCGGATATGTATTTTTCTCTTGAACGAAGCAACAGTTAGTTGGAGGAGTTCCAAACAACCTGTGGTGGCTGGATCAACGATGGAGGCGGAATATGTTATTGCTTCAGAAGCCGTGTAGGAAGCGGTTTGGATGAAGGAGTTCATAACGGAACTAGGTGTGGTTCCTAGTGCATTGGACCCAATGGTGATCTTGTGACAACATTGGAGCCATAGCCAACGCCAAGGAACCAAGGTCTCATAAGAATTCCAAGCATATTAAGCGCCGGTTTCACTCCATCCGCGAGCATGTCAAGGATGGAGATATAAAGATTTGTAAAGTACACACGGACCTAAATGTAGCAGATGCATTGACTAAAGTTCTCCCTAGGGCAAAACATGATCAACACCAGAACTCCATGGGTGTTAGATTTATCACTATGTGAACTAGATTATTATCTCTAGTGCAAGTGGGAGACTGGAGGAAATATGCCCTAAGAGGCAATAATAAAGTTGTTCTTATGTATTCCTTGTATATGATAGATGTTTATTTTGCATGCTATAATTGTATTGATAGGAAACGTCAATACATGTGTGTTTAATAAACAAAAAGGGTTCCTAGTTATGTCGCTCTTATAAGACTAGCTCGTTGATTAACAAGATGATCAAAGTTTCCTGATCATTGACATTGGATGTTATTAATAACGAGGTCATAGCATTTGTGAAATGATGTAATGAACATTCATCCGAAGTATAGCATTACGATCAAAGTCATTATGTTTATATTGCTATAACATCATACAAAGTAATCTTAGTCCTTAGACCATGAGATCATGTTAATTGCTAACACCGGAAGAGTATCTTGATAACATCAAACATCACACCGTAACAGGGTGACTATAAAGGTGGGTTCAGTGCTACGAAGGTGTTATGTTGAGGCTCATGGATCAAGAGTGGAATTTGTCAATCCCGATGATGGATAGATATACTCTGGGCCCTCTCGGTGATATCACATTAAGATAGCTTGCAAGCAAGTGATGTGATCACTAGAATGTTATATCATGGGAACGAGAAAAGAGTACATGTCGGTAACGAGATCAACCTAGGTATTTGGATACCGATGATCGAATCTCGGACATGTATTATATCATGAGACAAAGGGATTAAGTTACTAGCGTTAAAGGTTCTCACGATCACAAAAGTCATCGTTGAATGTGCAGGAGTCAGTATGGGTCTCCAGGTCCCGCTTCTGATTATTGATCTGAGAGGAGTCTCAATCATGTCTGCATTATTCGCGAATCGTAGGGTGACACACTTAACGGTTGTCGGACACCATTTTGGAGCACATATGTTTCAGACGAAAGAATTGCAAAGCGCATGAATTGTTTCGATGGAAACCGGAATTGTTTCGGGTGAAATTGCAAAAAGTGGTTCTGCATGTGATATTGAAATGTTGCAAGGAGTTTTATGTGAATGTTTGTTAATTAAAGTAATTAATAAAATTCTGAATAAAATAAATAAAAGAGTTTTATTAATGGAGAGTTGCATTAAATTTGGTGGAAATTTAATGCATGTGAGTGGAATTTTGGGTGGAGCTTGAATTGATGTGAGTGGAGCTTCCACCACATGAATGAGGAAGAGGTGGGGGCACCCCCCTTGGCCGCCGGCCATGGGAGGCTAGGAGTCCCCCTCTCCTATAAAAGGCCCCCCTCTCCTCCCTCACAAAGCACACCTCCTCGTGAAGGATCTCTCTCCCCCTCTAGATATTCCCCAATGGTTTCGGATTAGCGAGATACATGTTCCCAGTGGCCTTGCATCTGGAAGGAGTTGATGCTTCCGCTGATTCGCTGGAGCGAGGAGGTGGAGGTTTTTCGGTGGCTTGAACGTGTGTGCGAGGACAGATGCGCTGCTGATTTGCGGTGCTAGGACTTCCACACGATCTTGAGATCGGCAAGCGTATGACTACATCATCCACGAGTTCCAACTCATTAATGAAACTCTGTTGTCTTCGAGGGTAAGTTCTCCATGGATGTATATCCACCCGTTGCTCTATATCTAGTAGATAGATCTTGGCGTATAGTTCTCATCGTAGGAAATTTTATGTTTTATATGCTACGAACCCAACAGACCAGCCGTTCGGCATCCGCCTTAGCTATAAGCCAGAAAAAACGTGTCTAAAAGCTTTTTCCACTAAGGATTTGGCTGCACCATGATGACCGCATTCGCCTTCATGGATTTCCCTTAGGACTTCCACTCCTTCTTCTGGAGATACACAACACTGAAATACCCCAGACACACTCCGCTTGTAGAGCTCACCACTTATAATAGTATAGGATTTTGCTCGTTGGACGATCTGCTGGCTCAGAACCTCGTCTTCGAGTAATTTGCCATCTACCAAGTAATCGATGTAGGGTTGAGTCCAGCTGGGAATCATAGCCAGAACTGCTATTAAAGGTCAGTCGGATTTGGTCGGATGTTCCTCGTCAACTCCTTTTATTGAAGGAACTTTGAGGTGCTCTAAAAAAGCGCCATCCGGGACCTTTTTCCGTGCAGAGCCTATTTGAGATAATGCATCTGTTTCCTCGTTTTCTGTTCGAGAGATGTATTGAACCTCAAACCCTTCGAACAATTTCGATAATTCATCCACGATAGCTCTATATGCTGCCATGTGTTTGTTTGCCTTACAGATATCCGACACTTGTTGAGCAATAATATCTGAATCTCCATAACACATTAATTGTTGGATGACGATATCCTTAGCAATCCGGATTCCATGTAGCGGCGCTTCATATTCGGCAATGTTATTTGTTGCTATAAAATGAACCTGCAACACATAGAAAAGTTTATCTCCTTGGGGTGATTTGAGTACCACGCCAGCCCTCGAGCCCCCGAGCGCCTTTAGACCCGTCAAAATGTAAGGTCTAGTATTCCGACTCTAGGAGGGTCATATTCTCCGTTGTCTTTGTCCAATCAGCGACAAAGTCAATAAGGATTTGGGATTTGATTGTTGTATGAGGTTTATACTCAATGTCAAAAGCTGAAAGCTCTATGCCCCATTTTACGACACGTCTTGTAGCATCGCTGTTGTTGATGATATCTCTCATGGGATCTATGCTCACCACGGTAATTGGATGTTCTTGAAAATAATGTTGTAACTTCCAGGATGCGAAGAACACATCGTAAGCCAGCTTTTGATAGTGCGGATACCACTGCTTACATTCAGTTAGGACTTCACTCAGGTAATAAGTCGGATGTTGTACCGGGTGTTCATGTTTTTCCTCTGGTCTCTCCACCACCATGACGACACTGACGACCATGTTTGTCGCAGCGACATAGAGCAACATTGGTTCCTGAGGTTCCGGTGCTACGAGGATAGGAGCATATGAGAGTACTGTTTTCAGGTCTTGCAGTGCAGCTTTTGCTTCATCAGTCCAAACGAATGTTTTGGTCTTTTCAGGAGCTTGTAAAGTGGTGCGGCTCTTTCACCAAGCTGGCTCACAAATCGACTGACTACAGCAATGCAACCAGTTAGTCTTTGAACATCCTTCAGGCATGTAGGCCCGGAAATATTGAGTATAGCCTTGAACTTGTCGCGGTTCACCTCTATGCATCTTTGTGACACGATGTAACCTAACAATTTTCCGGCTGGTATTCCAAAGAAGCATTTCTTTGGGTTAAGCATTATGTTGTATTTGCGTGGTTGGCGAATGTCTCCTCCAAGTCGGAAATTAAGGTTTCCTTCTTTTTGGACATCACCGCAATATCATCCACATATGCATGTACATTGCGTCCGATTTGTTCATGGAGGCAATGCTGCATAGTGTGCTGGTAGGTAGCTCCTGCGTTTTTTGAGCCCAAAGGGCATCGTAACGAAACAGAACGTTCCAAAGGGGGTTATGAATGAAGTTTTCACTTTGTCTGATTCCTTCATCCGAATTTCGTGATGACCGGAATATGCATCGAGAAAACATAGGAGTTCCGAGCCTGCCGTAGAATCGATAACTTGATCAATCCTAGGCAGATCGAATGGATCTTTGGGACAAGCCTTGTTCAAGGCGGTATAATCAAAACACATCCTTAAATCAGTGGTGTCCTTTTTAGGGACCATTATAGGATTGGCCGACCACTCGGTGTGGATGACCTCTTCTATGAATCCGGCTAACTCGAGTCGGGCTAGCTCCTTAGCTATTGCTTTTCGCTTTTCATCGCTGAAACATCGTAAGGACTGTTTGACGGGTTTAGCGTTTGGGTGTACATTTAGAGAGTGCTCGACAAGTTCCCTAGGTACTCCGGTCATGTTAGATGGCTGCCATGCGAAGATATCTTGATTTGCTTTGAGGAACTTGACAAGTGCACTTTCCTATGCGCGGTCTAAACCTACACCTATCTGGGTCACCTTAGAGGGGTCATTATCCTTCAATGGCATCGTCTTCGTCTCTTCAGATGCCTTGAACTCCAGAGTCGGCTTTTTCACCTCCTTCTTCGTCGCGGGCATCTCGGACGGGTCAATGGTCTTCTTGATCTCCTGGTACTTCTAGGCGTGCAACACGACTTCAGCAAAGGCGGCATTTCCATCCTCGCACTCTCGCGCCTTCTTCAGGTCTCCTCTGATGGTGATCACGCTCTTGGGACCTAGAATTTTCATCATATTGTAAATGTAACACGGACGAGCCATAAAAGCCCAGTAAGCCAGCTGTCCAAATATAGTGTGGTAGGCACTCTTGAACGGGACCACTTCGAAGGAAAGTGCCTCCGTCCGATAATTCTTTGGAATACCAATGGTGACATCCAAAGTGATCTCTCCCAGGGAATTTGCTTGTCTACCTGGGACAACTCCATGAAAGATCACAGAGCTGTGATTCAGCTGTGTCTTGATAAATTGCAAATGTATCTATAATTTTTGATGTTCCATGCTTGGTTTTATCCACTTTCTTGTGTTTTGTTCCAACTTTGGAGTACTTTTCATATGATTTCTTGGACTAACCTATTAACAATAGCCACAGTGCCAGCTGCCTATTTTCTGTTTTTTTGGTTCCAGCAAAGTCAGAAAATGAATATTCTCGGAATTGGATGGGACAAAAGCCAAAGTGCCTATTTTTTCGGAAGTGATCAAGTGCCAGAATACGAGACGGAGAAGGGCCAGGGAGCCACCACACCACCTGGCCACGCGGCCAGGCCTGGCCCGTGCCAAGGGGTGGTGTGGCCACTCCCGGCACCCCCTCGGCCTCCCCTTCTGACTATAAGATTCCCTCGGGACGTAAACCCTAAGTACCCGATCAAAAATCCACGAAAGAGTATGTAGCCACCGTCATCTCCATCCCTAGATCGGGAGGGATCTGAAGCTCTCCCCGGCACCCTGTCGGAGAGGGGAATTCACCCTGGAGGCCTTCTTCATCACCATGCAAGCCTCCGGTGTGATGCGTGAGTAGTTCATCCTTGGACTACGGATCCATGTAGTAGCTAGATGGCTGGTTTCTCCTCCTTTGTGCTTTCATGTTTAGATCTTGTGAGCTCCGTTCATATCAAGATCATCTATTTGTAATTCATACATGTTGTGTTTGCGGGGATTCGATGGATATTGAGATGCTATTTCAGATTGATTATTGATTTTATCATGTCTTTGTTATTTGAGATCTTGCATGCTTTCCGTTGTTAGTAGCTATCTTGGCCAAGTAGATGCTAGCAACTCCAAGAGTTAGTATTTATGCTCGATAGTGGGTTCATGCCTCTGGTAATCTAGGGAAGTGACAGAAATCTCTAAGGTACTAGATGTGTTGTTGCTACTAGGGAGAAAACAACAATCCTTTGTTCATAGAACAATCGTATTGTTTACTTTACACGCAGTTCGTAAAGCAATAATTTGTTGCTTGCAACTTAATACTAGAGGGGGTTCGGATGATAACCTGAAGGTGGATTATTAGTCATAGATGCAGTTGGATGGCGATCTATGTATTATGTTGTAATGCCCAATCAAGTCTCAGAGGAATCAAGATGATTAGTATATGCATGTATTGCTTTCTCGGTGTTTGTCAATTGCCCCGCTGTAATTTGTTCACCCAGCATGTTATCTATCTAAGGAGAGCCACCTCTAGTGAACTATGGATCCCGGCCCTTTTCTTTACATACAATCTACAACTGTTTACTTCTTTGTGTTTACTTTCTGTAACCTTTTGCTTCATTCCATTCGATACGTTTAATCCTTTGTTTTCCGCAAAACACGGTGAGATTGACAACCTCATCGCAAGTTGGGGACAAAGTATTGTGGTTGTGTTGTGCAGGACTCCACGTTGCTACTAGCACCGGTAGTGCGCCCTGCCAAAGCTCAGCTAGTAACACCTTTGGGGTGTTTCCTTACTCCTACTGGTTCGATTAAACCTTGGTTTCATAACTGAGGGAAACTTGCTGCTGTGCTCATCATACCTTCCTCTTGGGGTTCCCAACGAGCTCTACATCAACCACGAGCCATCAACACTTTTCTGGGCGCCATGCATTGAGCCATCATGTCTCCGAGATCGCATCTGGCGTAGCGTTTTGGCATACAGAATATTGATGTTGCTGCCACCGTCCATGAGAGTCTTGGAGAAACCATAACCGTCAATAAGTGGATTGACGATTAAGGAGTATTTTCCTCGCTTGTGCAATTTAGGCGGATGATCAGCGCGGTCAAAGGTGATTGCCACTTCCGACCAGTCCAAGTATTGTGGGATAGTCAGAACAGTCGCGTTAAGTTCGTGCAGTACTGCTTTATTGACCTTAGTTGGTTGAGACCCAAGGAAAGTGACGTAAGTGTCTTTCTTTGTTGGGAAGTTCTTCTTTCCATCCGACCTGGGATTTGAAGTATCAGCTTCCTTCATGTCGGAATCTTCCTTGGTCTCCTTCTCTTTTTTGGGATTCTTTTTTCCCTTCTTCCGCTTAGCCCTATAGCCAGCGGTATCGTCCTTTTTGATGTCGTCACTGAAACGACACTCGGTGTTTGTGTGGGACGAGCCCCCGCTGGGATCTAAGTGATGTACGCACGGGTTATTGGCAATGTCGGTCCACGAGTAGGTTTTGCCAGGTTGGTGGTCTCCTCTACCCTAGACCCTTGATGTCCCACGACCGCGTCCACAGCCACTGTCGTGCCCTCCTCGTCCTCTATACCCGAAAGTAGCTGTAAGAACCGTTGTTTCCGCGTTGGGTTTTTCTTCCGAGGTGTTCTGGCGCTTCTGAGCTTGTTGCTTTGGTTGTTTTGCCGACTGTGGTACAGCGAGGACGTTCAGTAGTCCTTCTGCGTCATCGTCAACATCTGCATACTTGCTCGCTGTTTCTATAATACCTTCCAAATCAGTGACATTGTCACACTTCAAGCGGTGACGTAGTAAACCAATTGGGAGTCCTACAATGAAAGCTTCAATCGCAGTTTGGTCGTTTACTCCCTCGCAGGAGTTCTTGGTGTCGATCCATCGTCCGAGGTAATCTCGGCAAGTTTCTTCCGCCTTTTGGGTGCAACGCTGCAGGTCTCCTACCGTACAGGGCCTCCGATATGTGCCTTTGAAATTCCGAAAGAACGTGCTTTGCATGCCATACTAGTTGTGGATGGTGTTTTTCGAAAGTTCATTTAGCCAGGATCGTGCCGTCTTCCGCAGCATAAGTGGGAGATATCGGGTTGCGACCAAGCTATTTCCGCCTTGGCGATGCAGCAAGCCTGAAAAAATCCTGGAGCCAAGTATCTGGCCGAGCTACATAATCGTAGGCCTGAATATGCCTTGAGATAGCAAATCCTTCCGGGAAGTGTGTTTGTCGTATGTGCGGTTCGAAGCATTTTGGACCCACATAGATTTCGTCGTTCTCGTAGCGCCGCGCCTCTATGTTAGAGTTGATCTGATGTCTCGCGTCACTTGGTGACAGAGATCGCCGTCCTGGTTGACGGCTGATACGTCCATTTTGCATCACTATTCTATGTCTTAATTCACTATTATTCATTGATATATTTTGTATTGAGAGGTGATACTTATGTTATTTCATCTATTTTTGCATAGTTGATGACTTTTGGAGCATGGACCGCTGCAGTCAGGATTCTGATGGAAAAGGTGCTGTTTGGAGGCAAATTTCACGAAGATCAGAAAATCCGGGAAAATATACGGAAAATCCTATTTTTCCAGAAGACTAAGGATGCCAGAAGATGGAGTGGAGGTGGGCCACAGGGGGCCCACACCACCCCATGGCGCGGGTAGGCCTAGGCCGCGCCTGGAAGTGGTGTGGCCGCCCTGGCCCACTCCAGCCTCTCCCCTCTAGCGTATATCATCCTCCCGAAACCCTAAGACTCGAGGAGCGACCACACAAAGATTCCGCCGCCTCTGCGGGGCGGAAAACACCGAGAGAGAAAGATCTCTCCGGCAGACAGATTTCTGTCGGGGGAATTCCTTCCCGGAGAGGGGAGATCGTCGCCATCAACACCACCCTCAAGCTGGACTTCATCGGGATCATCATCATCATCACCACCATCATCACCATCAGCACCCTCATCACCATCTCCATATTGATGTAACAATTGCGTTGAATCTTGCATAGTTCATAGGGGAAACTTTCCCGGTGTTGATTACTCTTTGTAGTTGATGCTATTGAGTGAACCATTGAATTATTGTTTATGTTCAGATTGTTATACATCATTATTCCATCTCTGATCATGATCCATATGATGTCTTGTGAGTAGTTCGTTTTGTTCTTGAGGACATGGGAGAAGTCTTGTTGTTAGTAGTGGAGTTGCGTTGAGAAAGATTCAATAGATTGTTATTTAAGTTGTGGTGTACTTCTTCTAGTGGTGTCATGTGAACATCGACTACATGACATTTCACCTATATGGGCCTAGGGGAATGCATTGTGTATTTGGCTACTAATCGTAGGGGTTGCCGGAGTGACAGAAACCTGAACCCCCATTAGGAAACCATTGCACAAGGGACATAAGGGTCTTAGAGTTTAAAGCTATGGTTAGGTTTCTACCTTAATTACTTTCTTGTACTTACGGATGTTTGCAAGGGGTATAATCACAAGTATGTATTAGTCTTGGATGGGGCGGTACATTAGCACAGGTTCACCCACACAACACTTAGCAAGCTAAAGAAGATTAATCGACTATATGAAGCGAAAGCACTTGACTGTCTTCCCATGTGTCCTCGAGAATGTTTGGTCATCTTAAGTAATACAACCGGCTTGTCCTTTGTTGCATAAAGGATTGGGCCACTTGCTGCATTTATTCCTACTATCTTTTATTTACTCGTACTTTGTTTACTTGCTTTATCAAAACCCCTAAAAATCCGTTTGCTAGGTATTTGCAGAGAATTCTTGATCCATACCACTAGCCAACACCTTCTGCTCCTCGTTGGGTTCGACACTCTTACTTATCGAAAATACTGCGATACACCCCCTATACTTATGGGTCATCAAGACTATTTTCTGGCGCCATTGCCGAGGAGTGAAGCGCTATTGGAGAGTGGAACTGGTAAAGGAAACTTCTACTGTGAGTATTGTTTACTTCTGTTAGTTGCTTTATTTTTGTTATGGATAATTCACTGAGTTTCTTATTTGGTAATGCTACTACCACTGCTAAGGTAGTAGATAAGCCACCACCTGCTGAGAATGATGTTTTCAAAATACCTACAAGAATTATTGATCGTGTTATGGATAACTACTATGTTGGGGATGGAGCTGTCTATCCCGATGATCATTTACTCTTTATACACGAATTATGCGGGTTGTTCAAGTGTGCAGGTATTACTACAGATCAAGTTAAGAAGAAATTATTCTCATTATCACTGAAAGGAAGAGCTGAGGAATGGTATAAGCTGCTGAAGAATGGTCAAGATCTGGAATGGGAGGAAATAGTGCCTCTCTTTTATTCAAAGTTTTATCCTCCTAGTGAGATTCATAAAGATCGGAATCAAATATACAACTTTTGGCCTCTTGATGGAGAGAGTACAGCTCAAGCTTGGGGAGATTGAAGTTACTAATGCTCAAATGTCCCATTCATGAGCTCCCCAACAATATTATTATCAACAACTTTTATGCAAGACTCCCTCTACATGATAAAGATTTATTGGACGCTTCTTGTGCTGGATCATTCACTCGTATGGAAGAAGAAGCTAAATGGGATCTTCTGGACCATATTCAAGACAATGCTAAAGCTTGGGAGAATGACAAAGGTAGAAAGTCAGGTATAAATTATGATTATGAATGCATTGAATCTTTTATGGGAACTGATGACTTTCAAAATATTAAAAATGCTTATGGTTTAGACTCTCAAGCTATTGCTTCTTATTTTAAGGCTTTTGCTTCTTATATTGAAGTGCCTAAAAAGAAGTTGAATAAGTATCATGAACCTTATAAAGATATTGCTAATTGTGTTCCTGCAAGAAGTACTAAAGTTTATACTGCTAATCATGTTTTACCTAAACCTTATATTGAGAAAATGCCTTTTCCAGTTAAGGTAAAGGAACATTCTATGATGGCTAGTATGGTAGATGAAAGTATGAATAAAGTTGTTGAACCTAATAAACAAATGGTTGATGAACCTATAATAGCAAATGTGAAAGACTTTGTCACCAAGTATGAAGAAGAGGGACACAGTATCCTTTGTAAGGATACCTCTAATATTGTTTCACAAAGTAGTGTTATGAGAGCTAGTATTCCCGTGTTTTCTGTTAGAATAAGTGATCATTGCTATGATGGTCCTTGTGATAGCTATTTTGTTAAGTTTATGCATGATACTGAAAGTTACTATGAAAGAGGGAAAAGTGTTCTTATGCATCTCAATAATATCAAGTTTCCTCGTTTTATGCTGAAAGTTTTTATATTGCGTTTCTTTTGCCTTCTTATACAAGTTGCCTTTGGTTTCAATAACTTGTTTGTTTACAAAATCCCCTTGCATAGGAAGTGGGATAGACTTAAATGTGTGTGTTTTTGCTTCTTAATGCTCTCTTTCACTTCAATTCATATCCCTATGAGAGCTTCTTCAAATTATCATGCCCATCTTAATGGCTATAAAGAAAGAGCTTTATGGGAGACAACCCAATTTGTTTTTGCTTTTAGTTTGTTTTTGTTTCTTTGAGTCTTATAAGTTATTACTTCGGTAATAACCGCTCCTTATCTGTTTTGTTTGGTTTTTGTGTCAAGATCAACCTCTAATGAGAGAGAAGTAAGATTTGGGGAAGTTGCTGTCCCGAAACAGATTTTTGTGCTTCACCGTAAAAATTCGTAAGAGATCTCTGTATGTCGGATTGAGCTGTAATTTTTTGTGCTTCTGCCCCAGGTTGTTATTTAACTTTCGTTAGTTTTGCACTTTTTGATTTGAGCAACAGAAGATTTTAGAAAAAAATTGATCTTTACCTGCTGGTCTGTTTTGACAGATTTTGCCACTCTTGCATTTGCTTCTTTATTCGATTTCCTTTTTGAATTCTTTTTGGGTTTTCGGAAGGATTTGCTATAGTAGATTTTGTTTTGATGGTTTTCAGTTGAAGTTGGACTAAAAAGGTTTTATCACTTCACTTATACTAATGTTGCTAATGAGAATTGTGTGAAGTTTTGTGTGAAAGAAATTTCCAAGAAGTGGAGACAATGGTGTAATAAGGAAGAGAAGGGTTTTATGACTCAAGTAGTAAGTATATGAAGATGAAGATATCAATGATATTCAAGAGATGACTCCGGAAGGATCCACTAAATACCAAATTCAGAGACCTGCAGAGTCTGTTTTCAAATAGGTAATAGTTCTTGTAAGAAAAGTTCCGCGAAAATACAATCCAACTATATTTTTGCAGTTTTCAGTCAAAAAGGAAAGCTACGAAGCGAAAAAGGGACGGAAACGGAGCCAGGGTGGCTCACACCACCCTGTGGCACAGGTCCACCCCTGGCCGCGCTACCAGGTGGTGAGTCCACCCCGGACTCCGCCTCCGACTCGTTTTCTCCCAGTACCTTCCTTTTGATGTGAAACTTCGTAATATATAACCCTCGGACCCCCCGAGGTTCGTATATCGTGTTTTCGTCGTGTTTTTGTTTCGATCTGTTTCTGCCAGGACATACTCTTTGAAAGTTTAGAAGCACAATGGTGTCTGCCAAGGATAAAGGGAAGGAGACCATGGAGGAAGACCTCCAAGACCCCGGGAAGGAGAAGGAGATCAAGAGTGAAGGTGAAGAGGAGCAAGGCCAACACCCGCGCACCGGCACTACCATTGCAAGCATTGGAGTGGTGGAAAATCCAGCCATTGGAGGGAAGCCTCCTCATCACCATTCAGATCCCTGGTCACTTCCTCCACGCACCAAGAATCCTTACCATACCCTTATCCATGATCATCAATACCAGAATATGCCCAAGGGGAAATTACCCTCCAATTGGGATTTGCCTCATTCTAGCCATGCAGGAAAAGAAGACTTCAAGGAGGAAGAGTGGGGAAAGAATAGCAAGAGCTGGAATTCTCAACACGACATGATCATGAGCCGCATTGAGAAAAACTCACAGCTGATTCGTAATCTCACTTTCGAGATTGAGGACTTGGGGAAACTGATCAGAGAGCTCATCAAGAGGATACCACCACCTAAGGAGTAATTCGTCATCAGGTTTGGCATCCCCTTGGTTTGTTCCAAGCTTGGGGGAGTGCCGCGGTATCACATCACTATCTTCTATCTTCTTACCTTTTTAGTAGAGTCATATCATGAATAGAGGAGTTATTATGTAGTATGGTTTGCATTATGGAAGTGTCCCCTCTCTCGTTAGATATGTATCCCTTGGTGTGAGTTTCCGTTATGGAATATTGATGAGAAGTTCTATCATTTACTCTTTTGCATAGCTTATGTTAGTTTTCAATTCGTGGTTATATGATTGATCTTGTTGTTAGTATTGGTATCACTTTGGGATCATTGAGTTAATTTAGTTGGTTTTGGCAAACCTAGCTCGGTCAGTAGCAACACCTTTTTGAGAGTTGAAAAGAAAAAGATAGAAGTACTCTAAAGAAAAATAATTTCATCATCTTTCTTTCTTGATTTGCTCATAAGTCTAGTATTCTCTAGTTAAGATCTTTTGTGCTTCCAAGGAAGATTGCATGTTTGTTTTTATCACTTGTATGTTTGTTTGTTTCCTTCAACTCTTATACTTGCTACGCAGCCTTGCTAGCCAAAAACCTGTACTGAGAGGGAATTCTTCTCGTGCATCCACTCCTTTAAACCAAAACCTTTGCCATTTGCGTCCACCATACCTACCTAGTAGCATTATTGCTATTCCAAGTAAATTCTTGTTTTGTCTACCTCCCAAATTAAACTTGTTATGTGAAAATTAGTGATCAAAGCTCTCACGAACTTGATGGCACACTTTACTTTCTTGCATTTAATAAACTTGAACCATTGTGCTCACCTATGTTGCGTATATGCTTGCGCTTTGTAAGTTGCGAATTAGCAGAACCATGCTGTCATGGGGAACGCTTTCAACATTGCACTGGTACTTTGTACCAAGTTGATATCATGTTCTTTGTCTATGGATGTCATCGGTGTGAAATGAACGGGGATCTTGTAAGTCCATGGAGTTATGCATATGTGTTAGAGAAACGCCTGGGCCGCTGGTCTAATCCATGCTGACATGGTGGAAACCTGCAGCGTAACCATAACGAGTATCTATGAAGCATTCTTCTTATAAAAAAAGAGATAGAGATTGAGAAAAAAGAAAAGAAAAAAAAAGAGATTATGAAAAGAGGAAAGAGAGAAAAAAGCACCATATTCCCATGGTAAATAAGAAGATTGCTGAGATACTTGTTGTCTGCTTGCCTTGTCATTTTGATATGGGGATTCTTCCGTATCATCGGGCAAGGGGTACCCCGTTGGCGGTTCTCAATGATACACATATGCTTACGATGACAAGAACTTACCGGTGACTAAACTTGAGTAGCATGAGGAGCGTCCCTCGTATTCAAGGGACATGAGATTCTCAACTTACAACTTGTCAATGCATATCCTCATTTTTGATCACTTTAACCTTAATCACCTAAATATGCCTATGATAGGGGCAATGAGAGCTGAAAGCTAGTAAGTATCATAATTTTTGGGAGCTCTTTATGGGACTTGCAATCCCTGCTTCCCTCTTTGAAGGGCCTTTCTTTTTCTTTGTAGTTGAGTCAGTAAACCTATTCCCTTCTATCTCAGCAAGTATTTTGAGTTGATGTGTTTCATTCATTTATATGATGATTTATTCAATCATGTCTCTTATGTTCCTTGTTTTGCACATTGCTCTTATCTTGATGTTTACTACTTTGAAAGCTTTCATTGAAAACCAGCTATTTGTGAACTCCAGCAAATTATCAACTATTCTTCGACCAAGAGCTAAGTTTGCCATTACCAATTCTGATTCACTTTATGTATCTTTATTGTGTTTCCTTTACTTATTGCAAGTTGAGTTCTATAATAGTGAGTTGTCTTCTATTATGATCAACGTATTTGATGAATGTGATGCTTCTTGTCTGTATTATTTTATCGACTCTTCACTCCATAAACCTGAGGCCATGTTTATTGAGCTCAGTTTCGCTTGGGGACAAGCGAAGTCTAAGCTTGGGGGGAGTTGATACGTCCATTTTGCATCATTATTCTATGTCTTAATTCACTATTATTCATTGATATATTTCGTATTGAGAGGTGATACTTATGTTATTTCATCTATTTTTGCATAGTTGATGACTTTTGGAGCATGGACCACTGCAGTCAGGATTCTGATGGAAAAGGTGATGTTTGGAGGCAAAATTCGCGAAGATCAGAAAATCCTGGAAAATATACGGAAAATCCTATTTTTCCAGAAGACTAAGGATGCCAGAAGATGGAGTGGAGGTGGGTCACAGGGGCCCACACCACCCCATGGCGCGGGCAGGCCTAGGTCGCACCTGGAGGTGGTGTGGCCGCCCTGGCCCACTCTAGCCTCTCCCCTCTGGCGTATATCATCCTCCTGAAACCCTAAGACTCGAGGAGCGACCACAGAAAGATTCCGCCGCCTCTGCGGGGCGGAAAACACCGAGAGAGAAAGATCTCTCCGGCAGACAGATTTCTGCCGGGGGAATTCCTTCCCGAAGAGGGGAGATCGTCGCCATCAACACCACCATCAAGCTGGACTTCATCGGGATCATCATCATCATCATCACCACCATCATCACCATCAGCACCCTCATCACCATCTCCATATTGCTGTAACAATTGCGTTGAATCTTGCATAGTTCATAGGGGAAACTTTCCTGGTGTTGATTACTCTTTGTAGTTGATGTTATTGAGTGAACCATTGAATTATTGTTTATGTTCAGATTGTTATACATCATTATTCCATCTCTGATCATGATCCATATGATGTCTTGTGAGTAGTTCGTTTTGTTCTTGAGGACATGGGAGAAGTCTTGTTGTTAGTAGTGGAGTTGCGTTGAGAAAGATTCAATAGATTGTTATTTAAGTTGTGGTGTACTTCTTCTAGTGGTGTCATGTGAACATCGACTACATGACACTTCACCTATATGGGCCTAGGGGAATGCATTGTGTATTTGGCTACTAATCGTAGTGGTTGTCGGAGTGACAGAAACCTGAACCCCCGTTAGGAAACCATTGCACAAGGGACGTAAGGGTCTTAGAGTTTAAAGCTATGGTTAGGTTTCTACCTTAATTACTTTCTTGTACTTATGGATGTTTGCAAGGGGTATAATCACAAGTATGTATTAGTCTTGGATGGGGCGGTACATTAGCACAGGTTCACCCACACAACACTTAGCAAGCTAAAGAAGATTAATCGACTATATGAAGCGAAAGCACTTGACTGTCTTCCCATGTGTCCTCGAGAACGTTTGGTCATCTTAAGTAATACAACCGGCTTGTCCTTTGCTGCATAAAGGATTGGGCCACTTGCTGCATTTATTCCTACTATCTTTTATTTACTCGTACTTTGTTTACTTACTTTATCGAAAACCCCTAAAAATCCGTTTGCTATGTATTCGCAGAGAATTCCTGATCCATACCACTAGCCAGCACCTTCTGCTCCTCATTGGGTTCGACACTCTTACTTATCGAAAATACTGCGATACACCCCCTATACTTATGGGTCATCAACGGCTGTGGCCGCGGTGCCTTGGATCCAGACTTCTACTTCTACCACCACCTCCTCCGCCACAGCGCCCTCCTTGAGAGCCATTGTGGTGGCTACTTGGTGGAGAGGGTGGATCAGGTAGATTGTTTCCGGTTGATCGTCGGCCTCCATCCGGAGTGTCATTATTCCGGTTCAGGGGAGGGTCTTCATTATGACGAACCCCTTGCCGGCTTGACTGGGCACGGTGTCCGTCGTTCCTTCGTCCGTCGTTCCCTGCAGCTTGGTGAGGTTCAGTCGGACGGTTTGCACGTCCAGGAGGTGGCATTCTTTGACGGTCCTCCTACCGACGTTTCTCTTTGTCATCTTCTCTGCGATTGTTTGACTCTCGCCGAGGAGGGTGTCTCGGATACAGTGCTGCAACTGCGTCTTGCTCTGCGGCTGGGGCAACATTGCTCTAGTCACGTGCGGTTCTATGTCGTTGGCCTGAAGATCCGGTTCTTGAATAGTTGTCTTCCCGACGGTCGGAACAATGATGTTGTTCCAGCATTCGTTGGGGCCTGATATCATCCCAGGCCGGATCCGTGCGACATTGGTCAGATCGAGAGACCAGTTTTCCGCTTCCGGATTTCGCGACCTTCTATTGCTCTAGACCCTTTGTGAGTAGCTTAATGCCAAGCCGAACCTCCTCCGGGCCTGGATTATTTGCCAGGATATCACGGGCCACGGCGGTGTTCTATACCGATGTTGGGTACACCAGATCTCCATTGCTGTCGATCCGAGGCATCCCTGGGTCTCCCTCAAAGAAGACTTTGCGAACTTCCAGAAATTTGTTGGCCCGTACGTGGCCTTTCCGGGTCTTTAGATGTTGTAGAGAGATGAGCTTCTCCGCAGTGGCTATGCGCTTCTTCTCTTCCTCGATGTTTTTGGCTTCATCCAGGAGTACTTGGCGATGCGCTTCTAGGGCTTCAACCCTTTCTTCCAATTCTACAACAGTAAGTTCTGCAGCTGTAGGGATAGGTGTAGTTAATGCAGCATCGATGAGTTTACGGGCACCAGCAGTGACCATGTGTCCATCCACCGAAGCTTCTTTGGGATCGTCCGGGATTAAGGCTCCATCCGAGTCTTCTTCGTAATCCTCGGCAACTACTTCCTCCGCTAGAGGATCTTTCGCCGGGGTTTTGTTCTTCTTCTTTGCCTTCTTGGCAGCACCGGTAGCAAAGACGGCTTTGGGTCTGTTTCTCGGAGTCAAGCTCTGATCGGTACTTTCGGACATCTGGATATCGGGGTTGTCTCCGAGATCCATATCATCCTGCGCTTTGGGAGAGTTTTCTCCGGATCCTTCGTCCATGGCTTCTCCTTCTTCTGCAGCTTTGGAGATGAACTCCTCTTCATATTCCGCGGAGAACTTTCGGAAATCTGTCGATGTCATGGAATCATCCGAAGATGCCGGTAAGTCGACGCTTGTTCTGATCGCCTCCAGCATCGAGTCTTTATTGTCTCCAGCATCGGCAGAGCCGGATCCGGATCCAACATATCCGACAAAGTGCGACGTGTGTGTCCTGAGGTAGTTGCGGCTTTCCTCGTGGGCTTCCTCGAAAATTCTGATGGTTTCGAGAACCTCATCCACGCTTGCATATTTCATCATCATGGGCCTCAACGTATGCCTTAGGAAGGGTTGATCCGTTCCGGCGTTAGAAGAGCCGGAACCAACGTTGCTAACTTGTTCCTCCTGGATTTCGACCACGGCAGGTGGGTCGATCTGGGATTCGGCCTCTCTAGGGAGATCCATTCCAGGTTCGACTTGCGCCGCGGGATCTGCTTCAGGCTCAACTTTCTCCACTATCTCCGCAATAGGTGCGGGCTGGGTGGGATTATGGTTTTCTGGGATCCGGAACTCCGCCGCCTCCGCGGACAGAGGGGAGCTAGAAACTTCTTCTGCCTCTATCATCACTGCTGGGGTGGGTGGGGCAGGTTCAGCAAAGCCGATGTACACATCGATCTCGCCAAAAGACATGATGGTGTAAGCAGTCACAACCTCCCTAGCCGGAATCCAAGTCTCGTCGAGAACGATGAGAGGGACGTCGCTGGCGTAGAGGATGCGACCAACGGAAATGGTCTCGCTGATTCTGATTCTTGCAGATTCCGCCCAGAACGCAGATCCGAAGCTCATCTGCCCCACGGTGGGCGCCAACTATCGTTGGATTGATGACAAGTACGCCATGAGGGGGTCCTTGAGGCATGTGGAAGAGATGGGTGTGAGACATACGGTATTCTGGGACGGTGAGCACACAAGTTTACCCAGGTTCGAATCCGCCGACTTTGGACGGATCCTACTCCTGCTAGCAATCCAGTAATACGACAGAGTCCGAATATGGGTTACAAGGGTTTCGCCTGTGCGAGTTGAGATTGTAGAATATTGTGAGGGTGCCCTAAAGGCTCTCCCTATGACGGCTTATATAGGTATCCGGCCTAGAGTTTACAGGAGAGACCTATCTGGCTAGGACTAAGAGTCGGTTACAGAGTACATCTTGAACTACAAGTAACACTATGGGCCTATGTCGGCAAGTCATCTGGGTCTTCCCGTAGCCGGAATGGACTGCGTCTCTTCTCCCTGACTGGGCCGCCCGTGAAGCAAAGCTCTAACCCGAAGTGGGCCACCTTGGTCAGTGAGGCACAGTCATGATACCCGGAAAGTATATCCCCAACACCAGCAACTTCCAGGACCTGCAGCTCAAGCGGGATGAGAACGAGAGCAAGGGAGCCTCGCTGGCGTCCGGGACAATGAGCTCGCCACCGACGCTCGCCGCCGTCGATGCCTTTTTTTTATTCCTGAAAATTGCAGCGGTGGCGTTTCAAAACGGTACACGCCATAACCTTCAAAAATAGCACAGACGTTTGGGTTGAACGCCACCACTGCGAGCATGTTTCCTACTAGTGTTACTAGCTGAGTTGGCGACCTAGACGGCGCCATCCCACGATGTCCGAGCGTTCTCGCAGGCGATAGCTGAGCTGGCAGCGTTATCTTTTGGGGTACATGATGGTGGGTCCCACGTGCGCGGATCCTCGGGGCCAGGACTAGCGTTTATCCTATAAAAGGCTCCTCCCTCTTCATGGTTTCTCTCATCGATTTAGCTGGTTCGTCTTACCTTTCCTATCCTACACGTTATGCTAGAGGACACCGTCTGCTCCCCTAAACGACGGCTTTGCCGTATCCGACGCATTTGGGATGGCGGCGTGCTTCTCTATAACACGGCGAGGAGCGGGTGAGTAGGTCCGTTCCTTTGTAGGTACAATATAGCGATAGCCAACGAAGCACGTCTACAGACTCGAGTCGGCGACATGTCCTCTCGCCGGATGTACGCCTGAAACCCATCAACGGCAGGGGCGGACCTAGAGAAAAACAACCCGATGTCATTATATGAGCCACACATATTTTTCACCTGGAGCCAGGGGTGTCATACACTACTAATACTTAAAATATAGCAAAGAAATAAGTTTTTACCCGATGTCTAGTGACACCTGGTAGCATAACCCGGGTACGCCCCTATTCAATGGGGAGAAACGGGAGCCGTGACGACCAGTGGCATGTTGTTGACGCGGAGCACGGAGACGGGAGATGGCTTCGCGGCGGAGCATGTCCACCACCGGCGGCGTATGGGGGAATCGTGTACGCAAGGAGAAGCAGCCACTGTCGTCGACGGGAGAAGGAGCCATTGCGGCATGTTCTCTCTCCGCGGTGTCCGCGAGTATGTCAAGCGGGGGACGCGACTGACCGGGGGCACAACGTGAACGACGAGAACGAGAAGCCTCCGCAGCGTATTCGGTAGAAATGTTAAAAGCTTGTCACGGAAGAAAACAGTCACTGAAGAAGCTTGACATGTTCTCTGATATACTTCAATAAAAAAGAAAAAAACTATGAAAATACATTTGTACTTATACACATGGGTACATGTTCTCTGATCTGAAGGACCTGTAGGATATATTATTGATAAAAGTCTAGAGTTATTTTTAGCAACTTTTTAAATAAACCTTATTAATATGATTTTTTTTTATTTTTTTATTAATACAGAGGGATACTCGGAAGCCAAATACACTTTCCGAGAAACTTTGGAAAACCTTCTAAAACAGGTCGTAGAAAGGTAGTTGCACTCAAAGCGGCATGACAGGGAATAGGGGGATGGATGGATCCATCTACCACGGTTTAGTTTAGCTTTTAGAGTCCAGCTAGCTGAGCAGTCCAAGCTGCCAAGCAAAGCAAGCTCCTTTCCACTCGACTTGATCCAGTACAGTTCCAGTAGAGCAGCAGAGCACTCTCTCTCTCTCTCTCTCTCTCTGGGCCACACACGCGCGCGTGGGAGGAAGGAGGCGGGGATCGATCAGCCCAAACAAACAAGGAACAAGCTAGGCAGGCAGGGGGGGATCGCAGGAGCAGAGGCAGCAATGGCGGGCGGCGCGCGTGGCGGCGGGCGCGGGGAGGAGGAGTACGACTACCTGTTCAAGGTGGTCCTGATCGGGGACTCCGGCGTCGGCAAGTCCAACCTCCTCTCCCGCTTCACCCGCAACGAGTTCTGCCTCGAGTCCAAGTCCACCATCGGCGTCGAGTTCGCAACAAGAACGCTCCACGTACGTACGCTCTCCATGGCCTTTCCCTCTCTGCTCCATTCCTCAATTTCTTCTTGCTACCAGTAGATCCAACCGACGGATCCCTCCTCGGATCCGCAGCTTTCTTCCGCTCCGCGCGCCCCAGATCCAGTTTGCTGCAGATGATAGCCAGCAAGTAGGTAGGTAGATCGCTGTGGGGGCAGAGATCAGATGCTGTCGATCAGCCGCTTAAATTTCACTGTGCGCATCTAGCTAACCAGCTTGCTAGATCCGCCACCACCACCTGTTTGAATTCCAGTTCTTACGCTACCTGTTTGCTCCCTTTCTTGCTTGCTACACAGTATCATCAGGCCCGTAATTTTTCCAACCACACACACACCCGCCTCCGAACTAGCTACTACACATAGTACTAGTGCTAATCAACAGTACTAGCAGCTTACTACTAGTACTATGTTTTCTAAGCTCAAAAGAGATTAGGAGGGGAAAACAGGAAAGCCTCTTTTTCGAGAAAACAGGTAAAGCTGCGGTCTTTCTTTCCTGCTGGGATAACATCAATCCGGCTGGGGTGCTTTTCGTATTGGTCTGTTGGTTGCGATCCGTGTGCCTGTTGGATTGGATTTTGGGGTGATCATATGCCAGCTGTGCGCCGCTTGCTTGCCGGAGAGGACCAGGCTCTTGCTTGTGATAGGCCATATCCAACCAGTATCAGCAATAGTTTGTGCTACTTCATACTTGACTTCAGAGAGTGTCACACTCAACTCGGTAGCTGGCTTACCAAGTGGCACTGTCAACTCGTATTTATGCCCATTATCTTATCCACACCCGTTAATCATGTAACAGCAAGCTGCTAGAGTCTAGAGGTGCAGCATGATCGTGATCCGATTTTGCTTCTTGTTTGCTCGTTTACCTGCTATTTCTACAGCCTTTTACACTTCCATCCTGTAACGATTTAAAACACTCATGACAAGAATCCCCTGAAAAAACTCATGACAGGAATCCCTAAATAAAACATGTCAAGAAACCACTCTTTTTATTTTTACTGGACACGAAACTACTCTTGATCCCTCTCAACTTATAAATAGGAATACAGGGCACTATTGACTTGTTCTTCAGTTGTTATCTCTCCCGGTTGTATAATTTCTCAGGAGGCATAGTGAAACCGTGGGGTCGTATCAGGTGAAAATAGGCCGCTTCCTGAAAATCTGAAAATTTTGGATCTGAACCACTAGCTTGTGTACCAACGGCCAGATGTTACACCGCATCCCACCACCACATTTATGCAGAAAAACCCTGGAGCTAGGTTATATTCTGCAAACTTCGCCCCTGCATATGTTCACTTATCGCTGGATTTGTGGAATGGACCCAGAAGAGCAACTAACGCATACACCATGAAACTTGAAGAAAAAAAAAGCATGCTTTCTTTTGGATGTTACAATCTGAAGAACAGCAGGATATAGTTGAGGTTCGGTTCACCATTGCGAACAAAACACTCGAATCTCAACTTCTCAAGGTTCATCACCAAAAGAACCCAACAATTTGGATCCTGTATCAAATTGAATCTGGAACCTACATGTACAATCCACTGGAGCTAAGAACTTTACCAGGATACCAGAAATTAATTATGTTCAAGAGACAAATAAACTGCAGTTTTCTGCTGGGATGGACATTTTCTCCAAGAACAAGATTCAGATAAAAAATCGAGCTAGCATTTTTGACAGGGGAGACAGAACAGTAGGTTACTAGGGGAGTATGTGAGAGTGAGAAGATGGTGTTATTCAGGGGGCTGTTTGCAATACAGACGAAGGTGGGATGGTGGTGCAAAATCTAACTATTGGTTGAAGATCCAACGGTTTCGGTCACGATTTTCAGATTTGCAGAATCTGCCCATTTTCACTTTATACGTTCCTGTGAAACCATACCTGATCTGTTCTTACTTTGATTCGACATAGGTGGAGGGTGACCTGCTCTGCTATTTTTACAGTTGCAACCTGCAACCCATGAGTCCATGACAAGAAACCACTCTTAAGTCTTAACCCCTCTCAACTTTTAAATGGGAACACAGGCCCCTGTTAACTTATCCTTTCTTAGGCTATAATGAACCAAACAACTTTTCCAGTTACACACCCACCACAGCACTAGCTGTTACATACAGATTAACACTAGCTGTTCAGATTGCTGCTGATACTGCTCTCTAATCTTAAAAGAGAATAGGAGAAAATACGGAAGTCTACATTACAAAAGGGGAATTTTTGGGTGGTTTTGACAGACAGGTAAAGTTGCTGCCTTTCTTGCGGAGATCCCAAGAATCCGGGTCGGATGAAAATCAGCCATGCGACATGTATGATCTGTCGTGCCCAATACCAAAGTCCATTGTTGAAGGCCCCATCTATCGGGTCAGCCGTGAGCCTGACAATCAGCTGGTAATTAAAGAGCAGCAATGAGAAGAATGTTATCGCTATTCCAAGACAGAAGATTAATATGCACAAAAAGCTAGGATGCTTACCCGTGACAGAAATATGATAAAGACCAACAGTGACGCCTAGTCAAATGTAATTTTGTTCCCCTGGAAAATGATGTTCGGGGATGCGATAGCTGCACACAACGAAACCTTGCCTCGTCTCTCTGTGGTGAAGACACTGCTTAAAGGCTTGATCTGCTTGATAGTCAGCAAGTCAGCACTACTCAACATGGATTTTCCTAGGATGATATACACTACAATATCAGTTCCCTCCAACATCTCACTATATTGTGTTCCCATCAATCTCTTCTCAACCTATATAACCTATCTTTGTGCTGCTACTAGCTAGGTTAAGATGAACTTGCCATGGCTCTCTAATTTATATACTGTATCCATGTTTACTCAGGCTAATATATCCATTCATTTCCCCCCCCCCCCCCCCCCCCCCCCTGTGTCAACACTCATGAGCAACCAACACATTTTGTAGTCATGCCGTACCTATGCACTCGCAACACAAACTGTGAGAGTGCCATATCTGTGTGAAACTTGCACTGCCTTAGGAATCTGGCTTGGAGTGGTTGAGTGGTTTTCCTTTCTGTTGCTTAAGTAGCACATTGCCAGCATGCTCCCATGGTCATAAAATCCATCACAGCCCCAGATAGCGTCACCACCCAAATACGAGAAGTGATACCAATGGAACGCTTCCATCGGTACCCTACGTACAGGACATAGGCCGAGGCACCGTCGCACCCGAAGGGCCTCCATGCTGGGCCAGGTCCAAGCCAACTGGGCTACCATGCTCGCCGGTCTAGAACAGGCTGCATGCACATCAAAACCCGCACGTGAATTTGAAACTCGTGCTGCTGTAGTGCTGCCATGCACACTGGAGGAGAAAACATGAATTGGATTTGAATGACGGATTGGATTTGAATGACTAGATGCCTGCTCATCTGATTGCTATGGGCTTTGCCTGTGATAGCCCATATCCAACCTGGAAATAAATCCTATGATACCCGGTCTATATTCACTGCAGGATAGACCCATCTTGATGCATAACTGACAGAAAAAGGACTAATTAATAGACGAAAAAAAGTCTAGAAAACTGAAAAAACAAACACGTGTCAGCCATAGGAGTAGGTCTATCAATAGACCAGGTCTTATAGGATTTATTTCCCTATCCAACCTGCACCGCCCTTGATTAGTGCTAGGTTAGGCTTAACTTCAGAGAGTGTCACACTCAATTCAGTAGCTGCCTTTCCAAGTGGCACTGTCAACTCGTGTTTAATATGTCCATAGGCTAATTGACACCCATTATTGTGTAACAGCAATCTACTAGAGTCTAGAGGTACAGCATGATCATAACCTGACTTTGCTTCTTGTTTGCTTTTTACCTGCTGTTTTTACAGTTTCAACCTGGTACAAATTTAAGTAGATTTTTTTTACCGGAAACCGTAGGGGAGCCCTCTACGGTATAATTTTCAAATTATATAAATGGGACAAAAACAAGCGTCGGAATATTTTACATGGGGGGGGGGAGATTTAATAGGTTTCTAGAGAGAAGAAACCCAATTTTTTTGACAGGTAACCCAAATTTAAGTAGATTATAACAGGTAACCGCTCTTAATCCCTCTCAATTCAGACACGGGAACACAGTGCACTATTAACTTCTGTTATCTTTCCTGGATGTATAATCTCAGTAGGCACAGCGGAACTGTATCTGATCTGTTATTATTTTGACTGAATGCAGGTGGAGAGCAAGATAATTAAGGCGCAGATCTGGGACACGGCGGGGCAGGAGAGGTACCGGGCAATCACGAGTGCCTACTACCGCGGAGCCCTTGGGGCGGTCCTGGTCTACGATGTGACCAAGCCCACCACTTTCGAGAACATCAGCCGGTGGCTCAAGGAGCTGCGCGACCACGCCGACGCCAACATCAGAATCATGCTTGTTGGCAACAAGACCGACCTGAAGCACCTCCGGGCTGTCACCACGGACGACGCCCAGAGCTACGCGGAGGCGGAGGGCCTCTCCTACATTGAGACGTCTGCGCTCGAGGCCATGAACGTGGAGGAGGCGTTCCAGCTGATCCTTGGCGACATATACCACACCATCAGCAAGAAGGCGGTGGCCTCAGAGGACGACAGGGCAGCAGGGGCTGGCGCAGGAGTCAAAGAGGGTAAGACCATCAACGTGGCTGCCACTGACGCCGGTGGCGAGAAGAAGCAATGCTGCTCAGCTTAGGATGTATGATGTACTTTCTCTGATGCCAACGTGATGATTGTGATGGTTTTTTGAGCTTGAAGCTTTTGTTGATTCATTTTGTCAGATATATCCCTGTTAGACCTGAAACTCACACACTCAGTTGCTATATCATATATCAAGTTCATTAGATTGGTTATTAAATGTATCACAATTTTTCTGGCCCTTGGACCATTTTGAGTTAAATCAGTCAGCTATCAAGCTTCTTCCAAAAAGTGGCAAAAGAGAAATTCCAGCTAGTTAACAAGATGATCCTTTTGAAAACATGACAAGCTAATTGACAAAGATTGAACCAACCAGATTTCATGTAATATTATCACTTGATCTTGGAATGAGCCAAATACACCAATGAAGTAACGACTGATAAGATTTGCATAACAAACTCCATCTATGTCAAGTATTTAATTTAACAGTAATTATAAGTAACACAAGCTCTGTATACAATTTTTGTAATTCAGTATATCCAATTCACTTCACTCCCTAGACTTTGATGATGAATCTTCCAGCCTCCAACCACCCAACTAAGATATCATGAGATGTAGGAATGGAGTCTTGGTGAGCTTATGAGGAGCAGCAGCTGCTCTGCTGCTGCTGTATAGCCTGCCCTTTCATGTGGACGGTCTTCCTCTCCGCCAGCGCAGGTTGGCTCGCAGTCCTGCAAGCATAGTAGATTCAGTAGTCAGGTAGATCCTTCACTCAAACATGGGAAGCATGCACACCAGGTAAGATATATGAGGCGGCAAAAGTAACCATAAAAAAACTTCTCTGTTCCAAATATAAGATGTTTTGGCAGTTCAATTTGAGCTGCCAAAACGTCTTATATTTAGGAACAGAGGGAGTAGATTTTACTGCCCTCCCGGCCTCTCTTGATGATGCACACAGCCCAAGAAAAATATGAGCATTGGGTTGCCATATTTTAGAAACCAGTATTTAAATCTACCAAAGGGATTCCTAGAGCTTTCCTTTCCACAACCACAAAGCCCATTTGACGTTTCCAGTACCGAATAAAGAAACTGGGAATATAAAGGGCCCAAAGTTGTGCATTTCTTGGTTTACCTGCTCTTGATTTCTGATGACATGGTTAAGAAAGCTGTCTCCACATTGATGGATTCCTTTGCACTTGTCTCAAGAAAATTCATTCCTAATGATTCTGCAAAAGCCTGCAATTGACCATAGATATTATAGTCACTTGATTACCATATTTCACTTAATTGTCCTAAATAGCAAAGATACACTAGGAAGACGAGTATCAAGACGGATGAAGGAACATGTAGATTTTTCAAAAATAAAACAGACTTTATAATGGTTATCCTATTTTTGTGTGGCAACTAGCGATGCGGTATTCCTTCCATTTGTTCCCAGCAAGGTATCTATTGTTCTCTGCACTATGGCAAAAATAGTCTACGAAAGTAAAAAATGAGAAGGTGTTTACCTTGGCCTCCTCTGTGTCAACGACTTTACTATCAACCAAATCGCATTTGTTCCCAACTAGAAGCTTGCACACGCTGTCACTGGCATACCTATCAATCTCACTCAACCACTGCTTGACATTGTTGAAGCTCTCCCTATCTGTCACGTCATACACGATCTGAAAATGTTGCAAGGAATGTTAACTCCGTGAAAATTCTACGGAAATATAGATCACGACTACTGGGTGATAAAGGAATAGTAGATAATGCAAAAGGGAAAATGAACACGTTCGGTTCAATAATAACTAGAGTGAAACTGTACAATGATTCAACTGATCCTAAAGTACTGTATCACATTGGAGGAGTAAAACAATGCCACCAGAAATAACCCCAAGTGTCACAAGACCGGCATAAACAGTACTTTGGGTGTTCACGCTGACTTACAATAATTCCATGGGCTCCTCGGTAGTAACTGCTTGTTATTGTCCTGAACCTTTCCTGGCCCGCCGTGTCCCACTGAACAAGGAAGACAGCATCATTACAACAACGGGAGGACTGAATGAAGACAAGTAGATGTTGCATAGCCATGCTGACCTAACACGTCAAATCTCAACTAACAATTTATCACAATCCACATACAGAAATAGACTCCAGCTACACATAATTTCTAATTAATTGGCACGCATAGCATGTCCAGTTTAAGTCTCTTTCTCGACAAATGCAATTCGCTACTTGGGAGTGCGCATTGGCCTGGTCTAAGTTAAGTGCATGCAAATTACTGCGCACAGGTCGATCATGAAGGCCACGTTATAATAAGAACTGAACTAATTCCTCTCTAAAAAAGTTATAGTAGCTGGATGGCTAGCTAGTTCCTAAGATTAGGTTAAGGTGTTTTTGAACTTTAGTTGGTGCAAACTACCAATTGACACCTAATAAAAGAGGTGACAAACATGGCTAGCAGGGTATACCAAACCAGCAACACCTGATTTGCAGAGTTCTGATTGCTACCTACCGTTTTGGATCAAATAATGCATGTAGAGTAGACTAACACCAAGAACTAGAAAATAGTCCCACCGACCGTTCTCATTTATCCAATAATGATTGTATAAATTCTGAACTCAAGCATCATGTCCCCAACATCAACAGATAACGGAACTAACACACAAAAGAATCCACAATCGCAAAAAAAGTCTGATAGTGGACTCACAATCTGCAGCTTCACCATCTTCCCATCGAGCTCGACCGTCCGGATTTTCTGCAGCAGATTTTCAATACACAAGATTCAGTCAGAAGCCTGTACTTTGTAGCAGCTACTTCAATCAATAAGAAGAAAAGGGGGTCACAGGTCAGGTCGGGTCATGTGATGATCCTGTACTTACGAAATCAACGCCGATCGTACTGATGTAGGTGTCCACGTACGCGTCGTCCTGAAAACAGAACCAAACGAACCGGTTCTTCTTAGTCGCCGCGTCAATCAAACCTAGTACCGAAATAAATTTCCTCGCAAGGGGGAAAAAAGAAAGAATCTGGAGAGAGGGTGGAAGGGTTCTTCTCACGGCGAATCGGAGGAGGAGGCATGACTTGCCGACGGAGGAGTCCCCGATGAGGAGCAGCTTGAAGAGGTAGTCGCTGCAGCAGACCGACAAGACGGTAAATCTCCACCATAATATAAAAAAAACATCGGAAAATCAGGGGAGAAGGAGAGAAAGAAAGATCGGCAGGCCGGCCGGCCGGCGGCGGCGGCGGCGGCGGCGGCGGCGGGACTTACTACTCGGTGCTGCTCATGGCTTCCGCTGGGTCTCGATCGATTCGGAGGAGGAGAAGTAGAGGGTGATTAAAGAAAGGTTTGCGTTGGGAGAAGGGAAGCAAAGGGAATCAATCGGTGGAAGTCTCCTCCGTTTCTTGTTCCGTTTATATCAAGTCATCGTCGATGACGCGTGACGAGCGAGGTTGGGATGGCTTAGCGGCTAATCAAGGGGACTCTTCGCTGGCCGCAGCTAGCTGTGCACAAGTGTGTAAAAAGCCTCTTCCTTTTTTCCTTTTCCTAAGGAAAAGAAAAACCTCTTCTTTTGTTTTTGCTACTCCCTCGTTCATATTACTTGTTGCTTAAATAGGTGTATCTAAACATGTTTTAATGCTGAATACGTCCAATTCAGCGACAAATAATATGAATCTGAGGGAGTAGAAAAATAGGAAGTAGTAACATTTGTTTATTATCTTTACTTCCTCCGATCCATATTATTATTCGCAACTTTGTCTAGATACGAATGCATTTAAACTAAATAGTTAACTAGATACAACCGAATTTAGACAAAATTGAGAACAATAATATGGGTCGGAGGAAGTACAAAAAAGTTGTTTAGCTTTTACTTTCTAAGTACAGAGTTGTTTATTTTGTGGTTGCATTATTGTCGTTTTGGTTGCATTATTGTTGTACTACCGTGAATTCTTAAGCTCATTAATTATGGCGTCGGTCGGGCGAGGTTCTTACTTTTTACCCTGTAAAGCAACTTGGATGGGAATTAGGGCGACTCACGTGGCATGAATCTCTGAATTCATAGCTAGGTTTTGGAACGCCTTTAGAGGTTAATCATGACGCCGACTAGCGGGCTTTAGTTTTTTACGGTGTGATTGTGCAAAGCAGCTTTGGTTTGGTAGATTATTGTTTTTTTTATAAACCATAAAAATAGTTGAGGTTGTATAATATAGCAAAATGTTTGAGCTTAGAGTGTTTGCAAGACAAGTATAGTTGTACTGCAAATGAGTTAGTGACTCGGTTGCACAAGTCTTCGAATTTGGCAGCGGTATTTTTGTGAAATGTCTCGAGGGGTTCTATTCTATTGTCACAATATCTATGTATGTATCCCTTATGTAAATTGACACATTTTCCTTGTGGAGTTACCCATGTATAGCTTTCTTAAAATTTTACTCGGGGTTTGGAGCTTTTATAAGGCAGGAACGAGAGCTGCAGACGTATTCGGGTGATACACTATACGATGGTTTAAAAGGTGTCTAATTTTGGAGAAACCGTAAGTTGATGTTTTGAACTTTTTCTTTTGCGGGTGAAGATAATTTTATTACTTAGGGAGAGTTACATTGCGAGTTTGAGCTCCTGAAGAATGGCATCAGGTCCCGACCCCAACCAAGTTTTGATACAACGTTCAGCTCTTGCTAAATTTGCCAACTCTAACCTGAGATCGTTCTACTTTAGCAAAAACACAAACTCTATCATGACGATTAAACTCCTAATATCTGAAATTAAATGTAGGTAAGAAGATCTGTTTGTAGCCCTTGAGTTGACTGCCTGGATAAGCTGCTCACAGTCTGATTCCACGATGATTGGTAAGGTGCTGAAGTGTATTGCTTTCTCCAGTCCACTCCAACATGTTTTAACTACTAAATTTTAAAGAATATTCATATCAGACACTTGAAGTCACACACATGTGTTACTTTCGGAATACATAATTTTTTTTATGAATATATTGTAACAAAAAATGGTCAATATTACATTCTAAAGAACATACCAGTGTCCAAAAACACAACTTTTACAAGACACGATTGAACATGTGTCGTGAGACAAAACCTATGTATCCTTGGACTAACAGTACCGAATTACTAATCCGATAGAGTAGTGTACATTTTAGACGTGCAAACCGTATCACGAAGACATGGCCATTTTATACACTAGAGGGGCTGGCATAGCGGCTAATCAAGAAGTTGTCTGCAATGCCTTTTCTTTCTCGGCAAAAAGTTGATATTTATCTTCAAGGGTACTTCAACATGTTTTGGTTGCATGTATAGCGGTATGATTTTTCGCGCTAACTTCTGGTTGTTGCATTGCATAATCAACACACGTTAATGTAGTGTGAAATAGTTTGGTTATGGTACCTTGTGTTTCACTAAGCAAAGTAGATGATCTATAAAATTATGGCATATTGATACGTCCATTTTGCATCACTATTCTATGTCTTAATTCACTGTTATTTATTGATATATTTCGTATTAAGAGGTGATACTTATGTTATTTTATCTATTTTTGCATGGTTGATAAGTTTTGGAGCATGGACCGCTACAGTCAGGATTCTGATGAAAAAGGTGTTGTTTGAAGGCAAAATTCACGAAGATCAGAAAATCCGGGAAAATATACGGAAAATCCTATTTTTCCAGAAGACTAAAGATGCCAGAAGACAGAGTGGAGATGGGCCACAGGGGGCCCACACCACCCCATGGCGCGGGCAGCCCTAGGCCGCGCCAGGAGGTGGTGTGGCCGCCCTGGCCCACTCCAGCCTCTCTCCTCTAGCGTATATCATCCTCCCGAAACCCTAAGACTCGGAGAGCGACCACAGAAAGATTCCGTCGCCTCTGCGGGGTGGAAAACACCGAGAGAGAAAGATCTCTCCGGTAGACAGATTTCTGCCGGGGGAATTCCTTCCCGGAGAGGGGAGATCGTCGCCATCAACACCACCATCAAGCTGGACTTCATCGGGATCATCATCATCATCACCACCATCATCACCATCAGCACCCTCATCACCATCTCCATATTTCTGTAACAATTGAGTTGAATCTTTCATTAGTTCATAGGGGAAACTTTCCCGGTGTTGATTACTCTTTGTAGTTGATGCTATTGAGTGAACCATTGAATTATTGTTTATATTCAGATTGTTATACATCATTATTCCATCTCTGATCATGATCCATATGATGTCTTGTGAGTAGTTCTTTTTGTACTTGAGGACATGGGAGAAGTCATGTTGTTAGTAGTGGAATTGTGTCGAGAAAGATTCAATAGTTTGATATTTAAGTTGTGGTGTACTTCTTCTAGTGGTGGAACGTCGACTACATGACACTTCACCTATATGGGCCTAGGGAAATGCATTGTGTATTTGGCTACTAATCGTAGGGGTTGCCGGAGTGACAGAAACCTGAAGCCCCGTTAGGAAACCTTTACACAAGGGACGTCAGGGTCTTAGAGTTTAAAGCTGTGGTTAGGTTTCCACCTTAATTACTTTCTTGTACTTGCGGATGCTTGCAAGGGGTTTAATCACACGTATGTATTAGTCCTAGGAAGATCGGTACATTAGCACAGGTTCACCCACACAACACTTAGCAAGCTAAAGAAGATTAACCAACTATATGAAGCGAAAGCACTTGACAATATTCCCATGTGTCCTCGAGAACGTTTAGTCATCTTAAGTAATACAACCGGCTTATCCTTTGCTAAAGAAAGGATTGGGCCACTTGCTGCATTTATTCTTATTGTCTTTTATTTACTCGTACTTTATTTACTTGCATTATCAAAAACCCCTAAAAATCTGTCTGCTAAGTATTTGCAGAGAATTCCCGATCCATACCACTAGCTAGCACCTTCTGCTCCTCGTTGGGTTCGACAGTCTTACTTATCGAAAATACTGCGATACACCCCCTATACTTGTGGGTCATCAAGACTATTTTCTGGCGTCGTTGCCGGGGAGTGAAGCGCTATTGAAGAGTGGAACTAGTAAAGGATGATGGATTCGTAGCATGGAAAACAAAAAATTTCTACCGCAAAAACGAACAAAACCCAGATCTAATCTAGATAAAAGCCAAGATCTAATCTATTAGACATGTGCAACGAGATAGTACTAACCCTTATAGATCCGAAAGCGTTACGAGATTCGGATCTCGTGGTTGATGTAGTCGATCACTTGCCGATCTCAAGATCGAGTAGACGATCCTTCCGGCGCCGCGTTCTGGCAGCGCTTCCGCAGTCGGACACACGTGCGGAGTCGAAGCAGACCTTTCTCTCCCCGTTCCAGCGAGCAGCGGAGGTAGTAGATCTCTCCACGGAATCCCAGCAGCATGACGGCGTGGTGGTGGTGGTGGAGTAGAGAATTCTGCAGGGCTTCGCCCAAGCCTGAGCAGAAGAAAGGAGGAGGAGAGAGGCGGCTAGGGCAAGAGTGGAGGGGGCCAGGGCTGGCGCCTCCACCCCTCTATTTAAAGGAGGGAGGCGCCATGTGGAGGTGGAGTCCTTGTAGGACTCCCCTCTCCCTTGGCCGACGGATCAAGGAGGTAGGGGGAGAGTCCTACTCCCCCACGAATCCTTGTCTTACCCCACAAGGATTCCTTGATCCTTTCTTGGTTTTCAAGTAAACTCCAAGAAATCTTCCAGAACCTTCCGGAACATTCCGAAACCTTCTAGAATCCCCAGACAAATACTCCGGAATATTTCCTAACTTAGAAAATGATCCCCAATATATGAATCTTATTCTCCAGACAATTCCGGAGCTCCTTGTGATGTCCCGGATCCAATCCGAGACTCCAAACAACATTCCGTCTCCAAAACACATTCCATATCTACTTAAAACAACTTTGAACCTTAAGTGTATCACCCTACGGTTCGTGAATATGCGGACATGATGGAGACACCTCTCCGATCAATAACCATCAACGGGATCTGGAGATCCATAACAGCTCCCACATACTCAACGATGACTTTGTGATCGATAGAACCATTAACATACGAAACCAATTCCCTTTGTCACGCGATACTCTACTTATCCGAGGTTTGATCATCGGCATCTCCATACCTAGTTCTACCTCGTTACTGATAAGTACTCTTTACTCGTTCCATGTTATGTCATCCCTTGTGACCCAGTCACATGCTTGCAAGCTAATTAGATGACATTCCACCGAGAGGGCCCAGAGCATATCTATCCGTCATATGGATGGACAAATCCCAATCTTGGTCCATGCGCTTCAACACATACTTTCAGAATACCCAATGACACCTTTATGACCACCCAGTTACGAAGCGGTGTTTGATGTCATCAAAGTACCCATCCGGTGATGGTGATTAACATAACCTCATGGTCGAAGGATTAGGTTACTATGTATTTTAAAGCTTATAGCAAACGAACTTAATGACTTCATCTTATGTTATGCTTACTACGGGTGTGTGTCCATCACATCATTCTTCTAATGATATGATCTTGTTATTAACGACATCCAATGTCCATGATCAGGAAACCATGATCATCCATTAATCAACAAGCTAGTTTAACAAGAAGCTTACTAGGGACTCTTTTATGTTTACAAAACACACAAGTATTAATGTTTCCGGTTAATACAATTATAGCATGGGATGTAAACATTTATCATAAACATAAAGATATAATAATAACCACTTTATTATTGCCTCTTGGGCATATCTCCAACAGTCTCCCACTTGCACTAGAGTCAATAATCTAGTTAAAAACTTGTGCATTCAACACCTATGGCTTTCTGGTGTTGTATAGACACTATTGCTAGTGGTAAACATAATCTTCGGATCTGACACTTCCAGGTCCGTGTGTATTTGCATGTCCTTACGTCTCTACGCATTACTCATTCTCCAATGAGATGGCATTGTATAAATTTGGTCCTTTGGTGAGACCTTTAGTTCCTTGGGATTAAATTATGTTGATACAATTTCCATACAATGTATCTTCATAGTATTATCCGCTATGAACCACACCTAGTTTGATAACAAACTATTTAACACAAATGCCCTCCTTTGCTGCTACTATAGCAGTTATATACTTAGCCTTTTGTTATAGTATCCGTCACAATATCTCAACTTTGGAACTCATCCAAATCCATCATGGAACATCCTTTCCATTATATTGTGCCACCCATAGTCTAAATTGAGATAAATTTAATTTGTATCTTGTGACAAAATTAGTATCAATGTAACACTTTACAATGAACTACCTTTAACTATTTGTCACTTATACATGATATATTCTTAGTTCTTCCAAAGCTCATAAGAATATCTTTACTATTGTCCAATGATCATCTTATGAATCATTCTGGTATATGCTCATAACATTTAGAGCATAGGACATATCTGGATGTGTACATCTCAAAGAATGATTGATCAAAATATTCTTGTGATTTCACCAAGTGTCAAAACACTTGAATCTCGTGTCAACACACTTGAATCTTGATTTAGTCCTTTCCCTGCGTCAAGAACCTTTCTTGTTGTTTCCATATTAAACTCATTCAATATCTTATCTATGTACATTTGGCAAAACCATATTAGTGCCTCAATCTATTCATATAGACATTGATGCCTAATTCTCGAGTTATGCCTAAGTCTTTCATCGAAATGAAATTCTTAACCTGTGTCAATAAAAGATACATTATTTCTAATCAACAATATGTCTTTCACATAATGTATTAGAAATATGTCTTAGCGCTCCCACTTAATTTCTTGCAAAATGCAAACATCTTCATCGTTTCTGATGAAATTAAACCTTTAACGGTTTCATCACGGTGAAGATTCCAACTCCGCGATGCTCACTTCAACCATTGAAGTTTTGCATACTCTTTTAGCATCCTTTGAATTAACAAAACCCTTTGGATCGTGTCATGTACACGTCCTAGGTAACCATTCTTTTAGAAGAACTTGTTTTGTTTGTTCAACTACCATATACCAAAATATATGTAGTGGTAGCTACATTAATCCGTCCAGACTAAATATCGCTATGAAAGATCAAATCTTATCATAGTCAATTCCTTGAACATTGTCGTAAACTCTTTCCGACATGTCGACTATTTCATAGATTTGAAACATCCATGTCTATTTCTTTATAGATCTAAACACGACCGATAGGCTTCACGCCTTTCCGGAGGGTCTTCTAAGTTCAGAAACTTGATTTCTCGTGTATGGATACTATCACAGATTCCATGACTTCTAGTCATTTTATGGAGTCAGGGCCCATCATCGCTTCTTTGCATGTAGTCGGTTCATCATTGTCAAAACAATAACGACTTGCTTATCAAATCTTACTATTTGATTCTTACCGACCCACACGGTTCTATAGGAACTCTAATCTCCGAGATCACACCTTTTGTAATCACGAGAGCCATGAGCATTGTGGCCGCCACCGGGACACTTTCTGGCGCTGCGCTACTTAGCACATATAGCTAAGGTTCAACAACCTTATCAAAGTTCTATTGTCCTCCCACTTAACTTTTTACGAAAAATTCCTTCTCAAGAAACTTGACGTTCCAAGCGACAAACTCTTTTGTCCTCGGCGTTATGGAGAAATTCCCAACAAATTCTATGGAATAACCTACAAAGACGTGCTTATCCGACTTTGGTTGTAAACATTTTACTTATGCCTAGCATACCAAAATTTTAAGAAAAGACAATTCGGGTTTTATCCCAAACCATAACTCATATGGTGTCATTTCAACGGATCACGATGGAGCTCTTTTCAGTGTAAAAGCGGTAGTCACTAAAGCTTTAATCTTTAAAATATAATGGCAGTTTTATAAACCACACCTTTGATCTTACCATGTAAAACAAGGTTTCATTACATATCTCGAACACTCCATACTCCTATGGTGTTTTGGGAAATGCAAATCCATGGAACGATTCCTCAAATCTTAGGTGTTTTGCTAAATTTGTAACTCAAACATCTTTCTTTATGATCCAATCATAAACTCTTTTATTTTCTTGTTACAATGATTTTCCACTTCATCTTGAAAGTCTTTGAACATTTTTCAAATGTTTCATACTTCTTCCCTTATTGAGTAAGTATATACATATACTCACTCAAATCTTCGGAGAAAGCATATGAAGTTGAAATCCATCGCCCACGACTACACATAATGGACTATATACATCAATATGTACAAATTCCAATCAGTTAGTCGTCCATTCCTCTTTTGGCCTACGAACGGAGTTTTAATTATCTCTAGGAAAGTATCAGAAGCGTCATTTGATCCAAATCAAAGACTCCAAAAATCCATCAACATGGAGTTTCTTTATGTATCCCTTTCAATATAATTTAAACGGTGATGTCACTTCGCAAGTGATCTTTCAATCATTTGTCTTGCGACATTTTAGCATTAGTTTTATGGTCGTTATTTATCCTACCAGACTTGTATATTATCCATCTATTATGGAATACGGTAATTATTTGAACAACCTTTTGTCGTCATAATACCTGATCAAAATAACAATTATTGAAACAAATCTTGAAGGCAAGCTTTGATGTTAACAAGCAACACAACAACCCTTTGTTTGTTTTCGATGAACATCATCACATTTTCTCTTGCTAGTTACTTAGGCCATTGCAATTCGTGAATTGTTTTGTCCTGTGTGAAAATTCATACCAACCAATTCGGTATCCAATACCAGAGAACCACATTGTTTAACAAGGAAGGAATACAACCATAACATGTATATCTTCTATATGCCTAAGTTGGACATCTCCAAACTTTTATTTTCTGCCAAATATTTTACAGATTCTCTTTCAGCAATTCCTTTTCTTTTAAAAGAATCTATCAACATCAATAGTGGTGTCATCAACATGACACATGGTACAAAGCGTATATAGTCAACCACTAATACCTTTGGACTTGCACTTTGAGGTGGATCACCATCATCAAATGTTTGCTGTTCTTTCAAAAATCCATTCTTTAGTAATCTTTTAGTGTAGTAAACATTTTACTTACATCTTCTATTCATCCTTATCATGACAACTTTCATGATCAAGCTGCTATAGCTTATAAAGGTGAATTGCGAGTATAATGTTTCTTTTTCAAAACCTTTGGAGGATTAGGACGACTAGCGTCTCCAACCTTCACAAATTCTCATCAAATATGAGGACGTATACTCTATCATGTTGTAACCAACACATTGTTTTAGATATCGCAATACCTTTCACATATGATGGTTTCTAAAACATTGCTTTCAGCTCTTAGATAAACTTGATATTAAAAACAATCTTTTGAGTATCAAGAATCATGGAGGCAAACATGATACATTAGATACTAACACTGGAATTGTTACTCTTGATTTAATACTACTTATTAAACTTCATGGAGCAAATAGAGTTTGCTGAAAGTTTGCAATAGGACTTATAAACTTTAAATTGACATTCAAAACAATACGATACCAGTTCGTAAAGTAAATATCCAGAATTTCTATAGTTCCACTATCTCAACTATAACTAAGCGTAAGGTGGTGAACGGATGCCAGTGACTACAACAAACTACGCAAATTCACTTTGATTGTGTTTATGATAAATTGAGTTCGACTAATCCAAATTACAAATGAACTCCCACTCAAAACAACATCCCTCGAGTTGTTTTAGTGATTACACGAACCAAATCCACTACACCAAGTCCGATCATCACGTGAGATGATGTAGCTTTAAAGGCGACCAATCAACATGTTCATCATATCATCCATATGACTCATGCTTTACCTTTCGGTATTCCGTGTTCCGAGACCATGTCTGTACATGCTAGGCTCGTCAAGGTTAACCTTAGTTTCCGCATGTGCAAATCTGGCTTGCACCCGTTGTATGCACACGTAGAGTCTATCACACCCGATCATCACGAGATGCTTCGAAACGACGAGTCTTAGCAACAGTGCCAACTAAGGACGAACACTTTATTACTTGATATTTAGTGAGAGGGATCATCTTATAATGCTACCGTCGCGATCTAAGCAATACAAGATGCATAAAGGATTAACATCATAGGCAATTCATAATATGTGATATGATATGGCCTTTCTTCTTGTGCCTTTGATCTCCATCTCCAAAGCATGGACATGATCTCCATCATCACCAGCATGGCGTCAAGGTCCGTGGCGCCGCTTCATGGTTGTCCATCACCAACAGCAACTATTACAACTACTTGGAATAAAGCTATTACATGATGAATAGACATGCAGGTCTTAAACAAAATTTAAAGACAACCATTAGGCTCCTGCCGGTTGCCATATTACAATAAGGATCATTGCATACATCAAATATAATCACAATCACATAATGGCCATATCACATCACAAAACCCCTGCAAAAACGAGTTAGACGCCTCTAATCTTCTTTGCATGTTTTACGTGGCTTGGGGCTTTCGAATAAGAACGGATCTTACCTACGAATATGAACCACAACGTTGATACAAGTGCTATCAAGTGCAAAGTGTAGATTGGATATGTACTATAGTGGGAGAGACAGACACCCGCAAAGCCACTTGTGCAAAGCAAGTTACACGTCAAGCGTGGAGCAAGTCTCATGTGTGATGACATGTAAGGTTAGCCCGAGCCGCTTCATCCCACCATACCGCAAGATGCAAAGTACACAAAGCAAAAGACGGCACGAGCACCAACGCCCACAAAACCATTGTGTTCTACTCGTGCAACAGATCTACGCATAGATACGGCTCTGATACCACTGATGGGTTCGTAGCATGGAAAACAAAAAAATTCTACCGCAAGAACAAACAAAACCCAGATCTAATCTAGATAAAAGCAAAGATCTAATCTATTAGACATGTGCAACGAGATAGATCTGTACTAACCCTTGTAGATCCGAAAGCGTTACGAGATTCGGATCTCGTGGTTGATGTAGTCGATCACTTGCCGATATCAAGATCGAGTAGACGATCCTTCCGACGCTGCGTTCCCGCAGCGCTTCCGCAGTCGGTCACACGTGCGGAGTCGAAGCAGACCTTCCTCTCCCCGTTCCAGCGAGCAGCGGAGGTAGTAGATCTCTCCACGGAATCCTAGCAGCACGACGGCGTGGTGGTGGTGGTGGAGTAGAGAATTCTGCAGGGCTTCGCCTAAGCCTGAGCAGAAGAAAGGAGGAGGAGAGAGGCGGCTAGGGCAAGAGTGGAGGGGTCCAGGGGGTGGCGCCTCCACCCCTCTATTTAAAGGAGGGAGGCGCCATGGGGAGGTGGAGTCTTTGTAGGACTCCCCTCTCCCTTGGCCGGCGGATCAAGGAGGTGGGGGGAGAGTCCTACTCCCCCACGAATCCTTGTCTTACCCCACAAGGATTCCTTGATCCTTTCTTGGTTTTCAAGTAAACTCCAAGAAATCTTCCAGAACCTTCCGGAACATTCCGAAACCTTCTAGAATCCCCATACAAATACTCCGGAACATTTCCTAACTTAGAAAATGATCCCCAATAAATAAATCTTATTCTCCGGACAATTCCGGAGCTCCTCGTGATGTCTCGGATCGATTCCGAGACTCCGAACAACATTCGGTCTCTAACGCACATTCCATATCTACTTAAAACAACTTCGAACCTTAAGTGTGTCACCCTACGGTTCGTGAATATGCAGACATGATGGAGACACCTCTTCGATCAATAACCATCAGCGGGATCTGGAGATCCATAACGGCTCCCACATACTCAACGATGACTTTGTGATCGATAGAACCATTAACATACGAAACCAATTCCCTTTGTCACGCGATACTCTACTTATCCGAGGTTTGATCGTCGGCATCTCCATACCTAGTTCTACCTTGTTACTAATAAGTACTCTTTACTCGTTCCATGTTATGTCATCCCTTGTGACCCAGTCACATGCTTGCAAGCTAATTAGATGACATTCCACCGAGAGGGCCCAGAGCATATCTATCCGTCATATGGATGGACAAATCCCAATCTTGGTCCATGCGCTTCAACACATACTTTCAGAATACCCAATGACACCTTTATGACCACCCAGTTATGAAGCGGTGTTTGATGTCATCAAAGTACCCATCCGGTGATGGTGATTAACATAACCTCATGGTCGAAGGATTAGGTTACTATGTATTTTAAAGCTTATAGCAAACGAACTTAATGACTTGATCTTATGCTATGCTTACTACGGGTGTGTGTCCATCACATCATTCTCCTAATGATATGATCTTGTTATTAACGACATCCAATGTCCATGATCAGGAAACCATGATCATCCATTAATCAACAAGCTAGTTTAACAAGAGGCTTACTAGGGACTCTTTTATGTTTACAAAACACACAAGTATTAATGTTTCCGGTTAATACAATTATAGCATGGGATGTAAACATTTATCATAAACATAAAGATACAATAATAACCACTTTATTATTGCCTCTTCGGCATATCTCCAACAAAGGAAACTTCTACTGTGAGTATTGTTTACTTCTGCTAGTTGATTTATTTTCGTTATGGATAATTCGCTGAGTTTCTTATTTGGTAATGCTACTACCACTGCTAAGGTAGTAGGTAAGCCACCACCTGCTGAGAATGATGTTTTCAAAATACCTATAAGAATTATTGATCGTGTTATGGATAACTACTATGTTGGGGATGGAACTGTCCATCCCGGTGATCATTTGCTTTTTATACACGAATTATGCGGGTTGTTCAAGTGTGCAGGTATTACTACAGATCAAGTGAAGAAGAAGTTATTCTCATTATCACTAAAAGGAAGAGCTGAGGAATGGTATAAGCTGCTGAAGAATGGTCAAGCTCTGGAATGGGAGGAAATAGCGCCTCTCTTTTATTCAACGTTTTATCCTCCTAGTGAGATTCATAAAGATCGGAATCAAATATACAACTTTTGGCCTCTTGAAGGAGAGAGTACAGCTCAAGCTTGGGGGAGATTGAAGTTACTAATGCTCAAATGTCCCATTCATGAGCTCCCCAATAATATTATTATCAATAACTTTTATGCAAGGCTCCCTCTACATGATAAAGATTTATTGGATGCTTCTTGTGCTGGATCATTCACTCGCATGGAAGAAGAAGCTAAATGGGATCTTCTGGACCGTATTCAAGACAATGCTGAAGCTTGGGAGAATGACAAAGGTAGAAAGTCAGGTATAAATTATGATTATGAATGCATTGAATCTTTTATGGGAACTGATGACTTTCAAAATATTAGTAATGTTTATGGTCTTGATTTGCAAGTTATTACGAATTGCTTTAGAGCTTTTGATTCCTATATCGAAATTCCAAAAAGGGGATGGAATAAGTACCATGCACCTTATAAACATATTGTTGATTATACTCCTATTGGAAGTGCTGAGTATTGCATTATTGATCCCATCTTACCCGAACCTTATATCGAGAAGATTCCCTTCCCTGAAAAGGTAAAGGACCATCCTATGATAACTAATGTAATCACCAAAAGTGAAAAGAGAACTGTAAAACCTGATGAACAAATAAACATCGAACCTATGGTAGCAATTGTGAAAGACCTTGTCACTAAAAGCGTAGAAGATGGGCACATAGTATTTTGTGAGGATGCTTCTAATATTGTTTCACATCCTAATAGAACTAAAAAGGCTAGTGTTCCTGTGCTTTCTGTTAGAATTGGTGATCATTGCTATTACAGTTTATGTGACATTGGTGCAAGTTCTAGTGCCATTCCTTATGAGCTTTACAGAGAAATTATGCATGAAATCAGTCCTTGCCAGTTGGAAGAGATTGATGTGGTTATTCACCTTGCTAATAGAGAGACCATCTCTCCAATTGGTATTGTACGAGACGTAGAAGTTCTTTGTGATAAGATTAAGTAACCTGCTGATTTTCTAGTACTTGGTTCTGCTGCTAGTAAAACCTACCCTATCATTTTCGGTAGACCTTTCTTGAGTACTTGTGGAGCTATCATTGATTGCAAGAGGGAGAAAATCTTGACTAAGTTTGATGGGGAATCTTATGAGTTTAATTTTTTGAAATTTGCTAAAGAGCCTTGCGAAGAGGAAACCCATAATGAGGATTTTAGGGTTGAACAACTTACTTCTATTTCTCTTGCTCCTAACAATGCTTTGCAGCAATTTATGGAAGATCATGAAAGTGAAATCTTCATGGAAGAAAGGAATGAGATTGACAGGATTCTCCATGATCAACCTATGATGCTTAAGCACGACTTTCCTGTAGAAGACCTGGGTACCACGATGCCACCTAAAAAGGATCCGGTTTTCGATCTAAAACCTCTCCCTGATGATCTTAAATATGCTTATATTGATGATAAAAAGATATATCCTGTTATTGTTAGCGCTAAACGTTCAGGGAAGGAAGAAGAAAGGTTATTGGAAGTTTTGAGGAAACATCGAGGAGCTATGGGCTATACTCTGAATGATTTAAAAGGGATTTCACCTACTATATGTCAGCATTCTATCAACATAGAACCAGATGCGAAGCCAGTAGTGGAGCACCAACGACGTTTAAATCCTAGGATGAAGGAAGTGGTAAGGAATGAGGTATTGAAACTCCTTGATGCTGGTATTATTTACCTTATTGCTGATAGTGAATGGGTTAGTCATGTTCATTGTGTTCCTAAAAAGGGAGGTATTGCCGTTGTCCCTAATGATAATGATGAGCTTATTCCTCAAAGAATAGTGGTAGGCTATAGGATGTGCATCGATTTTAGGAAAGTCAATAAAGTTACTAAGAAAGATCACTACCCGCTTCCTTTTATTGATCAAATGTTGGAAAGGTTGTCCAAAAAGACCCATTTTTGTTTTCTTGATGGTTATTCTGGTTTCCCTCAAATTGTTGTTAAACAACAAGATCAAGAAAAAACTACTTTTACTTGCCCTTATGGAACTTATGCTTATAGACGTATGCCTTTTGGTTTATGTAATGCTCCTGCTACTTTCCAAAGGTGCATGTCTGCTATCTTTCATGGTTTTTGTGAGGAAATTGTAGAAGTGTTTATGGATGACTTTTCTATCTATGGAACTTCTTTTGATAATTGTCTGCACAACCTTGATAAAGTTTTGCAGATATGTGAAGAAACTAATCTTGTTCTTAATTGGGAGAAATGCGACTTCATGGTTAATGAAGGGATTGTTCTTGGGCATAAAGTTTCTGAAAGAGGCATAGAAGTTGATAGAGCTAAGGTTGAGGCAATTGAGAAGATGCCATGTCCAAGAGACATCAAAGGTATTCGTAGTATCCTTGGTCATGTTGGTTTCTATAGGAGGTTTATCAAAGACTTCTCTAGGATATCAAAACCTCTCACTAATCTTCTTCAAAAAGATGTACCCTTCGTTTTTGATGATGATTGTAGGGAAGCTTTTGAAACTCTTAAGAAGGCTTTAACTACAGCCCCTATTGTTCAACCACCTGATTGGAGTTTACCCTTTGAAATAATGTGTGATGCTAGTGATTTTGCTGTAGGGGCTGTCCTTGGGCAACGTATTGATAAAAAGCTAAACGTCATCTATTATGCTAGTAAGACTCTAGATGCTGCTCAAAGGAATTATGCCACTACTGAAAAGGAATTTCTAGCTGTTGTTTTTGCCTGTGATAAGTTTAGGCCCTATATTGTGGACTCAAAAGTAACCATTCATATTGATCATGCTGCTATTAAATATCTTATGGCGAAGAAGGACGCTAATCCTAGGTTTATTAGATGGGTACTGCTTTTACAAGAGTTTGATCTACATATAGTAGATAGGAAGGGTGCTAAAAACCCTGTAGCTGATAATTTATCTCCTTTGGAAAACATCTCTTTTGACCCTATGCCTGTTAATGATAGTTTCCCAAATGAACAGTTAGCTGCAGTAGGGGTGAGCTCGCGAGGAAGCCCTTGGTATGCTGACTATGCTAACTTTATTGTCTCTAAGTATTTGCCTCCAACTTTTACAGCTCAGCAAAGAAGAAAGTTCTTCTATGATTTGAGGCATTATTTTTGGGATGGCCCACACTTATACAAAGAAGGAGTGGATGGTATTATGCGAAGATGTGTTCCAGAATATGAACAAAAGGAGATATTGCGTAAATGTCATGGTAGTGCCTATGGAGGACATCATGAAGGAGATAGAACTGCACAAAATGTACTACAATCAAGTTTCTACTGGCCTACCCTTTTTAAAGATGCAAGAAAATTTGTTTTATCTTGTGAAGAATGTCAGCGTGTTGGTAATATTTCTAGACGCAATGAAATGCCTATGAACTACTCCCTAGTTATTGAACCTTTTGATTGTTGGGGATTCGACTTTATGGGTCCCTTCCCTCCTTCGAAAGGTTACACTCATATTCTTGTTGCCGTTGATTATGTTACTAAGTGGGTAGAAGCCATTCCTACAAAGAGTGCTGACGGGGAGACTTCTCTAAAAATGCTTAAGGATGTTATCTTTCCTAGGTTTGGGGTGCCTAGGTATCTCATGACTGATGAGGGTTCTCATTTCATTCATGGTGGTTTTAGGAAGACCCTTGCTAAATATGATGTTAATCATAGAATTACTTCAGCTTATCACCCCCAAACTAGCGGGCAAGTAGAGTTATCAAATAGAGAAATTAAGTCTATCTTGCAAAAGACTATTAATAGGTCTAGAAAAAACTGGGCTAAGAAGTTGAATGATGCATTATGGGCTTATAGAACTGCTTACAAAAATCCTATGGGAATGTCTTCTTATACAATGGTTTATGAGAAAGCTTGTCACCTACCCTTAGAATTAGAACACAAAGCTTACTGGGCAGTAAAAGAACTAAATAGAGATTGTAAGCTCGCTGGTGAGAAAAGATTATTTGACTTAAGTTCTTTAGATGAATGGAGGAGTGAAGCCTATGAGAATGCTAGGCTCTTTAAGGAAAAAGTTAAAAGATGGCATGACAAGTGAATACTTAAGAGAGAATTTCATGTTGGTGAGAAAGTTCTATTGTATAGGTCTCGTCTCAGGTTTTTTGCAGGTAAGCTACTATCAAAATGGGAAGGACCTTTCATCATTGAAGAAGTATACCGTTCAGGAGCAATAAACATTTATTCTCTAAAAGATAATACTACACAAGTAATGAATGGACAGCGACTCAAACACTATATTGCTGGAGATTCTTACAATGAAGATGTTGATGCCTTTCAAGTTATAACTCCGGAGAAATTCATCGAGGACCAAATTCAGAGACCTGCAGAGTCCGTTTCCAACTAGGTAACAGTTCTGGTAAAAAAAGTTCCGCGAAAATACTATCCAACTATGTTCTTTTTTACAGTTTTTAGTCAATAAGGAAAGCTACGAAGCGGAAAAGGGACGGAAATGGAGCCAGGGTGGCTCACACCACCCTGTGGCGCGGGCCCACCCCTGGTCACGCCACCAGGTGGTGTGGCCACTCCGGACTCCGCCTCTGACTCGTTTTCTCCCAGTACCTTCCTTTTGATACGAAACTTCATAATATATAACCCCCCGGATCTTCCGAGGTTCGTATATCATGTTTTCATCGTGTTTTTGTTTCGATCTGTTTCTGCCAGGTAGAATCCCAAATTTGGAGCCACAATGTCTTCCTCTGGATCATCCAAGGGAGATTCCTTAGAAGATATCATGAACCCATATATGAGAGAATTGAAGATTCATCCCAAGGAGTTGTTGCTCGAAGGTGGGGAGGTCCGGATTAAAGAGGTTCAAGGCCCTAAAGGTGAAGGAAGTCTGGAGGACAGGATGGAAGCACTGGAGCAAGAAGTCTTTAGGTACAGGAAGATGGCGGAGCGCGAAGTGGATATCATCCATAAGATTTGCTCCGAACTCATCACCGAGCACCAAAAGGAGACTGCTGAACTCAAAGACGAAGTCCTCTCACTCCGCCAAACAACCAATGAACTGCAAGCACAATTCTATGACGTTCAAAATCAAAACTGTGAGTATGAGGCTAGATTTAAACGCATAAGTGATGCTGCAAGTTTCAGGATGTTGGAAACCACGATGTCCTTTGTTGATGGGGAGCCTTTACCCTGGAAGACGAACGAGGATGAGAGGATACCACCACCACCTAAGGAGTAATTCGTCATCAGGTTTGGCATCCCCTTGGTTTGTTCCAAGCTTGAGGGAGTGTCGCGGTATAACATCACTATCTTCTATCTTTTCATCTTATTAGTAGAGTCTTATCATGAATAGAGGGGTTATTATGTAGGATGGTTTGCATTATGGAAGTGTTCCCTCTCTCGTTAGATATGTATCCCTTGGTGTGAGTTGCCGTTATGGAATATTAATGAGAAGTTCTATCATTCACTCTTTTGCATAGCTTATATTAGTTTTCAATTCATGGTTATATGATTGATCTTGTTGTTAGTATTGGTATCACTTTGGAATCATTGAGTTCATTTAGTTGGTTTTGGCAAACCTGGCTCAGTCAGTAGCAACACTATTTTTGAGAGTTGAATGAAAAGATAGAAGTACTCTAGAGAAAAATAATTTCATCATCTTTCTTTCTTGATTTGCTCTTAAGTCTAGTATTCTCTAGTTAAGATCTTTTGTGCTTCCAAGGAAGATTGCATGTTTGTCTTTATCACTTGTATGTTTGTTTGTTTCCTTCAACTCTTATACTTGCTACCCAGCCTTGCTAGCCAAAAACCTGTACTGAGAGGGTTAGGTTTCTATCTTAATTACTTTCTTATACTTACGGATGTTTGCAAGGGTATAATCACAAGTATGTATTAGTTTTGGATGGGGCGGTACATTAGCACAGGTTCACCCACACAACACTTAGCAAGCTAAAGAAGATTAATCAACTATATGAAGCGAAAGCACTTGACAGTCTTCCCATGTGTCCTCGAGAACGTTTGGTCATCTTAAGTAATACAACAGGCTTGTCCTTTGATGCATAAAGGATTGGGCCACTTGCTGCATTTATTCCTACTGTCTTTATTTACTCGTACATTGTTTGCTTGCTTTATCAAAAATCCTTAAAAATCCGTTTGCTAAGTATTTGTAGAGAATTTCTGATCCATACCACTAGCCAGCACCTTCTACTCCTCGTTGGATTCGACACTCTTACTTATCGAAAATACTGCGATACACCCCCTATACTTGTGGATCATCACATATCTAGGTTAGGATAGATGGTTTTAGACCATCATGGTTAGCTTTATTGATCAAGGAAGTAGTTACATTATTGTCTATTTGATCAAAAGAAAGCTAAGGGGGGGTACATTTAGCTGAAATAAGAAGCTGGTATGGTATGAGTGGCGAGCGATTTGCTCCTCGTGGGAGTATTGTTTAAAACTTCCAAGAAGGTTCCACCTTTGACAAACAGTTCTTGAACACACTGCGCACTCCACGTCTCCAATAATCCTCCGGGATTTTGTTGCACTCTATGGCCTCACCTTATTCTAGTCTACGATTGTATCGGTCACAACCTGTATCCTGCATCTTTGTGTTTGCATTGTGGAAACAAGTAAAATAACAAGAGGAAGTGATTAATCTACCTTTGTGATCTTAGATGATTGTCGCCACAAGTTTCTATCTTTCCGTTAGATGGGCGCATCTACATTCAGTTTTACGAACCCCTCATTCTGCCAATGCCCATTTGGCCGTTGGTCACAATACTTTTCAGTAATTTTATTCGTAATTCGTTGGATAACATGGATTTTAAGCATGATAGGAACCAAATACCGTAGTACATAATCAATCAATTACATCAACATCATACTAGATAACATAATCGACATTGAGTGTTTGCCATTTTTTTGGAACTAGAGAGGGGTCCGGAAGGACCCACTGAGCTGCAATTAAAACATGTGGCGGGTACAAATTACAAAGTAGCCCTTGTACAACACTCGCACAAAGAACCTAACATTCGAAGATAAGGGCTCCAGATATACATAAAACACCCCAGGACAAAAGATAAAAAAGCAATCAAGTCCTCGGGCGCCTCCACCACAAGTCGTCGGTGACCTCAAGGCGTGAGCCGAGGTCGGAGAAGAAACAGCTCGAGACACTCTCAAAGCCGGCAAGGAGCCTCTGCAACCGGTCATCTCACCTTCTCCGGGGACAGACCACTTGTCGAAGATGAGCTGACGAGCTCCGGTGCATGACTCTATTGAAGGGCCTCCAAAAGAGGTTGAAACCCCAAGTCGTCTTTCGACCAGAAATGGCGGTGGCCCAGCGGTCTCATCGCCGCCATCAGACCACTGCGAGTAGACGCCGAACGCAGCCATCAGCGCATGCCAAGCAAGCAGACGCAACCTCACCACCACCATGCCGCCGCCACCACCTTGATGGCCTTAACAGAATTGCGAGAAAGGTGTCAAAATACATCGCCCCACCGAACCAAGACTCACTCCCGTGGGAGAGAGCCACCACCACCGTGCAACACAGCTAGAGTGCAACACACCGTGCCACCCTCCCTCGCCACCAAGGCCGGCCAGGGGGGACGGGCTCTAACTCTGCTGCACGGTGGTGGTGGCCCTCTCCCACCGGAGCGTTTGCCATTTATCCTTAGCCATCGGGTAGTCATCCAGCCTCTGACATTTTTTTTCTTGCGAGTAGAATTTCTCGGCTTGTCGGATCCAACCGATGAAACGTTAGTGGCCACAAGAGTCTCTCACATCTAACTGCAATCCTTTCTATAAATTACAAAACAAGATTATAAATTTACCATTATCTGAGGTTTTTTAATTTGAGAAAATTGTTCTCAAATAAATGTTTGGGTCGCATCAGATAAATTTACCATTATCTGAGTTGCATCAGCGGTGAAAATTGAGTCGTGGGTGGGTCCACTCCATTTCTGTCGGCCGATCACTCTCCCTCCGATCCGATTCAGTTCCACATCACATGGCCGCCGCCGCCGCCGCCGGGGCCGGGTTCCGGCTGGGCCAGCGCGTGCACGCGGCAGGCGACCCGCGCCGCTCGGGGACCGTGCGCTACGTGGGCCCCGTCGACGGCCACGCCGGCGACTGGGTAGGGGTCGACTGGGACGGCGGCGCCGGCGGCCGCCACGACGGCTCGCTCGCCGGCCGCCGCTACTTCGCCGCCGCGGGCGACCGCTCCGCCTCCTTCGCCCGCCCCACCGCGCTCAGCGCCGGGATCCCGCTCCCTGACGCCATCCGGCTCCGGTACCGCGTCGACGACTTCACCAAGGAGGAACAAGGTGCGTACATCGAGTTAGCTTCCAGGACAGAACTTTTGATCCGCTAGAACTGCACATTGTAGGAATAAGCTTGGCATTTTTCTGACTAGAGATTTCTTTCTGCCCACACATGATTTTACTCAAGGTCTCAATATATATCTTGTACTCCCTCCTTTCCATAATAAACTTGACTCAGATTTGTTTAGATTAAGATGTATCCACTACTAAAATATGTCTAAATACATACGGATCTAGAAAAATGTGAGTCAAGTTTTATGGAACGGAGGGAGTAGTACATTTTAAATGACACTCCATATACACACTCTCTTGTGTTCAGATGAAATGTACGTGTTCTCGACGAGTCAGAAGCGCGTGTCGGTGGAACTGGTTGGGACGAACAAGGTCCGGGAGAAGCTGAAGAACTTGGATGAGTTGTTGTGCGCGTCTGTTTCCTTCATGGGAGTGAGCTCCACCGGATCACCAGAGGAACTGCAGGGTGTGGTTCCAAGTAAGTACTGTTTTTTGTCTCTTTGACTTGCTCCCAGTGATAATGACAAGCTTCCTGAACCTTTTGTTTCGACTGTTCTGTGCCAACTGAGGTAGAACAATGAACAATGTATCATGTTTTTCCCATGAAGGTTCTGTATCTGCTGCATTCAGTTCCTTCCGTCATGGGAGATTATGAAATAGCCTTCGTAGTTTGTAGACAAAATGTAGAGAACAAAAGGAATCCACAGGTGTCCTCATTTGCAGCTGAGATCCTTACGCTGGTTCTTACAACCTACCTTGCGTTTGCTTGAAATTACTCTGAACCCTAAATGCTATCAGGTAAAATAGCATCGTAACCGACAATTTTACTAATAATTTATCGAAGACTTGGAGCAAGTCAACCATGCGTACAAATTCTATGATCACACCAAGTTTTCATGGGTGCTGCTAATGGTTTGCTTGTTTCAGATCTCAGACAACTTGATCTAACTGGAAATCTGTTCTCTCAGTGGCAGGTACGTAGCTTTTCTTTTGTGAGTGTACTTTCAAAGATTTGAAGTATGATTTTTGTGCAATTCTTAATTAGTATGTACACAAGGTATGCAATTTAATAAATGGGAGAAAAACAGAAGAGACGATGTATACATTTGTCTTCTCGTTCCATTATATTTGTTTATTTGGGCATGGGAATGCACAAAAAAAGTAGCTGTCATGTGGTGCTGCTAAATTCCATCGCTCATAAGCTTGGAGTTTTACTGATTCATGTTATAACATATTAGTATATGGCTTGCTGCCAATTACGAGCTAGTACTGCTTGGCATGTCCTCTTGTTAATGCTGTCCAGGTTCATTGTTAACCCATGTCGTCATCACCAAATATGTAGTCACATCAGTTAAAAGCACCTTTAGTACTTTATACTGAGTTGAAAATAAATATTGTACTCCCTCCGTCCCAAAATAAGTGACGTGAGTTTGTCTAGATTCGAATGAACCTATGTACTAAAACGTGTCTAGATACATCCGAGTCTAGACAAACCCACGTCACTTATTTTGGGACGGAGGGAGTATTAACTTTTGTGACGTCTAAATCGGGCAATTATTTTTATCTGTGGTTTTCTGCAGCTAATGTTATTGTTGTTTCTTCTGGATCTGCTTAAAACAGTTATGGCTTTTTTCCAGGATATTTTCTCTCTTTGTCAAGCTCTGCCATCGCTGGAAGTTCTCGATTTGACAAATAATATAATGGAGAATGACACTGTAGAGAGTTCATTGCTGAAGAATATTCGTGTTTTGGTTCTCAATAACTGTGGTGTAACATGGGAACTGGTATGTGGTATGCTGCATACCAACCACTTGACATATCATCAGTTGATATCAGTCATACTATAAGCTGATGTTGACTTATGTGGAACAGATTGAAAAGATTAAAGTCCCATTTTCATGTCTCAAAGAACTCCATCTAATATGGAACAAGATGAACATAATCACGGTTAGCATTTTTTTTGTACTTCAGTTATGTTTTCTATGTCTTTTGCTATCTTGTTCTTCATTTCATGAGAACACCTAAATACCTCATAAATGTTTTTGGAAGCTTTCCTCTTGCTCATTGCCAAAGTGCTCCATTTTAAATGGAAACTATTTCCATTGTTCGCAGTTCATAGTTTAATTTCTTGTGCAAGGTGTGCATTAGCAAACATCATTTAAGAACTAACTCTGCTTTGTCATCTTCTCCAGACTCCAGTGGGAAAAGTTGTGCAAGGTTTCGATGCACTGCGGCTCTTAAATTTGGAAGACAATCACATTGTTTCATGGGATGAAATGGTAAAGCTTTCTTATTTAAGGAGGTATAAATACAAAAATTGTAGCTTTTGTACTTGAGTGAATACTATTTCCGCATTTCATTTGGATCCTGTGAACTACAGCTTGGAACAGCTCCATTTGAACAAGAACAAGATAAAGCATGTACGATATCCGTCTAATCTTCCATCATCAGTGCCTCTTGGTGATGTATGTTTCCCGCCTTTCGAAAAACTGCAAGTCCTTTTGTTAGGTATTTTCGTGGCTCGCCTTTTGCTGTCTTCCCCATTCAAGTAGACACAGAAATGTTGTGCTAACAGTGATGTTCAAATGCCTCAGGATCTAATGAAATAGAAGACTTTCTTTCTGTGGATTCACTTAACCTCTTTCCGAGTTTGATGGTGAGCTGGTCTCCAAGGATTTATCATGACTATTTTTTAATTTGTTGTCTGCTGCTTAATTATAGGATGATATGGCCATACTGAAATCTGTTTTTCTGGAAGGATGTCAGGATTTCTGATAATCCTATAGCAGACCCTGCCAAGGGTGGTGCTCCTCGATTTGTGCTTGTTGCTCGACTAGGAAATGTTAAAATACTAAATGGCAGTGAGGTAATTGATGTTTCTCTGGGTGTGTCTCTAGCATATATGTAGCAGTAGTCCCATCCTTAATATTTATTATTTGTCTAGGTAAGTGCGCGAGAACGGAGGGAAGCAGAAATACGGTCAGTTAATCCCTTTTGCTCTTTTCGTATGAAAACATTTGGCCCTGTAAATTATCACCTGTTTTATGGCATATATGCCATTTATAGCTGGCTAGTCATTTCAAGTTGGCTGGCTGGGCCATATTTGTGTTTTTCTGTGTACCCCTAAATTTTCTTCGGGTGTTCTGAGAAGCCTTTTATGTATTTTAAAATAAATATGGTTTGCCAAGCATCGAAATTCTGATACTCGTGATGTAGCATTATAGATACATTCGCCTTGTTATGGGAAAAGCAGAATCAGATGACCCAGAAGTGATCAAACAGCTACACCCTAGGTAAGTTTGTCGAAATTCCACTCTTATTTTTAGCACTCAAGGATCCATCGAGGAGAGATCCATTGATTTGAGCATTCTTTTGACAAAAATAGCAATTCCGGTTGCTTAAATGATGTTCCCATGTTATTCCTCAAAAGGATGATCTTGCGAGATCACTCTTAACTCTCTAAGGCAGTGACCTCTCTAACTAGAAGAGTACTTTTATCCTCTATAAAAATACTTATGTAAGATTACTTGACTGAAGAAAATTATGTTTAATTTGTTAGTCAACCAGGAGTATATTGTTAGCTTGTTATTGACATGTACTTGTGTTCCCCGGCTTTGTTTATTAAGTTTGATACTTCTGATAGATGCCTGATTGCTGGATCACCTGCAATTAATTGATTTTACTTCCGTAGGAGATTAACTCATCATACTTAAGGTATTTTAGAATTGTCAATGCAGGTTTGCTGAACTGAAGGCCTTGCATGGCATTGAAGATGAGAAGCCAACTTCAAGGATGTTAGGCCCGCAAAAGATGGCTTCTGGGCTTATAAGTAACGATCTTGAACTATACTACGTAATTAACTCATGAACTAGATAATAATCTGGCTAACTGGTTACCATGAGAAAACTGAAAATGCTCTATTCTGCATGCAGGTATCTCGTTGAAATGTGTAGGGCCATCTATGGGTGAAAAGCAACCGTTGACAAAGAAATTGCCTTCTACAACTACTGTAAGTACTTGTAACCATTTAGCTATCCTTATTTTTGGCTTCCTTTTGGTACTACTTGCAGATTGTTCATCCGGCTTTTGGTAATATATATAATTAGGCTGCTTAGTGCCAATCTGTTTGTTTTTCTTCTTAAGCTGGTTACGAGATGCTGCAGTACCTGGTCCCATTCAACGTTTTAACTGTCAAAGTTTATGAGTAGGTCGGAAAGCTAAAATCTTTGTGTGAGAGCTTCTTCAAGCTGAAGGACATCAAACTGAGACTGTTTCTCGAGGAAGAGGTATGACTTTTGTATTGGGCATCGCCATTGCCTTCTCCACAGTGAAATGCTGGGAGTTCTATGTTTCATGCACAAAGCAGCTGTAATTTTAAGAAAGAAATGCTACTTATGCGTCTCTGGAATTATTTGCTTATGAGCCTGCTGATATCAGAAGGAGATTCTTATTGCTAAGGCGGTCCTTTGCGTTTTAGCAGGGATGCCCGCTACCCCAACTACTCGAAGAGGAGACTGCTTCGCTGGTGGAACTTGGGATAGGCACAGGAGCTACCATTATCGTCGATGAAGAGAACTAGTCCTCTGCCGGGACCAGAAGAAAGAATATAGTATGTATTTGCGTGGGTGAATACCACGGTGATGATGTTTCTTTTGGGAATGAACCCCCTTGTTCTGTACATTAAAGCGACATGCTTTTGATCGAAATGAAGAGCTGTATTCCTCTGCTCTATACATTTTGCATACAGCTTACATTATAACTTGCTGAGAATTCTTGAGGAAGCATATAATTTTGCTCGATATATATTGTCATGACTGTGCTACATTATAACCATTGTGCAAATATTAAAATTGATTATACAGGTTGATTTTCCTTGCTGCAAGTGTGAAATCCCATTTCTTTGCCGAAAATGGTAAAATCATGCAGCGTGCACAGCGCGTTATTCATGCTAGCCCAGACAGATGGCCACGTTTTAGGATAATGATGAAACGCACTCCACTTTATTTCGAAGAATGGTGATTTATAACTAACCCACTAAACCAACAAATACAGTATTAATTACCACTGAAGGGAAAAACTCCAAATCACTTGCTTCAGTTAGCTTCGCTCTACAGATTTTTTGCAAAAGGATGATGAATCCTCAAGCTCATGGCACATGGTTGCGCATTTTGACGTCTCACAATGTGAGAAAACTGAGAATAGCCATCATTGGAATTGTCAAGAAATTGCAATAACCACGTATGTACTCTCCAGTGGATTATAGGGTCATTACTCGAAGGTGATAAGAGGTGATCCCGCATTCGTGAAGTAGTCAGCAAGATCGATATCCAGGCCATCGTACATGCTCAGGAATGGATGAGCCTGGGTGTCGGAGACAGCAAATAGAAGAAATGGGTCAAGATCTAGCTTTGTCAAATGAGGCTTTCAAAAGAACATACAAATTTACAAACATATAGAAATTTCCTTACTAATAGGATTTGTGCAGATGACCTATCTGTGGCATTTTTCTGCATGCTGAAAAACCAGAATGAAATTAAGAAATCAGATATGAGCATTCTTAATTAATGGTGTATGTGACCAATACCAGAGTTTAAGTTTAAGTAAGTTTTCAAGTAGCATTGATTAACAACGGGGTTATTAGAGAAGCACATATACCATGCAGAAATGAATGAACAGAATTCTGGTGAGTGCTGCTCTGATGGTGCAGATGGTGGTGGTTGGTCCACAACTGCTTCAAGAAGGTCATAAAAGCTATCACCAAGAGGATAGGGGAAATTGCCAATGGCACATTCCAACATAACTAGACCCAAGCTCCAGATATCACTCAGACAACCATGTTCCTGCCCACTGATTCTTTCTGGCTGTCAAAAACAGACATATTGCATTAATTAACTGAAACTGCAAAAAAAATGGACATATCTTTCCATGACACACTGGAATACATGTTTACGTGACTTAAACAAACTTTCACCCACCGCCATGTAGATAAATGTGCCAGTAAATGTATCTCGCAGTGCAGAGGAACTAGCAATGATGGCACTAACACCAAAATCGGAAATCTTTATTTCACCTCGATGATTAATTAATATATTTGATGGTTTCAGATCTCGGTGTATAATGTGCTTCTCATGATGCAAGTAAATCAGTCCTTTCAACACCTGCACGAGGAAGTTGCATATTTCAATTGAAAATACCTGTTTGACATTCTGATAGCAAAGAAATTGTAGTTGATTATGCGACATTTCACTTGCCTGCTTACAAATTGCAGCAAGGTAGGCCTCTGGAATGGTCCTAACAGTTTTCAGGAAATCATCCAGAGAGCCACAATCCATGTACTCCAGAGCAATAGAAACAATACCACTGACACAAAAACAATGGTAGCATGTGACAACATATCGGCACTGTGTTGACATGCTTATTTTCAACTCCTCAGCCATTTGTTTGTGTATGGCTTCTTGAATATGGAGTTGCATAACCTGCAAAAAGGGAGGTAAAGACCCTTTTGCAGCATATAGGCAAAGCATATCACAGCAGATACTTACAACTACGACCATCATTTTGTATAGGAGGAAGTCACAAGGAACCACAAATATAAAGCACCAAATAATGTATGTTTGGATAATACATTGAGAGCGAAAAACTGGCCAGTCCATTTGTGCCGCACCAACTGCACATTTCCACTACTTCCTTTCCGAATAACTTTGATTGCGTCTAGATCATCAATGCTCAACTGATGGTTATTCAATGTAAATTGCATTAGACAATCATCACAAAAAATTGAGATAGACAACATTCTTCCGCCATAACCAAGTCCCATTCAGGAGACCGGTGGGCATATTTTGATTTCAGTAACGAACTACATACACGGACATATATGGCTACCGCCAATGACATCCCACATTAAAAAAAAAACTTTATGTGTTCCACCATCAAAGAGAAACAACATAATGGTACATATCGTTTTTGCTGAAACATTCTGAAAGGGGATTTGGTGAACGAGACCATACCAAACCAAATCGAATCGGTGGTTGTGGATCGGGAAGGACTTGGATCTGCCCACATGGTCGCACATCGGTTCTGCCCACTCCAGGTCTCTACCATTTGCAGGGCAAACATTTTTAGAATTTGATAAGCTGGGAAAGTCCCAGAATCGATTCTAGATTAGTTCCATTGCTTGATCTGCTGCGATCCAAGAGCAAGATACTAAAAAAACCTATATTTTCACATAGGTCAAATATAAAATGAAGAATAGTTCATGTATAAAGCCAAGCATCCCTGTGCTTCCTGTTGAATGTGTTGAGGAAATACAATGAAACTACTTAGACTGCCAGGTTGTAGTTTTAGTAGTCTCTCCGGCCTGAATTAGTCGTCGCAGGTTAGACAAGGTTTAGGTAAAATTAAAGAGGATCATATGAGTACTTTCTCCAAAAATGAATGACTCAATTTTCTCTAGATAGGGATGTACTCCCTCCGTCTAGAAATATACGACGTTTTAGCTTTGTGAAAAGAATGTATTTAGATGACTTTTGTTTATAGATTTGGAGTGAACTTATACACTAAAATACATCTAGATACATTCGTTTCACAAAGCTAAAATGTCTTATATTTCCAAACAGAGAGAGTATGTGTACACTAAAAATATGTCTAGATACAGTTAGAAAAACATGTTTAGATAGATATATGTCTATCTAGATAAAGTTAGGTCACTTGTTTTCGGACGGTGGGAGTTTACCTGGTATTTTTCGCTCTGCGTGACGATGCGGAGCCCGTCCTTGTTGACGAACAGGTCACCGTTCCTGAACACTCCGCCGCCGTAGCCCAATAAACAACCACCGCGGAATCAAATTGATCAGCACGACGCGATGCATCGAACAAAGGAAAAAGGAAACAAAAAATAAAAAAATAAAGGAGGGGAGGGAGAGAGGGGTAGCTTACATTAATTTGCCTCCGGTGGACTTGTGGGAGGGGAGGTCGAGCTCCACCTGCTTCCTTATCGGCGACGGCGACGGCGAGGCAGATGGGATGATGGTCGGGGCTAGCTCGGTCTCGGCGAGAGAGAGGAAACGGGCCGCGAAGAGGGAGGAGCGGCGGTTCCTTGGGTTGCTTTGCTGATTGGTCTTGTAGTCTTCGTCCACCCCCCTATGTGCTTTGCTTATTGTGGAATTGAATTTTCCTCCCTGTAAAATTGCTAGTTAATCTTTACTTCTCTCTCCGGTTCATAATAAGTCTTGCTGATTTAGTACTAAATTATCGATATTTATTATGGATAGAAGGGGGTATTAAAACTAAATCTATAGATTGGTGTCACAGTTTCCTAGTATCTTGTATATCTAAATAGGAGAACCCTACTACCTGATTTTTCGGTGATACAGTGAAGCCACGTCTACACAACAAATGCCACTGCTAATAATATTTTTAAAACTCTCCCACTCCATATTTAAAAGTATCTATAATGTTTGTCCCCATTTTCTTCATTTAATAGTTGCAAGCTTGACATGCAAAGTGTCCACGTCATCTAATATAATCCCACGTCCTCTTTAGTCCAGCCCGACTCACCCATGCTGGACATGCGGTTGACTTCGTGGGATACCAGGTGAGACAAACCGAGGCTAACAGATGACCTAGCTAAGAGCATCTTCAACAAGCGCCGCAAAAACTGGTGTATAACGTGGGTTTGTGACATACAACACGTGCTATCCACTGGCACTTCACCGGGCGCGCTATGCGCTACTATTCTCACGATCCCCACATTTCAGAACGTGGGTGAGAAGTAGAAATGAAGTGGTTGTAGAGTCGTATCTTTAACATATGTTTTGTTGGATGGGATGCTAACAAAGCATCTCACTTATGTGCTAAACAAGCTAGTTCGACTAGCAGGAGATGCTAATTTTAGCCTAGGTGCTCTTATATCAACACTCTTTTGAGTGATTGTAATCATATCATTTGATTAATAAAGCTCTCTGAATTTACAAAAAGAAATCTTTTAATCTTTGAATCTTATTATAGGATCATGTTTTCGTGTTATGTACTAACAAGTAAATATGATCCAAGCACCAACAACGAGCTGCATCAAAAAAGAACCGTTTCATACATGGCCATCCTCCGCGCCTGCCTGCGCCTCCTTCTCGACCCTTCCCCCCCCCCCCCCCCCCCCGGCCGCCATCCAGAGCCGCCGAACAAATCTCGTGTTGCGCTTGGTTCGGGGGATTTTCCCCTTCCCATCCGCGTGGCTGGTCACATGAGGCGACACTGACCACGGCAGTGCATTGCTGATATGATGGGGCATAGTCTTGTTGGATCTGGCCGTTGTGCGCAAGTTCAATGGTCTTCCGCGATGTGCGGCTAGGATACCATCCCTTGGCTACGACATGGCTAGGGAACCAGATCGGGCCTAGATCCGGTGTCCCCTGGCAGACCTGTTTTGGGCTCTACAGGTTGCATGTTCGTCGTGCTCGTCACACATCCACTTCCCTAGATCTGGCACTAGCCTCCCCATCTTTGCATGATGAGCTCGTTGAGATATACATGGTGTGGATATGGGTTTTGATGAGGTCAAATGAAAACTGGCACATGCAAACTTAACCTTATGGGGGGGGGGGGGAGGGGGGACATTGAAGCACACCCTATCTAAATAGGAGAACCCTACTACATGATTTTTCTGTGATATAGTGAAGCCACGTCTACACAACAATTGCCACTGCTAATAAAGCTCTCTGAATTTACAAAAAAAATCTTTTAATCTTTGAATCTTATTATAGGATCATGTTTTTTTGTTATACTTGATATGATGGGGTATAGTCTTGGTGGAGATCGGGCCTAGATCCGGTGTCCCCTGGCAGACCTGTTTTGGGCTCTATAGGTTGCATGTTCGTCGTGCTCGTCACACATCCACTTCCCTGGATCTGGCACCAGCCTCCCCATCTTTGCATGATGGGCTCGTTGTGGTGGTGTATGCCGCCCTGTAGGTACAAGATCGTGGATGCTGGGAGGGCGTCCATAGATGATGGACTGTATGGTTGGCTCTCTGGCGAGCGGTGTTGCAGTGGTGGTGGATTCTCTCTTTGGCCATGTGGATTGTTAGGAAAAAACGTGGGGGGTCCGGTGCTTCGCCAATGACGACTCCTAGATCACGTCCTGGAGGTCTAGTTTAGTGGCAGCAGGCAGTTCATGCTTCTGTGGTGTGGCGTGAAATGACAGTTTGGTTTTTACAAAACAAGTCGGGTGTGCCCTCTTTTCATTATGTATCACAAATTTCTTTCGAAACCAGTTACCTTTTCTACTATAGTTTCCGTAATCTCCAGCTTATGTATAATATCCATTATACTGGGTCTTTGTTTCCTATCCATATCCATGCATGCATCTCAGTCCTATCTCAGTGCACATGCTCACTTGCATGCAGTTCGCTTCTAGGGTTTGCGGTGTACCCGTTGCTTCTAACCTGTTCCTCCAATTCTCATTTACCTGTGTAATAAAAGTGTATAGTTAGAACGACACTCTCTCCGTCCAGGTGCATAAGACGTAGATTAATGAAGAAAAAATTGTGACCAATAGTTGATATTCTCTTCGATCTACAATATATGTCATTGATTTAGTACAAAGTGGACACTTACTATAGATCAGAGGGAGTACTAATAGTAGTTTATGTGGCACAAATTTGATGCCATTTGTTTTGTATTAAAAAGGGTACACTAAATACCGATGACAATAGTTTAGTTGATAAACTGTTGGATAATTAGGCACAATTTCCGTGATTAATTTCAGAATATTAAACATGACAATACCAGCTACTCGCAGAACATGATTAATAACTAGACAGCGGCACGTCGCACGTATCGTTCGATTGCAGTAATCGCAGAAGTAGCCTTGGGAAAGATTGGTCGAAGCAGACGGCGGCGAAGATGACGATAGGCAACACCGCCTGACTTGGATAGAAGACGAGCCGTCATGCAGAACTTGAGCAGTCGCGCAGGGCGCTTCCCAAAAACCTTATTCGCCCTCTACCGTACAGGATCGCAAAGACGAGTGGTTCCGGAGACCTGCTCTCCCATCCGCCGGTGCACGCCGGCAAGCGGGATGGAGTAGACTGCGGTGGCGGCGCAAGCAGAGAGGTTGGCAAACCCTAGATTGGTTTTCGGTGTGTACGTGGTGGAAGCCACACTGGAGTTTATATAGAGCGGCTCGGGAGTCTCGCATAGGGCACATCGTGGACCAAGCCCACGTTGCGCACGTTCGGGTCGGTTACAGATAGCCCATGATCCGGGAGCGACCCGAATAGGCTAACTGTTGACACGTCTGTCAAAACCGCACAAGTTTTCCCAAGCAGCAAAAATAAAGCTCGGCTCGGCGAGATTACCGCAACCCGCGGCGCGCGCGCGCGTGCGTCGTGACGGGCGGGCGGCGTCGGAGGAGGAGGAGCGCGCGTGTAGTTCTCCTCTTCTCACTCACTTTACTAAGTGGTGAACCACTCCACCTTATAAGGTGGTGTAACTCTCCTCTAACTTTCCATGTGGGACTAAACTTTAGCTCCCACTCCACTCATATGTGAGCTGCCACCAAATTGGGCCAAATCACACATGGGCTTCCACACATATGGGATTTGAGATTTAGGGAAAATCTGAAATCTATATGGGCTTATTTATTTAGCCCATTATTTCTAACAATCCCCCACCAGATCTCAAATGCCCATTTGAAGATTTGCCAATTCTCGCTACTTGTTTATATACCAGTGTTTCAGCAGAGACTGTTAAGTTGAACTTCCGCCTAGAACCTTGAGCTACGTCTATCAGCAACTTGAACAATGGACGAACCTTGAATTGCAAGTTTGGTGCTTTTAGATTTCACACAAAGTCATAACTAGTACCTGGCTGCCAGTAGCCTACCCCGCGGGTGTAGCATATGCGTCATACTACTTGGTCTCTTCATGAGTTTACTAGAGATCACCCAAATCTCATAGATTGCGACGTTTAACAATCGGAACTCGTATAGGTGTGTTCTTTCAAGAATGCTCTGTAGGACAGCATCTTTGCTAATCATAGCCAACAGAAACACATTAAGGCATGTTGCCAACCTGCCTTACAGCTTTTGAGAGTTGTACATCTTCACATAGAGAGGGTTGTCTAATACTCTCCTCCGTCACACCACTAGCTTGTTTTTCCCAGGTCCTAATTCACGGGATCTCCGATCAAAAAGGTTGGGTTACCACTACTGTGTAACATCCATGGGTCTCAAACCCATCTCTCTTGATGCACTTTCTATCACGTTTCGTGATAGTCCCTTTGTAAAGGGATCTGCCAGATTTTTGTCAGTTTGAATATACGTAACAGTAATTACTCCGGAGTTTCTCAATTTCCTGACAGACTTCAAACGTCTCTTGGCGTGTCTTGATGACTTCACGTTATCCTTAGAATTGTTCACTCTGACAATAACAGTTTGATTATCACAATTCAAGAGGATGGCCGGTATAGGTTTCTCAACCACTGGCAAGTCCATCAAGAGTTCATGCAGCCATTCTGACTCTAAAGTGGCTGTGTCTAAAGCAGCAAGTTCTGCTTCCATAGTCGACCTTGTCAATATGGTTTGTTTGCAAGATCTCCATGATACCGCGCCACCTCCAAAGGTAAATACATACCCGCTAGTGGCGTAGAGTTTATCTACATCCGAGATCCAGTTCGCATCACTATATCCTTCGAGCACCGCCGGATGCCCCGAATAGTGTATCCCATAACTCATTGTACCACATAGATAGCGCATGACCCTTTCAAGTGCACACCAATGTTCAGTACCCGGGTTAGACATGAACCTACTCAACTTGCTCACAACAAAAGAGATGTCGGGTCTTGTCGCGCTAGCTAAGTACATGAGTGAGCCAACGATTTGAGAGTATCTCAATTGTTCTTTCGGCTCTTCCTTGTTTTTCCGTAATGTCACACTGGGATCATAAGGTGTTGGGGAAGACTTGCCATCAACGAAACCGAAACGGCTCAAGATCTTCTCAACATAGTGTGATTGTGTCAAAGTAATCCCACTCTCGTGCTTAATCAGCTTGATATTCAGAATAATATCAGCTTCTCCCAGATCTTTCATATCAAAGCTCTTTGACAGAAAGGACTTAACTTCATTTATCACATTCATGTTTCTACCAAAGATAAGGATATCATCCACGTACAAACATAATATAACACCTTCGCCCCCACCATGGCGATAGTAGACGCACTTGTCAGCCTCATTAACGACAAAGCCAACATAAGTTAATGTTCTGTCAAACTTCTCATGCCATTGCTTAGGTGCTTGCTTCAGGCCATATAAAGATTTTAACAACTTGCACACCTTTCTCTCTTCACCTTTTACCACAAACCATCAGGTTGATCCATATAGATCTCCTCTTCCAACTCTCCATTGAGGAAAGCTGTCTTAACGTCCATTGGATGAACGATAAGACCATAAGAGGCAGCCAGGGATAGTAGTACTCGAATGGTGGTCAGTCTAGCAACAGGTGAATAGGTGTCAAAGTAATCTTCACCTTCTCTCTAGGTGTAGCCTTTTGCTATAAGCCGAGACTTGTACTTTTCAATAGTACCATCAGGCCTTAGCTTCTTCTTGAACACCCACTTGCAACCCACAGGCTTACAACCATGGGGTCGTTCTGATAGTTCCCAAGTTCCATTAGAAAGAATCGAGTCCATCTCATTATGAACAGCTTCTTTCCAATCATCTGCATTAGGAGATGCATATGCCTCTGCAATGGAAGTGAGAGTATCATCCACAAGGTACACAATGAAATCATCTCCAAAGGATTTTGCAACCCTCTGTCTCTTACTCCGTGTAGGAGCTTCATTGTCATCCTTCTCTAGGACTTCTTCCTCACGTGGTTGCTCAAAATTCTCACTAGATGCACTAGTTTCAGGAAGTATTTCAGAAGAAATTCTAGCAGTGCTATGCATATCTTTCATAGGAAACATATTCTCAAAGAATGTTGCATCACGAGATTCCATTATAGTATCAACATGCATATCAGGAACCTCAGATTTAACTACTAAAAATCTATAGCCTACACTCCGCGGAGCATATCCTAGAAAGATGCAATCCACTGTCTTTGGTCCAAGTTTGCGTTTCTTAGGAATCGATATGTTGACCTTAGCCAAACACCCCCAAGTGCGCAAGTAAGAAAGTGATGGTTTTCTCCCAGCCCACTCCTCATAAGGGGTTTTATCTTTATTCTTGTTAGGAACTCTATTTAGGACATGACACACTGTCAACAAGGCCTCCCCCCACCATGCCTTAGATAAACCAGCGGTGGCTAACATGGAATTCACCAAGTCAGTCAGCGTGCGGTTTTTCCTCTCGGCAACCCCGTTTGATTGAGGCGAGTAGGGAGGCGTCCTTTCATGAATAATGCCATGTTCCTCGCAGAATTCATCGAAGATTTTGGGAAAATATTCACCACCACGATCCGACCTAAGACGTTTGATCTTTCTCTCTAGTTGATTTTCAACTTCGGCTTTATAAATTTTAAAGTAGTCTAAAGGTTCATCTTTTGTGCGCAACAAATAAACATAGCAGTATCTAGTCGCATCATCAATCAAAGTCATGAAATATCTCTTTTCACCTTTTGTCAACACACCATTCATCTCACAAAGATCAGAATGTATGAGCTCCAGAGGTGCCAAGTTTCTCTCCCCGGCTGCCTTGTGAGGCTTTCGAGGTTGCTTTGATTGCACACAACTATGGCACTTGGAACCTTTGGCAATAGTGAAATTCGGAATTAAACTCATATTGGACAACTTCGACATCAAACCAAAATTAATGTGACATAAACGAGAATGCCAAACACGGGTATCATCATTAACACCGCCACAAATATGGTTTACGGACTTATTACAAAAATCTGAAAGTGAAAAGCGGAACAACCCTCCGCACTCATATCCTTTACCAATAAATTGTCCATGTCTCCACACAATGACTTTATTGGACTCAAAAACAACCTTAAACCCATCTCTGCATAGAAGGGAGCCGCTAACGAGATTCTTGTTCATGGAAGGGACATGCTTGCACGTTCTTCAGCTGCACGATCTTTCCCGAAGTGAACTTCAGATCCACCGTGCCAACACCATGAACAGAAGCATGTGACCCATTCCCCATTAGGACGGATGAATCCCGAGCGACCTGATAAGAAGTGAACATAGAGATGTCAGCACACACATGAATATTAGCACCCGTATCAATCCACCAACATGGTGATTGAAAAACTGAAAGAACAGTAAATAGATTACCATACCCATCAGCATTGCTAGCAGTCACGACGTTGACAGTCTTCCCCTTTTTCCTTTTACGATCTGCACGTTCTGGGCAGTCCTTGGAAAAGTGCCCGAGCTCTCCACAGGTAAAGTAACCTAGCTCGGCCTTGTTCGGCTGCTTCTTCTTCTTCTTGAAGGTTGTAGTCTTTTCAGGCTTATTGAAGAAGGGCTTATAGTTCCCTTTGTTCTTGCCGAAGGTCCTCTTCTGCACCATGTTGGCGCTAGACTGACCCTCGCCTCCTTTCTCAGCAGTGTCCTTAGCCCGAGCCTTCTCCTCAACATCAAGAGACGCTATCAGGTTTTCAACCGATATCTCTTGTCTCTTATGCTTGAGAGTTCTGGCAAAATTCCTCCATGAAGAAGGCAACTTTGCAATGATGCACCCAGCCACAAACTTGTCGGGTAAGTTACACTTAAAGATTTCAAGCTCCTTGGCAAAGCACTGTATATCATGAGCTTGTTCGACTACAGAACGATTGTTAACCATCATGTAATCATGAAAGTTCTCCATGATGTACAGTTCACTGCCAGCATCTATTACACCGAACTTAGCGTTCAGTACCTCCCAGAGCTCTTTGCCATCTTTGAAGTGCATGTACACATCAAACAACTTGTTGTCAAGAACACTCAGAACGCATCCCACAAAGGCAAGATTGGTTTTCTTGAACTTGTTCTGATCTTCTTCAGATATAGTTCCTTCAGGTAAACCCTCACTAGCCTCAAATACTTTCAGATTTTGCAGCCACATAGTGGTCTTATACTGCCACCTCTTAAAGTGAACACCGGTAAACGTTTCCGGCTTCATCGCATCGGCCAAGTGTCCCATGTTTATCTCGGAAAATTGCCTATAATAAGGTTTTTGGATTGTTGGATAATTAGACACAATTTCCGTGATTAATTCCAGAATATTAAACATGACAATACCAATCATCGGCCGAGTGGTTCCGGAGACCTGCTCTCCCAACCCGCGGCGCGCGCGCGCGTCGTGGCGGGCGGGCGGGCGGGCGAGCGTCGTCGGAGGAGGAGCGCGTGTGTAGTTCTCCTCTTCTCACTCACTTTACTAAGTGGTGAACCACTCCACCTTATAAGGTGGTGTAACTCTCCTCCAACTTTCCATGTGGGACAAAACTTTAGCTCCCACTCCACTCATATGTGAGCTGCCACCAAATCGGGCCAAATCACACATGGGCTTCCACACACATGTGCTTTGAGATTTAGGGAAAATCTGAAATCTATATGGGCTTATTTATTTAGCCCATTATTTCTAACGTAAACCACATATATCAAAGTAATTATTGAAGAAAGCATAGTCTTAACCAATCATAATACATTATATATCTGGACGAGGGAGTATTGTGACCAAATGTAAAGCATAGCATAATATTTATCATGAAACAGCCGTGCTATCTTTATCATGAAGTAAACAGATAGATAGCGATTTTTACTTGATGGAGAAATTCATGGCTAGGCATCTCAGCACTTCTTGTCTGGCCACTTGGCCCTGCAATTATCTTTGTGATTATAACGCCCAAGCTGAAGATGTCCAACTTCTTGGAGACGACGTGTCCAAATAAGTATTCTGGCGGCAAGTATCCACTGTACATGGCAACATAAGTAACAAACAAACACACACAATTAGTTATGTTCTAAGCATATTTTAGTTCAGTCGAGAAGGAATACTCTCACATTGTTCCAATAGGGCTTTGTGTGACCCTGGTTTGTTCTTCGCGGAAGAGTTTGGACATGCCAAAATATGCCAGTTTTGTCACCATATTCTTATCCAGCAGTATGTTGTCGGGTTTTAGGTCCAAATGGTAAATTGGTTCTTTGAATCCTTCATGAAGGTATTTTAAACCCTCACATGTGCCCTTTATAATTTTGTAACGTGTCTGCCAGTCAAGTCCTTGAGATTCATCTGCCAGTTAAAAGAAATTAAGGTGGTGCTAATGAATTGTAAATATAGATAACCATTTTTCTTCACATGGTAGAAAGAAGCGTACTCAAAGTGGAGCAACGTCGTACCATAAAGATGTCTTTGTAGGCTACCCATGTGCATATACTCGAAGCACAATGCCTTGTAAGTCGTTTCACCAAAAACTCTTTCTCCTTTGAACTCCGTATGTTGACGTCGTGTTTCGTAACAGTTAGGCAACTAACCGTACAGTGTTCTTGTGGTCAAGCATCATAAGGTTATCAAACTCATGTTTAAATTTCTCATCGTCAATTCCTTGCATGTTATTATGAAGCATCTTCACGGCAATTTCTTCTCCATCTTTAAGAATCCCCTGTTGAAGCCCTCTATAATCATCATTATATGTAGTTCTAAAAAAATCATTATTATATGTATAGCACCAACTGATAAAAACAGGAAAAACCGGTAACAAGATTGATCAATTTTACTACTTTTTCCGTTCCAAATTAATTGATGCAGGTCCATTGAATCTTGACAGATTTAGACAACGTTTTCGCACTTTTCCCCAAAGTAAGTAAGTTTCCGCACTTTTCCGTTTCCTTGATTCATATTTTGTTCTTGTATATGATGATGATATTTGGGCACGATTAGAATCAAGCAGCATATGCTTTAATTTGGATGAGCCTTATTACCTTGTAAACCTTTCCATATGTTCCTTGGCCAAGCACTCGCTCCTCGGAGAAATTATCCGTGCTCTCTTGTAGTACTCCGATGGTTAGACAAGCTGGCTCCGTGGTACTATTACTTGCTCTGCTGCCAACAGTACTAGTACTACTACTGTATCCGCTGGTGAGACTATCACATCGTGGCAAAAGGAATATCGAGAATCAAACCAAGTACTAGTACTCCAGAGAAGATGAAGAGCGGCCGGCCGGCGTATACTAACCTGGAGCTTGAGCTTGAGCTGGAAGGCTGAAGGTGCTCGCCATCAGTTGCCATGCCGTCAATGGTCCTTGCCCTTCACGAGATACAGGGAATATGAGAGGATGTGGGACTGATTGGGGGTATCCTGGAGCGCTTGCACGCTGAATTGTCAAAGTTGGACTCCATCGGTAGGAGAAGGATTGCTGTCCTCGGTCGGGTCCCGCCTCAAATCTGACGGGGTCTTTTTCTTGTCTACTAATCATGTCTCTCGTAATGATTGATATTGTTTGAGAGATTATAAAGGGTATATATAGGTGACCGGCCAGGCAAATTCTAACAAGCAAAAACCAAACCAACATATAACCTAACATCCCATCGCAGTGTCAACATGTGGTTCACCAACGTTGAGACTGGATCGAATGTCGGTAAACGATGTTGCTGGAAGACCCTTTGCGAAGATATCTGCAAATTGAGCAGCGGTTGGAACATGAAGAACGCGAACTTGTCCGAAACCCACCTTTTCACGAACAAAATGGATGTCGATCTCGATATGCTTTGTTCGATGATGATGCCGCACTGGATTGCTAGACATGTAAACGGCTGAAATGTTATCGCAATAAACTATAGTAGCCTACTGAACAGGACAAGGATCCAAGAGAAGCTGACGCAACCAGACCGTTTCGGCGACAGCATGTGCCACTGCACGGTACTCAGCTTCTGCTGCAGACAACGTGAAACTGTAACCTACCGTTTCGAAGACCATGAAATCAAGTTGTTACCAAGAAAAACACAGTATCCGGATGTGGACCGACGAGTATCTGGGCAACCAGCCCACTCTGCATCGGAATATGCTATCAAAGTGTTTGGAGATGATGAATATATGTGGAGACCATGATCAATAGTACATTTGAGATATCGAAGAACATGTTTAACATGATTATAATGTGGAATGCGAGGATCATGCATGTAGAGACAGGCTTCTTGTTGAACGACGCAAAAGAAATTTTTGAACGAGTGAGAGTAAGATATTGAAGAGCACCGGTTATACTACGATAGAGAGTGGCATCGAAAAAACATCACCTGAGGAGGAAAGTTTGGTAGTTGTATCTTCAGGGGTTTTAGACGGTTGATATTCAAGCATGTCTGATTTAGTTAGAAGATCCAGAATATATTGTCGCTAAGATAGAAAAGACCATGGGTATCACGAGTGACAGCAATTCCTAAGAAGTGATGAAGTTTACCAAAATCAGTTATGGAAAATTCAGAGCGAAGTAAGGAAATGATGTGATCGAGAAAATGCTGAGTGGAGGCTATTAAGACAATGTCATCTATGTATAAGAGTAAATAGGTTGTGTGGGAGGTAGTGTAATAGACAAAAAGATAAGAATCCGAGGGAGATGGTTGAAAACCGGTAGTGAGAAGAAAGGTAGAGAATCGTTGAAACCATGCACGGGGAGCTTGTTTTAGACCATATAGTGATTTTGTTAGAAGACAAACTAGATTGGGATTAGTTGTATCTTCAAAACCAAGAGGTTACTGACAGTAAACAGTTTCATTTAGAGATCCATGAAGAAAAGCATTTTTAACATCAAGTTGATGAATGGGCCAAGACGAAGAAACTGCACGACTAAGAACTGTTCTAATTGTACTAGGTTTAACAACGAGAGAGAAAGTTTCGTCATAATCAAGACCATGTTGTTGAGAAAAACCACGACAAACCCAACGAGCTTTATAACGAGAGAGAGTACCATCGAGTGAAATTTTTGACGAAAAACCCATTTTTTAGAAACTACATTTGCACCATGAGGACGAGGAACGAGTTGCTCAGTATTGTTATCGATGAGAGCTTGGAATTCTTCACGCATAGCAGAAGTCCAATGAGGACCGAGAAGAGATGATTTTGTAAGTTTTAGGGATGGGAGAGATAGTTGGAGTAACATTGAGATTAAGTTTTTGAGTGGGTAAGCGAAATCCTAAATTTGCACGAATACGCATAACATGATCATTGGTAGGTTTAGCAGTAGGCACGGCATGGGCTGGAGGATTGAGTGGAGGGGAGGAAGAGGCAGATCCCGGCGCAGCGGATGACTCGGGCGAAGGGGATCAGGTTGCGCGGCAGAGAAGTCTGCCGCGGTAGAGTTTTCAGCCGTTTCAGCTGCCGCAGCAGAGCGCACTACCATGGGGCTGGTGTTATCGGATGCTTCCACAATAGAAAAGGGGGGTGAATTTCTACCGCAGCAGGGGTAGGGTTGTGGGTTGGTTGGGCTGAAGGAGGAATGACATGGAGAGGGTGTAGGACGACACATTGGGTAGGGGGCGGCAGTGTAGAGGACTCGGGTTCAGAAGATGTTGTGCTTTGCAAAAAAAAGGAAAGACGTGTTCTATGAACGTGACGTGATGAGAGATGTGAATACGGTCGGATAGTAAGTCGAGACAATGAAAGCCCTTGTGTTTATCAGAGTATCCGAGGAAAACACAAGAGATAGACTAGGGTGCTAATTTGGTAGGGGATGTGGCATACATGTTTGGAAAACAAAGATAACCAAAAACACGTAGTTCGAAATAATCGGGGTGGCAACAAAAAAGAGAAAAATAGGGAGTAGTGTGTGGGTTTGATTTAGTTGATCTTATGTTGAGTAAATATGTGGCGGTGCGTTTGGCCTCAACCCAAAATTTCGAAGGCATGGATGAATGAATCAAGAGAGTACGAATTATATCATTGATTGTGCGAAGAGCTCATTCGGCCTTGCCGTTTTGAGGGGAGGTATAGGGGCAGAAAAATCGCAGGAGAACGCCATGACTAAGGAAAAAGTTTCGATTTTGAATATTGTCAAATTCACGACCATTGTCGCATTGGATAAATCTTATAGGTGGAAAGAAGTGGGCAGACACATGTAGTTGAAAGTTTATAAATATAGTGTGTACATCAGATTTGTTGTGCATTGGGAAAGTCCAAATAATGTGAGTAAAATCATCTAGAACTACAAGATAGTATTTAAAACCAGAGATACTTGCACGGGAAGATGCCCATAAATCATAATGTAATAATTCAAATGGAAAGGTACTAGAAGAATGAGAGTAACTAAAGGGAATACAAACATGTTTGCCTAATTGACATGACTCACAAACCAAGGGATCATGAGAATCTTTATTACGTGAAATTGAAATTCACTAAGAAGGTGCGATAGTGTGGCGGCTAGAGGATGTCCTAATCTTTGATGCCATAGATACACCGAAGCAACCATGGATGAGGGTTGGGTGGTGGTGGGAGCGTCGTTGATGGAATATAGATCTCCAGAACTATTGAACTGTGCGATCTCCGCCTTGGTTAGGTAATCCTTGATAGACAAGCCAAAAGAGTCAAATTCGATGGAGACAAGGTTATCACGAGTAAATTGATGGGTAGAAATTAATTTTTTGATGAGAGCAGGTGCGACAAGAACATCTCGAAGGAGAAGGGGTTTAGAAGCGGAAGGAATATGTGTTTGACCAAAATAGTAAATAGTAATCAAAGAACCATCTCCAAGAGTAATAGAAGAAAAGGGCGAAGAAGTGCATGATGACAGCATATTACGCGAAGAAGACATGTGACTAGAAGCACCGGAATCGAAAATCCAATCCATACCTAAGTTTCCTTGAGCAGAAAATTTGTTCATGGCCTGGAGGAAAGCAGCTTGGTCCCATCTTGGCGTTGTTGCAGGAGACGGAGTCGGTGGAGATGGCAGTGTTGGAACGATCGGTGGTGGCGACAACTGGTACATTGGATAGTGGCCGCCTGCTGAGGTGTTGTAGTTTGTTGGCGACGGGGCGCCGTAGGAGTAGTAGGATGGTGCAGCAACATAGGCATGTGATGGCGGATGAGATCCGAGCAGTCCATGAGAGCCGGTGTAATGGAGTGATCGGCCCATTGCAGCATAGAGCGAACCTTGGCAAAGGAGGTTCATGGCCGCATCATGGGGATGAAGGAGGCTGGCTTCTCAAAACGTTCACTAAGCTTGACGAGGAGGACATTGATGAGTTGACGATCGTCGATGGGGTCGCCGAATTCACGGAGCTCGTCGACGAGAGACTTGAGCCGCTGGCAGTAGACCCCCACTTGAGAGTCGCCTTGAATGGTGTTGCAGAGATCAGTGTGGAGGGTGTTTACGCGAGCGCGACGACGTTGGAGGCATCACGGAAGAAGAGATTGAAGATCTCGGTGGACACCCATTGGTAGATCAATTGGATGATGGTGAGGTCGTCCTTCACCCAGCAAGGATCCGAGGGCTGGGGGAGAGAGTAGGTGTCGATGTGGCCGAGGAGATTGCATCGGCCTAGATGAACTTCGAAGAGATGACGCTAATGGTAGTTGTTGTGTTTTGGTAGATCTAAGGTGATTGGAATAAATGGGCTAACATCGGAGATAGTATCAGCATAGTGGATGGTGGTGGAGATTGTTGGGGCAAGAGAAAGAGTATAGGGTGGAGAGGCCATGGTGGAGGTAGAGGTGGTTGCGGCAGAAGCTTATTTCGAGGCGTCGAGGGCGGCGCGCCGCTCGAAGTAGCCGGGTGGCGGCGGCGCGGTGGGTGGTTGTGCCATGCCCTAGGATCGAACTAATCTAATACCATGTAGAAATATAATTGTCTCATAATGATTGATATTGTTTAAGATATTACAAAGGTATATATAGGTGGCCGGCTGGGCAAACCCTAACTTATGTTATAAGCAAAAACAAAATTGACTTATAATCAACGGTTTTGCAAATTGTCGTTCAAACCAGAAATAATCGCTAAGATGACGATGCATATTAAACAAGTACAATACTCACTCAGTCCCAATTCAAGTGACTCAACCTTATCTAGTATGTATCTACATACTTAAAACATGTCTAAATATACGTGTATTCATCAGATAAAGCTACTCGAATCAGGCTTACCCTCCGCTATATTGATATAGCAACCACACTAATACAAGTGTTTGAACCAAAAGAAATGTTGGGGTGGCCACACACACATGCCCAAAAAAATGAAGACAACGGCGGATCGACGAAGCTATAGTGACCGCAATCGCTGCGCCCTCCAGCTTTAACCCACCACGCACCAATCACCCCAAAGCGCCTAGTGCCAGGCAACACCTTCAAAAAGGGAAGCATCGTCGACATGGCGCTGCTACCTAGACCAGACCGGTCCTAGGGTTTCCCCCGACACTCAGAGTATAGTGGCCATGGATTCCCATGTCACCCTCTAGGAAGGAAAGGTGCCACTCGAGGCGGCACCGCATCAGGGTTAGACTGGCCGATATGGATTTCTGTAGACACATGTCCACACAAAAACTCCAGCACCACGAAGCACCACCACCCAGTAGAGGCGATAATTGACCAAACAAAGCAGTGCGGGCACACCAGGCCCAAACAGACCCGGCCGGGCTCAGACGAGCCTGTAAAGCCCTACCACCCTGCTGCGATAGGCAGGACGCAACTTCGTCATTCCTGTACAAGAACTAGTCGCCGCTGCCACCTCTAGGAAGCCCCGCAGCCGCAACGCCAGGCCCGCCTGAACCCATCTAGGGTCGGGGAACCCAGACCATGGTCGTGGAGGCAGCTGGCAAGCACCTTGGCACGTCCCTGCCGCGAGACTCTGCCGCAAATCCGCATCCGATCCACTCGCCCTTCTTTCGCTTTAGTTTGGGGCAAAATGGTCCAACGGCCATGCAAAGTAGCCATCCACTTGCTCTTCTCCAAGAGGGGGTACAATATTGTACTGTGTTAGTAAGCGTGTGCACGTCTCATATCTACAATAAATGTGTATTTCAATCTCATTTTCATACAGAGTTATTTTATTGAACAACATAAATGTGTCTTCACATAAAATTCACGAGCACTTAAATGTTTCATAATTAGTTACAACACTAGTTTAAAAACAATAACTAAATTATCTACAATTTATTCTTCGATGATGGTTCTAAAGTCGATCTTCACATAAAACTATTTTTTCCTGGTAACTAACAATGAACATCTTCTTGTTCCTTGAGCTGAGATCAATGTCAATTCACTCACGGTGCTGATTCTTCCACTCCCCCACCCCACACACACACTCGCGCACACGCACACGTGCACGCACGGCACACAGTAGTCCCTCCGTTTCAAAATATAAGATGTTTTATCTTTGTGAGAAAATGTGTATCTAGATTCCTTTTAGTGTGCAGGTTTATGTAGATTTAGAGTGAACCTATACACTAAAAGTAGACTAGATACACTTCATTCACAAAGCTAAAACATCTTATATTTTGAATCAGAGGGAGTAGTATTTATACGAAACCGAAAACAAGACAATGAGACCTGGAGGGAATTCCGCAGGGCCGACATCAGCGACTTATCAGGATTGCTATGTTTCGGCTAGGAGAGTAGGAGTTTTAATCACGCCGTTACTGATCGTGTCCTATGGAGGCTAATGTACAGCAGACTTAGTAGCTAGTAGTGCCGGATGATTGGATACTGTAGTTATTTGGCTGCTTCCAAGAAAGATGTAAGTTTGTTTGAAATTCAATAAAGCTGCCACACATGAAGGCCTTTGGGGAGTTCTTGAGTGACTAGTGAATTTGCCACGTATACATCATGTAGCCCCCACGCAACATACTAGTACTATTTTATTTTTTTGGTTTTGGCCTAAACCCTCGTGAATCTGTAGCCAGGAAAGTTGTATCCCTATCCTCATCAATCATATGGCCACAACAGCACGGGAAAATCTGCCCGTGGCTCCAAACCTGTCAACAATCCATGTCCTTCTCCGTCTCTTCTTCAGAGGCACTCTCTGAGATTAGAAGCGTTGCCTTCGGAGGACTGTAATTCAGATTCAGAGCAGCGACCATGGTGGAGCCAGCCGGTGCTAGTTTGGTGGTCTCCCTGAGAGCATCATCCACCGTCGCCGCCGCGAACCACAGCTTCTCGCCGCGGACGCCCAGGACCAGGGCGACGCGGCCGCTCATGGCACTGAAATCTGGAGCCAAACTGGTACGTATGAAGAACACACAAACAAACACCGTTTGCTTATTTTTCTTGTAAGTTCTTCTAGGACAAGCTAGCGCTGGCTAGATTATCGGTAGAAAACTAGTAGAAGAAACCATGGCAGGGTCGAACCAAGTACTGCTTGCCTATGCAGGTGTCTACTAAAGGCTGCAAGACTTGCAGAGGGACCGGTGGGGTGGAATGTGAAGGGTGCAAGGTATACATGATCACTACATGAAGGAAGTTTCTTCCTTGCTTGTTCTTCTTCTTCTTCTTCTTCTGAAGGCCGTGTCTTCTCTGCGAACTAACTGACTGATCGACCGGTCGGTGCAGGGGACCGGCAAGAACAAGAAGAACGGCAACATATTCGAGAGATGGAAGTAGGGTTTTTCTTTTCGAGGAAGATTTACATAGGAGTATTTATATACTTATGTAGCAGCATTATGTACATATATTCAGCGTGTGGCCAACTAACTGCTAGTGTAATGGTATGGCTGATGCAGGTGCTACGACTGCCAGGGGTTTGGGATGAGGAAATGCCCCGTCTGTGGCAAGAAAGGCCTCACGCCCGAGCAGGCAGGGGAGAGGTAGATATGATGCAGACCATCCATCCATGGCAGTGCCATACAAGATATACTGCACTACAACATGTCCTGTAAGGCGAACACCAAGAATAAAAATATTTGCATTTGGTACATGTATAGACACCTGTTGACATGGACACGATGTCTAGGCAGTTAATTCGGACACCAAAATAAGGTGTATCTGTTCATTATTATTAGTATATGTGCATCCTCAAAATATTCAATGCAAGCAAACAAACAAAGGATACACGAATACAGCGTTTTCGGATCTCCGGCAACGGAAAAGGAGAATTAGTAGTACACCAGGATGTAACAAATAAAGCCAACAGCGATAAACAAGCACCTAATTAGTCAGCCCTATCAACCACAGTCCATCCCTCCCCATTCTGTACAAATGTTTTGGATCAAAGGACACCATCACTCCATCACAGAGGGTAACAAGGGGAGCTATGTCTATGATGCTGTACATCGGTGAATCTAGAGCTACATTCATGACGGCGAACCGGAATACATACAGACAGCCTACTGTATCGTGTGCTTCGTAAGGAAGCAAACAATTCCTCAGCTTTGCATCAGTTGTCTTTGTTGGAAGATCTCCCCGAGCTGCTGGTACAAGGCCTTCTGCTCCTCGTAGGTCAGGTTTCTTATGATCTGGATATTTACAGGGGGAAAAAAACAGGCCATGGGTGGATGGATGGATGAGGACTGCTATAAATAAAGAGCCAAATAGTACAGTAGGAAAATGATTAAGGTGCAGTGCGGACCTGATCCAGGATTGCGTCGACGGAGAAATTGTGGGGTGAGATGAATGATTGGTGGTATATGTATGCAAAAACCGCCATAACCATCTGGGAAAATGCACAGGAAGAATTGTTATTTTTCTGCTAAACTGCACAGGCAAGGCATGTATCGAATCATAAAGAAGTTCATTCAGCTTGGCATGATCAGAAGGTACGACTTCCTGGTGGAGACGAAGGGGTTGACGCACATTTTTACATGCAGTTTGAGTGAGTGAGAAATAGATGTATGTTAAACTTAAGTTCTTGCAACGTCACTCTTTGTGGCCTAAATACAATTCTTTTTACTACTACTTCCTCTACCATCTTCTATCCACTGTCGCATGTTCAACAGAATATCATCAGTTAGTTCGCAGGTCAACATTTCTCCAATCAATAAAACTTAGCTTATATACACTAATGTCAATCAGTTAGTTCACGTTGTATTCCTAAACACAAGCCTCCTCATATTAAGTTTGCTAGAACCAAAATGTTTAAGTTATATGCATACATATGTTTCATTGGCAGCAAGATAACGATGACTTACTTGACAATCCATTCGGTCAGTAATTCCGCCATGGCCAGGTATACTGTCGCCAAAGTCCTACACAATTTTAAAATATTAATGGGAATAAAGACTTTATAATCTCCAGACTTTACTATTCCAAGAGACAGCAAAATAATAAAGCAGAACGCACCTTTATTTTAAAAGCCCTCTTGAAGCCACTTGCGAAAAATCCACCAAATGGTGCAATTATCGATGCAAACAAACCAAGAGCTAAAGCATGCCACTGCACGGGCAAAAGGAACACTTCTTTCCATGGAAACTGTCAAGAGACACAAGTAATCAGATAAAGTCCACGAGTAAAAGATCCAGAAACTTCGGAAAGATGTTACAGACCCAATGAGGAAACAACAAACTAAAGTAAATAGGTCAATTATCATGATGAAGTAACATTTAATTCGTCAAGCAAGAGAACTTGATGGATATGGAAGAAGAACAAAGAGCACGTTGGCTGAGCTGAGCACTTGGTCGCATACGAATGACATGATCATGGACTCGTGGTTGTCTAATATTTCCAAGGACCACAAGGGGATAAACATCTTCATTGGTCAGACAGATCAGCAGGCACAACAAATCACCTGTTGTAAGTAAACCTTGGTTCACATCGGGATAATTACTGCAGGGAGACAGACAGAGATTCGGCTGACAACTAGCAGGACTGAGAAATAGCCAATAAAAGTGACATTTTTTTCTTGATTGCCAGACACAACGTTGACCCTCTCCTATCATCCAATATCTAGAGGGGTCCATATGGTAGAATACTAATAATATGACTCGTAATCTACAACTAACACGCAACTGAGACTAACATGGCTTTAGCACCTACTGCTGCAAAGAGCTCCATAACTCCCGAGAGACTAAACTCTGTTTGGATGCAAGACCTTGTCCAGCTCAAGAGTCTTTCTTGGTGCTGCTGTTACTTCTCTTCACAACACCCCTTCCTTCTCTCCTTCCCTACCACATGCCTTCTCACTCAGATAGTAACGAATGGAGCCAACATCGCTGCTGATGTGCTCCACTTCCCTGTAGCCTGCCATGAAAATACACCACTGCCACTTGTTTCTGACCACTGGGAGTATGAGTGCAACTCACTAAACCTGCTACACTTGCATATACAGCCCACTTTTCAAATGAAAAGTGAACTTGATTACGCCATTCAAAATCATGCCTGCATCAGCCAAACAAATCAAAGATCACATAAGTGTCCGTGATTCCTGATTCCAGGAATCGAGCAAACACATAGTGAGAGCAGATCAACCAAACCAGAAGTGTTACTATCTGAGTGAGAAAGCATTAGGTAGCAACCGTTATGTTCAGATGAACCCAATGCTCTGCGAACTTGAGGTGCTTTGTTCGGTACTTCCCAGGTCAGGGTCACGATGAAAAAATCTGAGTGAAAAAGCAATCAGAAGAAGAGGAAGGGGAGAGGAAGAGGAGAAAAGGGGGAGCTCATAGTCCAGGCAAGTGAGCAGCAGGGCCAAGGCCAGATTCAGCGACAATGGATGACCAGGACAGTGTTGGGAGGGCAGCAGAGCAGATGGGGTCACGACTCACGAGGAAGGGCAGCAGGAAGGAAAGAGGAATGGAGGAAGAAAGAAACTGATGAAGGAAGTTTCAAGACCACATGTGGTCCCACAATCTTTTTTGATTATTTGCTCATTCTGCTGATTGATTCACATGTTGTCCAAAACCACTTGCATGTCAAAACACCATACTGGCCACGTACTACGGTAGTATCGACTCAGGAGTCAGGAGTGGAGGGGGAGGGGAGGACCGGGGATGTGCCTTGTTTTGGTGGCTGGGCAGTGAGAGTCATCAACCAAACGGTTTTGGAGTCAAGGTTTGTTTTCTAGACTCAGCAAACGGTTGGGGGGGGAGGGGGTTATATTGGTTATGCCAGCCTATAGTAGAGAGAAGTGTTCAAATTAACATATTGAAAAGGATTTCTTTCTTCTTACCCACTGTGGCACCCAACCTCCCAGGAAATAATGCTCTGGCTTAAACATAGGGCCAGGATCACAATTAAGCCACCCTGTCGACAGGTCCTGAAAACATTTCCATAATAAAAGTAAGAACAAAATTCAACAGCATGCCAATTTGACAATCTGATCATCCAACTAACAGTAACATTCTGAAAGAGATAATAAGTCACCTTTCTTGGGCATGTAAACCACTGGAAGCGGCCCATTACATTTGCTAACTGCGAAAGAAAATAAGTGAATGTGAAATATGGTATTATACAGTGTTACAAATGAAGCTTCAGCAAATCATTTTATGCATCAAAATGTGAACATAAACTATTATTTAAAGATACAACCCCTTGAAGGTACTAGTATATCATAAGTATATAAGCCAGGGTTTCATCTCACCAGAAAAGCAGAGATGATAGTTGTCACTGATGCACCAATAAAACCTTCCCATGTTTTCTTTGGAGATAACTTGATCAATGGTGTTCGCCCGAGAAAGAACCCAAATAAATAGGCAGCAATGTCATTGATCACAATAAGTGAAGCAGGGAGAAGAAACCTGTACAAGCATAGCATCGAAGATGTATGTAGTTTGTCAAATGTGCATGCTAAAATATCAATAGGTACTTGCTTAACTAACATGCATAGAACCAAATTAGATGTGTTTTTTTTCAACAGTACATATTACTTATCGACATGTGCTATTTTCATAAGGTAGGTTAACCCACATCCAAAAAAGAAAAATCTACCATCTCATAGCATACAAAACGTAAGTTGCATGGCAAAGATATCAAACAGCAACATGAGTAAATATATGGCTGTTTAAGTATAGCTGTTGCAGCTAGTAATCTAAAGTTTTTCTTTACTTCTCTTTCTGGGGAAGAACTGGACGTTCTTACAGTAGTAGGTCCAGGTACAAACACAAACTGCTACTAGAAAAAAATCTCAAATAGGTTAAGATGGCCAACCCAGTGACGTTACCATTGTAGCAGAAGAACTGTAGGCTACAGATGTTGTGAAGGAAATACATAGGGAGAAAAATTCCTAGTAAGTTAAAAGAAGTACAGAACTTCATGGCAACAATATTTTTTACAGCTGTACAAGAAATTAGGCATCTTTTAGTCACTTCAGAAAATTCAGGTGGTTTTTAGATCCAGAAACTTTGGATGTTTAAACTGTCCCGTGTATATACATGTGAAATGTAAGAATCGGATAGAAATGGATAAACATTTCACTATAGTAAGCAAGTAAAAATCATAAAGAAAAGCATGCTAACAATGTGGAAATATATGGCTTACCAGAACATCCCTTCAAATATATTTGCCACCGTGAAAGAAGATTGCGCAAAGACCGTTAAAAGGATCATGTGTGTCCAGGCATATTGTTTGAACTGATACTTGTACGTCTTTTTCTTCAGAGTCAAAATAAACCATACAAATCCTGGATCATGGGAACTATATATTACTTTTATGCCAGAAAATATGAACTATAAATTAGCAACGCAAGACAAGCAGGTCACTAGAGGAAGGAATGTCTAGGAAAAACTCATGCAGCCAAGCAAATTACAAAATTCAAAGAAAACCATCTTTTGCATAGCATTGTGTCATTCAGATTAATTGGGCAAGCATGCAATGCAAAAATGTGTGGTTATAACATTAGCAAACCATGATGCCCATCCAAAACAGGTCAAATGATGTAGAAACTCCATTATTCAGTACTACCATTCAATCAATAAAACATTTACACTTTAGGAAACCTATATAATCAAATAATGATGAAAGTAGCCAAGCAGACCATAAATGTCATGGGCTGTCGGGTTATTACTCTGTTTTGAACAAGGTCTTTACACATTTTATTTAGTATTCTTAATTAATTACAAAATGAAGTTCCTAAATGAACAAATACTAATTAACATGATTTCTCAGCATTGCAAAATATACTGTGCCTTACCTGCGATATAAAGAAAGTAGCAAATAAACATCTGGTACTTTATTAAGCCGCTGACGAGCTTAAACAGCAAGTGATCTGAAGATACTGTGTTGACAAGCTCCCGGCTAAGAAAGCGCCCATATGTAAACAACATTGCCGTGAAAAAGAAGTGCCTGTGAGGAAACGTTGAAGAATTATTCAGACAATATTATATGTACTTTTTGAGAAGCATTACAATGGTGGCAAGCTACCATATTGAGTTATTATTGACAATATTCCAGTTCGAAATAAATAAATAAATAAACAGTAGAATGAGAATGGCCTGGGCACCTACCAATTCAGCATCCTGAACCCTGGCAGCTGTTTTTCTTCACTGGATTTTCTGAGTAGGTTGAAAAGCTCGGTGGCCATGAATATTTGAATGACAACCACCCCGGCCCAGATATAAAGATGACCCATATAAACTAGGAATGCGAAGCCTCCAATCATCCACACAGTAGAATACGTGCGGATAAGCATCGACTTATACTTGTTCTGGTCGCTGACAAGCAAAGCCGGTCCATTGGCTCTGTTCGCATCAGTCGTAACCTGAAGGGGAAAAAAAGGAAATATAAGACTAAGCTCCAAGAAAGGATCATGGTTGTCTGACATAACGCAAGTCTGTATTTGGAGAATGCTCCCGTGTTGGTATACTCAACAAATACTTCAACAACGAAACAGACGTAGGATTGGTGAACAAAGTGACCGCAGTAGAAGATTGTTTTCCTTTTCTAATAAGGAAGCAAAGGATCCTGTCTAAACGTGGCTCGGACATGTTTGTAGGATAGCAATCTCATTATTAATGAATAAGTTTGCAAAAGGAGAAAAACAAAACAAAAATTCTCTTCTTACTATGAAGTTTGTTCATTAGCTAACAGCATGGAAAGCAAGGCAGAGTCAAAATCTCAACAGAAGGACACCAACCTCAGTAGGGCGTCTCCGATGCCTAGCACGTCCTCCTGCATGAGAAGGAGAAGAAGAAGAGGAAGAGACATCGCTAGAGCTCGTCTCCTTCTGCATTGCTGCGCTCGAGCCTACAAAAAAGAAAATCATGATAGTAGTAGTAGTAAGTTAGAGCAGACCTCGATTCCAAAAGAAGATTCTTATCATCGCAAGCAGTGGTAATACATGTAGCGGCCCGATTACTGGCTGCTTTACAATGGAACAGACAGAATGTGGGCTGGTTGGAGAACAGCACAACACCAATTAGCCTTGTGGAGTACTGGACCACTAGACGGCAAGCAAGGAAGCGCCTAGAGTAGGGCTCCACGGAAACAACACTAACCACACAACTGAATAAACCTGTCACGATTACAGATTGCTGCTGCCCGGCCGCAAGTCGTAGTCAGCAATTCGTCCCAATTAAACAGCAGAATATATGTGCAAAGCAGCAGCAGCAGCTTTCCAAGAAACCCAGCTCAGCAGCACATATTCCCCTCCTCCCCTGAAAAAAAAAACCCGAAAACCAGCAGCGCCGGATCCCCTCCGGAACCAATACCGAGATGGTAAGTCAGACTCGCCGTGGAGTGAACAAACTGAAACTGAATCCCAGCCAGCAAGGAAGGAACAAACGGAATGTGTGTGTGCTAACTGGAGAACAACGCAACGCCGATTATCCTTGTGGTGGAGTACTGGACCACTACCAGAAAGGTAACCAATCAGACAGACAGACAGACAGAATGTGTGCTGGTTGGAGAACAACACATTGCCAAATTATCCTTGTGGAGTACCTACCTGGAGTACTAGAAAGGTAAGCAAGCAGACAAGTTTTGGTTCCCCTGACACGGCAAGCAAGGAAGGAAGTGCACAAACTACACTAACCACACAAGAGAATAAACCTCTGACGGTTCCCAGATTGCTGCTGCGGCAAACTCCTCGTGTACAAGTCAGCAAGTCGTCCCGATTAGTAGGCAATTAGACAGCAAGCAGAATCTGTGCAGAGCAGCGATCCATGGCTGGGCAGCTAAGAAGTAACCCAGCACAGCACAGCACGTATGGCCCTCCTTTCGGAGTTACCAGCAGCAAGCTCTGAGCAGAAGCACCGGAGCTAGCGGATCCCCGCCGTGGAGTGGACTGACTGAAACTGAATCCCGGCCAGCAAGGAAGGAAGGAAGCGTAGGGTGTGGCGGCGGGCGTGCTGACTCACCGGGAAGGAAAGCGGAGGAGCCTCGGGGCGGCCGGCCGGCCTCGCCGGCGAGGGGGTCCCGCGGTCGCCGGAACCCTAGCTCGGCGGTGGTCCGTCCAGGGGTTGGGCTTTTTGAGTGGGGGAGTCGTGGGCCGGTTGGTTGCCGTCGCGTTGCGGCGCTTCCTGATTAACGAACGAACCAACCAACGTTTTTTTGCTTTGGGCTGCCGCAACCGTGTAAGCTGAGCTGACTCGCGAACGAAGGTTTGCTTCGCGTTTTAGTCCCACCTCGCCGAGCGAGCGGGGAGCGGCAGGGCCGGCGCGGTATAAGAAGGGTGCGGTTTGCGGGAGAGCAAACCAACCCGTCCCTGCGGGGGGTGAAAGGCGACTCGTTGATGATCGTTGAGTGACTGACGTGTCGCGCCGACACCCGTGAAACCGAACACGTTTGCCATGGTGCGAGCGATGTCCCGCCCCTACTTCGGGCGGGCTCGCGCGCCAATTTTTGGAAGGCCCTGTCTAATGGGGCCTACGTGACACCAAAACATTAGTCTCTGCTTTAGGTCCCGTCGCCGCCGTAAGAATTCACAAAACCTCTATCAATTCCACCCCTCGCACATGCGGTTCTTCGAGGACCAGCGGCCCCCAAAGGGTGGGACCAGCGGCCCCCAAAGGGTGGATCCGGTGGTGGTGGAGCACCCCAGGCCGGACGCTCGCCTGGGTCCTCGACTACACCGTCACCGGCAACAACCCGTTGCTGATGATGCCTCTTCGGCAGAGTCTACGCTACCCGGACCATCAGTGGGTGTTGCGCCACTCTGCTCGCTCTTCCTTGACGTCTTCCTCATTGAGGTCTTCGTCCCCTTCACCCCGCTACTCCCGTACTCCATGCCGTCGCCGCACTTCTCCGCTCTCGTCGCCCCGGTGAAGGACAAGTACGAGAAGGCCCTCCGTCGCAGCAGGCGCGCAGGCACTCTAGCGGCATTGCAATTAGGGGGCAACGCGATCCATCACCTCCTCGTGGCCGCCTGGAACTCGTCGGGGCCTAGCGCCAGGTGAAGAAGGAGTGGACGCCACCGAAGGAGTACAAGGTGGCCACCCTCCAACTGAAGATGGACGAGGACCCGGAGGAGATCTCGGGCCAGCGCATCGCTGAGCGCGCCTCCTTCGAGGCCATGCCGCCAGGGAAGGACGCATTCGCCAAAGCTTGGTCCACGGAGGAGTACTGGCTCGAGCAGGCTGAGCGAGCGCGCCGCCTCGACCTGTTCATCAACCTAGAGGGCGATGAGATGTGCCAGGCTGCTCGCGATGGCGCGGTGATCTGGACAAGGGCTACGGCACCATGCCGCCACCGAAGCAGGAGCCCAGCGACGATGATGATGACTACGTGGCGGCAATGTACCGTCGCCTTGGACTAGACGGCCTTGGCCAGGGCCGCCACTGGATTAGAGGTTTTTTCCAACTTCTGTATATACATGTTTGAACTGCTGTGAAATCGAGCGTGTTTTCGTATTTTCAAGAAATTTCGAATGTTTAAATTTTTCGTATGGGGGTACCCTATCGTGAACGAATCCGGCATCCCCCATACGGTCCAAAATCAAGCCACGTCGGACGCGTATGGGAGGACGAGTGGAGATGCTCTTATCCTTAGAAAATAAATGTATCCCGATCGGGCTCCTCCAATGATAAGTGCATGTGTTATACAACACAACACTTCTTACTAATCCCAAAAGAATTTGAAACATAACGAAATTTTATTCAAATTGAGGTACATTTACATAGTTTGATTAAAATAAACTTAACTAAAAAAACTCGGTGCTTGCAACGCCTAAAAAGTGCCCACCTAGCGCGCCTCCTCCAGCACCGCTGGTACGCCTCATCATTAGCGGCGCGGCTAGGAGCGCCACGATAGTGGGTGGTAGCCACACTCGGCCAGGACGTAGTCGACGTCGAGGCTGCCCTAGTAGGCGTGATGTCCTTCGCAGTTTCAAGGCAACCCTCCACCGCCAATGGCTCTGCAGCCTCATGTCCCCTAGGCAGCGCCAGAGTTACCTCGCCTCCAACGAGTAGGTTGTTCCTATGTAGCATAGTCAACTCATCAAGAGTGAGGTTGGTTGACCTCACGGCGTGCTTGCCGCTGCTCCTGTTGTCGTCGGTTGTAACACCCCATCCACTGGGCCCGGGGGTGTCACTCCGCGCTGGCGAAAAGCTTGTCTCAAGAAATGGCAAGTTTGCGCTTGGCTTTTACCAATTCCAGCCAGCAAGCACCATCAGTAAGTCATCCCATAACGCCAGCTTGTGGTACCTTGGCATATGGTTCAATAAGATCCCAGTTTTTACTGTTGTGTGGGTTGCTAATAGGGATGAGCCCATCACCCACCCCAACCTCAACCTAACACAGCTCAAGATCTCAAGTGATATGGCAATCTTGTCATCGTAGTAAACCATTCCATCTACACTGAATCTTTAGTTTGGTCCACCCACATTGTCAACAGTAGCATCAGTGTTGCCCTTCTCTGAACAGAAGATGTTGTGGCAGAGCTTCGACTACCCAACAGATGTTTGGTTTCCCGGTGCCAAGTTGGGTCGGAACAAGGTCACTAGATTAAATCGCCAGGGAATCTCAAGAAAGAGCCTCGTTGATCCAGGCAGCGGCTCATATAGCATTGAACTAGAGGACACTAGTGGGTTCATCCTCAAGCGCCGCTACAACCCCTTGATACATTGTAAATGTATCTATAATTTTTGATGTTGCATGCTTGGTTTTATCCACTTTCTTGTGTTTTGTTCCAACTTTGGAGTGTTTTTATTATGATTTTTTGGACTAACCTATTAACAAGAGCCACAGTGCCAGCTGCCTGTTTTCTGTTGTTTTTGGTTCCAGAAAAGTCAGAAATGAATATTCTCGGAATTGGACGGGACAAAAGCCAAAGTGCCTATTTTTCCGGAAAGGATCAAGTGCCAGAATACGAGACGGAGAAGGGTTGGGGGCCGGCCACACCACCTGGCCACGCGGCCAGGCTTGGCCCGCGCCAGGGGGTGGTCTGGCCGACCCCAGCACCCCCTCGGCCTCTTCTTCCGCCTATAAGTTGCCCTCGGGACAAAAACCCTAGGTACCCGATCAAAAATCCACGAAAGAGTCTGTAGCCGCCGTCGTCTCTGTCCCTAGATCGGGGGGATCCGAAGCTCTTCCTGGCACCCTGCCAGAGAGGGGAATTCACCCTGAAGGCCTTCTTCATCACCATGCAAGCCTCCGGTGTGATGCGTGAATAGTTCATCCTTGGACTACGCATCCATGTAGTAGCTAGATGGCTGGTTTCTCCTCCTTTGTGCTTTCATGTTTAGATCTTGTGAGCTCCGTTCATGATCAAGATCATCTATTTGTAATTCATACATGTTGTGTTTGCGGGGATCCGATGATATTGAGATGCTATTTCAGATTGATTATTGATTCTATCATGTCTTTGTTATTTGAGATCTTGCATGTTTTCCGTTGTTAGTAGCTATTTTGGCCAAGTAGATGCTACCAACTCCAAGAGTTAGTATTTATGCTCGATAGTGGGTTCATGCCTCTGGTAATCCGGGGAAGTGACAGAAATCTCTAAGGTACTAGATGTGCTGTTGCTACTAGGGAGAAAACAACGATCCTTTGTTTATAGAACAATTGTATTGTTTACTTTACACGCAGTTCGTAAAGCAATAATCTGTTGCTTGCAACTTAATACTGGAGGGGGTTCGGATGATAACCTGAAGGTGGATTATTAGTCATAGATGCAGTTGGATGGCGGTCTATGTATTATGTTGTAATGCCCAATCAAGTCTCAAAGAAGTCAAGATGATTAGTATATGCATGTATTGCTTTCTCGGTGTTTGTCAATTGCCCCGCTGTAATTTGTTCACCCAGCATGTTATCTATCTAAGGAGAGCCACCTCTAGTGAACTATGGATCCCGGTCCTTTACTTTACATACAATCTATAAACTGTTTCTGCTTTGTGTTTTCTTTCTGCAAACTTTTACTTATTTCCATTCGATACGTTTAATCCTTTGTTTTCCGCAAACACGGTGAGATGGATAACCTCATCGCAAGTTGGGGACAAAGTTATGTGGTTGTGTTGTGCAGGTCTCCACGTTGCTACTAGCACCGGTAGTGCGCCCTCCCAAAGCTCAGCTAGTAACACCTTTGAGGTGTTTCCTTCCTCCTACTGGTTCGATTAAACCTTGGTTTCATAACTGAGGGAAACTAGCTGCTGTGCTCATCATACCTTCCTCTTGGGGTTCCCAACGAGCTCTACATCAACACCGCCATCAAGCATTTTTCTGGGCGCCGTGCATTGAGCCATCACCCCTCGGTAGTGTACTAGCGCTATGCATCCTCCAGAGCATCAGCATTGAATCTCGTGCCATTACTCAATTCAATGCTAGATATGGATCCTCGGACCAAAGGTTTATTTAACATAACATATGTTGATAATGACCAAGAGGAGTACTACATGTATACTTTACAGGATGAATCATTGTCTTCCGTATTTGCCTCATTAGACATCTCTGGTCAGATAAAGCTGAATGTTTGGTCACAAGCCAACCAGTCATGGCAAACCATATTTTCCCAACCTGACGATCCATGCAATCCACCTGCTTCCTGTGGACCTTTCACGGTCTGCAGTGGCAAGCCACATCCATCCTGTGACTGTATGGAGAGCTTCTCTCAGAAATCACCACAAGATTGGGAGTTTGAGGATCGAACAAGAGGATGCATCAGAAATACACCGTTACATTGCACCAGTGACAAAAACATCACAAGTTCAACTGACATATTCCACCCCATTACTCCAGTTAAATTGCCCTATAACCCGCAAATCATAGCTGTTGCTACCAGTCAGAGTAAATGCGTAGAAGCTTGTCTCAGTTCCTGCTCATGTACTGCTTATTCATATAGCAGTAGAATATGTTCTGTATGGAATGGAGAATTATTTAGTGTAATTCTAGTCAATGGGAAAAGTTCTGGAAATGTTCTTTACCTTCGCCTTGCCGCCAAAGATTTGCTGCCAAGTTTGAGAAAAAACAAAACAAAACATTGGAGTTGTTACTGCTGCAAGCATTGTTGGTTTTGGATCACTAATGCTCGTTCTATTGTTACTGATTTGGAAGAACAAATTCAAGTGGTGTGTTTTTTCTTTATGTGGCAATCAAAGTAGTGCTGGTGGGATTATAGCCTTCAGATACACTGATTTAGTCAGTGCTACTAAAAGCTTCTTAGAAAAGCTGGGAGGATGTGCTTCTGGTTCTGTGTACAAGGGAGTGTTAAGTGACTCGAAGATTACTATAGCAGTGAAAAAGCTCGATGGTGCGAGTCAAGGAGAGAAGCAATTCAGGGCCGAGGTGAGCTCATTTGGACTTATCCAACATCTTAACCTAGTCAAGTTGATTGGTTTCTGTTGCGAAGGTGATCACATATTACTTGTGTATGAACACATGTTAAATGGGTCCCTTGGTGGTCATCTATTTAAGAAGAGTTATAATGCTGCTTTCCTAAGCTGGAGCACGAGATATCAGATAACCCTAGGAGTTGCCAGAGGATTGTCCTACTTGCATCAGAGTTGTCAGAAATGCATCATACATTGTGATATCAAACCAGAAAACATACTTGTGGACTCATCATATGTTCCTAAAGTTGCAGATTTTGGATTGGCAACCTTTGTGGGAAGGGATTTTAGCCGAATTCTGACTTCATTTCGAGGAATTGCAGGTTATATTGCCCCAGAGTGGCTTAGCGGAGTTCCTATCACACCAAAAATCGATGTTTACAGCTTCGGCATGGTGTTATTGGAAATTATATCACGAAGGAGGAATTCCTCAGCTGGAACATCACACGATGCTAGCAGCAGCAGCAGTTACAAGCATGATGAATATTTCCCTATGCAAGCCATCAACAAGCTTCACAGTGGAGATGTGCGGAGTTTGGTGGATCCACAGTTACATAGTGACTTTAGTTTGGAAGAAGTTGAAAGAGTTTGCAAAGTTGCATGTTGGTGCATCCAAGATAGTGAGTTTGATCGGCCCACGATGGGTGAAATTGTCCGGGTTCTCGAGGGTCTTAGGGAGATCGATATGCCCCCTATGCCAAGATTCCTGGAAGCTACAATGGAACAATCTGGTGCTGCAACTTCATGTAACAATCTAGTGCTGCAACTTTAGTTTCTACAAATTTGGAAGTTGTAACAATGTACACCGGGAGGAATAAGGGAAGGCAAAGGTTGTAGTTGCTAATTATATTGTCTCTTATTTAGTGCCAATTGTGGTAAGCAAGCATTGTAATAAAATATGGCAGAACTAGGAATATGTGTATGTTTTGCTAAAATTGTTGCAGCCTCTAGCCTTCAGCCTCAGTACAAGGGCCTCCAGCCTTCGATTGCTGCCTGCTTTGCTAAAATTGTTGCAGGCGAAGGCGACGAGGCGGTCGAGGCTGCCATGGGCAAGCGCGTCCGGCAGGAAGCGGGCCTCCACCAGCTGCCCGCGCTCCAGGTCGAATCGAGGGAAGCAGGCCTCCAGTGGCAGGCCAGCGGTGAGCGGCGCGGCTAGGGGCGGCGCTATGGAGCTAGCTGGCTCTAGCGGTGCAGCCAGGGGCGGCCAACGGGCGCGGCCTGCGGGAGAGCTCGCGCACGAGGAAGAGGAAGATATGAAAAAAGGGAAAAATGTGGGCAGGTGGTGGGACCCGCGAATACAGGTCGATTTTAGGGTGTCCATTGCTTCTAGGTATGTTTTGGACCCTGAAACATGTTTTCCGTAGACTGTAAACACGTTTTATAGTTTGTAATTTTAGACTACGTTAGAGCATCTCCACTCGGGTTCCAGTCGGGCCGTTCCCAGGGCATTTTTTTTGTCTGGACAATGAAAATTGGCCCAGTCGCGTTTCCAAGACGCCGGTTTCGTCCGGATTTGGCCCAAAATACGTCGGAAGATCCCAGACCATTCCCGAGACGCTGGGAACGCGCTGGGAATGCCGAACGAAGCGAATTCGACGGAAAAAGAAAGATTCGGCGCGTGGACCCGCCCAGTCAGCGACTAAAGGCCGATCGTCGTCATCCTTCCGTCTCGGTTCTCGCGTCGGCGACGCGCTAGCGCCGCCTCGACTTCCTATCTTTTTCCCTTTTCCCGCCACGCCGCTACACCCCTTCCTTCTTCGCCGCTCGCCCTCGGCCTATAAAACACGGCTCCGTCGTCGGTTCACAACACACTGCCCCCCACCCCACTCTACCACGAACTCCGACGAAAAGGAGCACTCACTCGGTGAAGACGATGGCCGAAAGCGGCGCCTTCGGCCGGCGGACGCTCCAGCCCTAGGAGGCGCGGATGCTCCGTGACGCCGGCTACATGGCGTCGCCGGACATCCGCTGCCCGCACGGGTGGAAGCTTAGCGCCGGTGGCGTGCCAGTGCCGCCGGTCCCCGAAGGCGACGAACTGGTCGAAGCGATCCAGGCTGCCATAGCGGCAATGCCGGATCCCGAGCTCGCCGAAGACGCCGGCAGCCTCGTGCATTGGGAACAGTTCTTCGCCCAACGCCGGCTCGCCGAACTCGCCGCCCACCAAGGACCTCCAGGCTCACCGCCGAAGCACAACAACGCGGCGGGCCGCCGCCGCTGGTGGAGTGCGCCTGGCCAGACGCTCGACGCCGTTCTCGAGCACATCCACGGCGGCAACAACCCTCGCCTCGGTCTTTTTTAGTTTTTTTTAGCCTAAATGAAGCCAGAATTCGGGTGTCCGCCCGAATTCGAGGTAATATGTATGAATCGACAATCTATTAATGAAATCCGCCTATATTCGTCCAAAGTTCACCTAGTTTTGTTAAAATTTATCTAAACCTAGAAACTCGGCCTGCGAACGCGAGCGGAAAATTGGCCGTTCCCAGGTCGAAAACTTTCTTCGTCCAACACTATTTAGCTCTGAAATTTTGGGAACGGCCAACGAGTGGAGATTGTGTTGGAGATGCTCCTACAGGGTCCAATAGTTTTGGCTCGTGCCTCACAACACCCAGATAGATATGGGGGATAAGATCATTCCCCACTCGATTTGCGGATAGACTTGATCTGCCCTGGAGAAGGAGAGATCTAAGGACAACTCTCTCTGGTGGCGGTGACGGCGACGGCGGCGGTGGCGGTGGCGACTCCCTAACCCCCGGCCATTTCCGCACCATGGATGAGGAGGCTATGGCGGCAGCGGCGGCGGCGGCGGCGGCTGCGAGCCTCCTGACGGAAGACCTCATCGTGGAGATCCTGTCCCGCCTCCCCGTCAGGTCAGTCCACCGCTTCAAATGCGTCTGCAAGCTCTGGCGCGACCTCATCGCCCAGCCGGTCCACCGCAAAAAGCTGCCCCAAAGCCTCGCCGGCTTCCTCTACTCCACCTACCCCGGCGGCTACCGCCACCACTTGGCCGGTGTCTCGGCGGCCACGGCCGTCGATTCCGTCGACGCTTCCCTAGCTTTCCTGCGCCCTATGAATTACACCATGATCCGCCTGTTGGACACCTGCAACGGCCTCCTCCTCTGCTCCTGCTACCACAACTGCAACGGCCTCCTCCCCTGCTCCTGCTACCACAACAACAACAGCAGGGAGGAACGTCTCGTCGTCTGCAATCCGGCAACCCAGAGGTGGACCGAGCTGCCCCCTACTCCGCAGCCAACCACAGATTGCTATGCCCGCCTGGCTTTCGATCCGGCAGTGAGCCCATCCCATTTCCACGTCCTTGGTTTCGAGCGCACTGCCAAGGAATGTCATCTCACAGGAGTGAGCGTCTACTCATCCAGAACCGGAGCCTGGACTCATAGTGATACTAGCTTGGTTGACAAAATCGTGCCCATCTCTGGAAGTGTCTTCGCTGGCGGTATGCTGTTCCTGCCAGGCCACCTGTGCAAGGACAGCCGCCGCGACTCCTTCATGGACGAGGACAACTTTGTGCTGGTGGTTGTGGACATGGAGTGCAAGGCATGGAAGACGGTCAGCGGACCACGCGGTCTCTACGCCGGTGGAATCGGATGGTCACAAGGGTGTTTGCACTATCCTACTAGATCTTTTACTCATGTCACCGTGCGCGACGACGACGATGAGGATACACTCCTCCAAGCTAGCGAGGTTGCAGTCTGGTGCCTTAAGGATTATAATAGTCAGGAATGGGTCCTAAAGCATAGTCTCAGGATCGATAAGCTGCTGGACGTAGCTGAGATGGAGTACTCCGTGGCTGGGATCCATCCGGACTGCGATACCCTCTTCTTTGTTACTAGGGGTGCTCATGATGGCGATTCATGGGATGCTTCTTCCTTGGCATCATGGGATATGCGGCGTCTGGAGTTCACTACTCTCCTTGACCTTGAGAAAGACAGTATGGCGACATATCTACCTTATGTTCCTACATTCTCGGAGTTGATATTAGCAGATGGAGATGTGCGCACTAGCTAGTGTTACCTTCAGTTCGATTCATGCTTCCATCGGCTATTCTGTACCTATGCTGCATAATATATGTATTTATCTGGACATGCACTTCTTCATTAATCTACTTGAAATGAATTGTGGCATTCAACTTGTTCCGTGGGGCTATCTAAATTGTACTGTGATCCAGCTTACCTGGCCATAAAATTTCATGATTGTGTTTGTCCTGAATCCTAATATTAGTGAGTGCCACTCATGAACTTGTTTTTTCTTATTATGTTTGTTTGCTCTAGTTGATGTATCTGGTCTTGTGTGGTTGATGAATTCAGTATTGTTCCGGTTGATGAGTTCATCAATTAATGGCATAATGATGAAAAAGAATGCAAAATTTTACTGCTTTGTCTTCCGCTGGGTCTACACACTGTACGTGATGTACCGTTGCTCCCTCTCCACCGAGGAATAACCTTCGCCGGAGGCTGCGCCGTCGCTCCCTCTCTGTCGCCACTCCTCAAGGGTTCAGGTGGTAGGGACACCGCCACTGACAGAGCACAAGTGGGTTGGGGTTCCCGTTTGTGCTCATGTTGCAGGCGCTCCCTCCTCACGGCTAGGGTTCTTGTGGCCGTGACACTGCCACAAGCAGAGCAGAAGTATCAAGGGTGTTCAGGCCTTTCAGGCCGCTCTTTGTTTTAGTATATGGACTTTCCTACACATAGTTACACAGCCCCTTCATCTTCATCGTATATGCAGCCTGCAGGCAGAGCATAATTTGAAACTATAATTACACTGCCCTTAATTTTTTTGGTTTTTTGTATTAGAGCAGGGACTTTCCTACGATCATCACTTTGCAATTTGGACCTACAGTTCTCTTGTAGTCTTCTTTTTCATTCCAGATTATCTATGGAATCTTTAATGTCTTTTAATCTGCTACTGTCCACACTGCACAATCTGGCTGAGTATACTGCCTTATTGGTTTCAGCAATTTTAATCGCATGATCTTGTAGCCTATGGGATAAAATAAATCTTGCTGGTCTTCATGGAGAGTGTTGTTAATTTATTATGGTATCTTATGTTTATTTGTTGGATTTGCCGCTGATTCTAGACATGCAAAGACATTCAACGACTTCCTCAAGCTGAGCCACAGTCCCACGATTCATATTTCTTCTCTTCCTCTTCGATCTCTCCTGGGACCGTTCTTATTTTGAGTGTTGAATCACATGACCTCATCCCATCAATAGTTCTTCTAGCTATTTACATGACCAAGATGTCGTGTTCCCTTGCAGTATCTATTTTTTCTTCAATTCTTCATATGCTGCATTGGTAGAACCAACTGATCCATCCCAGTTCCTGTATTTGAATTTGAGAAATTCTATTTTCAAAGCAGAGTTGCAGTTGATACTTAATGTAAGAAAAGAAAGAGAAAGGGACTATGGGATACTTAGTTTTCAATGTGATAAGTAAAATATTGATTGCTGCCATATAACACATTTTGTATTCAACTATTTATATGGCACATTCATTTACTAAAAAAATTATTGACCTTTTTTCCACAGTTGTAAGCTTTGCTTTTGTAATGAAAATGGTGTTTTTCATCTATAAACATGAGTGCGGGATCAGCTTCCTTATTCTTAAAATAATCATGCGCTTCTGTGAAGAACATGCATTATGCTACTGGATCCTCAGTGGGACTATGGGATACTTAGTTTTCAATGTGATAAGTAAAATATTGATTGCTCCCACACATTTTGTATCGAACAATTTATATGGTACATTCATTTACTAAAAAAGTCGTTGACCTTTTTTTCACAGTTGTAAGCTTTGCTTTTGTAATGAAAATGGTGTTTTTATCTATCAACATGAGTGCAGGATCAGCTTCCTTATATTCTTAAAATAATCATGCCCTTCTGTGAAGAACATTATGCTACTGAATCCTGAGTGCGGAAGCGTGTCGCTGTGAAGTACTTATCCGTGAATGATACATCCTCCTCATGTCTTTTGACGCCACATGAAAGTAGCAACCTATTCATCACCAAAGCCTCTCCACCCTGCCCCATCATGGGCCTTCTTCACCATGCACCGGCAGTCCCCTAAGCATCCAAACAAGTGTTTTGTTGGTCCATAAATCTTGAATATAGGCAGCGGTGAGTACAATTGTTTTTTTCTAACAAATAGGTGCAAACGAGTCAATGTTACACTTGTTATGGACCTTATGGTCCCCTTACCCTTTGTATTATACAGCTGATAAATCTAAACGTGGGAATTTGTTGCTGCTGGCATATTGCTGAGTGACTTTAACCAAGGAAAGCTGATATAACAGTTGGCGAGTAGCAAGTCTTTTTGAACTTAATGCCTAAAAAAACACCGGCACGGGGAAATAAAGTCGCATATTGTTTTTCTAGATTTGTTGCTGAGCAACTAATCCGTGAACCTTTCTTCTCTCTCTCTCCTTTTTTTAATATTTCTTCTCTTTCTTTTTAGTGCTCATCATGTTTGTTTCAGACACTGCTGTCGAGGACTTCATTTTTTCCATACATGTTTGTGAACTTTGCCAATTACATTGCTGTGTATATGCATCTATGGCTAGGGATGGCAATAGGTATCCATGACCCGTGTATCCGTCGGGTAAAAACCTATTAGAGGTACGGATATGGGACAAAAAATTACCCATGGGTATGTAAATGGGAAAACTCCATACTTATCGGGTAGAGTGGGTACGGGTATGGTATTATAGAACCCATCGGGTATGACGATAATTTTTCTTACCTGCTTGCCAGTATTACGGCATAAACTACCTGTTTGCTGCACCTGCTTTTGCCACCTCATATGTACCAAAGAAAATATGGAATGATGGGAAAAAAAAGGTTATGTCACATTGACGAATGATGGCAGAGAAATACATTTCATATCATTAATTTTGAATCTTTCTCTTAATTCATTTTTTTAAGAGGCAAAATCTTTGCCTGCTATATTGATAAAGAAAGGGAGCAGTTTAGGTTACAACTTTAAGCAATAAGACAGAAGCCGACTGCCCGTGGGTGAACCCTGCCATGATTACATGATATTCTGGACCAAACTAGCCAATGCTTTGTGCCAGCGGCTCCCCAAACCCCAGCCTCATCCTTGATGTGAGTGAGCTTTCTCTCAATTCAGAAGTATAATCCTTTCACTTTCCTATCAGGGATACATTTATCTGTTTATTCAATCTGTTGGGGCTTAGAGCAAGTAGAAGAAGAATGCGCCTGCTTCCAGACAGGTAGAAGATGGATTTGTTGACAGTACACTTTGAAACGACTAGATTGTTGTTGTTATGAACTATTCTGGGTAGAGACATTCGAGGCGGTTTTTCTGCGACAAAAGGGCACATCCATGTACAGGACTTCGTACCACTTCACTTTTGAGTTGACTGCCGTTGGAGGACGAGAACAAGTGAAATGTATGTACGTATTGTGAGGCAATGTGATGCACTCAGCTTGTGAAAAGCTGAGGTCATTGTCATAGATGTACCGGGTATGAAATAATGAACCATGTTTTGCCACTGCTGTAAACTTTAAGTTGATGTGCAACTTGGCCGACTTAGCGAACCGAGAAACTAGCGGTCATTGTCATGTAGAAATTCCAACTCTGATTTGATGAAATCCCCTGCCGTGTTCTAGTGGTTGAATCTTGAATGTGGTTGAATATGCTTGCAGCAATCCAGTCTTGTCAGATGCCACTTGTGCCTGTGACAAGCAGCACCTCGTGTAAATTTCGGTAATTTGACATTGCCATGTATAGAGAATGTGAATACTACCGCTAGATGGGGCAGAAAAGTAAACATTTTTGTCTGAGTATTTTCTTCAAATTTCAGCTATGCTGTTCTGGGTCTGTGATAATATGATACTCCTTCTATTTCAAAATATAAGATGTTTTATCTTTTGTGAAACAGATGTTTCTAAACCCCTTTTGTCATGACCCGTGCATTACCAGCGGGCAGCAGCACCGAAGGAAACGGCGTCGACAAACACGCTACTTAACCCCTATCTCCTTTCCCTGAACCTTATCGCTGTATTTCTTCTCTCTGAACTTTGTCCTTGAATCTCTTCCCTCCCCTCTCAAATTTGTACCCAGGTATCCCTTATCTAGTGGTTCTGAGAGTGAATTGACAAAGGAAATAGTCGGGCATTACACCTTTCAGCATGTAGGTTCACTCCGAACCTACACACAAAGGCTTAGATATGTTAGTTTCACAAAAGGTAAAACATCTAACCTGCATACATTGCACTAGGAATCGGAAGCCGATTTGTTGCTTCCCAACGGACCAGCGTTTAGCGGTAGGATTAGAAGCACCTTGACCGTTCGATTTTCAACTAGACCTGGTTTCTTTCCGTGATTACAGGGAACGCGAACGCATGCTGTAACTGCTCACATAATGCACGCCTAGGTATAATCTCTCTTTCCTTTCTTTTTCGTAACTGCTCCCGTAATGCAGGTCTAGAATAGCGTAAATCTCTCCTGCCTTTCTTCTTCCTCAGACTTGCTTCTTCCATAGAAGCAGGGAGAATGAACACATGAGATTGAGTTCGATGGAAAGTTTGCTTGAACTGTGAAGCGTGATTTTTTATGCAAGAAGGATTAACAATGGTAGCTTTGTAATTTAGGATGATACTATAATTTATTTTTGGCTTTGGAAGCAATTAAATTGGTATTAGGAAGCATACATGTGACACTAGGAGACAGTCCATGGCATGAGAGCCGAAGCAACGTTCTATTTTCCGAAGCACATCCATTGGTTGCAAGAAGCGTACAGATGCTCCCTCAGAAGCATTGTTATTTTATGTTGCAATGTTCTTTTAGAAACGAAGCAGAAAAGAGATTTGGGTTATGAAGCATCATGGGGCTAGCAGTAAAGGCCGCAGCGGCCAGCGACATGGCGCACCAATCTCATCGGAAAAGGCCGTGTTCTTGAGCTTGATGCGTTCGCCATGGTCGAGACCCACAGCTAACCATGGACTGCACCGTGCTTCCTTGCCGTGATGCGGTACATGTCAGGCTGCTTCGCAGCCGTGCGGCGTGCGCCGATGTGGTTGTTTGTGCTCCGTTCCTCTCCTTGGTCGTCCAAGAGGGCCCTTGCACGAGGTTTGGGCCACAGACCATGCAACATCGATGAGCGCCGCAAGAAGCTTCAACGGCATTGGCCAATGCCAAGGGCTGGACACGAAAGCACCGACGAGCAGAAACCGGGGAGGGTTGACCATAGTGGCGGCGACGACATTAGGGATCGCTAGGAGCAAATGCGGATGTGGTGCCGGTCATTATATAGCCCAACCACAAGACGTTCGATGCGTTGCTCCGAATAAATGACCAGATCTTACTACGGTGTTTCCTTCTAGATCGGACCACGATAGTTAGTATTTACCTAATAGATTTGTGGATGTTTTACACGTGAATTCCCTCAGTCTCTTCCCTCCTTAATTCCCATTCCAACCAACCAATCAAGGGATTAAAAGCCTCACCACCCTAAACTCCCATTCCCCAAGTTAAACTCCCTCCAACCAAACATGTTGAAAGTGTCTTATTGGTTACTAGAAAATTTGTCCATCTGTTGCAGAAAGAGCCACATAATTCTTTTATGTTAGCGGTAGAACTGCTAAATTTATTGGATAGATAGAAGGTTGGTCCAGTTTATGAGGGAAAGAACTACTAAATTTATTGAATAGATAGAAGGTTAGTCGAGTTTCCGAGGAAAACTGGACCCAAAAACCATACAATAGATGTCTTCGAGCTAACAATAGGGGATGAGCCCACGCCACCCACACCACTAACCTAGGAGCCTAGCCACGCCATAAAATTGCCGGTCACCGGCCACTTGCCCAGCAGCGCTGCCACATAGGCAATCGCTGTCACAGCCGCGCCGTAACATTGCCGGTTGCCGGCCCGCATTGCTACTCAGCTGCACTACAGTATGGCCGGTCGCCGGCCCCCATTGCTACTCAACCGCGCCACAATATTGCCGGTCGCAGCCTCTTCTGCCACGTCGCAGTGTTGCCGATCGTCGGCATCCTCCACCGCGTTGCAGCATTTCTGGTCACCGGCCATATCACCATGCCACCTCCACGCCAATCACTAGTCCCCCAACCGGCATCTCCTCCAAAGACAATGCCTCCAAGGAGGGGAATGATGCGGAACATCATCATTGTCCGATCCAAAAACTGAACATAAGGTTTTCCTCAGACCAAGAACACCAAGATTGAGGAGGGGATCATGCCACCATGGCAACATCTTCAAGAAGATGATGACATCCGTAGGTGTCACCGTTGCCGGCTCTGGTTGTGCACTAGAGACAAGGTTTCACTTGGCGTAGATCCCCACACCCCATGTAGAACCGGCCAGCTTGCCGTCCCTCCACATTTTGCGAGCATCCCGCCAGACACTCACAGGCCAGCACTGCCCGAAGGTTAGGTCTAGAGGTCGAAGCCCCTATCGCTGCTAGGTCGTGCCTCAGCTGGATGCCACGGAGCCGCCACTCCTGGGAGGCAATCCCGAGAAGCAGAAACCCGCCGCGCCGCCATGGCAGAGCTGCCGCAATAGGGGAGAGAAACCTTCCGCACGGTGGTTGCGCATCTGGATGGCGGTGGCGCTGTCCTCGCAGAAGCGTGGCGGCCTCGGGCTGGCGCGGCGACCTCGGGCCAGTGGGCGGCAGTAGGACATGGAGGCGAGCATCGATGATGGCGCTGATAGCGGTTGTGCTCGACAAGTGGATGGCAACGGCAGCCATGGTGTTGTAGCGTGGCAGGGGGCTACTCAGGCCTGATCTGGGCCTTGATCTAGGCTAGTTTGGGCCTGATCCGGGCCTAACGGGCCCTACCTGCTGCGTCCGGTCGGTGACTGTCCTGGCGGTGGAGGGCGGTTCCCCTCCCGATGGTTGTGCTGACCAACTGCCACCAATGTTGTCCTTCCGCGTCTGATCCACGACCTTGCGGTGGACATTCTGTCGCGCCACGGGACCGAGTTTGAGGATGCCGGGGCGGCGGATCTAGATGGCGGGCTACATGCTTTGACTCTCCGGCGGGTGGCATGGTAGCAAGCGTTGGCAGTTTGCATCGGCCATGTGGATGGCGAGGTGAGATGTGGCGGGAGGTCCTGGCTATGTCGTTGTTGGTGGCCAAGCCCTAATCCAGATCTAGAGTCCTTGGTCCGCTATGGTGCATTCCCCGTCGGGGCGTTCTTTTGACGTGGTGGATGGGAGTGGTCGAGCAAAAGCTCTGTGCCTCGGCACCAGTGGTGGTGTCACCTTTGGGTGTCACATTCCTTTTGGAGCGCCGCTTTGACCTTTCTCCCTCCTACCAACACTCAAGGTGAAAGCCTACATCCTCCTCGGGCGGGCGCGGCGGCGGTGGCGTGTGGCGTCGTGACCCTTCTTGAGGGCATCGTCGTTGAGTGAGGGTGTCGGCCTGGCACGATATGGCGGGTCTCCTAAGCTTCTTCTCGGCGATTCGCTGAAGGTGTTTAGTGGCGTTTTTAGCGTTTTCAGTGACTTTTGTCGTGTCTCTTATATTTGTATGTTCAGCTTTTGAGGGCTTCCTCAACACCCTGTATCGTTTGCCCGTATGGCTATATCAAAAGCCTGATTCGAGGAGAGGAGAGGATGGAGCTCGGAGCGCTGGTCCTCCGCATCATGGCCAGGCTCTCAATCTATGAGGATAGCGACGGGCTAGGGGACGGAGAGTAGAACAGTTCTCCTCCCGCTGCTTTTGCGAGCCGATCAATGGCTGCTGGTGGTGGTGAGCACTTCTCTTCAATTCTCTTCTATTGCAAACAATCTTGACTTGCACGGTAGGTGGAGTGAGTTTCTTGTCCGGTCACACTTGGGACGAGCAGCACATTACGTTATGCCTTGTTTTCACTTTTAGTTACATGAGGAGATAAAAAGGCTCCCTAGTTGCCGCTTGTTTACTGTTTAGGAGTGACTCGGATTGTTGCCAAATTACGCAGCTGCGTGTTGTGGTGAACAAACATCAGAATGTTGATTTTTTGTTTCCACTTTCGTAGAAAAAATTGTTGCTTATTACTTGATGTTTCTTTGTCTTGCCATTTTTCCCATTTTGCCAATATAAAGAGGATGCATCCTGTTCTAGTGGAATGCCATAAAGAAGTTTGGCAATTAGGTTCCTTAGTTGCTTTCTTTCTGACCTTCCGTAGGACAACCATTCCCATTTTCGTAGGACACAAGACCGAGTGTGCTGCGTTTTTTTAGAAAAAGCGACTGTCTCCACATTGACACATGCATTGTATCAATGGAAGATGAAAGGATAAAGTTGCTAACCTCAATCTAGAAGGAAATTGTTGAATATGATTCGAATCCTATGTACGGACTACAACGTGCTCAAATATTTCGTGGTTTTTTCCCGCAAGTGTTTCCACGTAAAATCTATGTTCTTTTTCTTTGTTTGGTCTACTTTTTCTGCGTGATTGTGTAACAGAAAGAAAGGGAAGAAAGCTTAGGTGTGGCTCAGACGCTTCATATCATGTTTGTTTCGTGTGAACTCAAGTGGCATCATACTCTCACGCATTTCATCGAACACCCCTTATGCATAGAAGGAAAAAAAGCAACATACACCACTTGTGCATGAGGAAAAAAAACTAACTAGCTCACACACAAACATGTGGAGCTGAGGGACATATATACAGGAACATTGACATGTAGTTCTGGTTCATACCACGAACCGGAACTAGGCGAAACCCTTTTAGTCCCGGTTCGTGGTACGAACCGGTACTGAAGGTCCCATTCGGACTATGACTGATCGTTGGATAGCTTCGAAACGGAAGTCCTGTTTTCTACTAGTGACAGTTGCGTGTGGTCGATTGAATAGACCTAGTGAGAGTGATTGGGGAAGCAGTCCATTCCCCTTTCATCGAGCAAGGAGACCTTGGTCTAATGGGCACTCTGAGGAACAGTTCCATAGCTTGTCCGTGTACTCTATATCGGCACTACTAACCACCATCCCTTTTGGTCAATTTGTGCTTTTCTTTTTAGTTATTATATATGTATTTTAAGTTTGACTACTTTATAATGGCTACCACTATCCTTTTTATCGTCATGTTATCATGGCAAAGCTCAGTGTCATTTCGCACGTAGTGATGGTCGGATGGTGCGCAACGGAAAGTATTGGTGGACAAAGTAGTGGTTAACGGTGGGTGGTTCCAGCACCAAGATTTGAAAGATTTCCTTGGCCTAACATTTGACGTTTGGATGGAAGAGAGACATGGTGGATTGACCAAGAAATAACAGCGGAGAGGGTGATCAAATTTGTGGTGATCCAGTTAATTAACTACGTTCAGCTGCTCAACCTGTACGTATACACCACCATTCAAGCGGGAGCAGCAACCTGCCAATGCCATGGCAATCCAACACGGGCTCTTCCTCCTGTCTCTGTGCCTGCTGCTACTCCTATGCGTGGCCAAGGCAACCACCATCCACCAAGGAGAAGCGCAAGCTCAAGCACATGCGCTCCTCCAATGGAAGTCCACGCTGCTCAACTCCACCTCCCTATCCTCATGGTCGCACGCCAACCCGACCTGCTCATGGTTCGGTGTCACCTGTGGCGTTTCCGGCCATGTCACCGACCTCGACGTCTCAGGCCGCAGCCTCCATGGCACACTTGACGCCTTGTGCTCCTCCAAGCTAAGCAGCCTCATCACGCTCTGCTTAGACAACAACGACCTCGTCGGCACCATCCCGGTAAACATCTCCATATTTCCAAGCCTCAACTTTCTGGACTTGAGCAGCAACAATCTTGTCGGTCCAATCCCCTACCAACTCGGAGAACTCCGGCATCTAGTGTACCTTGATCTGTCAAGCAATAGGTTGTCTGGAACGGTACCATGGTCCCTTTCGACTCTCACAATACTCCGGTCCCTAAGACTTGGACAGAACAACCTTAGCGGTGAGATCCCAGAGGAGCTCGGGTTGATGCACGGTCTGGACCAGCTTGAACTGAACAACAACTCCCTCAGTGGACCCGTCCCGGCATCACTCGGGCAGCTCCAGATGCTAGAATGGCTGGACTTAAGCGACAACGATTTGGGTTCAACTCTTCCTCCTGAGCTAGGCAACCTTACTAGGCTCTCCTACATGGACCTGTCCTTCAACAAGCTACATGGAGGTTTGCCAGGAGCCTTCTCCAGGATGAGCAAGATGGGTTTGTTTATGGCCGGAAACAACGATCTCAGCAGCAGCATCCCACTAGAACTCTTCACAAACTGGACCAGCATATCAAGTTTCAACATAGCAAACAACTCCTTCACAGGAAGCATCCCACCGGAGATCGGTCGATGGAAATATCTGGTCGAGCTGTTCCTCTCAGGCAATAGTTTCATCGGCATGATCCCTATCGAGCTAGGAAGCTTGGTAGTCTTGGATACGTTGGACTTGGCCAGTAATCAACTTAACGACGTCATACCATCAGATATTGGCAACTTGCCTTTCTTAGGATTCCTGGACCTTAGCTCCAACCACTTGGAGGGTGAGATTCCTGCATTTAATGTCGGTGCAGCTGTCACTTACATCATCTTGTCTGGCAACAAGTTTACAAGCATCAGGGGTTGGAGTTTCTGTCAGCTAGCTTCTCTCACGTTCCTGGACCTATCGAACAATCGGCTTTCTAGAGTCATCCCCAGTTGCTTATGGAGCATGCAAAGTCTTGAATACCTGGATTTGTCAGGTAATGCTTTTGATGGAGAAGTTACAATTCCAATAGGCAATAGTAATTCTTCTTCTTCTTCACTAGAGTCGCTACATCTATCTAGCAACAACTTCACCGGATGCTTCCCATCTGTTGTAAGGAATTTCAAGAACCTAACCACTCTAGATCTCGGTTCTAACAAGTTTTCTGGTATAATTCCTTCATGGATAGGGGAAAGCATTCCCTTGCTAAGGATTCTCCGACTACGATCAAATATGTTCCATGGAAGTATTCCTCATGAGGTTACGCAACTTACTCGTCTCCAAATACTTGACTTAGCTGAAAACAATCTTACGGGCAGCATACCAGTTAGTTTTGCCAACTTTACTCACAGAACATGGCCACAGAGGCAATTGCCATTACTTGTGAGCTCTCTGTACTACTCAAATGATGGACAGATTGACATATTCTGGAAGGGAAGATATTGTACTTTGCGCAGAACAACCATGCTGATGACTGGTATTGATCTCTCAACCAACTATCTTTTCGGTGAGATCCCTCGAGAATTACTGAATCTTCAACAACTTAGATTCCTTAACTTGTCAAGAAATAATTTATCTGGCAACATCCCAAGTAACATTGGTAATTTGAAACTTGTGGAGTCGCTTGACTTGTCTTGGAACAAGCTGTCTGGTCACATTCCATCCAGCATATCAGAATTGACCTGGCTAAGCTCACTCAATCTCTCAAACAACCTTCTTTCGGGAAAGATACCAGATGGTAATCAACTCCAAACGCTCGATGACCAATCAATTTATAGCAACAACATCGGACTATGTGGTCCCCCTCTGAGCATTGCATGCAGACATGGAAAAACAACACCTGATGTGGTGAGGGAATATAAGCAAGAACATGACAATGTTTGGTTGTACTACTCAGTGATAGCTGGAACAGTCTTTGGTTTATGGCTATGGTTTGGAGCATTGTTTTTCTGGAAGAGTTGGAGGTATGCCTTCTTCCGTTCTTTCGATGCTGCGCAACAAAATGTTCTGAACAAGGTGAAGCATCATATATGAAAGGGCCCTGTATGCAAGTTTTCCTCATACCCAACTGTTTTATCTGCAACCGGGTTGCATGTAATACTAGTCATGACACCCCTCCTTGTTTATTTTTCACCAATGATGTGTAATTATCTGTTTTAGTGTGCATAGGACTAGTTTATAGATCCTGTGATGAAGGCAGTTTCACACGAACTAGTATTTCGTGGCGAATCATGTTCTAGTGTTTAGTCTATTGTGGTCTACTAGTATCTCTAATATGTTTGTGAGCTTGTTGACGGGGGTTAATTTGTAGGAGATGGTAGTAGTTCTCTTGATATTTTCTATATTTTAGACATGGTGTAGTTTACATCCTTAGATCCGAAAGGTAACAATTAATGAATATGTGCTCAAGAGGCATGCCATTGGTGTATTAATGAATTTTATTTCCTCGCTTCTTACGTAAATCTTCTGAATGAAGAGGAATATGGTGTGCACTCTATCTTACCATTTTTCCTAATGAGAGGAATATTATTACTTATTAAAATTATTTTATTTAGGTTCCTTTGTATGGATGATTCCTGTGCCTGATATGTTTTATAAATGCCCTTCAACTAAAATGTTTCCATTGATTTAATGGTTGAAGGTAAGATAAGATGGAGATTGGGTGTCATGTAGTATGAATAACTACGAAGAACATTACAACTCTAATATTATCCACTTCAGCATTTGCTTAGAGCATCGAAACGTAGTCCCGATGGGCTATTGGGTGTGTCGGATACAAAACCACGCCCTACCGCGGCCCCAAAAGCCTTGTTTCGCCTGGCGTGAGACAATACTGTGCTAGGCAATCTTAGGTCGCCCGACATTGCGGAGGTGTCGGACACAAGCCGTCCACGACGCCACGTCAGATCCAGACAAATTGATACCACTTTCTAGCAACCTATCCCCAGTGTCCCCTCACAACCACGCCTATCCTATGCTCGAGACCTCTCCCACTCCTGCCAAATCGCTTCTGCTACCCACTTGAACGCCGATAGTTCACCGCCGACACTCGTCCTCCGATTCGCCTAGTTGGGGCCGACAAGCTTTGACTGCACTGGTGTTTATCAGCTCAGACACAATAGTCATGGCACGTTGCGCATCCGTCTTGAATGCAACATGTTCATCTATTTGCCTCGGTAGGCTCCATTTCTAATTTTTGCCACCATCACCACTGTTTAGTTGATTGATTGCTTCGATTTATGATTCGTAGCCTATGAATAGGGATGCCCAGATGATGATCCAAGCTTTTATGGAGAAGGAAGCCATTGGCGTGGCCGATGAACAGGAGAAAGGCTATAATGTTCCATATGATGATGAGGTGAAGCAACATGTAGCCAAAAAAGCTGAAAACCCAAGGGACCTTACTAGAGGTTAGAGTCATTGACATTGGCTTAAAGTTACAATCATTCTTATACCGCTACATATTACTTTTTTATATTTTATTTCTAGGCCCCTCTATGAAGGGAGGGGAGGACTTCGACGATTACTGCGTATTTGGAAATGATATGGAACTGACTTCAAACTAAGCTGTGTATCCTAGAGGAATTTCACTAACAGAAGCCACCTATACCACACTATGTGTGCAAGATGAAAAAGTCAAATGTTATCGCTAGGAAGGCCAAGATGGTAAACTTCTAAGATTTGACTCTTTAAATCTACTTATATGCATATTGAATTATAGTTAGCAACTAACTTGATTCTTCACCTGTAGTACTTTTCAGCTAGGTACATGAATGCCCACCTCAATCGGTATCTACCTTTGGAGATTCCTGTCGTAGTCGCAGATCATGTAGGTCATGAGCATGTTTAGTTCATCCAAGGCAGGAATGATGTTTCCTAGATGACAATCAACTGGTCAAAGGTTGTCGAGGCTACTCGAATCAAAAAAGGGGATTTGTTCATCTTCACCTTCTTTGATGAGTACATATCTGGCTTCATATGTTATGTTATTCGCCTGAAATGAGGGCACTAAGTACTTAGTTATGCTGGTTGGATATGTTATCAGAGTAATTGGTTTGGAACTGTATGTGAACGTGTGGTTGTGTAATTGGTTTGGAACTCTATGTGAATCTGGTTATCTAGTTGGTTTGGAACTATATGTCAACCATGTTCTCTATATATTTGTAAGATTGTGTGCTATCTCCATATTGATATATGTTGTGTTGATTGTTCCTGTAATTTCCTGTACTTTCACATATTTGTTCTTCATGTGATTGAGAACATGTGTATAAGAAATATGAAGTAGTGTTATGTTTGAAACATAGTTGTCTTGTCCAGCTGTTGGGGCTATTAGTGAAAACATCCGTATAAATATGAAAGGACGACTGCTTTAGAACATGTATATAAGAACTGTGAAGTAATAGAACTATCGAAATAGCCTAGTCCAATGGTTGGAGCCTTTAGGCAATAAGCGTGGTCGCGAGTTCGAACCCTAGTTGGGATACTCTGCTTTTACGCGATTTAATTTCTATCAGATGAACTGATGGCTGTGCCCAGTCAAAACTGTGAGAACCACCCGTTAGACACGGCCGTGCAAACCAAGCTAACGGGTGGGGTACAAGAACAGATGGGTCGGTCATCTAAAAAAGAGAGTCAACAATGGTCCCTTGATGAATTCCATGACGATTTTGTATGGGATGAAATTCCTATTTGGTCTTTAGGGCCTAGGACGAAATCCGCGACCATTTTTTTCGACGAAAACATGGAATGCCATGGATAATCGGGCTGGATGGCTTTCGAGTGCGGCGCGACGAGACGATCCAGAACATCACAGATCTATGACGTTATTATGGTGTGTCATGAAAAAAGGTTATCAACCATCCATATTGTTGTAGTTTTATTATTTTTACTTTATTATTTTTACTTTCCATATCATAGCTTGTTTACTTTTATTTATTTATAGTTTTATTTGAGTTTTACTAATACGAAATCTTGTGCTTGACAACCACACGGCAGAATTAGGGACACAAGACAAATACTTTGTTTTATAGGTTACTTGAAGAAGAGAAGAGCAGAAGTTCCTAAGCGAATTCCCCAAGAGTATGATATAAACCCTTGAGTCACCCTTGTGGGGAAAATACACTTGCTACAACACTTTGCACTTTGATTCCCTATAAGTTGGTACACACGGAGTGGTTGCCATCAAGCTGTAAGTTCTCGATGAATTCCATGTATAGGACATTGGTCCAGTCAGATGTGTCAGTTGATGATAACAAGAAGATTCGGAAGATGAAGATACCACCAAAAAATAAAAAACAAATGTGTGGTATCTCTGTCGTGGAGTCATTCTTACAAATTATAACCTTATTAAGAGGAATTGGCATGGAGAGGCACAATGTGTTTTGTTGTCATCACGATGGGAAATAAAATAAAGAGCTCTTTTACGGTGATTGGGGCGACACTTTTTGTGTCGTTGGGTGTTGTTGGATGTTGTTGGTCCTATTTTTCTTCTAACCGTTGACGACTGATCAAGATCTATCAACGTTCGATTTAGTTAAAAGTGACACCTAGTTCTGATTTGTGCGCACATTAAAGTTCTGAGAAAATTGTACTTACGATCTCCCCTCCTACACCTGATCAACTTGATCAACCCGATCAAACCGATTGTGAGGCGCCGCCGGTGCTGCCCCCGCCACCGCACGCCCCTCCCCTTAGATGCCCCGCCTCCAACCATACGGCAACTCCCCTCCTATTCACGCACCGCCACGCTTCAAGCCTAGGTGAGTACCGTCGCTTCAAGCACTTGCAAGGCTTGGAGAGGCGGACGAATCTGAGATGGGCATAGACGGACAGTAGCTGCAGTGCGGTCGGTGGCGGCGGTGTGAAAGGCGGGTACCACCGGCGTTTAGTGGAAAGGCACGGCGGCGGTGGCTCCGATCGTTGGCGGGAGGCACTCACAGGGGCGGGTACCCATCGACGCTGGGGATCGACTGGCAGCAGGATTGCACAAGTCGAGAGGAAGGCGTCAAGGTCGATGGAGAGAGTGAGGAGCCGGTGGAGAAGAGACAAGAGGGAGATGATGGGGAGATATCAATCAATCTCATTTCCTATTTTTAGTGAAAAATATTGATTTTAGACCTTGCACGCAAACGATCAACCTCTAATCAAGTAAAATAACAAAGGTTTTCCAGTACCGGTCCCACCTTTATTTGTGCTGGTCCTACACTATTTGTACGGTCTAGTGCCGCCAGGTTTGTGCCGCCATTCTTTTCACCGTTAGATCAAGGTGGATGGATGGTTATTAAAAATGCCAACCACTCTAAAATTTGTAATATATTTGTTCTTCCAATACAAATTGGTTCGTTCTATATGGTCAATCATCTAAATAGCTTCTGGTCTGTATCCCCACATAGTGTTGTTAACATATTTGGTAATATATTTAGAATTCTTTTCCGGGTGAAAGTGCTTGCCATTATTTGGTCGATGTGGCTATGTAGAAATGGTAAGGTTTTTAGTGATAAAAGTTCTTCTCTTATATATGCAGGTTATCTAGCGCGGTACAAGTATGCTCTGTTTATGCTCATCTCTACAGCGTGTAGAGAATCAAGATCTATTTAAGAAGGTGCGTACTCGATTGGAGAACACACGAGGCGCTAAGGCTCCGACTAGCACGTCGTTGAAAGTCTGCCGACACCAATACAATTATAAGTTACTAAGCTATAGCTTTATAAACAACAATTATAAGTTACTAAGCTAAGCCCGTGGAGTAGTATTTACGCAGTTGATGGTGTTCTTGACGAACATGACGTCTTGAAGGCTAAGGCTCCGGTGCACGAAGCGTCTGTTGTGGTGGTGGAACCAAACACACCGCTGTCGGCAGGCTTGAACACGGTGCATGGCTCCCTGGAGAAGAGGATCATGGCGACGAAGAAGGCAAGGTCCACCGCGGTGTTCCACATGAGCGCGAGTCGGGACCACGGGCGCCGCGCGTGGACGACTCCGGCGCGGGCAGGCATGGCCGGCAGGCGGGCCGGGTCGGCGGCGCTGCGCGCGGACGCCAGGAGGAGCATCATGAGAGAGACACCGTCGCCGATGGAGTGGTGCTGGGTAATGGCTGCTGCCTAGCTTGCTCATCGATCAATTGGAGTGATATTTACGACAAGGGTATAGGTAGGTGGATCATTTATAAAGAGGCAGTTACTAGCTGTATCCTACTCCTATACACCCATCTACTAGATGGTGACACGCTTTATTTCCTCATAATGTTTCCTCTCCATTAATTATCGCGTACCAAAACTGTTGAGCTTACACTTCCATTTGTTCTAGAGCACTCAACCACTTAACTTAATTCAATTTATGGGAGAAAATAAGAGCCTGGAGTTGGTATATACGGAAAACCTACCTATAGTTGGATGGATATGTAGATGGTTGTATCTCCAGCCATCGGAGTTTAAACCCCAGTTTTCACATTGATGTGTCCTCTAAAGACGGGATATTTTTTTAGTGGGACACGACGTTTCCACCGGTAATAGGCGGTACATGTAATAACTTATTGCGTTTGTACTGTATTTCCGCAGGCTCAGTCTTTCGAAGAAGCTCATAGATATAGAATCTGCGCGTGTGTTCTAAGTTCGTATATGCAGTCACCGCTTGCGTTTATTTACTGTGTTTCTCAATAAAAATAATGATATCCATAAGGCAATATTAATATCCGGCCGTCCACCCATTATGTTGAGAGTCTGTCTCATATCCTTGTCAAGGCGCCGATACTTTTTCCTGCACACATGTCACTGCAGGAAAACAGAACTTTGCCTAGTATCAAAACTATTCTCCCTTTTCTAAATATAAGATGTTTTATTTTTTTCCTTCTGAAATACACTATCTAGACACTTTTTATGTAGGTTCACTTATTTTGCTCCGAATCTACGCACTAAAAGGCATCAAGATACATACATTTTGAAACATCTTATATTTTGAAATGGAGGGAGTACTAGGTAAACCGGAAAATGGACCCAACAAATGATTTACTGAGTAGAACACTAGGCAACTCAGACTCGGCGAAAGACACGTTGGCATAGAAACTTTGCCGATTCTACAAAGGCGAGAACTAGGCAAAAACTTTGCCTAGAGTATTTCTTCCCGTTTCGGCAAAAGAAAGCAATCTAGCGGCTAGACGCTTGCCAAGAAACGGTCTTGACAACTTATTCGAATACCTCCCCTCGGCCGCCTCGCTTAGGTGACTCCGGAGACTCCCCTCCAAACCCTAGAGCGCCACCACCTGATCTCCTCCCCATGGCCGGCGCTGGCGGTTGCGGCCACACCCAACTAGTCAAAGATGGGGTGATGGCGGGTGAGTTCCGGTGCCCCCTACGCACGAAGGCTAGTCGTCACTGGGGTGGCGCAGGTGGGAAGTGGGCAGCTGGTTGCGGGGAGGCGTCCGACGCTGGTCTGTGGATGGTGGTGGCAGCCAACCTCGTGTGGTGGGCCTTGTCTGGGTAGAATTGCAGCGTCGGCATGGAGGCAACCCTCTCCTCCGAAGTGACTCCCTTTAGGATTCGGGGCGGATAGATCCTAGTGATGTGCTTCTGCTCGTGTTAGATCTGGGAGGTGGTGCTCCGTTTGGTCGGAGCCGATGATGTCGGCATCCATGGACGTCGTTACCATGTTGAAGGCTTCGTCACTACGATCTTCCGTCCTCGTCTAGATGTTCAAGGGAAACCCTAGATCAAGGTCTCCTAGATCGGACGATGGCGTCACTTTCGGTGTCGTTATCCCCCTGAGCATCTGACGTGGGTGATCATGTCAATGCCCATACTTTCCTATACCAGTCCGATTGGGGCTCTTTTTTATCCATCGGTCAAAAATCTTAAACATTATTTGCTTTTAGCCATTGGAGTAAAACGTGGAGATATCACAACATTTAATAGGAGAGAATTTTTTACAGCATTGTAATCATCGATGCCCGTGTCTCTCTCATGCCAGCCTTTGTAGAGTTTTGTTTTTAGAATCATACTGCCTCTTTATTCAAAGTCTCAAACAAAAAATTATCAAAAGACTGGGAATAATACAAACGCCCGAAGGCAGATCACTGAACTAGACATATGGACCAACAAGAGAACCAAGCACATGACGTGTCAGATTATAGGGTTCCTTGTTGGACACACGGTTCTCATGAACGAAGGAAGAAGCTTCCCGACGCCTTGATTTCATGTATTATATGGCCGTAGCTTCCTACGTCCTGCTCCTTCAAAGCCTTGATCACGGACAAGCAATCACTTGCAACATAGATACTCGGAAGGAGAAGATCATGTGTGCCAGATTCAGCCTCTCACGAACTGGCAAGGCCTCGGAAACCACCACTCCAGATGCATCGATCGAGATAAAAGCACCATCGAGCGATCCAAGTAGGGTGAACGTGATTAGCCATCCTTGATTTCTTTGCCGACGCTGCTGAATTCTTCGTTTGCTCATCAAGCTTAGGAAAGAAAACTCTCTACAAAACAGTGTGTACTTTGAATAATCTTTTGGCCTTTGTAGAGCTGGTGTGGTGACGGTTGTCTCCTTCCTGGGCTGGTGCTGACGGCCCAAGGCCCGCCTTATGTAGCAATCTACCTCCCATCGGTGAAATCCCATTACTTACTGCCACTCCAGTCCAAAGCTGCCGCCGCTCTTCCTCCGACGGCCACAGCACCGCTGCCCCAAACTGGCGGCGTCGACAGCTGACGCCTCCAAGGGAAGGAGACAGGCGGACACCGGCGGTGGCCGCGACGTGGAGGTGGGGGAGGGGCCGTGACGGCGGCGGCGACCCAATGGACAGGCCAAGAGAGACGGCGTCGCTCGCTTGTGGCGGCGAGAAAGCTGAGAGAATGGCTGCTGCTGGTGAGACCTCCCTTCTCCACCCTCCCCCCAAACCGTATTTTCCCCAAATTCTGCAGGTCCAGCTAGAGCTTCCAGACGGCAGAGAATGAGTTTCTTCCTCGGTCATACTTACTTAGATGTACTCATGCAGTCCTTACTTTTCTTTGTCCTAAACTTGGAAATGCTAGAAATGTTAGGTTCCCGAGTTGCTTTCTTGCCCATCTTTAGATTAACTACTATGTATTCCCGCTTACAGGACTCCATGATGCGCTTTTACAGAGAATTGACTGCCTGTGATGGAGTGGATTGACCTGACGAGAGCGACTGGGGAATCAGTTCATTCTCGTTTTATCAAAAAAATGGACCTTGATCCAATGAGCACTCCGAGGGATGAATTTCAGTCCTGAAGAGGGGTGAATCTGGTACTCTGATATTGACAGAACTAGTGCTGTTCCTTGTGGTTAATGTGTCTTCTTTTTCTAGCCCTCTCTTATGTGTTTTCAGTTTGCCAACTTTAACCACCACTAGCACTTTTGTAGGGAGCTTTTCTTTCTCTTTTGTGTTGATTCCCATTTGTTGATATTCATAGAAGAAAATATTTGTGGGTTAGATTTTTATTTATTCTATGGCAATGTTAGCACTTTCCAGATATCACTAAATCAATGAAAGATCTGCCTGGTAAGAAAATATTTGTGGAAGCCTCGTGATTGGCTTGACCTTGATTGTGGTTGTCCATGGGTGGCTCCATGCAGTTTCTTGGTGGAGACTTCATTGAACAAGTTGGAATGGTGGTTTTTGTTGTACTACTTTTCTTGTTGTGTATATAGAGAGGGGGAGCACTAAATGGGTATACGGCTACACCCATTTTGGTTAATATGGGTTCTTTTATAGCCCTCTCTTATGTGTTTTAAGTTTGCCAACTTTAGCTTACAACTTTAGCCACCATTAGCACTTTTTTGTAGGGAGCTTTTGTTACAGCTATCCTGTCCAAGTACCAGCCCAAGTTGGTAAGTAGCTAGTGCTGTCCCAATCCGAATAATTGATCCCGATATAGGATTGTAGTGACTCCTATGGTCAGTCAGCTGAACATGCAATTCCTGCCTGATCAGACTCTTGTGCTTCTTCCATTCTATATAATATGTTGTGGTGGGACTCATGATTTTTGTTTCATCTCAGAAAGAGTTGTTGTTTGCTGCTTGCTTTTCTGTGTGTTGCTATTATTCCAAATTTGCCAATACGTACAAGAGCAGGCATCTGATTATGTGGTTGCCAATATGTACTATGCTTTATTTCCTTTGTCCTAAACTATTGAATGATATGATGGAAAAGCTTCCCAGCTGTTGGCTTCCTGAGTTGCTTTATTATATCTGACCTTCTGTAGGTTAACCAACATTCCTGCTTACAAGACCCTGTGATGCGCTTTTCCATAGAATTGACCAGACTGCCTCCACAATAGTGTGTGATCGATTGAAGTCAGCTGAACATGCAATTCCTGCCTGATCAGACTCTTGTGCTTCTTCCATTCTATATAATATGTTGTGGTGGGACTCATGATTTTTGTTTCATCTCAGAAAGAGTTGTTGTTTGCTGCTTGCTTTTCTGTGTGTTGCTATTATTCCAATTTTGCCAATACGTACAAGAGCAGGCATCTGATTATGTGGTTGCCAATATGTACTATGCTTTATTTCCTTTGTCCTAAACTATTGAATGATATGATGGAAAAGCTTCCCAGCTGTTGGCTTCCTGAGTTGCTTTATTATATCTGACCTTCTGTAGGTTAACCAACATTCCTGCTTACAAGACTCTGTGATGCGCTTTTCCATAGAATTGACCAGACTGCCTCCACAATAGTGTGTGATCGATTGACCTAATTAGAGGGGTTGAGGATTCAGTTCACTGACGTTTTATCCAACAAGAAGACCTTGGTCCAGTGAGCATTCTAAGGGACAGTTCCATAGCTTGTCTAGGTACTTTGATATTGGCACCACCGTCCCTTTTGGTTAATTTCTGTTTTTGTTTTCTCTAGTTTATGTGTATTTTAAGTTTGCCAGCTTTAGCTTACAGTTTCTGCCTGTGTTCACAAGTTCGTTTGCCTTTCTAGGGAGCTTCTGTTAGTCTCTTGTGTCGATACCCACTGAATCTGCATTTGTAATAGTTTCATTGAAGAAAATATTTACGTTTGTTGGTAGGTTAGTAAAAAGGATCCTCCTAATACAGATTCCCTGCAGGTAACCATGGTGGAAGCCTCGTGATTGACTTTACTAGTTGACTGCAGGTAACCATGCAGTCGCTTGGTGGAACCGTGGAAGCTTCATTGAAGGTCCCTTTTCCCTTATTGTAGAAAATCTTATCTACCACATAAATATTTGTCGTACTACTTCCTTGCGGTGTATTATATAGAGATAGCACCAAATGGGTATACAGTTATCAGGTCCAAGTTGCAGCACAGTTATCAGCTGAACATGCCATTCCTCTTCCATTCTATAAACACATCCTCTTCCTCCTCCTGGTAGCAGCAGGGCATGCATGCATCCATCCAGCGTGCATCAGTCAGCCATACGTCCTCTCTTCTCCAACTCATTCTCCATGCCTCTCCTCCACACATTATTACTCGGACTTCTCCTCTTGCATGTTACTCCTTGGTGCTCCGCTGCAGCTGCCGACGGCGACACTCTCACGGCAGGCCAAGTGCTCACTGCCGGCGGCAACCTTGTCTTAGGAAACGGCAAGTTCGCGCTTGGCTTCTTCCAGTACCAGCCAGAAAACACCATCAGTAAGTTATCCCACAACGACACCTCCCCAAACTTGTGGTACCTTGGCATATGGTTCAACAAGATCCCAATTTGTACTGTTGTGTGGGTTGCTAATAGGGACCAGCCTATCACCAATGCCAACCTCAACCTAACACAGCTCAAGATCTCCACCGATGGCAATCTTGTCATCGTAAACCATGCCGCCAACAATGAATCTATTGTTTGGTCCACTCACATTGTCCGTAATAGCACACAAACCAGTAGCATAAACACTACCACTAGTGCTGCGGTTCTCTTGAACACTGGAAACCTTGCCCTAACAGAGAACCTGTCGTCTGACCTACTGGTGTGGCAGAGCTTTGACTACCCAACAGATGTTGCTCTTCCTGGCGCCAAGTTTTGCCGGAACAAAGTCACTGGTTTCAAGCACTTGGGCATCTCAAAGAAGAGCCTCATTGATCCGGGTCTCGGCTCATACAACATTAAGATAGAGGACACCAGGGGGATTGTCCTCAAACGCCGCAACCCCTTGGTAGAATATTGGCTTTACGTATCCTCCCCAACATCAATGTTGAATCTTTTACCGATACTCGAGTCAATGCTAGATTTGGATCGTCGGACCAAAGGTTTACTTAACCTAACATATGTTGATAACAACCAAGAGGAGTACTACATGTACACTTCACGGGAAGAATCATCATCTTCCGTATTTGTGTCACTAGACATCTCTGGTCAGATAAAGCTGAATGTTTGGTCTCAGGCCAACCAGTCTTGGCAGACCATATTCTCCTAACCTGATGATCCTTGCATTCCGCCTGCTACCTGTGGACCTTTCACGGTCTGCAGCGGCAAGCCACATCCATCTTGTGACTGTATGGACAGCTTCTCTCTGAAGTCACCACAGGATTGGGAGTTTGAGGATCGAACAGGAGGATGCATCAGAAATACTCCTTTACAGTGCAACACTAGTGACAAAAACATCACAAGTTCATCAGACATTTTCCACCGCATTGATCAAGTTTCATTGCCCTATAACCCAACTAGTATAGTTGTTGCTACCACTCAGAGCAATTGTGAAGAATCTTGTGTCAGGGACTGCTCCTGCACTGCTTATTCCTATCAAATAGTAGATGTTCTGTTTGGAATGGCGAACTGCTTAGTGTAAATCTGAATGATGGTATTGATAAAACTTCTGAAGATGTTCTCTACCTCCGCCTTTCTGCCAAAGATTTGTTGCCAAGTTTGAGAAAAAAGAAAAGAAAACCAAATGTTGGAGTTGTTACTGCCACAAGCATTATTGGTTCTGGGTTAGTAATGGTTATTCTACTGTTACTTATTTCGAGGAACAAATTCAAGTCGTGTGGTTTTCTGCCATTGGACTACAACAATAAAGGTAGTGCTGGTGGGATAATATCCTTTCGGTACACTGATTTAGTTCGTGCTACTAAAAACTTCTCAGAAAAGCTAGGTGGAGGTGGTTTTGGTTCTGTATACAAGGGAGTGTTGAGTGACTCAAAGACTACTATAGTAGTGAAAAGGCTTGATGGTGCCCATCAAGGGGAGAAGCAATTCAGGGCCGAGGTGAGCTCAGTTGGACTGATCCAACACATCAACCTTGTGAAATTGATTGGTTTTTGCTGCGAAGGTGATCACAGATTACTGGTGTATGAACACATATCAAAGGGGTCTCTTGATGGTCATCTCTTTAACAAGAGCAATAGTTCTGATGCTTCTGTCCTAAACTGGAGCAACCGATATCAAATAACCCTTGGAATCGCCAGAGGATTGTCGTACTTACATCAGAGTTGTCGTGAGTGCATCATACACTGTGATATTAAGCCAGAGAACATACTGGTGGATGCATCATTTGTTCCTAAAGTTGCAGACTTTGGGTTGGCAGCGTTTGTGGGAAGGGATTTTAGCCGAATTCTGACTACATTCAGAGGAACTATAGGTTATCTTGCCCCGGAGTGGCTTAGCGGAGTTGCTATTACACCAAAAGTTGATGTTTACGGATTCGGCATGGTACTGATGGAGATAATATCTGGAAGGAGGAATTCCTCACCTGAAACAGCACACAGCACTAGTAGCAGCAGCAGGTACGATGCTGAATATTTCCCTGTGCAAGCCACCAACAAGCTTCATTGCGGCGATTTGAAGAGTTTGGTAGATCCCCAGCTACATGGTGACTTCAGTCTGGAAGAGGCTGAAAGGGTCTGCAAAGTTGCATGTTGGTGCATACAAGATAATGAGTTTGATCGGCCGGCGATGGATGAAGTGGTCCGTGTTCTCGAGGGTCTACAGGAGATTGATATGCCCCCGATGCCAAGACTTCTTGCAGCTATAACTGAACAATCTGGCGCTGTAACTTCATTGTAATAGTAATTCACGGTTGATGTTACTAATCTATGTTTCAGCAAATTTGGAGTTGTAATGTGGAATGTAAAGAATAAGTTTTCTATTTTTTGCTGCAAATTACTGTAACCAAACATTCAAGCAAAATAAGGCATAAAACTAGAAATATGTGTACATTTTTTCAATGGGATAGGCCCTGCCTCATGCTCCTTTCGTGTTTCTTCGAGATGAAATATGTGTATGTAACCAGTCCCCGGCTGTGGCTGCAAATGAAATATTGTTCCAGATGAGAAAAAGGAATTCGGATTTGAAGATGGACAAAGATGATATGACGGTATGTAATGCGTTCCACATTTCAATGCAGTTGATTTCTATTGAATTTTTTGCCATCACCATCTTCTCTTGACTAAATTATCACCTTTCGAGTTTCTTGGAGATTATAGTTATGATGGTATAATTATCATTTCATATTCACCATACTAGGCAAAGCAGCGAGTGATCAAACTAAACTCTGATGGTGCTGTTCGAATTGAACAAGGTGTGGCTGGAGAAGGTGGAGTGGCAAGGGACATGCATGGATTCGGAGGTGCATGGTGTAAGATATACCAGGGTATTATCGATCCCTTCTCCATTGAAGCTTTGGCCTTTCGGGATGCAGTCAGTTTTGCCACACAGCAGGGTTTTACAAAAAAATTATGTGAGTCTGATTGTGAAGCGCTGGTGTGGCTGTGGAAGGCGAGGAAGACCCAGCGATCTCTAATCGCCCCTATTTTGAGTGAAGTTGAGGAGTTAGTTTCTTCTTTTGAGTCTTTTGATTTCTGTTTTGCGCCAACTCAGTTGCTAATGAGTGTGCTTGTTATGCTTGTGAGAACAGAGTAGAAGTAGATTGGCCAGATGATTGCCCAGCTTTTCTTAGTTACAGCCTCCAGGCTGATTGTACAATTGGTGTGTTCAATTAATAAAGCGAGTGTTTACCCTCGAAAAAAGAGTGCCATGTAATTATTATTCTTTCAAAAGAATGTTTTTTATCCAAAGTAACTGAGCTAATCATGAGGTTATTATATATGTATATGCAGACTCCTAGAGGAAAGCAGCCACCAGTGCTCTGACTCCTTCATTCCATGCTGAGACAAAGCAACGAAGAATCATTCTCCTGCAAAGATGACATATGGGGTTCTAAGCATTCTAATTTTTACAAATTTGGTTAGATTCCCAACTAGCAGCGAATAAACCGTTTCTTTTTTCCTTTATACAGTTCTTAAATTTTCTGATGAATCTTTGAGCTCTGTTGATGTGTTTTCCTTGCGAAGCATAGGCATCTGGAAGGAGTATGAAGCACAAGATTTTCAAGGTACTGCTTTGCACTGCGCTTATGGGTTCATATTAAATTCCCAAGGAAACATCTAGAGCTATTCACGCTCAGTGTAAACATCTAGGTGAAAGTTCAGGTGTTCTCTTCAGACCTGGAATCATAACTTCAGAACTTATAATTAGAGTGCAGACATAGGTTACTATTTAGCAACTGCCAAGTACGCAATAAAATTATCGTTTTCAGACCATACCTAATCTAGAGACTGCTTAAGCGAAAACTAAGTCTAAAAACACTATGAAACGAAAGAACCCAAAATGACATGTGTTTGGGCTCGTGCTGCATAAGCTGTATAAACTGGGGTAAGCCAATCATGGCCTCTTGGATTATGAGAGCATGCAAAGCCTGTCGCTTGAGCAGTGTGTAAAGAATAATTAACCAATCACTTCACGGAATCAGAGGCCGAGGAGCTTCCGTGAGGCACATACGTACACTGAGCCACCAACTCCTCCAAAAGGATAAACTTGTACTAGTTGTTACTATCTTTACTTTTTTTATTCAGAAGGGGAAATAGGGAGACCTATTTTTGTTTTAGTTCTTTGTTACAAAATCTACTCTTCCGAAACATAGCATTTTTTTCTTGCAGTCCGAGGTGGTAATATCCTTTGTAACTATGTATGTTTCTGTGGTTTACTCAAGCATCTCAAATGTGTAAGCATCATCCAAACCGAACGGCTCAAATTCAAGCAAACTGAATCGGGAGCTCTTTTTATTTGTCCGATGAAAATGACTTTTTTTTCCAACGGTGCAGGCCTTTCCGAGGGAGACCTCCCGGCATGCTAAAATCCTGCCAGGTAAAATAGCGAAAGATCCTCCTGGTACATTTTCCCTGGTGGAAGCCTGGTGATTGTCCATGGCTGCCTCTCTTGGTGGAAGCTTCATTGAAAGTCCCATCTAATCTAGAACATGGTTTTTTATGGTACTACTTCCTTGTTATGTATATATAGAGAGATTGGACCAAATGGGTATGCAGCTATGCAGTCCAAGTTGCAGCACAAGTTGGTACGTAGCTCGTGCTGTCCCAATCTGAATAATTGACCCCAAGTGGACTTTAGTGACCCCTCTGGCCAGTCAGCTTAATATGCATTCCTCTTGTTCATCTCTTTTTCCTCTTATATTCTATTAATTCCTCTTCTTCCATCTTTGATAGCAGCAGGGCATGCATCCAAACTAAACACTAGTAAATATTGATTTGTTTCAAATATATATATTTTCCATACCTGTAGCTAATTACGGAAAAATACAGAATCTGTAGCTAATACTTTCTCCTCTGCTTGATGATGTCATGTCACATAACGCGTATATGTGACATCAGCTCTTTTGTCACGATAACAGCGACATGGTCGCTAGTTGGCCCTGGTCACCCAGAGTGTCTGATCTTTTAGGCGGCAACGATACTGTCGTGGCAAAGTTCCGTGACCCGGCTTCGTCAGCAATGCTTGTCTGCTTCCTCTGCCGACCCTCCTCTAGTGTGAGGTCACATTGCTCTCCCTCTCCCTGCAACATATGTAGCTCACCAGGTTATGTAACTCTAGAACATGCGGGACCTTTGCCTCTTAGGAGTCCTGTAACCGAACTCTCTCGCTTTTTAATGAAAGGAAACACAATGGCTTTTTGCGTTTTCTCGAAATTCTAATGAAACATAGCAAGATTCAGAGCAGCGGGATGAGGCAGTAGTAACACCAAGAAATTCGAATGCATGTGCATAAACATCATAGGTTCACCATAAAAAAAACTTTGTTCTTATACTTGCTAGATATCACCAAAGTAGTCAAATAGTATCTGCCTGGTAAGCTTGGTCGAAACCTCGTGGTCGACTTGACCTTGACCATGTTGTCCATGGGTGGCTCAGCTGCTTTGTAGAAGCTTCATTGAAAGTTCTCCTCATAGACAAACAACTATAGCACATGTTTCTTCTGGTAATACCTCCTTGTATTATGTATATATATTAGAGATAGCACCAAACGGGTATTACATTTATCTAGTTCAAGTTGCAGCCTGAGTTGTCACGTAGCTAGTGCTGCCCCAATCTGAATAATTGATCCCAAATGGTCTGTAGTGACTTCTCTGGTCAGTCAGCTCAACACGCATTCCTGCTTGTTCACCTCTTTTTCCTGTTCCATTCTACGAATACATCCTCCTCTTCCTTCTCCTGATAGCAGCAGGGCATGCATCCAAACCAAACACGAGTAAATATTAATTTTGTTCAATAGAAAATAGTTGGCCCTGCTTCACAGGTGACTCTGCACTACAAGGATTCCAGTCTATTGCAACAAAAATTATTACTACAACTGAATTTTGTTGCAATAAAATGGAATATTACAACAAAATTCTCGTTCGTGGCAGTAGGTCCTACTTTCTGCCATAATTTAGTTTTGTCGCAGTACGTGCCATTTTTGTTGCAATAAAGGCCACATATTGCAACAAAATGCATCGTCGTGGTAATACGGTAGCGATATTGCTACAACCATGGTTTGTTGAGAGAATTATTTATTTTGTTGCAATAAATATTATATATTGCAGCAAAACAAACCTCCGTGGTAATATTTGGCAAGATATTGCGACAATTTTTGTCATGTCGCGGTACACACAAATATTGTTGCAAGAAATGCCTTTTTACTGCAACAAACCACGAATTGGTCGTAATAGCGCATACTTTTTGCCTCAATTTCATTGTGTGGCAATAAATATTATATATTGCGACAAATTGTGTATCCATGGTAATATGTAGAACTTTTTACAACAATTCTCCATTGTTGCGAAAAGGAACAAGATATTGTAATAATGTTAACTACAGTCAATGGCGGACCTTCACGGGGCGATTTTCCCCATTGCTCCATTGGGAGTTGATTGCTAGTTTCAAATCTACGGTAGGCTTCACCGTTTATCTCCACGTGTTTGTGCCTTTTCCATCGTGTTCTTCATCATCTCCCTTCTCAGCGGCCAGAGAGGGTGGTCGGGGGAGGCTAAAGACTAGCTACGACCGATGCGACAACATTAGAGGGGAAGGCGCTGGTTCGTCCCATTGGGAGTTTAGGATCTGATAATTTTTTTCACAACGAAATAACCTTTAGGAGAAAAGTTTATTTGCACATTATTTCAGCAGCATATATATTTCATATTGCTTAAAAATATTATTTTTCCAAATTTATTTGATTATTCTATACATTTTCTAAAACAAAGTTTCTCACCAAATAATGTGCGTGGACTGTACTATGCGCCAAAACTTTCCCGCTGGACCCCCGTGTCCCACAAAAAATAATGTAATTTCCCACCAAATAATTTAAGGTGTGTCTTGCGCCAATAATTTTTTACCTTCCCGCTATACTACAACCCTCGTAAGTCATAACTAATCGCGATTAGCGCTCTAAACCAAATCATGGCGTCGTCAGACGGGATTGGATCTGACTCTCGTTCCTCACTCTCCGTCCTCACGGCGTCAACTGTGCGAACCATGATGGACTCCATCGCAGGGAGAAGTTCTTAGGTACTCCAATTCCTTTCTCCATATCCTCCGCATGATAGTTTAGGTGTTCAGCACAACACCCCCTTTCCATCCTAGAAACTACCTCGCCGACGGCCGCCGTGCAATTGCCCGCCTCGCTGTCCTACGAGAACAACCGCAGGGATGCAAGATCCCCACGCCGACGACTGGCAAGGCGGCGGGGGCGGCGGCGCTGACGGCCACAGCTAGGGCGACCCCAACCACGTTTGCCAACACCTCGTTGATCCCCCGGCTCGATTGGGAGGTCTTCTAGATAGTAGGCCACCGTCGAGCCCTGTGATGGCGGAACGGTACACGCCTTGTTTCCTCTTTTCTCTTTCCATGATCCGATAATTTTAGATGTTGGCTGTAGCTGTATAATTTTAGACAGAGCTTGGGATAGCGCTCAATAGGATTTTTTGGTTCTGACTTCTATCTTGCTGGGGTAGTTCAGCTTGATCTTTCTAGCTGTAATCTCCAGTTGGTAGTTCCGTTTTGCATTGTTTTGTTCTGTGGCTCTGATGGTGCTGGTGATATTGCTGAGGAAACTATGTAGCATGAAGGTTGGGGTTCAATAACTTGTCCACACAAGATGACTTTGAAGTGTTCAGAAAGATGCAGGAATAGCATAGATGCATAAATCTGGCAAATTGTTAGCCACTCAGTCATTCTGAACAAAACACATGCAAAGTCAGAAGCCAGATTTACTGCATGGAACTTGCACGAAGTGAATAAGGATAGTGATTTGCAATATGCACATGATTCAACCTTTCTACTTCCGTGCATTCTTCTGGTATCTCAGGTGCTCCTGAGATCATAATATCCTACCCCGCCATGCAACAAAAAATATACTCACTCCGTTTCTAATCACCCCTTTTATCAAAAAACAAATTATGTAGTGTTCCTCTTGGGTAGTCATAGGAAGAAAATAAATGTGATGGTATGTGTGCTACTCTCAGTATGGTTCTAGTGGGTTTTCAATTGGAATAATGAATGATTTTGTGTACCGCCATTCTGAATGGTGTAGTTAGGTATCTGCTGATGTTGTGGCTTATGCAGAAACTTGATGGAGCCTAATTTTGTGTCGGTTGATATCAGTATTGTTGAAGCCTTTTCTCAGCTGGAAAGGATGTTAAGAACATGCTTTTGGGTGTTATCGATGTGATACACTGCACTTAGGGACAACTAGGCGTTGAAATGGATGTAGAACTTGGGACTAGTAGAAAGATTTTGAAACTGAATATTTGCTCAGTCATTTCCTGTCTGTGAGTGGACTCTGTTTCAACCGTGAGCTTCTTTCACAATAGACGAACATGTCAAAACTTTGAAAAAGATGCAAGGATCACTGCGTGTGTTGAAAATGAATTTTTAAATTAAAAATTGCACTTGAATTTCATCGCCTTTTAAAATTATTTGATAATTTGATTATATGACATAATGCCATCTCCTTTCATCTTCATGAACTGGAAATATGATGGAAAGATAGTAGATATCATCTATTGACCATGTTTGAGTAAAGGAAAAAATATATAATTCAGTATCTTAATGGCTGCTTTGATTGGCATAGGGCAAGCTGCGAATCATGAGTTTCTTTCTGAAACTTTTTGACTATGTGAATATGCCCTTGCTCCAGTTAAGGGGCATCCCTCTCCTCTCACAATGTCATCATATACACAGATTGGTGCAGCTGAATGTGACAAGTTGTCCACTAAACCTTGAGATGCAACGGTTCATCTGAACTCTTGTGATGGTGATTGCTATGATTTCCTAGACAACAACTCACAACAAGCGATTCAATCCTCATCCATAAAAGCTAACTTGTGTTTTTTACATAAAAGAACTAGTGGTAACCTGGTTAGTTTAAGCCTAAACCAAATCATACTGAGCAGTTTCTCATATGCTATACGTGTCATTTATAGTGTGTTATCAGATAGGATCTCTTCAAGTGTACGTCTTGGTTTAAGTACTGTATTTTTCTAAATGATTAATTTCTTGAGTAATCCAGAGAGCAAATCTTAAACTTGTTTCTACCCTAAAACAGTACGAAAAAGAGGCCAGCTAGTAGTACCCCCAACAATTCTCTTAGAGAGTTATCAAGAAAAACAATTCGCCTAGAGAGACTATATGGGCATGAGATTAGAGTATATGATCATTTTCTAGGTAGGAACATATTTGACAATCTAAGATTTGCTAGTTTTGCTCATGTTTCTGTTTTTGGGTCTGTTATACTGTATACTATTTGCGGTACATGTGGATTGATATGCTACATATCTAGCCGCTTAATTTTACACCTTTCCGTGAACTGAATGAAGTAATTGCCTCGGATTGATCTGGTTGGAAATGTAAAATGATTTAATCTGAACATGCAAAGGTTGTTTGCAGAAGTTCAATTACAAAATATTAGCAGAAATGACTCGTCTTTCCCTACCTCGCCTGAATTAACTTTCGGCACCATGCTCTGTCACTGATCTCTCTTTTAAAACTTTGAGACCTTGCATTTTAGTTCTATTGAGTAGGCCATTGGCTTGCATTTTTTTCTTTGGAATATACAACTGGTATATGTACTATAGATAGCCAACAACTAGTACTAGATACGTCGCCAACTTTCCATGTTAGCACCTTGACATCTCCATGGCTAGACCACACAGGGAAACCATGCCACATGGTTATTTTAACGTTTTTGAGTAATGGTTCTTTGCTAGCATATAAACACATATTTGAGCTCTGGACGTCACTTTCCTTGCAAGATTCAGATGGCATAGCCATACTGCTTCGTGTAATATTGTTTTCTTTTTTTCCAAGCCTTGAGTTGTAACTTGCAGTGGTGTTAATTTGATTAGAAATTGTGAGCCCGGGAAGTTGAATTCTATAATTAGATGGATGTGACAAGTGTTGCGGTTCATGCACTTTAATTATGAGTTATGCAAAGTTGATGCCAAAATTCTCTCTGAATTTTTGCGAGTAGTGTACGTTGATTAGCCAGAATTCCCTGTGCCTTTTTATTTTCTTTCATGATTGACTGAGGCTGTCGTTAGGAAAGAAAGAAAGTCAGCTAAGCCTAGTTTGGTTGATCAATAGATAGAGGGGAGAAAAGATGCCACGGTAGGTCAAATGGCTTTTAATTTGCTTGTGCTAGTGCTCATTCTAACGCTATCGGTTTTGGTCATCTTGTGAGATATTGCACACATATGCTTGTACGGCTAGTAGGTCGGCTAGTAGGTCGCTGCTAGTTTAATCAAATTTCCTTACAACTTCTATTGTTATCCATGTTTATTTAGTTTTGAGTAGGCCATTAGTTTGCATGTTTATTTTCTTTTGGCTGGTAACTGTGAGACAACAGCTCCGCATCGCAAAGTTTATCATAGAGACATATATATGTGTACTACTGAAGTTTGTCAATGAAAAGTACAATGGACCTTACATAATTTTATGAAGTATGTTATGCTAAATTTAGTAACATGTGCTGAATAATTCTTCGATTTCTTGATTGTAGGAACCAAAGAAGTAACCGGACAAGACTCTAGACCATAGACAGTTTAGTCGTGACATTTAATTAGGATGGCACATTCAGTATGTTGAATGATTGCTAAACTATATTTGAGTTTCATTTTATGGATATTTGATATGTGAACTCGGATATTTACGAATCATGTATGGTTAGCAAACAATTGAATGCCTGTATTTTTTTCGGTTGCAGTTGACTATTACCACGAAAAATGTAGCGTTGCCATAAGCTAATTCCACAAACATATTGGTTTGTGGCGAAAGGTTAGTGCCACGAAAACAAGAGTTGTTGCCATAAGCTAATGCCACAATTGACTATTGCCATAGAAAGTATGCACCACGAAACAAGCATTGTTGCCATAGTTTATTGCCACGAACAACTATCATCACGAAACCAACAATTGCCACGATTTCAATATTTGTTGCATTAAGCTATCGCAACAAACCAAATTGTGGCAGAAAAGGGCATGATGCCCGGGGGGAAATGTGGCAACTTGATGTGTGATTGTTGCAATAACACATTTTACTACCATAATTTGTTTTTTGTGGCGATAACCTATTACCATGCGTCCTGTCGCAACGGCTGGCAACGAACGACATGTCGTGGCAATAGGTACTTATTGCGATAATTTGGTACTTATTACGACAAAATAATTTGTTGCAATAGATGGGAATTCTTGTAGTGCTGTCAGATTCTTCAGGCAGCTACGAGACTGTCATGGCAAAGATTCGTATCGGCTTTCATCAGCATTGCTTGCCTTCTTCCTCTGCCGACCCTCCTCCTGGATGAGCTCACATTGCTATCCCTCTCCCTTTTCCGCTGGAGATGTACTACTAGCCAACACTGATATATCACTGCAACAACAATAAGAAGAAAAAGCAACATATATAGCTCATCGGCTTATGTAACTCTAGAGCATGCTGGAAAAAGCAGGGGCATGAAACATATAATCCAGACATCTGGTCACTGCTGGTTGATGAAACCTAGTCTGCACACCCTTCGAGATGAACTGGGATGAGTATACTTGTCTGAAATTACATGATCTGTAACCGGAATGTAGTTCCGAGTGACATGCCAATGCAGATATATGTCGGCTCACATTTGCTGTACTAGTACTAGTATATAACTTCTAGTTCCTCGTATGTGAATGTGTGCTTTCGTACTTATCCTAAACTAAGAGGCTGATTTGACTGCAATTAACGCATTGACAAATATACATAGATTCATTCACTCCCAAGACTGACTCACTTGCAATTGTTATCAGGTTCTGCTCTATAATGCAACAATGCCAGCTCCATCATCTTCTCATGGGATACGCAATACATAACTAAAGGGTTCCAAGGCAAAATGACACTTCTAAATAGCTTGGGTATCACCTCCTGTGTTAAGGCTTTGATGTGACGAGAAGAATTTAATCCCGGCAGGCCGTGAGGTGTTGCTTGCATCTGTTTCTCAGCGAGTTGTTAAATCTGGGCTACACATTACGCTGTGTGAAATGAGTATTCTTCTCATCAGTTTGTTGAAGTTTCTGTTGCCTACCTGTGTGAAATTTATTCATGAGAGCTGCTGAGAACTCAATGTTGAACTCATGATGTTGCTGTTATTAAAAACTATTCAATTTCGTAATGAAATTGGGGAGAGCTGAGCTATGCTCCTGTCGTCAGAAAACTTGTCCTTTTGAATATATGGCACTCTTCATTGGGGCTGCAGGTAAGTAAACCGATGGTTCTATAGCTAGGTCGTGCAAAACATGTATGCAAGTTATCTTGTCAGTGTCGGTGACCGCAAAGTTCAGCAATAAATTCATTTGCCAGAGAGATTATAACAATTCTTTTCCATTGCAGGAGTGGAGCAACTTAAAGTTGCTATACATCTAGTCTTTTCAGTGGTCTTGCATTATGCCGATTTTGCTCTCTGAGTGGTCTTGCAGGTATAAGTTGGATTTCAGTCTTGAAGAGGTGAGTCTGATATTGTCACTACCACCACTGTTCCTTTTCGTTAATTTGTGTGATTTTTCTAGCTCCCTCTTATGTATTCTAGGTTTGCCAACTTTAGTTTACAACATTTGTTGTACTTCTGTCGGTAGTCACACTTTTGTAGGAAGCTGTTGTTGCCCTTCTGTCTTGATGTCCTTGAAGTTGCATTTTTAATATTGATTGTAGCAAATATTTGCATTTTTTATATATTACGTGGCATGGTTAGCACTTGCCATATATCATAGAAACAATGAAAAGTCTGCCTTGGTAAGCTTGGTGGAACCCTCATGATTGGTTTTACCTTGACCGTGGTCGTCCATGGGTGGCTCCATATATACAGTTGTTTGGTGGCAACTCCATTGCAGGTATTCCTTGTAGAAAAGCTAAATCTAGCACCAAATCAATGGGTAGTGGCATGGGTTGGTACCTAGCTAGTGCTGTCCCAGTCCGAAGAATTGGTCCCAAGTGAAACATGGGTAGTGGCATTCTGGCACGTAGTCTAGAAATATGCAACTACATAGCCATTGCTAGTAGGAGCGATCATAGAAACAAGTCACCGATTGTGCAGTTTCCATTTTCCTTGTATCCACCACCTGGATGAAGTCTTTGTGGACTCTAATGTAAGTTCTATTTTTCCTCTGCTAACATAACTTTTTAGTTCCATCGTCTCCTTCCCCGAAAAGGAGCATTCCTCGCCGCTTGCTCCACCGCGCCCTCTCCAGCCACCACACCCTTGCTGACGGTGCCTTCTCCGCTGCTCCCTCTCCGGTAAACTCCCTTCCTTCTCGCCGACCAACCAGAAGCCAGAGACGAGGGAGATCAAGATGGAAGTGATCCCCTTTTCCTGCCAAGAGCCTGACTTGGATACTCCACATGGAGAAGCTCCACTCCACTTGCCCAAATCGCTTATGTTTCTCAAGATCTACCAAAAATCGAGCTTGTAGACGTGTACATCCGCTACCACCTCGGGAGCGCCACCAACCTCGTGTGCTTCTGGATGCCGGCCTACCGGAAGCGCCGTCGGTACCACCTCGGGAGCAACCCCACGCTATACGTGCTCCGCCGTCCGCCACAACGCCAGGCTGGAGGAGCTGCCCCGACGCCTGCCAAGACACTACGATTTCCCAGTCCACCGATCATTCCAGGTGAATTTCTATGTAGCTAGCTTCCCTGTACCGAAGGAAACAAGAAAGTGGAGGCAGTACAAGGTACTAAAGCAGCACTAAAGCTTCAGCAGAGTGTAGATGATATTAAGGACAAATTCCTGATGCTTACTAGTAATGCCTGATGGTCAGTGCTTTCATGAACACTGCATACTACTTACTATGTTTGCTTACTTCTTACTATGTTTTCTAGACTAGCATGTATCCTTAGTGTTGGAAATGAGTTTATTGAGATTTTAGATGTTGTAGGGCGAGTTCATGGATTGTGAACTGAACTACAAATTCTGAATTTATCTGTCTAACCAATGCACACTCAGAATTGCAATGCCTTATTAAATATACTCCATATATCTATGGAGTAGATTATTATTGCGTAGCACTGGATTTATTCTTGTTCGTTTTTGTATTAGCAGCCGCCGGAGGTGGGCATAACAGCCACAGAGCAGGCCGGCCGGCGGAGCGGTAGAGGGAGCTACCGAGGCGGGGGAGGACGACGACAGGGACGGCTCTAACGATTGGCCTCCGCCTCCCCCGAGGACGACGACGGGGAGGGCACTGGAGCTGGACCGGCCTCCCCTTCCCTCAAAGATGACGGCGACTCCGCCTCCCCCGGGACAACGACGAGACTAGAGCGGGACTACACTGGACTGGGACTAGTCGGGACCGCGGGCGGGCTCCAGGGATCATGCTCAGGCGCCGGGATCACGAGCGGTCGTCGGGAATCAAATTTGTATTTTGAATCTAGACCAATTTGAAACGATTTGAATCTAGGCTAGGTTTGTTTGTAAAATTTCATTTGTACAGTGCGTGCGGCCATTAATTTAGGCAGGAGGGAGTAACTAAAAGTTATGTGTGCTTTCATAGTTTTCCTAAATTAAGAGACTGAGTCAACCGTGCTATTACTACTAGCAGAGATTCATGTGCTCCCCTAACTGACTAGGTTTGTGATTATTACCAGATTCTCCACTTGGAAGGAGACAAGGATGTTAGTCTGCCGACTGCCCTGTGACATCAGTTGCTCATTGAGGTTCTGGGCCTGGCTTGTTACCACATATCGACGACGACATAAGACATGTCAGCTGTGGGCTCGGCTCTGGAAGGAAAATATAGTCCTGCAAGAAAAGGAACTTATGAGCATGCTTTGCATGCTGAAGGGAAGATTCTAAGACAAGCCAACACATGTGGCTTCTTTCACACTGCTGTGCAAAATCAGATTTCATTCTGCTCATCTGTTAGTGGTAGCTTGGGTTGCCTACCTGCTTCCTTTGGCTATGTGCTGCAGGAAACTCATTCTACAATGTTGCTGTAGTTTGAAGACTATATAATATACTCATTCCTTTTTGGCATTGTTCACAGAATCTCAATCTGCAATGTTGCTGAAATTTAAAGATTATCCAATTTCATGATGAAATTAGGGAGCTGAGCCATGCTCCTGTTGTCAAAAAAAAACCTGTCTTATTCGTCTCATCGGAATTGAATGCACAATCTTTAGTGCGGCTGCAGTTAAGTATACAAATGGTGCTATGACTGAATCATGTGCAAATATGCAATTTAGCTGATTGTTACATCCATAATGAATGTTATTGCTAGCATTGGACCATCTTCAGTACCATTTGGGCCACCGTACTATCAAGAATGGTGCAAAGAAATGTACAAAGTTCTCTTAAAAACACATAATTGTAGATTTCAAGCTTATTTGAAGTTACTCTGTTTCTATAATAACAAGTGTACAGGAAACAGGGGATGTCATGTGCCAGTGCTAATACGAATACAACCATAACATGAGATGAGCTAAGTGCATCACCTCATGGCATAAACATGAATATATAAATTCAGATCACATCGTGTATTTCAGTCTTCATCCTCCTCCAATACCACAGTGAACTCCTCCGACACGGTGGTCAACTCAGAAGTGAAATGGTAAGACTCCTCCACATGGATGTGCCCTTCATCACAGAAAAATGGCCTCGAAGGCATCTGCAGGCTGTCGGCCCCAGCTTCCAGCATCTCCATGACCTCACTCATCGTTGGTCGGTCACCAGACCTCATCTGAATACACCATAATCCAATAACGCACAGCTTCTTCTCCAGCTCGTGCATGTCGGCAATAACAGGAGATATCTCACCAGCTTCTCCTTGTAGAGTCAGCTGGTCGTACACCCATGATGGATAGTACCCCTGGCTTGATGTCGCCGCGTTTGGGTCGGCGTTCCTTCTTCCACCGGCCATCTCCAGCAGCAGCATCCCGAAGCTGTACACGTCGGACTTGCTCGATATGACACCGAAGCTCCGGGATATCATCTCAGGAGCTATGTAGCCAATGGTTCCCCGCATGGCGCTCAGCGGGACGAAACTGTCACCCCGCGGGTACAGTTTGGCGAGTCCAAAATCAGCCACCTTCGGGATAAAATTGGTGTCGAGGAGGATGTTGTGTGGCTTGATGTCAAAGTGTAGAATCTGCATGTCGCATCCCTGATGCAAGTAGTTGATCCCCCTGGCAATGCCCAAAGCGATCTCATTGAGCTTGTCCCAAGAGAAACTCTTCTCAGCCGAGAAGATGTACTTGTCCAGAGAACCATGGGGCATGTACTCATAGACTAAGGCCCTTCTCAATTCCTCTGAGCAGAATCCCACTAGACGCACGACATTGACGTGGTGGATCCTGCCGAGGGTGGAGACCTCGCTGATGAAATCTTCTCCATTGCAGCTGGACTTTCCCTCAAGCATCTTCACGGCGACATGGGCACCGCCTGGGAGTAGCACACCCTTGTACACAGAGCCGTAACCCCCTTGGCCCAATTTATCTCTGAAATGGCTCGTTAGGGCAACTATATCTGTGTAGGCGTACCTTGTCGGGCCAATCATTTGTTGAATCCTGAGAAACTTCTCAACTGCATCAATGGTGATCCTTGTTTTCAAGTACTTGTAGACTAGGAATATCCATACAGCCAAGGGAGCCAACAAGAACCTACATAGTACTGGCCAACGGGTTGACATATACGGAAGTAAGTTAGATGAACACGTAGGCGTACGCATCCGTTTATGTCCAAGGTTGTGCCATGATGATTAGAAGCATGTAAAAAATATGAAAGGTAAAGGCATAACTACTCACGTACCAAAAAGGAACTTTGGGACAGCAATAAGTTGTGCCACAACTGGCGATGTTGTGTGGTAGGAAATGTAATTTCCATCAAGGCATCGATAGAAGTATATGTCACTCCAAAAAAAAGCACGAATCCAATTCACGAAGCTTGCATGAGATATTAGATCCTTGAAGTAGCTGCAAACCATATACAATTGTAAAGAAACGGATTTAGAAGGGAACACGGTTCTTAGAAGGGGTTAATCCCACTTCCATCGCTAATTTGGTCACATTTGCGCAAAACACCAGGGTTTGGTTTTCCTCGAATCATGGCACCATGCAATTCGACTATACATTACATAATCCACTTTTTCTGGAGTGGACCTAGCCGCAGATACCACACAAGCAGGTGTGGCCTGTCATGTGTGCCGGGGCACAGGTCTGATCAGGTCAGAAAAAAAATAGAGCAAAGCGCAATATACAATCAAATAGATGCTCTTGTGCACATAAAATTAAACCCCAGTGTTTTGCGCAAATGGGGACAATTAGGTTGTGGAAAGTGGATTTTGCTCTTTTGGATAGTTATAATAGAAACAAAATACTGGTATGGCAAGCTATGTGGTGTACCCTGGAGTGTAAGTATACTTGTTGAGGTTTGGTTGGCTTAACAGCCCAAAGTAATTCTTCAAAGAGTAAAGGAGAGAAACTAAATTTGGAAGGAAATTGTATTACAGGAATCACCTGATTGAACGATTGAGGCATATATTCGTGACCTTAGAGAGAGAAGGCCCCCTGTCATCCTCGGGAAATAGTACTGTAAACCCCTTAGTTATGAGTTGTATGATATCTGCATAACTTGCACCCTTTAGCTGTAGCTGCATATCAGAAGAATACCCCTCACCAAATGGAATCATGGCCAGGTATCCACAGTATGGTTCAAGCTCGTAAACACTACACTCAGAATAATGAGGCACCCAGACATAAACATGCGAATTGTTGGCACTCAGGCAATCAACAGGCTTGTATGCACTATTATTTGTTACTGCTCGCGAGCAATTAGCAAAGCATGCGCTATGGCTACTTCGAATGCCCAAATCCCAAAAGCCATGTGAATCAAGTATGCTTCCTGCATAAGGAAGGTGATTCGACAGATGAAGAGGGCAGCTGCTGTTGGTGTCGAAGTTGGTGTCCATGACCCAGAAGTAGGAATCGGTGTAGTTGATCGCAGTCACATAGTATGTTCTTGTGTTGATGTGAATTGTAGCCTTACTACTGGTACAACCCAGCTCGTATGCTCCAACGCCGCACTCAGGAGGATCCCCTCGCCGACGGAAAGGATATGATATGTCTTGGAGATGCCCACATGAGAAAGGTGCGCACCCATCATCCCCTCCCTGGACATGATCTGCTGCAAAAACTGCAATGAGGGAGACGACAGTTAAGGCTTGTAGGGCAACAGACCACTGAAATGCGCCATGAGTCCCCATGACTGCTGGACAGATGCACTAGGGAGTTGATATCCTAGCTAGTCTGTTAAGAGTACTAAGGTTGGCAAGGGTTTGACATTGACTAGTTGATCATGTCCACTTGCATGTACCAAGTAATAGTGTGATTGGATACTAATTATAGACTTTAATTTGTGTACATGTGCACAAAATAGGAAAAATATTTTCTCAAACTATGTGGCTAGGAACAAAAGACGACTAAAGCTTGGAGTCTTCTGACAACAACAGTATCTAGAATTTCCACACTGAAAGCTAGCAACAAAACCGTGCATTTAATGCTCAACTAGCAGGGGACTGGACTGAACCAAGTCTACAATCACACTCAAACCACTAGAACACGGCATGTTGGCTACCATGTTTCCACAATTTCCACACCGAAAGCTGCCAATAGACTGCAGGTGACTGGACTGAACCAAGTCCGCAATCACACTCAAACCACTAGAACATGGCATGTATTAGTATGCGAGCTGTATGCCACAGGGATAACTATCAGTAGAGCATGACTCTGACTGCTCACGTATAGACAACAAGGAATAAGCGCTACTTTTTCTTTTTCTTTTTTGCACTAGCCACATCATCTTATTTCTACTCCCTCCGATCCATATTATTGTTCGCATATTTGTCTAGATTCGAATGTATCTAGTCATGTTTTAGTACTAGATACATCCAAATCTAGATAAATTTGAAAACATTAATTTTGATCGGAAGTAGTAGTGCAATCCATCTTGATTACAGTACAACACAAAGATGAGTAAATTATTTGTCACCTGCTGCTTCCTCTTATCAGCCATGGAAGGGACTTGCCCACGATATAGGTATGCGATGATAAATATTTTTTCAAAAACTGCCCACCCTCACAGTGCAGCCAACATGGCCCTGGGATCAGGTATCCTTTCTTGCTTCAAGCAATACATCTGTTAGAGCTATATTACGTATTGTGTATTTCCTTGTTTATATGAGGAGTTTCCTGCATATTCTCCACACCTGTACATGTATATATTGTGGCCTTTGGCCTCCTGATAATACAAGTTGTTATTTCTCCAACATGGTATCAGAATCTAGGTTAGGGTTTTTTTTTCGTCCGCTAAACTCCACCGCTGCCGTCCACGATTTTTTTCTGGTCACCGTGGTGTTCTCCGACTGGTTCGCCGCACGTAGTGCTCTCCACTGTCGTCCGCGGCCCGTTCGTTTGCCCAGCCGCCACCGCCCCTCCGTCCGCCCGGCCGCCGCCTCTCCGTCCGCTGCCGGCCGCCGACCGTTCGTTGCTGGCCACTGCTTCTCTCTGGTTGCGCCCGGTCCCGTGTGTGTGGCTGCTTCTAGTGTGTGCGTGATTGCTTCTCCACCGGTCATGTGGTTCCTGAGATTCTGAGATTGGTTCCGAGATCCAGATCGATCAGCTGTTGACAAAAAGAAAAAAAGAGAAAAAAATATGCCCTCTTCTTCCGGGTATGTTGCGACTTTTGCGGCCTCTTCACGCGGTCATGGCCACCCTTCGCCGACTCCGTCTACGTTGGCTCGCCGCTCTTCGTCGACTTTCGCGGCCTCTTCCCGCAGTTATGGCCGCCCTTCGCCGACCGGTCATGGCCGCCCTTCGCCGACTCTGTCTACGTTGGCTCGCCGCTCTTCGTCGACTTTTGCGGCCTCTTCACGCGGTTATGGCGGCCCTTCGCCGACTCCATCTACGTTGGATCACCGCTCGTCGTCGACTTTTGTGGCCTCTTCACGCGGTTATGTCCGCCCTTCGCCGACCCCGTCTACGTTGGCTCGCCACTCTACATCCACTCTCACGGCTTCTTCAGGCGGTTGTGACCACCTTTCGCCGACTCCGTCTTTATCGGCGTGTTGCTCTACATCGCTGCCATTGGCGGCCTCTATGTGTGTTTCTGACCGCTCTTCGTCAGCTCGTGATTCTACCTCGACCTCTTCAGTCGTATCTCTGTCTGCACATGAGATAGCGTAGCTTCGATGCCTGCTTGATGCTTGGGATTCTTCACCGACAGGTTCTGCTGGTTCTGCGATTGACTTTTCTGGCATCGAGAGACCACCTTCTCCTCATCTAGGTACATCCTATGGATTCTTGACACTGGAGCTTCTTTTCATATGCCTTATGATTCTTCCTCTTTGACTTCTGTTCAACCTGTCGAGTCTCGTGTTCGTGTTCTTACTTCTGATGGTACTCCCCTCCCAGTCGTTAGTCGAGGCACTCTTAGTACCTCCTCGTTTCATGTTCCTTCTGTTGCGCATGTTCCTCAACTTAACATGCAACTCTTTTTTGGTAGTCAGATCGTTGACTCTCGTTGTAGCGTCACTCTCGACTTTGATTCATGTTCTGTTCAGGATCGTCGCACCGGCGCTTTGCTTGGTGCTGGCCCCCGACGCCATGATGGCCTCTGGGAGCTTGACTGGCTTCGTCTCCCCTCCGCTGCGATCGCCGCCAGCCTCTCGGCTCCTGTTGTTGCCTCTACTAGCTCTTTTTAGCAGTGGCATCATTGTCTTGGACACTTGTGTGATTTTTAGCTCTCTTCTTTAGTTCATCGTGGTATTCTGGGGTCTGTCTCCGGAAATGCCTCTTTGGATTGTCTGGGTTGTCGGCTTGGTAAGCAGATTCAGTTACCCTATCCTCATAGTGAGTCTGTGTCCGAGCGTCCTTTTGATCTTGTTCACTCCGATGTTTGGGGTCCGGCTCCCTTCGCATCAAAAGGGGGTAATCGCTACTATGTTATATTTATAGATGATTTTTCTCGCCAGACTTGGATATATTTCATGTCTTCTCGTAGTGAGGTCTTGTCTATCTATAAGACATTTGCTGCCATGGTTCGTACCCAGTTCTCCACTCCTATTCGTGTGTTTCGTGCAGATGTTGCTGGCGAGTATATCTCTCGTTCACTGCGCGATTTTCTTGCTGAGGAGGGTACTCTTGCTCAGTTCTCTTGTCCTGGTGCTCATGCTCAGAATGGCGTGGCTGAGCGCAAGCATTGTCACCTTCTTGAGATGGCCCGTGCGTTGATGATTGCCGCTTCTCTTCCGCCTCACTTTTGGGATGAGGTTGTTTCCACTGCCACCTATCTCGTCAATATTCAACCCTCTGCTGCACTGCAGGGTGGTATTCCTGTCAAGCGTCTCTCTGGCCGTTCTCCTGATTACTCGGCGCTTCGTTTGTTTGGTTGCGTTTGCTTCTTCTTGCCCCTCGTGAACGAACCAAACTAACCGCTCAGTCTATTGAGTGTGTCTTTCTTGGATACAGTGATGAGCATAAGGGCTACCGGTGTTGGGACCCCGTTGGCCGTCGGATGCGCATTTCTCGTGATGTCACTTTTGATGAGTCGCGTCCCTTCTACCCCCGTCCCTCCTCTTCGGCCTTCTCGGTGGAGGATATATCATTTCTCTTGTTTCCTGACACACCACCCTCGGTTCCTATTGATCCTCCTCCAAGACCCATCCTTACCGATGCCTCTCCTTCCACACCGCCACCCTCCTCACCACCTAGTTATTCTCATTCCTCTTCTAACCCTCCACCCACCTCATCGTTGTCTCCTTTTCCCTTCCATTATTCTCGTCGCTCTCATGTTTCGGATGCTTCCTCTACTGCTTCTTTGTCTGATGCATCTTCTTCCTCTGATGAGCTGCCTCCTCCTCTTCCTGCTCGCCATCATCGTCCACCTGATCGCTACTCTCCTAGTCACTATGGTCTTTCTGTTGCCCTTGAGCCAACTTCTTATTAGGATGCTGAGCATTATCTCGAATGATAGCTTGCCATGGCCGAGGAGATTGCTGCACTTGAGCGCACTTGCACCTGGGATCTTGTCTCTCCTCCTCCCGGTGTTCGTCCCATCACATGTAAGTGGGTCTACAATATTAAGACCCGCTCTGATGGATCTCTTGAGCGCTACAAAGCACGTCTTGTGGCTCGTGGCTTCCATCAGGAGCAGGGCCGTGACTATGATGAGACCTTTGCCCCTGTGGCCCATATGACCACTGTGCGCACTCTTCTTGTTGTGGCCTCTGTTCGCCACTGGTCTGTGTCTCAGCTTGATGTTCAGAATGCATTTCTCAATGGTGAGTTGCGTGAGGAGGTTTACATGCAGCCTCCTCTAGGGTATTCTGTCCCTGATGGCATGGTTTGTCGTCTTCGGCGCTCTCTTTATGGCCTGAAAGGCCCCCCATGCCTGGTTTGAGCGTTTCGCCTCTGTGGTGACTGCTGCTGGCTTCTCACCCAGCGCTCATGATCCCGCGTTGTTCGTTCACACTTCTCCTCGTGGGCAGACTCTTCTCCTCCTCTATGTTGATGACATGATCATCACAGGCGATGACTCTGAGTATATTGCCTTTGTTAAGGCTTGTCTTCGTGAGCAGTTTCTTATGACTGATCTTGGTCCTCTTCGCTACTTTCTTGTGATTGAGGTTTCCTCCACTACTGATGGATTTTATATCTCCCAGGAAAAGTATATCCAGGATCTACTTTTTTGTAGAAACTATGTAACTACATTAGAGTGTACTAAGACGCAATGCATTCCGAACCTCCACCTAATCCCATGTGATCCCATCTAGAGAGCAAAAGTACCATCATACTATCATAAAGATTACTACAATCATTGTGAAAGCAACCCTAAATATTTAGCAATAATAGGATTCCGTTGTATTTCCTTCAAGTAATCTCATTGAAAAACCTGGCTTAGTAGAATTGCATAACAATACATGATAGAAACAACATCCACTATACTGTCACAACACTAATTCCCTAAACTAATTTACATTGTGAAAGTATATCTCTTAGTTTCTTATTTATCTTCAATAAAGTGGCTACTTTTGCATTGTGCTTAGCAGAAGGTTGCAAAGTGATCTCTCGCTTCCCGCCAAAATTTTGAAGGTGGTAAACAATGTAAATGGTTCGGATTGTTATACATATTTATCTTTAACATATTGTAAGAAATATGTTTTATAATAATAAACCAGAAAATTCATCCATACCATAGAAGAGAACGTTGATGTCTTCACAACATGATACCAAAGTAATCTTAGTTTTCTTTCAACACCGGTAATTTCAACATAACATAACTTGCTTCACTCCTTGCATGGTTTCAATCCCATCCTATCCAAAAAAATTCTGACCAACCCCATCATTTCATTGGTGTTAACATTTACAAAAGGAAAGGAATATAAATACTGAGTATAGATTCATTCCCTTTGGTTTTTTTTATCAAGAATTGTCACAGAAAATATTTTGTTTACCAATTATGTGTTAAGACTTCAGAATGTACTCATGATTCCATGCCTAGAATAAATCTATATCTATACCGAATAATAAAGGAAGGAGTGTTTCTCCTCTTCCTACATTTTTTTGGACGATTTTGCCCTTCATCTTCAGAGATATTATAGTGCTTGTCACCGAAAAAGTTAAAAGATTTGTTTTGGCTGGTCACGACCGTGCTTCATTGCCTATCCGATCGATCCCGAAGAGTCCGACAAACTTGCTGCTGGGCCTGGTAGCTCAAATTGGAGTACCACTGGGCCAAATAAAAGCAAAAAAGCTGCAGAAAGACATGCGTGAATATTTTTCTATTTAATAATCCCACCTCGCTACCTTATACCGAGTCCTACCGGTTTATATACGTCAAATTTCGTGGAGTATCCAGCAGCCTTGGAAACAAACAGAAGCAGCCTATGATTTGCCTAACATGGTTGTGAAGTGGAGAGAATTGAAAGAGGAATGGCATGGGAAGAAGGATAGTCGTTGGGAAACGTGTTGTGAGATATGAGAGAATTTGAGGAGGGCTGAGAAGAGGAATCGCACGACAAGATGGTCAGTGGATCTTATCTGTTCGGTCTTTTTAGAAAAAAATCCCTAAATTTGCAGGAATTGGCAAATGAGAGAACCAGCGTACTTTTTATGCGTTTTACTCAATTCAGGACAACTAAAGAAACGGAGCAGTCAGCCTAATTTCCTTGGACCTGACGCATACATCAAAGGTCTACATAAGTTGCACAGGAGCCCCACTTTTCTAGTTCTTATGATGCAGTGGGAGCATATAGACAGAAACTAATCAGTTTAGACAGTCCCTTGTGGCTACGATGGAAACTGGATCAACGCGTCATTGGGTCAAGAAAAGTTCCAATTGAAGTTCAATATGAATCTTTGGGGACTTATCATAAGATTTGTGCCCACTATCTAATAGTGAGAAATAGAAAAAAAGAAATTCGTTTTATATACATTCGAACCACTCTTGGTCATATTTCTTTTTATAGAGAAATAGAGGAAGTCATACAAGGAAGTTAGATTTAGTCAGGCCTATTCATACATTATCTAAACAAGGAAGTTAGATTCGGCGATGCCCCTCCCCTTTTGGGGGGCATTCCGATTTCCGTAGTATCATCATTTTTGCCACGCGAATCCAGATTGAGATTAAGGAAATGAAGTTAATTAAATTTTCGAATCACTGACTCAGGCCCATTGTCGAATCCTACTCAGCAATTGTCGAATCCTACTCAGCCAAAAAGGGGATACTTATGTATGGCGGAACGGGCCAATATGGTCTTTCATAATAAAGAGATAGACGGAACAAACACGCTACGAGACCGGAAAAATGGATCTTATCTGTTCGGTCTTTTTAGAAAAAAATCCCTAAATTTGCAGGAATTGGCAAATGAGAGAACCAGCGTACTTTTTATGCGTTTTACTCAATTCAGGACAACTAAAGAAACGGAGCAGTCAGCCTAATTTCCTTGGACCTGACGCATACATCAAAGGTCTACATAAGTTGCACAGGAGCCCCACTTTTCTAGTTCTTATGATGCAGTGGGAGCATATAGACAGAAACTAATCAGTTTAGACAGTCCCTTGTGGCTACGATGGAAACTGGATCAACGCGTCATTGGGTCAAGAAAAGTTCCAATTGAAGTTCAATATGAATCTTTGGGGACTTATCATAAGATTTGTGCCCACTATCTAATAGTGAGAAATAGAAAAAAAGAAATTCGTTTTATATACATTCGAACCACTCTTGGTCATATTTCTTTTTATAGAGAAATAGAGGAAGTCATACAAGGAAGTTAGATTTAGTCAGGCCTATTCATACATTATCTAAACAAGGAAGTTAGATTCGGCGATGCCCCTCCCCTTTTGGGGGGCATTCCGATTTCCGTAGTATCATCATTTTTGCCACGCGAATCCAGATTGAGATTAAGGAAATGAAGTTAATTAAATTTTCGAATCACTGACTCAGGCCCATTGTCGAATCCTACTCAGCAATTGTCGAATCCTACTCAGCCAAAAAGGGGATACTTATGTATGGCGGAACGGGCCAATATGGTCTTTCATAATAAAGAGATAGACGGAACAAACACGCTACGAGACCGGAAAAATGGATCTTATCTGTTCGGTCTTTTTAGAAAAAAATCCCTAAATTTGCAGGAATTGGCAAATGAGAGAACCAGCGTACTTTTTATGCGTTTTACTCAATTCAGGACAACTAAAGAAACGGAGCAGTCAGCCTAATTTCCTTGGACCTGACGCATACATCAAAGGTCTACATAAGTTGCACAGGAGCCCCACTTTTCTAGTTCTTATGATGCAGTGGGAGCATATAGACAGAAACTAATCAGTTTAGACAGTCCCTTGTGGCTACGATGGAAACTGGATCAACGCGTCATTGGGTCAAGAAAAGTTCCAATTGAAGTTCAATATGAATCTTTGGGGACTTATCATAAGATTTGTGCCCACTATCTAATAGTGAGAAATAGAAAAAAAGAAATTCGTTTTATATACATTCGAACCACTCTTGGTCATATTTCTTTTTATAGAGAAATAGAGGAAGTCATACAAGGAAGTTAGATTTAGTCAGGCCTATTCATACATTATCTAAACAAGGAAGTTAGATTCGGCGATGCCCCTCCCCTTTTGGGGGGCATTCCGATTTCCGTAGTATCATCATTTTTGCCACGCGAATCCAGATTGAGATTAAGGAAATGAAGTTAATTAAATTTTCGAATCACTGACTCAGGCCCATTGTCGAATCCTACTCAGCAATTGTCGAATCCTACTCAGCCAAAAAGGGGATACTTATGTATGGCGGAACGGGCCAATATGGTCTTTCATAATAAAGAGATAGACGGAACAAACACGCTACGAGACCGGAAAAAAGTTCGTTAAGTGGAGGAAGAAAGGTAGTATATAGTGCTTATTTTTTCAAGATAATTTCCATTTATACACCTGCATTGTAGTGTCCGCATCAGCGAATCAGACTCTTTATATGTAAATTATGTGTCATCTCGACGGTCCTTCCGCTACACGTTAAGCTAATTTCTATCTTTTTATAGATTGCAATTCCTATCTTCTGTTGTACCAGAAAGACTAGGTGAATTTATATGAGAAATTTGTTGTTTCTGTTAAAAATATGGTTTTGAGTAGTGAAATTCTCCAAATCCTAGAAAAAAATACTTGCCATCCACGGCGTAACTCTTTTGCTCCCGATGCAACGCACGTGCATTTTTCCTAGTTACTTAGAAAAATCACTATAACCTAATAATGTGAAAAACAAAGAGGCACGAATAAGGATACTTAAGAGGATAAACACAAAGAAAATTGTTCCAATACAGGAGAACTAAGATATACATACTATCCTAAGGTTGGTTGCTTCTCTTTATTCTCAGAATTTTGGGGCCAGTTTTGATTTATGCGGTGCGGACGCGTGGCTTCGGTTCTTCTCTTCCTTTCTATTGATCTCTGGTTGCTCTCTTCTTTTCTTGTAAGTTGGCGTCTCTTGTGAACGGGGTTTTTGTTTGCATCTCAGTGGTCGTGTGACCTGATTGGAATTTTTGGCTGTTTTGCCTCTTCCTTGAACGTGTTCTCTTGTGCATGTTTCTCGTGCATGTCTGCTGACACGGTGCATGTCTGCTGACACGTGCTACTTTGGTTGACTGTTGTTTTTGTTTCTTCTATGTTCCATTCTCTGTGTCGGTTGCGCGTGTGGTGCATGGGCCGGTGTGGCCACGTTAGAGGCGCCTGAGCTGTTCTTGGGCTGCCACGTTCATCGATCTAGAAGTGTCCGGTGCTGCCTCCTTTTTGTCTCCTTTTGTCTCCCCTATTTTCACGATCTCCAGTATCCTCTCCACCATCACCGCCGATTTGACGCAGGGCGGATGCATCTCCACTTTCCATTTTTCCTTGGCTCATGCCGATTTGAAGCAGCGGCGACGAGGCATGTCATGCCCTAAGATTTCTGTCGTGGCCGTCAGCCTCCTTTTCCTTTTGCCCAGCATCGCCACCGGTTCATCGTCTCCTTGTACGTGGCCGGCGGGCCGTCCTCGAGCGCTGCCCCTGCATATGGCACATATCGCCGCCGGTTCATTGTCTCTGACTGCCCCCATGCGGTGCCCTTCCCATGCACCATGTTGCGCGCCGCCGCCGGTTTGCTGTCTCCGGCCATCTTCTCGTGCTGCCTGGAAGACTGCTTGCCCTGGTGGCCTCCGCGCGCTTCTATGTCTCCAGGTCCTAACGTGCTCCCATCTGTGCATCCTTTCTGGATTTTTTTTCTTTCGTTCATATCCTCTAGATACATTTCCAGGTGATGATTATCTAGAGTTGTAAGCTGGAATCCTGAAATTGCCACCACGTACTTATGATTACTTTCTACAAATTCGTATAGAAGTTATTGGGAGGAAATCAAAGTGGCATGTATGTAAAAATATCTATTGATAATATATTTCTCCCCTGCCGATGCACTAACAGGTAAGCTCATGTCAATATTTTCAGAAATATATGCTAATTTTTTTTTGGTTTTGTGGCAGCAAGTAATATACAGATCAATGTTTTTGATAAATATATTATTGAGGTCTTCTTGAGTTTATTGCATATCTGCTAAAAACAATTTATCACATCATCAATCTTATGCACACCAAAAAAATCGGTAATGCTCTCACTGTCTTCACAGTAGTTACAGTGTAATTATTTCACGTGTTGATCATATGATACATTTTAAGTCTATCTATTATATGTGCACTATTTGTGCGATTTGTTTTGCTGCTGTTTTAATTTTCTTTTAACGATTTAATTATGAGTTGACTCATCGGATCATGTCAGTGGTTCATGTGAGTGTTATTTTACCAATCCCATGTACAACTTTTAATGGATTTGCATTATCTGTTTATCGTGCAGGGGCTCAATGTTAATTAGTGTTAACAAGATGATTATTGCTGGCCGCAAAGCTAAAATATTGATATCAAGTTGATTTGCTTCTATGGTGGCTAGCATTGGTGACAGAGTTGGCGGAGATCTAAGTGAATTACAGTCCATGGGCTGGTACAATATGGAGATGTCCAAAACAACTGCCATGGGGCAGAATTTGTGTTGTTGCCAGACGAAGATGGAAGCAGATGAATACTAGCCGATTGCTATAGATATTGCAAGAAAAAGCAAGTCCGTAGAATATTCGTGCATCAAATGATTTATGGTATCTTCTTCACATTATCGAAATGAGTAAGGTTTGTTTCACTTGAGAACCTTCAACTTTTAGAATTGCTCTGGAGCATGCAAGTTCCTTTTTATTGTTTATCAAACAAGGTGATGGAATACATATACCTCATCTGAATACACCATAACCCAACAACACACAACTTCTTCTCCAGCTCGTGCATGTTGGCAGTAACAGGGGATATCTCGCCTGATTCTCCTTGCAGAGTCAGCTGGTCGTACACCCATGACGGGTAGTACCCCTGACTTGATGCCGCAGCGTTTGGGTCGGCGTTCCTTCTTCCACCGGCCATCTCCAGCAGCAGCATCCCAAAGCTGTACACGTCGGACTTGCTCGATATGACACCAAAGCTCCGGGATATCATCTCAGGAGCTATGTAACCAACGGTTCCCCGCATGGCACTCAGCGGGACAAAACTGTCGCCCCTCGGGTACAGTTTGGCGAGTCCAAAATCAGCCACCTTCGGGACAAAATTGGTGTCGAGGAGGATGTTGTGTGGCTTGATGTCAAAGTGTAGAATCTGCATGTCACACCCCTGATGCAAATAGTTGATCCCCCTGGCAATGCCCAAAGCGATCTCATTGAGCTTGTCCCAAGAGAAACTCTTCTCAGCCGAGAAGATGTACTTGTCCAGAGAACCATGGGGCATGTACTCGTAGACTAAGGCCCTTCTCAATTCCTCTGAGCAGAACCCCGACATTGACGTGGTGGATCCTGCCGAGGGTGGAGACCTCGCTGATGAAATCATCTCCATTGCAGCTAGAGTTTCCCTCAAGCATCTTCACGGCGACATGGGCACCGCCTGGGAGTAGCACACCCTTGTACACGGAGCCATAGCCCCCTTGGCCCAATTTATCTCTGAAATGGCTCGTGAGGGCAACTATATCTGTGTAGGCGTACCTTGTCGGGCCAATCATTTGTTGAATCCTGAGAAACTTCTCAACTGCATCAATGGTGATCCTTGTTTTCAAGTACTTGTAGACTAGGAATATCCATACAGCCAGGGGAGCCAAGAAGAACCTACGTAGTACTGGACAACAGGTTGACATATACGGATGTTAGTTAGATGAAAAGGTAGGTGCATGTCTATGTGTATGCCCAAGGTTGTAGCATGATTAGGGGTGTGCAAAAACGGTTTCACCACAACCTGTCCAAACATGTAGTTCAAAATTTCGTACTAGCAAGCTGGTAGCCGGTTTCCACAGTTTTTAGTTGAACCGTTTTTTGCACACCCTTAGCCACGATGATTAGAAGCATGTACAGAATTTAAAAGGTAAAAACACATTATACTCACTTACCAAAAAGGAACTTTGGGATAGCAATAAGTGCTGCTACAACTGGCGATGTTGTGTGTCTGGAAATGTACAATTCATCAAGGCAATGATAGAAGTATATGTCACTCCAAAAAAAAGCAAGAATCCAATTCACGAAGCTTGCATGAGATATTAGCTCCATGAAGTAGCTGCAAACCATAAAATTGTAAAGAAACGGATTTAGAAGGGAACACAGTTCTTAGAAAGGGTTAATCCCACTTCCATCGCTAATTTGGTCACATTTGTGCAAAACACCAGGGTTTGGTTTCCCCCGAATCATGGCAACATGCAATTCGACTATACATTACATATTCCACTTTTTCTAGAGTGGACCTAGCCGCAGATGCCACACAAGCAGGTGTGGCATGTCATGTGTGCCGGGGCATAGGTCTGATCAGGTCAGAAAAAAAATAGAGCAAAGTGCAATATACAATCGAATAGCATGCTCTTGTGCACATAAAATTAAAGCCCAGTGTTTTGCGCAAATGGGGACAATTAGGTTGTGGAAACTGGATTTTGATCTTTTGGATAGTTAAAATAGAAACAAAATACTGGTATGACAAGCTATGTGGTGTACCCTGGAGTGTAAGTATACTTGTTGAGGTTTGGTCAGCTTAACAGCCAAAGTAATTCTTCAAAGAGTAAAAGAGAGAAACTAAATTTGGAAGGAAATTGTATTACAGGAATCACCTGATTGAAATGTTGAGGCATATATTCGTGGCCTTAGAGAGAGAAGGATCCCTGTATTCCTCCTCAGGAAATTCTACAATAAACCCCTTAGTTATGAGTTGTATGATATCTGCATAACTTGCACCCTGTAGCTGTAGCTGCATATCAGAAGAATACCCCTCACCAAATGGAATCATGGCCAGGTATCCACAGTATGGTTCAAGATCGTAAACACTACAATCAGAATAATGAGGCACCCAGACATAAACATGCGAATTGTTGGCACTCAGGCAATCAACAGGCTTGTATGCACTATTATTCGTTACTGCTCGCGAGCAATTAGCAAAGCATGCGCTATGGCTGCTTCGAATGCCCAAATCCCTAAAGCCATGTGAATCAAGTATGCTTCCTGCATAAGGAAGGTCATTCGACAGATGAAGAGGGCAGCTGCTATTGGTGTCGAAGTTGGTGTCCATGACCCAGAAGTAGGAATCGGTGTAGTTGATCGCAGTCACATAGTATGTTCCTGTGTTGATGTGAATTGTAGCCTTACTACTGGTACAACCCAGCTCGTATGCTCCAACACCGCACTCAAGAGGATCCCCTCGCCGACGGAAAGGAGATGATATGTCTTGGAGATGCCCACATGAGAAAGGTGCACATCCATCATCCCCTCCCTGGACATGATCTGCTGCAAAAACTGCAATGAGGGAGAAGACAGTTAAGGTTTGTAGGGTAGCAGACCCCATAACTGCTGGACAGATGCACTAGGGAGTTGATATCCTAGCTAGTCTGTTAAGAGTACTAAGGCTAGCAAGGATTTGGCATTGACTAGTTGATCATGTCCACCTGCATGTACCAAGTAATAGTGTAATTGGATACTAATTATAGACTTTAATTTGTGTACGTACATGGTGCACAAAATAGGAAAGATATTTTCTCAAACTATGTGGCTAGGAACAAAAGACGACTAAAGCTTGGAGTCTTCTGTCCCATGACATGGTAATTCATTTTTTTCCACAGATGACAACAACAGTATCTAGAATTTCCACACTGAAAGCTACCATCAAAATGTGCATTTAATGCTCAAGTAGCAGGGGACTGGACTGAACCAAGTCTACAATCACACTCAAACCACTACAACACGGCATGTTGACTGCCGTATTTCCACTGTAGTATTTGAACAGCACACTAGAATTTCCACACCGAAAGCTTCCAATAGACTGCAGGTGACTGGACTGAACCAAGTCCGCAATCACACTCAAACCACTAGAACATGGCATGTATTAGTGCGCGAGCTGTACGCCTCAGGGATAACTATCAGTAGAGCACGACTTTGACTGCTTACCTATAGACGACAAGGAATAAGTGCTGCTGTTTTTCTTTTTTTTACACTAGCCACATCGTCTTCTTTCTAGTGCAATCCATCTTGGTTACAGTACTACACAAAGATGAGTAAATTACTTGTCATAGCCATCCTGCTGCTTCCTCTTATCAGCCATGGAAGGGACTTGTCCACGATATGGGTATGGGATGATAAAGATTTCTTCAAATACTGCCCACCATCACAGTGCAGCCAACATGGCCCTGAGATCAGGTATCCTTTCTGCCTTGCTTCAAGCAATACATCATCATGTGGATGTGGCAGCAGATCAGTCAGGAAGTTAGTATGTTCTGGTCAAGACACCATCCTAGTTCACCCAGTTCTTGGCCCATACAATGTCAGCGCCATAGATTACAGACATTCTTCCATGAATCTCATCCCGCTTGTAGACCCATGTATGGTACTCCAGAAGAAGCTCATCAGCTCCAGAAGCTTGTCGTCTTCACAAGTTTATGATATCAATGACGAGGATCTGGATCTTGAGTTTCTTGATTCATCTGCAACCCTAATATACTGTTCAAGAGGGTTCACACCTAGTGCTGCTCATGCAATTGCAGGCCCAGTCTCCTGCCTTAGCAACGCAACCCACTTCTTGTACTTTGTGGCTAGTTATGAAGATATGTCTCATCTTCCGTTGGACTGCAAAGTCATCCCAGTCTCAGATGGTGTCGACGGCCGCAGTATAGCCATGTATATGTTTGGTAATTCCATGTTAGATCTGTACCCACAGTCCTTCAAAGAAAGTGCAGAAAGTATGCTCAGTTTTGCTAAGAAGACACTGCATTGGAATGTTGACAATTGTGGACAATGTGAACTCAGTGGGGGACGCTGCGCATTCAGCTCACAAAGGCTAGAGCCGTTCTGCATGTCCCACGGTATGATCAATTCAAACTGCATAGAACCATAATAGATCATACCATTTTCTTTTATTTTTAATACAGTACTAAACACTATTAAGATTTTACTTTACAATTTAACTAGCACAGTGGCCCTCGCAAATACGAGGGCAACATCTTTAGTGTATAAAAAAATTAGCTAATCATCTTTGCGTTACAAAAAATCTAAAGCTTAAACAATAAGGATGGAAATTTATTTATGTGTTACCACCCCAAATTATCTATTAATTCTGCCACCACAACTTTTTTGTAGTATGTAACTACATTAGAGTGTACTAAGACACAATGCATTCCGAACCTCCACCTAATACCATGTGATCCCATCTAGAGAACAAAAGTATTGAACCGGAAAATTCATCCATACAATAGAAGAGAACGTTGACTGTCTCTGCAAAATGTACTCACCTTGATGTCTTCACAACATGATACCAAAGCAATCTTAGTTTTCTTTCAACACCGGTAATTTTAACAAAACATAACTTGCTTCACTCCTTGCATGTTTTTTTGATGGTTTCAATCCCATTCTATCAAAAAAAATCTGTATTGAGCATAGTCCAACCCCATCATTGTATTGATGTTAACATTTACAAAAGGAAAGGAATATAAATACTGAGTATACATTCATTGCCTTCGCGTTTTTTATCAAGAATTGTCATAGGAAACATTTTGTTTACCAATTATGTGTTCATAATGTACTCATGGTGTCATGCCTAGAATAAATTACTTAGAAAAATCACTATAACCTAACAATGTGAAAAACAAAGAGGCACGAATAAGGATACTTAAGAGGATAAACGCAAAGAAAATTGTTCCAATATAGGAGAACTAAGATATTGCTATATAAGGCGTAACACATGGGCACATGCCAAAAAAATCTAAACAAACGTAACATCTTCGAACTTGGCATGTCCGGGTGCTACTATGTACAAAAACCAAGGTTTAAGATATGCGGTGTATTGAATTAAATGTATCTATAAAATGTAACATTCTAATCTACAAAAAAAAGGGGACAATTCCCACCAAAAGACATCATTTGACTATTGTTAACTAATATAAAATGACATCTTATTCACATAGATCAAAGGAAGAAATACCTTCTAAAGTAGCACTGGAAGTAGAAAACACTTCTAGGGGTGGGTTTTCCTTGATAACCCTTTTGCCATTTCTTGTTAACTTGGTTTGTTTAGCTTAGCTCGTTTCACTTATTTCCTTTGCTATTTCTTCCTTTGTTTTGTCTTTTGTACTTTTCGACTTCGCGACATTCTCCTTGTAATGAAATATGACATGCTTTATGGTTATTCTTCTAAAAAAATAAGTGAGAATGTTTCCATGGAAAACCTCTTGCCTAGTAGATGTGTCTATCACAAGGATGAAGAATGTACAACCATCAACCTTCTTTATTCTTTACATGAAGCCTTGATCCTCTGCAAGGATTATAGGCCTATCGTAGACCCTAAGTGGTTGTTTGGATACAGAGGATTAGCGGTCAGTTTTTGGAAAACATGTTTTGAGCTGAATCTTAGGAAAACCAGTTTTAAGGATAATTCTGTTAAGAATCAGTTTATGGAAAACTATGTTGGGATCCCAAAACTCTAAAACCACTCCCTTAATTAGATACTGCATCGTGGGACAAGCTCTGCTTCCGGTGGTTCTAGGATGGCGCGCGCTCGACGGTCACATGAGCTCTCATGTCATAGCGGTAGTCACCACCGTTGCTGGTGAGAACCACTACAGTTGTAGACGAAGCCATTGTCCTTGGCAACCACTTCGATGACGGACATGGATAGTAAGCTAGCATATCCAAGGCGGCCGACCTGTATCTTCATGGGGATACCAAGAGAAGCTGCTAAGTCGACGCACCTGAATTCTCCATTAGTGTGCTTGCCACGGCGGCCGGCGAGTCATCAGCTGTGAACGAAGGCGAAAGTTACACTAAGTGCACGCGTGGTGGTGTGGGGTTCGCCGTGAGCCGTCGGAGATGGATCTAGAGCTAGCGAGCAGCGCCTGGAACGCAACGTAGGAGGAGGACGTCGACATGCCGGGACTCACGAACGATATCCAGGGTGAGCTCGCAGGCTGACCAAAACAATGGTAGCGTCAACGTGTTCGACGAGGACGACGGCCTCGCGCCCACGCGGCAGGTACCAGTGCGGCACATGCAAGAAGCTACTCCGGTCGTACCAGGCTCTCGGCGGCCACCGTGCCAGAACGGTGGCTGCGTGCCACCGCTAGCAGACAGGGCCAACGTGGCCGACGGCCTGGTCATCCAGGAGTTCATCGAGAAATCATCAGGACAAAAGAAGGTAGTTGGGATCGAGTTATGTGGAATCACGTTTTCACAAAAACGTGGAATAGTTGTTTTTGCCAAAACTCAGTTTCCTGGTTTTGTGGAAATTAAGTTTTGTTAATCTGCACTTTTATTGCTCCAGCCAAACAAAGTTTTAGGCGGTTAATCTGTTAACTGAGTTTAAGGGAAATCAGTTCGGTGCGAACTCAGCATCCAAACAAGGCCTAAAAGAAGATACGAACTGGTATATAACCATATAAGTTCACAATCTTGAATGCAACAAATAAATCAAGGGAGTAGGCAGGAAAATAATTATTTCTTATACATTACAGAACAATGTGATAAAATCACATGAAAACTCTATGTAGAAGAATTTCTCGGACCTTACGACGTCCCGATAATAATCCGGCGAAGGTGAGCTAACGAGCGAAATCCACCGTCGCCCGCCACTCCGACGGCGGCGTCCAGAGCCTCATGCCGGCCACCCCCCCTCCGGTGTCGACAGCCACCAGACCCACCCTCCTCGCCATGACCTCTCCCAACTCCTCCCAGGCCCCTTCCCCCACCCCCTCCCTCTCCACCCCCACCTCGTCCCAGGCCCGCCGTTGGGCGGATTACTTTGATGAAGAGGACTCGGAGCGCTCCGCCCGCTCCTACTATGAGGTGCTCTGCAGTGGCACACCCTCGCCGGCGGCCCGCTCTCCTCCACTGGTCTCTTAAATCGGCAGCCCCTGCCACCCGACCTGTTCCCCAGCGACGGACTGCATCGCCGGCACTGGGCCATGATGCCGTGCGGAGGGACGGCCAAACTCCCGGCGCTCACCATCCGGGACGATCTGCTTCCGGGCCTCGCCGGTTGTTTCAATTGCCTGAGAAAGTGTCACATTTCCAAGGACTGTACTTTCGAGACTCTCTGGCTCCGTTGCAGGGAGAGCCACCATGCACACGACTGCCCGAAGCGGCGTGGAGAATGGTAGCGGCCCCAGCCGTGTGGACCGAAAGAGAGACAGCAGCGCTGGCCTCAAGCGCGTGGACCCAGACCTGCGGTGCCGGCGCGAGATGGACAGCAGCAACGCGAGGTGGCTGGCCACCATGGAGATGTCCATGACCGGCTGGGTAGCCACATCCAACCGGTGCCCACGCCGACGACGCCATGTCCGCCTCCCGAGCCTACCTTCCCCGGCTCTACAACCTACCGCGTCCCGTCGCGGCTACGGCTGGGCACACGTCACCCCTCACGCAGCCCAGCTCCGTCGTTTCAAGGTGGGTTGGGCGTGAGGAGCCCTTCGACGGCGGCCGCGGTGGTCATGGCGTGGAGCGTGTCCCGCGTGGTGAGCGCGGCGACCATGGCGAGCACGTGCCTGTTGGCCACGGTAAGCGTGGCAAGCGTGGCGAATGAGACGAGCCTGGTGGCCACGGCAAGCGCGGCGCGCATGGTGACCACGGTGAGCGCGAGAGCCGCAGTAGTCGCGGCGAAAATGACTTGCGTGCTAGGCATGGCGAGCGGGGCTCGCGTGGAGGGCGTGGCGGTGATGCTGTGCGCAATGACCGCAGGAGAAGCCCGCCATCATAGAGGCAGAGAGGCGATGATGATCGCGGTGGGCGTCCTCCTTCCTGCGACCTTCCGTCGACATCGCGGCACGAGGTGCCCCCCAGCCAAGCCATGGAGATGGTCATAATCCCAAGATTGACGGAGATCGCCTCGGCGGAAGACGCGCTGCGCTAGGTACTCGTGGCATTCGTCTCCGGGCAAAGGTTGAGCATGTCGCTGATCGAGATCGTGGCGATGCAAGTACCAAGGGCGGAGGACAACTTCACTCTCCATAGTTCGTGGCCGTCGGATTTCCTTCTGGTGTGCAGCAGCAGACGTGTTCATGACGATGTCATGGCCGCCGGGGTGGTGGACGGTAGGGGCTTCTCCCTCCACTTCTCGTTGTGGAATCGCTAACTTCAAGCTAAGCGCCGCCCGCTCCGATACCGCGTGCACATTGAGCTCAAAGGAGTCCCGGCGCACGCTTAGAATTGAAGCACGATGGTGCCGCTTCTCGGGTCAGCGGCATGGGTCAAGCGGTTGGGAGCAACGACGGCAAGTCCGGAGGATCTAGGGTGCTTCCAAGTGGTAGCTTGGATCGATAGCATTAACCAGATGCCACAGGAGAAGGCCCTGCAAATCGAAGAACCGGACGATCGGATGGAAGAAGACGATGGGCTCATTCTCCTCGGCGATGCACTTATCCCCCTAGAGAAGCTTATGCTTCGTTACATCAGGTAAAGCTACACCGCTGCATGATGGCCAAATTTAAGAGGACACTAGCAGTGCTGGAGCTCAAGGAACTTTACCTCAACAGGCATCGATTCACTTGGACCAATGAGCAGGAGTGACCCACCCTGGAGAAACTTGATAGGGTCTTCTCTTCGGTGGATTGGGAAGCACAATACCCTAACGCCTTCCTCTTGGCGCTGTCTTCAGGACCCTCGAACCACTGCCCCTGCTGCTTTGCCTCGCACCGAACTTGCAATGAGGGCATAGATTCCAGTTCCAATCCCTTTTGGCCCAAAGTGGATGGCTTTATGGACGTGGTGCATCAGGCGTGGACTCTGCAACAGTGGAACCAAACCCCTTCAAAAGGCTAGACGCAAAGTTGAGAACGGTGGCCAAAAGCCTTTCCGGCTGGAGCCCTAAGTTCACCGGGAGCATCAAAACACAGATTCTTCTAGCCACAGAGCTGATCCTTCGCTTCGATGTGGCCACAGAAAGCAGACAGCTCTCACCAGAGGAGCGTGGACTAAGATGCCTGCTCAAGAAGAAGCTACTGCAGAGAGGACACTGGCACGACAGAGATCTCGGATTCTTTGGCTCCGGGAGGGGGATGCATGCATGCGTTTTTTTTCACACTCACGCTAGCCATCGGAGGAGGAAGAACTTCATCAGACACCTTCTAGTAGATAATATATCAATCTCAAAGCATGTGGAGAAGGCGGAAACTGTGGACAGTTTCTTTGAGAACCTGCTAGAGCTAGCAGGGGACTGACCCTTTTCGCTTGACCTAGACTACCTAGGGCTGCAGTCTAAGGACCTCCAACACATCGACGACATCTTTACGGAAGAGGAAGTTTTGGCAGCCATCAAGGGCATGCCATTGGATAAGTGCCCCGACCTAGATGGTTTCTTTGCTCGGTTCTTTGTTTCTTGCTGGGAGATCATCAAGACTGACGTCATGGATGCTTTCCACTCGCTGTCGTGGCTTGACTGCCGTGGCTTTGGAGCGGTGAACAGTGCGCTAATCACGCTTCTGCCCAAGAAACAGGGCGCGGAAGAAGTTCGGGATTTCAGACCGATCAGCCTTATACACATGATTGCCAAGTGGGTGGCCAAGGTAATTGCGAACCAGGTGGCACCGATCCTTCCGATGCTGGGGGTGCATCAAAGTGCATTCATACATGGAAGGTGCCTTCACGACAACTTCATGATGGTGCAAGGCACAGCCCGCAAACTTCACACCAGCAAAACTGCGGACGGACTCCTCAAACTAGACATCACGAAAGCCTTCGACACAGCGGACCGGGCCTTCCTAATAGAAGTGCTGAGAAAGATGGGCTTTAGAGAAAGCCTCCTAGCGTGCATCTGCGCGCTACTCTCCACAGCCTCCACGCGCATACTTAAAAATGGCAGCCCAGGTGCGAAGGTGCCCAATAGGCGCGGACTTCGGCAGGGAGATCCGCTCTCACCACAGTTGTTCATCCTGATAATGGAGGTGTTCCATCTGATGATCACCAAAGCGGAAGACCAGGGGCTTCTCACCAAGCTTGCGACCACGGGTTTCCGACAACGCACCTCGATCTACGCCGATGACGTGGTCACTTTCCTGAGACCTTCAATGGTGGATTTCCAGGTGATCTCCAGGATCATCGAGGACTTCAGGACGACATCTGTACTCCAAACCAATTTCGACAAATGCTTAGTTAACTTAATCAGATGCTTAAAGGTGTACAAAAGCTTGGTTGCCCAGGAGTTGCGCTGCCCGATCACTCCATTCCCCTTGTGGGTTGCCGCCCAGTCTCTGGTCAACCTGGTGGCTGCCAAGCTACCATCGTGGAAAGCATCCATACTCAACAGAGGGGGCGCCTCGAGCTTGTAAGGACGACCGTCTCGGCCATTCCAATCTTCACCATGATGTCCCTGGACATTCCGATAGAGATCATCATCGCCATTGAGAAGATCATTCATGGCTTTCTTTGGAAGGGGAGAAAGGACGTACATGGTGGACACTGCCTAGTGGCATGGGACAGGGTGTGCATGCCTCAGGAGATGGGGGGGGGGACTGGGCATCCCCAACCTGCGTCTCATGAACATTGCGCTAAGAGCCCGATGGTTGTGGCTGAAGCGCGTGGAGGTGGACAAGCCATGGCACAGACTTGGCATACGAGTGTCAGAGCTATCTAGGCAGTTGTTCGATGCTGCAACGATCTCGGTGTTGGGGGGACGGAGCCACTACTTTCTTCTGGAGGGACAAGTGGCTGTTGTGTGGACGTCTCTGTGATGTAGTACCAAACTTCTTTGCGACGGTCCCTACGTACGCAATTTCAATGCGCCGAGTACGTGAGGGCCTAGATGGGGGCTAGCTTCACGATGTCCCCCCCCCCCCCCCCGGATCTAGGCGCAACAGCCATCAGGGAACTCCTTGACATAGCTGATCGAACTTGAGGAGATCACCTTGATAGAGGGGACACATGATGTCTTTAAGTGGAACTAGGACCCGAGCGGTTGCTACATCGCCAAGTCCTGCTACCAGGCCTTGTTTGCTGGGTGGACCTTGATGGCAGGAGCCCTACAGATCTAGCGCTCTCGAGCCCCTGCCAATTGTAAGGTTGCGCTTTGGCTCACCGTCAGGAACAGATGCTGGACCGCCGACAGGCTGAGCCGTAGGGGTCTACAACACCCATTTGCTTACTCGTTTTGTGACCAGTGCGGAGAGACCATCGACCACTTGCTGGTGGGTTATGTTCTAGCCCGCAAGGTGTGGACGACCTGCCTAGGATGGTGGAACAAGGGCCATTGGATGCCGAAGCTCGTGACATGGCTCCAGAATAGGCAGGGTGGAAAAGGCCAGGAGCACGACCTCTGGACATGGATAGCCTTAGTCTGCTGGACGCTCTGGCGTCACCGGAACGATGTGGTCTTCGAAGGGGCCACACCTTCATCCGAGAAAGTCATCCGCAAGATCTCCGTCGAGGCAGGCCTGTGGAGATCGGCAGGTCTTTCCTGGGACTGCCTAGGGCAAGTGGATATGTGGAGATGCTGCGAGTAGTCGACTAGGGTGTGTGTGCTACCATTGAGGCAGCGTGGAGTTGCACCTATGGTGTCTGTGCCACGACACATTGTAAAACGTGGCCTCTTGGCCCTCCTATGAAAACGACACAATTCTCAGGCGTATCTTTGAAAAAAAAAACTCTATAAATTTGAAATGTTGATTGTAGCTAGGTACTCCCTCCATTCGATATTATGTGTCGTAGAATTAGTGCAAAGTTGTACTAAATCAGCGACACTTAATATGGAACGGAGTGAGTAGTATCTATCTAGACATGGTCATAGGTAGGGTTCAACAACAACATTAATAGTATTGAGTTTCATTCAACTGCATCACATCCATGACATGGTCATTTCCTAAATGGCCAACACAAAGACAAACCATCATCCAATGTAATAACACTTTAAATAATCATAATTTGGTTAGCAGTAAGCATTACTATATTAACAAAAGAACTTTAGTTAGATGAACATATGATAAGATTAGATCTAACGTACAAAGGAATGCCAGTTAGCTCGCAATCCACTCCATATAAAAAAATTCTAGATGTGACGGAGGAGAAAATGTTTGATAAATTCCAGTACTCCTTAAACCATGTAACATGTTTGGTAAGCTCCCATAGTAGCATGCTTAAATAAGATAAATAATTAATAATGTTAGTAACCACCAAGTCTAAAGCAAAAGGAGAATCACGGGAAAGAGCTGAAGGTGAGTTTCACATCCTCCAAACTAAACATTGCACAAAGGCCAAGGTATGCATATAATCCTTCATGTATTACTTGTTATCTTCCATTAGGCCTTTCTAACGATGCATAGCGAGAATATTTAGTGTACATTGTCCATGCACTATGGAGCCCATATAAAAATCCCGAGGACCACTCAACAACTTAAGAGTTTCTTCTTTCTTTCCTTAACTCTAAGTGAATTTCATGCACTATTTTACAGGAAATTGACAAACACTATGTACATTTAAGAATTTAATGGATATCGACCTACTTAAAATATTATGCAAGATATTTACCTTTCGACTGCATGGTGATTAATTAATTATCCAGATCGTCTCCACTCATGAATTGTGTTACCGATGAACTGCAAATGCACTGTGAATATTATTATCTTGATGGACACTCAGATAAAAACAATCGGGGCTTCAACCATTCCAACAGCCGGTCCCAGGGTGCATATCTGGAGGCAGAAAAAAGGACCCCTCACGTCACTCCCCAGGGCGACGCAGGGGGCGACCCGTGTGCGCCGCCAGAGGCCCCCCGCCGCCTATCTCTCACACCGCCGCTGCCGCCGGCCCTCGCCGCGGTGGCGGCGGGCCCAGCCACCGAACGAGGTCCAGGGTGGTGGTTGCCGGAGGTCCCCGCCGGATCTGCTAGGGCAGGGATGGTCGGTACACTGACATGCAGCAGCCAGGGCAGCGTCCCTGGTCAGGGTTTTGATTCCTGGCAATGAATTAGTCTAGGTAGAATATGTGGCCACGATCGGATAGCTAACTACCTCAGCCACACACGAGTTTATACAGGTTCAGCCCCAAGGCCCCAGGATAGATCGCCGGTAACAACCCTGCATCCTTATCTGCTTATAGATCGAGCGTGAGAGGTGCTTAGTATTACTCTAGGGGTGCCGGATAGCATTCCATTCAGATCACAACAACCAAGAACGAACACGTTGCCGTGTTTTCCATGGGGCACATTACACAGCGAGGCCAAAAGAGAGAAAACTAATGAAAGACCATCGAAAGCATAACCTTCAACCAGTAACACATCCTTTGCAACATAACCCAATACCAGAAAAAGACATCAGACAACACACATAGAACAGTTGTTTGTCTTCTGTATAAACCCTAGTAAGGCAAGTTCTCTAACTAAGAAGACAAACATGCAGGTCACTGATCAAGCCAAGGACCAACCCTCGCCAAGTATTTCAGGAAGTGCATTACACAGCCAGGTCGAAAGCAACAAACTTTCAGCTAGCACCACATCCTCTGCAACAATACACAATCCCAGAGAAAAGAGATTAAACAGAAAAACACACACATAGAACAGTTGGTTGTTGTTGTTGGCTGCATTCTATTCTGTAGTGGGACCTTGATTAACCTCCTTGTTTAAGTCCAGTGTAAGGCTTGGAAGTACAACAATATGTTTTTATGCTCTTTTTTGTTAATATGAAGGCATGTGGTTCTCCTATGTGTTCTAGAAAAATGAAATATGGTTGGTCAGTCGTGACAAGAATTTTTGTCTATTCCAAAAAAGGCCTTAAATATTATTGCATATATTTTTTCCAAATAGTTAAATACTTTATCATATTTCCGTTAGGGCAATGCATGGATGCAATGGTAGACAACAATGATAACAATTTGTCGGTTGGACAACTTTTTTTCCAGCAAGTATAATTTGTTTTTGTTTATTGAACCACCAACAGAGTCTAATTGTCGTTTTTGGTATTCACAGGTTCGCGTACCAAAGTCATCGCAGGTACACTCTAACTTAAACTGTTTTAACTTTAGACGAAGACTTTTCTTTAAATCTATTATACCAATTCTTATCACTGGTTACTCTGAATCTTGACATCCACTTATCCCGAGAATAATATGATAACAACCTATTTTCTGTTTATTTTCAGCTACATCATCGGCGGCCGCATTTGTTGTTCTTTTGTTGACTGTGGCCACTGCACTTTATCTTTCACTCAGGACAAGATATAATGAGGAGATACATTTGAAGGTCGAAATGTTTCTCAAGACATATGGCACATCGAAACCCACGAGGTACACATTCTCTGAAGTTAAGAAGATAGCAAGACGGTTTAAGGAAAAAGTAGGGCAGGGAGGATTTGGAAGTGTATATAAAGGTGAGCTACCAAATAGAGTGCCTGTGGCTGTCAAGATGCTAGAGAACGCTACAGGAGAGGGAGAAGTATTCATCAATGAAGTTGCCACCATTGGACTAATCCACCATACCAATATTGTCCGCCTCCTAGGGTTTTGTTCCGAAGGAATGAGAAGGGCTCTTATTTATGAATTCATGCCTAACGAGTCGCTAGAGAAATACATATTCTCTCATGACCCGAATATTTTTCAGAATGTTCTAGTCCCCGATAAACTGCTAGATATTGCTCTAGGAATCGCTCGAGGAATGGAGTACTTACACCAAGGATGCAACCAGCGCATCCTCCACTTTGACATCAAGCCTCACAATATCTTGCTGGACTACAACTTCAACCCAAAGATCTCAGACTTTGGGCTTGCAAAGTTGTGTGCAAGGGACCAAAGCATCGTCACCTTAACTGCAGCAAGAGGCACTATGGGCTACATTGCACCAGAGCTATACTCTCGGAACTTTGGGGGGATATCCTACAAGTCAGACGTGTATAGTTTTGGCATGCTGGTGTTAGAAATGGTCAGCGGAAGGAGGAATTCAGACCCAAGTACTGCAAGCCAAAATGATGTATACCTACCAGAGTGGATCTACGGGAAAGTAATCAATGGGCAAGAGTTAGCTCTTACTTTAGAAACGACTGAAGAGGGGAAAGCAAAGGTGAGGCAGCTGGCTATCGTGGCGCTATGGTGTATCCAGTGGAACCCGAGAAACCGACCGTCGATGACAAAGGTCGTTAACATGCTAACAGGCAGGTTGCAGAATCTGCAGATGCCACCAAAGCCTTTCGTCACATCTGAAAATCAGCCCATGCCTTAAATTGAAACATGGAGCACACAGTACCATGGTTCAGTCGAACTCTTTGCGCGCGCGCTGCGAATTTATGCATAGCAAAAGCAATCTATTTTGGTATTGCTAGTCCATTACTTCTGGAGATGTACGAATAATCATTAGTCGCCACCATGTAATAATAGTATTATGCACTAGCTATTTGCAAGATACATGATTCACAGCTGGACTTGACTTGTATTCGAACAGCTGCTTCCACATTTATCTCCAAAATTCGGTGAATATATGTATGTGCAATACAGTAATCTGATGATTGATGATTACCTTATTCAGCAGTCTGTCTCCACTAGGCTTATTTTCTGAAGACATGCTGACGCTGCTTCCGCTTGTTTCATAAGCAACGAGCTTGCAAGGCCCCTGTTTTTTTATCAGGAAGTACTGGATGGTAGTGCTGATCTATGTATTTTCCTTCATTCAGCGGTCACACTGAATCCCTTCTTCCCAATTAGTAATATCTAGCGGCGGCGATGGGCCTGACGGAGCTTCCAGCTTTCGGCACAAACCGATGTCCATGGTCCATGTGGAGCTATCTGCAGTTCGATAAAATGGCAGTAATAAATCAAGCTCTACTTATCTGAACTGAACATGTAGACGCCCAAACCATAGCACACCCCGGTTTGGAAAAAGAAAAGGAAAATGCAGTGAAGCCCGGTGACCTAATAAGAAAAACAAAACCAGAAACTGCGAGAGAAATCTACAAATTAGCATCGACGTGGCTTGGTTCTAGCTGTACCTCTCGATTGATTCTCCACGGAATCGAAGCGCGGCTGCGGTTTGCCTGCAGCTGGGTTGGTGGTGACCTGCACATGCTTTGCTTCCGTTGGGGGGGCGAACGGGGCGGCGGAATACTGGCCGCCACCGGAGAGGGTCACCGGAGAGGGTCGGCTACGGCAGGAGATCGGCTTCCGGCGGCTGTGCGGCTGTGGTGGATGAGGGTCCATCGGATGCGATCCGTAGGCTTTGCGAGCGGCCCAAGGTAGCGACGCTTCTTTTCCATCCAGCGTGCAAGGCTCCTACTAAGGCCTGCTAGGCATAACCCAGAACATTTCTCGGCCCAAGAAGTTTTCCTATGATCCCTCAAACTCGGGAAAACATATACACCGACCAGGTCGGCGCCTACCGCGCGCCGCACACCTCTGCGTGCGGTATGGGCCGGCCCAGCCAGCGCCCTGTTACTCCTTCCGTTTTTATTTTTTATTTTTTCTGTTTCTTTTACGCTGTACTTTTTATGATTTTTCTTTTTCAAACTTATTATTTTTTTAAATATTCAGATTCGAAATTTGTTTAGATCCAAAAATGTTTAAATTTAAATTTGTTTGATGTCGAATATTTGTTCAAATTTTGTAATGAGTTTAAAATAAAAAATGTTCAGATTCAAGTGCGTCTACGATTGTACCGTGTTTCTTAAAAAATAATGTTTAAATCCAAAAGTTGCTCAAATACTAAAGAAGTTAATTTTTTAAAATGTTTAGACTAGAATGTTCAAATTTCAAAAAGTTTGGAATAAAAAAATCCATATTTAGAAAATGTTCAATTTTAATTTTGTTCCAATTTTAAAATGTTTAGATTTTTCCTAAACCGAAAATCCTGCAGACTAACAAAAACAATAGAAAACGTGGGCTGGAAAATCAGAGTAAAAGAAAAACAAACTTGGCCTGGTCCCGCGCGAGAAACATAGATGTGAATAGCAAAACTAGCTGGATAAATGGGCCGGCCCAACAACCGGGTGTGTGGTGCGGGCATGTACTGCCGCTTAAAGCGGCCTATAGGACTCCCCCTCAAACTTTCTTAAATCCCATCTTCATCTTTGCTTCATCTTAAAAGCTTCTTCTTTGCTGAAGGCAATCATAATCAAACTTGTTTGAACGGTGTGATACAAATGTTTATCTATTAATCCAAAAAGAGCTAGCCAAATAGGAAAGCTGAGAAGGCCACTTGTTCATTCATATGAACCGTTGTAGACAAGATTGATATCGATTCCATTGTCACTGATTTTGTTTCTAGGAATTCACGCGAAAAATATTAACGTAATATGTCACATTGTTATATGAATATTTTAATTGGGTATACTTAAAGTATTTATTTTTCATCATTTTATATATGTACATCATAATAAATTAGAGAGGGGCTCCAAATTTTAATTTCGTCATGGGCCTTTGAAATCTCAAGACTGGCCCTGGTTCTACCCAAGCCTTCTGCAGTGAGTAAGCAGCAAGCAACAAGCCAACACCACGTTGAGATTGTTGTAGCCTATTCAAACCTACAAATCTACTGACACAATAATATTAGTTGCAAATAGAGTCCATGTTGCTAAAAAAATATAGAATTTTTTATAGCCAGTCAGTTAAATATAAATAGACAAACGAAGCAACTATTTGAAACCAAAAAGAGACATGCATTTTCTCATCTATCATCTCAAGTAAGTGTATATACTCTAGTTTGAGACATGCATTTTTTATCATAACACAAGAACTGAAAACTACACGTAGTATGAGAAAAAGTCTTCACAATTCCATCTCAATTAAGTGTATATACTCTAGTTTGAGACATGCATTTTATCATAACAAGAACAGAAAACTACACGTAGCATGAGAAAAAGTCTTCACAATTCCCTCTCAAGTAAGTATATATACTCTAGTTCAGGTAAAATAAAGTATATATACTCTAGTTTGAGCTATGCAGAATAATAATAAAACAAGACAAACAATACCGATAATTGCAAGTTGATCTTACTTGCAAAGTCATGTAACCTACTAAGTCCGACCAAGTCCTGCAAGGGAAATACATGAAAATATTTCAGCACAATTTTTTTATTAGGACAATCCGTTAAAGCTTCTCCCTTCCCTTGAGCTCCTCCCTCCAATCTTTTTAGACACAAGGCACCTTTAAATTAGTAAAGCCTCACAGAAGGCAGAGTACAAGAGTGATACTCTTGATACAGTCAGCTTACAAGTCATAGCATAGTCTGCAAAAGCTGAAACTGAAACACAAAGGCTGGTAGACCACTACACTAGCAGCTTACACGGTCGAAACACAAACGGCTACATGCGCGGCGAGCTACAGAGCATGAGCTAAGGGGGTAGAAGAGGTGGTTCTGCTTGCAGACGCCTCCCTGGATGCAGGCGCCAACGTCTCCGTGAACACCTTTTTAAGCCGCGCGATCATCTCGTCATGCCTCTCCCTTGTGCAGTTGATGCCAGAGCTGCAAGGTGATAATAGTTTTAAAAACCACATCAGCAGGTTGCCTGGGGAAGATGGATTCGATGGTAAATTTGTTAAGAATTGTCCAAATGGACCAGGACTGGGCAGCAAACAGAGCCCAGATCGCGTTTCGAGTCTTTCCATGAAACCCCTCAATGATCGCGCACCACTCCAACCGAGAGCTCGGATTCCGCTCAAAACCTGAGACAACTCTGCACCCACTCCAGGCAAACCTTGCGAGGATGCATTAGAAGAAAATATGATCTACATTTTCATCCTCCCCACACAGAGCACACTTCCCTCAAGAAGGGCCTCGTCTCTTGAGGATCTGATCTAGAGCAGCTGCTAGAGGAAGATTTTGAATTTCAGAGGTACGGTCACCTTCCAAATCTGCTCACAGACGCTAAGCGATGGGCCTTTGGTTAGGTCCTTGTACATGGATTGCGTTGAGTAGATCCCAGAGTTCTCCAGCTTCCAGAGCACTTTGTTAGGGCTCACCGAAGGGCTGGCCAAAGCCAATTCTTCCATCAGAGCTCCCCACTGCCCTAACTCTTTAGGGCCAAACGACCTCCAGAACGACGGCGACCACGCCGTGCCATCAAAAGCCTAGGAAATGACCAACTCTAGTTCCACGGAGATGGTGATGAGCTTCAGGAACCTGCGGTGACCCAACATACCACTGCATGACGTAGTACAATACAGTCGTTGACATAACACTAATGAAACACTGATACGTCCATTTTGCATCACTATTCTATGTCTTAATTCACTATTATTCATTGATATATTTCGTATTGAGAGGTGATACTTATGTTATTTAATCTATTTTTGCATGGTTGATGACTTTTGGAGCATGGACCGCTGCAGTCAGGATTCTGATGGAAAAGGTGCTGTTTGGAGGCCAAATTCGCGAAGATTAGAAAATCCGGGAAAATATACGGAAAATCCTATTTTTCCAGAAGACTAAGGATGCCAGAAGATGGAGTGGAGGTGGGCCACAGGGGGCCCACACCACCCCATGGCGCGGGCAGGCCTAGGCCGCGCCTAGAGGTGGTGTGGCCGCCCTGGCCCACTCCAGCCTCTCCCCTCTGGCGTATATCATCCTCCCGAAACCCTAAGACTCGGGGAGCGACCATAGAAAGATTTTGCCGCCTCTGCGGGGCGGAAAACACCGAGAAAGAAAGATCTCTTCGGCAGACAGATTTCTGCCGGGGGAATTCCTTCCCGGAGAGGGGAGATCGTCGCCATCAACACCACCATCAAGCTGGACTTCATCGGGATCATCATCATCATCACCACCATCATCACCATCAGCACCCTCATCACCATCTCCATATTGCTATAACAATTGAGTTGAATCTTGCATAGTTCATAGGGGAAACTTTCCCGGTGTTGATTACTCTTTGTAGTTGATGCTATTGAGTGAACCGTTGAATTATTGTTTATGTTCAGATTTTTATACATCATTATTCCATCTCTGATCATGATCCATATGATGTCTTGTGAGTAGTTCGTTTTGTTCTTGAGGACATGGGAGAAGTCTTGTTGTTAGTAGTGGAGTTGCATTGAGAAAGATTCAATAGATTGTTATTTAAGTTGTGGTGTACTTCTTCTAGTGGTGTCATGTGAACGTCGACTACATGACACTTCACCTATATGGGCCTAGGGAAATGCATTGTGTATTTGGCTACTAATCGTAGGGGTTGCCAGAGTGACAGAAACCTGAACCCCCGTTAGGAAACCATTGCACAAGGGACGTAAGGGTCTTAGAGTTTAAAGCTGTGGTTAGGTTTTACCTTAATTACTTTCTTGTACTTACAGATGTTTGCAAGGGGTATAATCACAAGTATGTATTAGTCTTGGATGGGGCGGTACATTAGCACAGGTTCACCCACACAACGCTTAGCAAGCTAAAGAAGATTAATCAACTATATGAATCGAAAGCACTTGATAGTCTTCCCATGTGTCCTCGAGAACGTTTGGTCATCTTAAGTAATACAACCGGTTTGTCCTTTGCTGCATAAAGGATTGGGCCACTTGCTGCATTTATTCCAACTGTCTTTTATTTACTCGTACTTTGTTTGCTTGCTTTATCAAAAAACCCTAAAAATCCACTTGCTAAGTATTTGTAGAGAATTCCTGATCCATACCACTAGCCAGCACCTTCTGCTCCTCGTTGGGTTTGACACTCTTACTTATCGAAAATACTGCGATACACCCCATATACTTGTGGGTCATCAAACACCATTCCACTAGTATTACATCCCTCAGAGTGGTACAATAGAAACGTAGCAGATCCAAGACATGACTATAGGTTATAACTCAACTCTTTACAAAAGATCTAGAGAACACTCTAGGTTATAGAGAGAAAGAAACTTCTTACAAAGAAGAACCAACAGTAACAACTCATAAATATCAAACTAATATACTAGCATCTAAACTACCAGGTTTGCAAATGCTGCTATTGCTTTTCTCTATAGAAGTAGGTTATATGGCTATGGATTATACTCCTATCTAATCAGGAACTTTGCCTTTACTTTAGTTGATGTATCTTTTGACTCCATGGACTTTATCGGAGATCTTGAGCCTTCGATGTTGATTTCCTTGAGTATAAGTTGGTGTTGACAAAGTCTTCATCGGCTTAAGAATCTAGAAAGGGTTAAGAAGATACGGTTGAGTACGAGCGTACTCAGCAAGTTCACTAAAAGGAGTGTTTGATGCACTATCTACATCCACAGAACAAAGGTTGTAGGCAATGCAGGTTTTCGTAAATATTTTTTCAAAGGTTGCTTTTATTTTAAAAGTCTATGTCCTTCAGCCTTCACAGGTTTACCAGAACTTTCATGGAGTTTCTTTCCTGCCGCGTTTGTAGCTTCTTCTCGGAATAGGGAGTAACATGTCACAGTTCTTACACTCTTCAGAGGTGCATTACTTTACCCATGAGAGATCTTAAGCCTTCTTGCACTTCCGAGCGCGCATTCCCATTCACACTTCCTTGGTATGAGGCCCGGTCTAAGATCCAAGCCAATCACTATCATTCTCCGTGACCCCGCATGAAGACACGACCCTCCAAGCAGGAATACCTCTGTTAACCCCCATATAGGCAGATATAACCCTGGCAACCCCTTGGAGACTCTAGTGACTCCAGTGAGCAGCTAGTTCCCTCCCTCACAATCTAACATAGTACATACTCAGCTTTCTAAAAAGGCTTATATTGTGGAACAGAGGTAGTATATGGCAACCTAATATCCCGTTAATTATTGCAGATGGTGCAGATCTTAATCACACATCTCATGTAGTACTTGGATGTGGTTGTGAAATATATTATCATCACATACAAATTTTGATTTGTCATACAAAAGTCATTATAGGCAGCAGCTCTCCACGAAAAAATCAGAATTTTCCGAGCTCTCCACGAAAAAATATGTTCTAGCATTCTCCCTAATCTTTTAAAGTCGAACCAAGACTATATAGAAACATCGATAACACACAATGTTAGTTTTGTGCTAGCTAGTTCCCTCCCTCACAATCTCACATAATACATATATGGCAGGCTAATCTCTTGTTCATTGTTGCAGATGGTGCAGAGCTTTATCACACATCTCATGTAATACTTGGATGTGGTTGTTACTCAAAGGATGATGGAATGTATATGTCATCGGTGTGCATGTGGAACTCGGAGGCAATTAATATGATATCCCTGAAGATATGGATGTGCATGTGATCACGTTGTATACTAGTAATAGAGAGTCAATCGTATACGGGCGGGGCAACGGAGACAGACACCTTATCTTCTCTATACAAGTGCAGCTAGCTCAACATGGATGAAAAAACAGAGCAGGTAGATTTCAACGATACAGCTGGTGAGTAGTACGCAAAATTCAGAATTTTCCGAGCTCTCCACGAAAAAAAATGTTCTAGCATTCTCGCTAACCTTTTAAAGTCGAACCAAGACTATATAGAAACATCCATAACACACCATGTTAGTTTTGTTAAATCCTTTGTGAAATATATTATCATCACATACAAATTTTGATTTGGCGCATTATATGCAGCAGCTCCTAGCTAGTCCCCCCCAATCTCAATACATCTTCGAAATAGGTTTTCGTCCCTCTATATTAATATATCAACCAATCTTACATACACATGGCAGACTAATCTCATGTAGTACTTGGATGTGGTTGTTGGTCAATGGATGATGAAATGTATATGTTTGTCAGTGTGCATGTGGAACTCAGAGGCAATTAATATGAGATCCCCGAAGATCCGGATGTGCATGTGATCACGTTATATAATAGCTCAACATGGATGGATCTCAACCACACAGATGGTCAGTCATACAAGCTAATCTGTTGTATATCCGAGCAGGTCTGCGATCTTTGCACGGTCGGTTTTCCGATTATACAAGCTGATCCGATCTTGTAGTCATGTGCACGTACTGGTTGTTGGTCAAAGCTAGGATGAAGAAAATTAGTATATATGAGATCTGGGATGATGCCCATGTGATCATGTGGTAGACTACTATATGGCAACAACTCCAAATCAACCGTATAGGGCAGCGGACACGGTGGCTTGGAGAGGCACTATCTCTCTATGTAAGTGCGGCTATATAAACATGGATGGAAAGGCAAGGCAAAGCAAAGCAGTAGAGTCGAGCATTAGTCCACCCCATATTATTCATTCACATCTCGAGCTTAGGGAGACAGCTAGCGGCGAGCATGGCCACCACCATGCTACAGGTGAAGCTCGGTGTGCTCATCCTGGTTGTTGCCGTCGTTGTCAGCACCGGCAACGGCCTGTGCAGCTACTCGGTCACGTTCCAGACAACATTTGGCACAAAATCGAATGTCATATTGGGCATGTATGACAAGGACGGCGCGGGCTGGAAAGAGAAAGCGCTTGCTCGTAAGTTCCACACAGGCGACTATGGTACATACACCGCCGTCGACAAGGCGTGCATGGACCCTTGTCGCCTCACCCTCCAACTTGAGAAAGCAGGGGGCGATTGGTTTCCTCTCGCTGTCGACATCAAAGTCAAAGAGGACCAGGTCGTCAAATACAGGTGGACTTTTCCCGTGCTACAGGTTGTTACGGAGGGTGGCCTCGTCGAAGTTAACAAGTGCAAGAAGCAGTTATCATCATCACCATACTGATAGATATATGGTCCTGTTGCCGCCACCGCCGCGCGTGGGTGTTTTTTCTGTCTTGTCTCCCATTATCGTTTCGTTTTGTTTTCGTTGTTTGTACTATATATGTGTCTTCCTTTTGTATGTTGGTTTGTACTCCAACACTGAAAGTTGAATAGTAAGGCGTGAACGGGTCAATTGTTTGTTGATCTTCCTATTCCTAGTACTATCATTTTGTTTTCATCTTGTACTGGGTATGAGAGCAGCATGTCAATAAGTGGTACGCCATCACTATAACATCAGCAGTGGCGTGTCCTCGTCGCTGATACAACACACATTTATGGGCCCACTCTTCGGTGGGGGAGGAATATAGTCATAGCATGTGGTGGCTTGGCACGCCACTAGTACGCACATAGTGGTGGCGTGGCCGCACAACACGTCACTGCTGGATACGTACTAGCGGCGTGGTGTGTCCTTGTTGACGCACGCCACCGACAACATGATGTCACAGCATGAGCGCGCAATCTCCCGCCTGGGAAGGCACTAAATAAAGCTTCCCGCATCCTCAGGCCGTTTGAGCCGCTAACAGGACGTTTGAGACGTTACATAGAGCCAACCGTATAGGGCAGAGGGCACATCGGCTGGGCTAAATAAACGTTGGTTTGTCATAACATCACAAAATCATGAAGTGTCATTATTGGCAACTAGGGAGTCTGCAATTCACTTCAAACCGTTACAAGCTCATCACTCTTGGGTGTTATTCTGCAAAGGAGCTTTTTTGAATGATGATGACAAAGAGTACCCGTTAGGCAGAAAGTGGCTTAGAAGTCCATTGCAAAGTGTCAAGGCTTGCCTATTTCTCTTGCATGCATTGTCCACCTAGTCTCCTGCAAACTCCCAACTTCCTTCGAATGGGAGAATGTGTACATGGGTTTGGATTCGCGGTTGGTGAAAGACGTGATCCCGGATGATCATATGATTCTAAAGGTCATCTTGGAAGACCTTCCTTACAGGTTGAAGAATTGCTTCTTACACTGTGCATTGTTCCCAGAAGATTATGAGGCATTAGATTGTTGCGGGGTTTATCGGGGAAAAGGAGAACACAATATTGGAGGAAGTGGTTGAGGGATACTTGACCGAGATTGTGAACCGAAGACTATTAGTGGTAGTGTGGTGGAATCATGCTGGCCGACTGAAACACTGCCGGATGCATGATGTTATACGCCTTCTTGGCGCTCAACAAAAAAGGAGGAATGCTGCCAGACTTACTTGCTCAAACTCACGCGATAATGGTGATCAAAGAATTCACAGAGATGGAGACGCTGGTATTTTTCGTGTTGTGTTCAACTCGTACAACGTTGCTTCCTTCCCTTTGTATATTTATTCTGTCATTACGAGCTAACTAAAGAATGCTAATAACAAGGGCATGCACGAGTCATGCGTGTTCTCATCCCAACACACCTCGCACACTCCTATATCACCGCCATGATCACATAGCATCATGCTATCTCACGATCCGATTGCAGTGTTGATCTTGTCTGTCTACTAGGACCAAGTCGTAGCTTGAATTTATTTTCCATCTAACTAAAAGACTAAGCAAACTAACTGTGCCTCCGGTAGAATTCCTAGCCTCACGAAACTAAGCTTATGAAAGACAGAGGCAGCTTTTAACTGGCAAATGCTTTGGTGAATTTTATAATGTCTCTACTTCTCGGGCATCTTTGTAGAAGGCACACTCCACATATATGTTCATGAGGAAAGTGTTTAATATCTCAACCGATATGGTGGAAAACACTTCCGTGCACCCCATGTTTTTGAGAGGTCCCAAAGTCTGGCCTTAATTGGTTGTGCCTGCCAATGACCTTGTTAAAGGCATTGTTTTTGTGTGCGCTGACTTTCTCTTGGATGAAAACCTATGATCGATGATTAGGATGATGTAGGATCTTGTGCATTTTTCCCTTCTTGGAGGCATCTCTTTTATACAAGATGGATTTCTAGTGCTCTCTTGGTGGTGTTTGGTCCGCTGCTACAAGAAATAGATCACTGTAGCAGAACTTTTTTTTTGTAATTCTTTTTTGATTGTGTGCATCCGTATTTGCAGTAGGGCATTTTATTATTGCAGAGGTTGGGTGTAATTGCTATCTTCGTGATATTAATATATTCTTTAAAAGAAAGAGGTATATTGATATTGATTTTCTAAAGCCTATCCTTACATCTTCTAATTTTTTGTTGATGTTGGATATGCAAGGTACTCTTACTAAAATGTTGCCCAACCGAGGTATTCGAATTGTTTAATCTGCATTAGTTGGGCCTTAGAAATGAGGACTTTATGGTACCCACAAATGATGTTGGTCCATTCATTTTTGTGGATCCCAAGGCTCAGATTAGTTTGTACTAGTGCTTAAATTATCGGTAGTATAAGTTGTACTAGTGATTAAACATCGGTACTCTAGGGGAAAATTGGCAAAGCACTTAGCGCTCATCCGTTGTGACTACACTGTAGTTCTCGTGAAATCACCTTCTCCCTCAATGAGGGATTAACGACATGCGAGCAGTGACAAGGTCATGGGCAAAGCAGCCATGAGATCGGCCATGAAATGCCCAGGCAAGACGTGGTTCCATGTGCATCAGTCAAGCGTAACAGTGCAAATGCGGCCATCCTTGGAATCATTAAGAAGCAACCTCGGAATTATTTGCTAACTCGACGCTTCCATCTTAATTTTATTGTGCAGGTCTTGTGCAGAAATCGGTTGCAGTTGTTTAGATCCGAGTCAACCTAAGTACTTCCATGGTGTAATTCCATGAAAGAAAGGTGGGGCCTTTAATAACTAATTGCGACGAGAGGCTGCCCAGCGCGGCGGCGCTGGTGCTGTCACCTGTGACGAGGATGCTTGCCTGTTGTCTTTCATGGACACCATTCTTATACGGACATACAAACACGTTATTTGGAAGATGAAAAGAAACAACTAAGCGTAGAATAAGGATATTCAGAATCAGTTACCGAGATTTCAGCTTAATTAAATGCCATATTTAGTGTGGCCACGAGTGCAACAAAAACGCTTTCCTGCCTAAAATGTCTAGAATAACCTTTGAAATCGATGGTCGGATTTAAATTATACAAGTCATCTCTCACCAGTAGTAAAAGGTACCTTAAAAACGGTCTTAGAAATACTGGTGTCGAAAGCCTACCTAAAGCAGTGGGCAGGTTACAAAACTTGGAAGTCTTAGATACTCTTGATACTAAGTTGACGTGTCTGCTAAGCATTGTGGTTAAACTTAAAAAGTTAATATACATGTATGCATTTCTACTCCTAGAGCATCTAAGGCATTTGAAATTGCAATTTTTGATGGAGTCAAGAGGTTCCTAATGGCATGCGGGACTTGGCAGGACTGCGGGCTCTACAGTTCGTCCAAGCTAGTCCAGAGTTTGTGCCTAGAGTTGGAGCTCAGACAGAGCTAAGACAACTCAGTGTGTGCATGGTGCACGGTGAAGATTCTGCTAACTTGAGAAATGTTATCACCAAAATGAGTCATCTTGTTCATCTGGAAATTGGCCCTGCAGCTGATAATGTGGTGTGGCGGCTAGGAGGGGTATATTTTCCTCCAAACCTTTCCTGGCTTGGCTTACCAGGGCAGCTAGAAAAAATATCGATGCCTCATCTTTTCTCTTCTTGGTCACACCTTAATAGTCTTACTCGTTTCCAACTAGCATCCTCCAATATTGATGAGGGAACCTTTCCATGTCTGTGCGTGGTGTTACATGGTCTACACTGTCTTGAACTAGTTAAGGCTTTTGAAGGAAAGAGCCTGGATTTTTACGCAGAGTTATTTCCAAAGCATGGGATTATACACATATGTGGCACTCCACAACTCAACCAAGTTGGAATAGAGGAAGGTGCAATGCAAAACCTCATCGAGCTATGGCTTGGATTATGCCCCAAGCTAGAGTCTCTTCCTGATGGCATTAAACATCTTAGAGCCCTTGTGAAACTAATTCCAGAAGACACATCAAAATAGCTGGTGGAGAAAATCCGGCAACGGAGAGATTCAGATGAATGCCGCGAAGATTAAAAGAAGATTAGATGAGTAAGATAAGATAAAATAAGATAAGAATGAGTTAAGAATGTATTTGATCTTGTTTTAGGGTGTGATCATATGCTAATGTTTGTTTATTACATGAGGTAAATGAGGTTTAGAGAAGATAAGTTAAGCATCAAGTTTTACTTGTTCTTTAAGTATGTGAGGTGTGTTGATTTACTTTTGTTCAGGAATCTTACTTATACCCTTTCTAACATAGAAGTTTACCAAAGATTATTTCAAAGTTGGAACACTCAGCAAGATGAACTAGTCCTAAATCATCAGCTCAAGTACAACTTCAATCACTTTGAGTAGCTCTATCAAAAAGTCTTTAGTTGGCCTAGATTTTCTATGCATGGATGCAATGTACACACCTATCCTCTACCCATTTTCGTGTATCATAATCTACGGGATATTACAACGTGCATTTCCCGGGCCCCTACCCCTTATTTTAGAGGTGAGGAGGGCATCGGCCCCTACCCCTTGTTGAAGTGGGATCCTCGATTGAACAAAGCACGGCATTATAAATGAGTTTGACCTTCTGCCGAGCATATGTACTCGTTGATGTGACTACAAACTTAATTACATGAGATTTACAATGGACCCTTTATTTATAGCGGACCATATAAACGAATCAATGGCCTTCTCAACACCCACTATTTGGCTACCTCTTTCTAGGTTAATAGATTAAACATTTCTATCTCACCGTTCAAACAAGTTTGATCATAATTTCCTTCAGCAAGAAGAAGTTTCCTTTGTTGAGATCAAGCAAAGAAGATGATGGGATGGAGAGTTTGAGTGTGGATGGAAACATTTTGAGCCTTGTGCCGGGAAATACTCCGGGCTATGCCTAGCATGCTTTGGTAGCAGCAGCCTTGCACGATCGATGGGGCGAACAAAAGAAACATTGTATCTTATGGGCCCTCATTCATCTCAACTGCGCTGCTGGTCGCCCATTCTCAACAAAAAGAAAACAAATATGTTCTCACCCGGCTCTCCGCCCACGGCTGCCACCGATGACCCTGGACGCTGGAAGCAGATCTCTGGCCCGGTAACCTACTCTACGGCGGCTAGCAGTCCGCTGGCCTGTTCTCCCAACCGGACCAAAGCATGTTTTTCACATGTCACCGGGCTTCACGAGTTGCATTTACTTTTCATGTTTCTTTTTCCAAAGACCGCGTGCTTTGGTTACTTTCCAATGCGATGAATAAACCAAGTTTTTTCAATAAAAGTGGTGTTCCTCAAGTTCATTGAGAATTTGAATACAGTTTTAATTTACGGCAATATCACTGAATCCAGATTGAGTTTCCAGCAGCGTACGACATGCCGTCATGAACAAAGTTCACCATGCCAAAGAATTAAACCTACTCTGTAATCCCTTTGGATTTTCTGCTGGATTGGTGCTATAGCACACTCCGCCCCTGAACACATGTAAATCGACTTGATGTTATAACTTCCAAATAGAAAAAACCAAAAGAAGCTTCATTTTCACACGTACATACATATATATAATTTTCACTCACTTGAACAAAGCATCCACGTTAACGAGACAAGTTTGGAAAACAGAATTTCCCTTTTCACACTTTATGTTGATGTACATATGTGTGGGCATCTGTGATATACAAAATAAAATATTATTTCCCTAGTTTTATCTGCCTCATCTTTTTTGATAAAATGTTTCCTTTTGAATAGGGGTATAGGTCCCAGAGGGACCTAGAAGCTTTCATGCAGTGGTGAAGAAAATATTACATGGAGGACCACAAAGAAAAAAGAAATTACAATCTAGTCAACACTTTTTGCACTACCAAGATGAACCGATGCCGAAGAAGAGGGAGTGAGCAGTCACCCTTCGACCATCTTCGATGGTGAACAAAACCGAGCCGCCATGGATACACTCACGGCAGTAGCTTCTTCGCTCCCCTACCACTTACCTGGCCAGGAAACTCCTATCCTTCCTCAACACCATCGGAGAAGCGAGGGATCCATCACCCACCTTGGGCACTAGAATCCATGAATAAAGGCCCTTCGTTTGTGCAGGATCTAGCCACCCACCTACTCATCACCTTCGGCTCCGACCATCAGAGCTCCACATCGAGGAAGAGAACCAGCAAGTCGGCTCCAGATCTCGAAAAAGAGACCTAGCAGCTATCTCCTTGCATAGTGCCAAAATAAGGCATAAAGCTAACTCATAGCAGTACAACAACTACTACTATCTACAGATACTCTAGCGTCTCTCCTTCGCCACCTCAATCCCAGTCTCTCCCAGTCTCTCACGCGGCTCGTAGGAGAAGAGCGGTGGGGGTAGGGGAATGGGAAAGTGTTGTGCCTCAATTTTCTGCTACCTCGGCTGGACTAATGAAAAGTTCAACTCTTCCTTACCGTCAGCCTGAGGTGTACCATCAAGCACCATAGCCTCGTTGGTAAGGGACAAGATTCCACCATTTTTATTTGCCACGTCCTCAAAGGCGAGCCTCTCTTTGTAGCTCTGGTCATGTCATGCTTGCTGTCATCACATACTACAACTCGCCGCTTCTTCTCGTACATGCGATAAGGTCACATGGAAGAGGAAATACACTTACACCGACACTGTCACGTGCTATATAAGTACACTAATTCTCAAACCAATTAAGTAGTTTATTTTCAAAATGAGAGTATATACATATGAAAACCCTACGGCTCGTGTAGGTTTTGTGGCCTCGGCCAGTACACTAACCATGTTGGAACTGCAATAGCGCACGCAATTACAACATCTCTCAGCGCCTCATGGGCAGATGATCCACTCGGATTTATGTATAATAGATTATGAATTTTCGGTTGTAACATGTAACCAATCTCATTGTTTTATGTATTTTTGTTGGATGATCAAACATGGTTGTCTACAAATCCAACTATTTCCACCATATGTACATGCTTGAGTTTGTGGTCATCCAGGTTTTCTTCTCGCGGATTCCTAACTTCCACAAGATGGCCTAGGAAAATTGACTTACCTGCGATATAAAATCTACAAGGAACACACATAATTTGATATCCCCCGCACACTAGCTGTAAGATATTCTTTTTGGATGGAAAATATGTGTAAGACTAATCCAAGAGTAGCTAATTGGGGCAGTGCTGTTTTCAACACCGGTCACCAGCACTAACACTATTGGCAACCATGATTAGGCGATTCAACTTCTTTTGTGATATTTTGTTTTCAGTTTCCTCCGACATCTCAAACATGATGGCAACACAGAGGCTGGCTGTATCATATTGGCTAACCATTTTTCCTTTTGCAGTGATATATTGGTTATTTTGTTTCACTATTATTTATAGGCAAAGCCTCTAATCGGAGCTCACCACGATGTTGTTGGAGATGACCATTAATGTTTTGGAGTGTGATTCGGGATTCTGAGGAGTCATGCATGCAGCAAGGGTGAAGTTGTGCATTTGATTTCAATCCATACTAAATAGAGAGAAGAAAAAGGAAAATTAGTTCGGTTGCATGCATAGCAAATGAATGACTATATATAGAGAGTGTTAGAACATAAATCATTCGGTATATTAATCAGAGCCATGGCAAGTTGCTTGGTGGCAACTTCATTGAAGGTCTTCCTTGTAGAAAAGCTAATCGAACACCAAATCAATGGGTAGTGGCCTGAGCTGGTACCTAGCTAGTGCTGTCCCAATGTGAAGAATTGATCTCAAGTGGATCGTAGTGGCATTATGGCATGTATCCATTGTTGCACTGAGTTTGTTGACTAAAGCTAATGTGAAACCTTTTTTCTCTGAGCGGGACTACGGTGGGTTTACGCCAGCCTGAACCTCTATCATTCAAAAACGGGTACAATTCTTTACAATTTTAGAGGAGCGAGAGAGACATCCGGGTCAAAGGGTTCAAGGGGGATCAAAACTATTACACCACGTATTAATTAAGACAGAGGAGCGTGGCGTGGTACAGTGGTACGCCCAAAGGTGAAGCTCTTCGATGTACCTATGTTGGATCGTCGTAAGGGCTTCATCAACCTGGTTGAACACAAGGGCATTTCTTCTTTCCCAAATGTTCCATGTAATCGTTGTACGAATTGTGTTTTCCTCCATGGTTTGGTGCTGGGGGTCCAGATTTCAACAAAATCGCCTATAGGGGTGGTCGATGGCAGAAGAGAGTGCCAAACATCGTGGGCTCTGGTACAACGAGCAAGCATGTGATCGATATTTTCATCTTCCGTGCAGGAGGGGCACTTGGCAGAGGAGGAAAGGCCGTGCATGAACCTTTTTTCATTTGTTGGTAATCTTTGTCTGTGAGCCAGCCAGCCAAAGATCTTGCACTTCAGGGGGCGATACTGTGCCAAATCTTTTTCGCTCTCTCTTCTATCTGCATGTGCCTGAAAGAATTGACATAGAAGCTTTTGTTTGGAAGTTTTTTGTTAGTAAATCGGCATAATCTAGAGTCCAGCGTTTGTGGTTGAAGTTGGATGGAGAGAAGGTGAGAGGCAAGGGAATTCAAATCTGCATCCACCGCATGGGTGAGGCGCGCAACAAGGGAGTGTTCCGTCCCATGGAGGAGGACCTTCTGGACAGAGATGTGCTGCTTGCTAGAGTGCGAGAAGTGAGCCGGGTAGCGTTCGCTAAGACTGGTGTCCCCAAGCCAATTGTCGAGCCAGAACAAAGCGGAAGACCCATCCCCGATGTTGACAATGGAGATTGATCGGAAGGAGCTTAGGCCGGCCACAATATCTTTCCAGATAGGGGTGTCAAGAGAGTGAAGATCCCCTAGGTCTCGCATTACAGACCAACCATAGCGGTGGCGAAACCAGCAAGACCAAGGAGCATCCGTGTTAGAGTGGATTTTAGTGAGGAACTTCGCAAGAAGTGCGGAGTTTTGGTCAGAAATTGAGAGAACCCCCAGCCCCCGCGGTCTTTGGGGGTACAAACTTGAGTGCAAGCAACCTAGCACTGGCCTCCGATGCATGAGTCGTCCCCAGCCCAGAGAAAAGATCTGTTGTGTTTGTCAATAGCCACAATGACTCTGGCAGGTAACAAGCTAGCACTCATAGCATGAGCAAGCATCGACGTGAGAACATAGTTGACCAGGAGGAGGCGCCCACCGATGGGGAGAGCACGACCACACCAACCTGATAAACGCATGTCGCATTTGGATATGATCGGAATATAGTCAGAGAGGGGAAGATTGTATATGGAGAGAGGGAGCACAAGGTAGGTTTGGAGAAAGGAGGAGACATCACATCCAAAGGTGGAAGCCATGGAGGCGGCCACATCACGCTCAGTTTTTATAGGAACATAAGTGCTCTTATGGAAGTTTACGGTAAGGCCGGTGGCCAGCGAGAATTCATTCAATAGAGTTTTGAGGTTTTGAACGTGATTGGGGATGGCCCTGATAATGATGATGGTGTCATCAGCATATTGGAGAATGGGACAAGGTAAGTTGTCGACAAGGGGGTGGAGGAGGAGTCCCTATCGCGAGGCATGGAGGAGGAGATCACTAGTAGGCAAGGGCTTAGATAAGTCATTTTACTAGTGGCGTCTAAAGCAAAACGGGTACCACTACTGAGACGCAAAATAGTCGTGGCATTCGTATAATGTCGAATGCCACCACTATACCTTAGTCCTGGCATTCGGGGATTAGTTAACACCGACACTAAGTGGAGACCACGATGCGAGTCGGGACCAATGTAGTCTAGACGTTCAGAAAACATGAACGCCATAACTAATTTGTAGTGGTGGAGTTCCAGGATATGAAGATGCCACCACTGTTACATCCAAAATATAATGGCCACCGCATGCGCCCTTCCCCCTCTCTCTCTCTCTCATTCTAACTCCCTCCCCGCGCGCTGTTCCCCTCCCCAAATCGTCGCCCGACCTCACGCCACTACGCCTCTCCGCCCCAACCTCGCCCAGCACCGCCCCGACCTCGCGCCTCCCCGCCCCTCCCCGACCTCTCCACGACCTCACACCGGCGCAACGCCTCTCTGACCCCGACCTCTCCGACTTCGCTCGCCGCGCCTCCCTTGTCGCGGGTATACTCCCCTGCCCCTCTCTTAATTACTGTATTTAGTTTAGTGTAGCAAATCTAGATGATTTTAGGGGTTTTTGTTTAGTGTAGCAAATCTAGATAATTTTAGGGATTTTTGTTTAATGTAGAAAATCTAGATGATTTTAGGTATCTTTGTTTAGTTTAGAAAATCTAGATGATTTTAGGGATAGACGTAGAAAATGTACATGATTTTATGGATAGAAAATATAGATGATTTTAGGGGTAGATGTAGAAAATGTACATCATTTTAGGGATAGATGTAGCAAATATACATGATTTTAGGGGTAGAAAATGTACATGATTTTAGGGGTAGCAAATGTACATGATGTAGCAAATGTACATGATTTTAGGATGAGCGTCGCATGGCGCATCTGTTAGCACCCAAGGGCATGATGATCGCCATGAGGACCGAGGAGAGGGAGCACCGGCAGTCAGAGAGGCAGCTGGGGTGCCACCGTTGCGAGGAGGATGACCCCTTGGTCAGGGATCTCCTAATTGATCCCCGGGTGATGGCGGTCTAGTATGAGGTCCGTAGTGAGAGCCAGCAGCAGCACGGGCAGGGCGAGGCCGGCCCCTCCGGCACGGAGAAGCAGGGTCAGCCCGACCCCTCCGACACGCAACAACAGGGTTCTTGCAGCCTGTCATCCTCTTTCTGGGACCGCTCGAATGACGACGACGTGACTGACACTGAGTCTACTCGAGTTTAGGATGTTCTCATGTGATTGTCGTATATATGTTACCTATCATGATACCTATCATACTACTTATATATACTTATCATGTAACTGTGGTATGCTACTATTGTACTACTTATATATGATGCTAGCTAATCTTACTTATGTGTTATGTTAATATATTGTGCTACTTATGATGATAATTGAGTTAAAATGGTCTATATAACTAAGTTTGCATTATCATATATAGGTATATAATGAATGATGATCGGTGTGAGCATTGTGGTTACCAACGGTGCAAGGACAAGAAAGTTTTCATAGTGCTCCCTTATGACTGTGAAGTTAGTATGGTATGTCCATTCACAATCAATCAACATGTATATACCCTGCAACTGAATTACGAGCTAATTGTTGCTTATGATTCTATGCAGAACATACCCTGCAAGTTTAGACTTGATTTTTTAGACCATTTTGATTGGACGTTGTGGCAGCATGGAGAGTTACAGGGCGATCTACTACCTCTGAAGCAACCTGCACTGACCTACACGGTCCAAGTCACGAACAAGACGAATCGCACCTTATTCAGTGGTCCGAGGTGGGCTGAGATGGTCGATGCCTATGAGATGGACACCCAGGAGAAGTTGGTCTTCCATCTCTGTGAAGATCGCATGACCTACTTCTACACCGAGGCCCTGAAGCACCGACAGACTCTAACGTTTCTTTAGATGACGATATTCATGCTGCTACCATTAGGTACGGCATGGACGTTGCCCATAACCCTACTAAGGACTAGTATTTAGTGCTATATGTAGCTAGCTAGCTTAATTATATGTAGTTGGCACTGATGTTGACGATAATCCTGATGCTACCATTTCTATGAATATACCTTGTTGTGTTGTAAATATTCAATTGGATGCACTAGATTTTTTTAAAATTTTCGAAAACTCACTTGTGGCGTTTAAAATAAAGCGAACGCCACAAATATGATATGTAATGGTGGCGCTTTCAGGAAACGCCACTATTATGAGATGTAATGGTGGTGCTTAAGGTACACGCCACCACTAGAAATCCTACTAGTGGCGTTCGGTGGAGACGCCACCACTAGGACCTACCAGTGGTGTGAGGTTAGTGGCGTGCGGTTTAAACGTCATGAACCCCCTTTTCCGTATGCCTCCACTAGGCCTTTTCCTACTAGTGGATGTTGCAGAATATCTGCAACGATGTTAAAGAGAAAAGGGGATAGGGGGTCTCCTTGCCACAGACCGCGTCGACACTGGATCCATTTTCTTAGGATGCCATAGAGGAGGACAAACGTCTTGCTAGTAAGGTTGAGCATTTTAATCGACGACCGCCAGAGCACAGGGAACCATTTGTCGAGGAGGATTTTGTCTAAGGCTTCCCAACTGATGGAGTCAAAGGCTTTCCGGAAGTCGAGTTTGAAGACTGCGGCGGGGGAAGAGCGCCCGTGGCAGGTTTGGACAATATCGACGGCATAAACAAAGTTTTCTGCAAGGGAGTGACCAGAAATAAACCTAGTTTGTTCGGGGTGGATAAGGAAGGGGATAAGGGCCCGAAGGCGAATAGTGAGGCATTTGGTATGAAACGTTAGACAACAATTTTGAAGGGAGATAGGTCAAAAGTTTTTAGGGCGATTTGCCCCAATCTTTTTTGGGAGGAGAACAATGTAGGATTGGTTGATAGGGCGCAAGACGGTAGTAAGGGAGTGAAAGTTCGTGAACGAGTCCATGAGGTGATTTTTGACAAGGTCCCAATTCCGTTTGTAGAAGGCCGGGCCAAAGCCATCCGGCCCGGGGCTGGAGTTTTCATCCATAGAAAACACCGCCACTCTGAGCTCGTCCATAGTGAAAGGCCTAGTGAGCAATTCAGCTTGGGAAGGAGTGAGGGAGGTGGAGGAAAGCAGAGTGTGTAGGTCTAGGCCATCGGAGGAGGTGAGAGGTTGTCCAAGGAGATTTTAAAGAAATTATGGAGAATGGAGGCTTTTGCCTCATGAGAGAAAATGGTGTTCCCATCGTCATCATCAAGGTTTTGTATCTGGTTTTTCTAAGCCACCCGGAGGCATAGAGGTGGAAGTATTTGGAGTTGTCGTCACCACGGACACAATGTTTAATTTTTGCGTGCCAGCGCCAGTAGGTAGCTTTTGCATTATTCATCTTACTGTGATTAATCTTTGCAAGGGAACATAGCCTGGATTCCAGTTGAGAGAGAGTGCGAATCTCCTCCAAGCGATCCAGAAGAGAGATGACCGTGTGGCAGTTTTTGCTAGGTAAATAGAAGGGAGATGTCGAGACCGAGCCCAAGTTTTGGCACCCAATCTAAAACGTGATACCTTTCTCCATGCTCATGTATATATCTTCTTCATGTGGACTAGAAATATGCAACTACATAACCATTGTTGATCACAGAAACAAGTAACCGATTGTGCGGTTTCCATTTTCCTTGTACCCACCACCTGGATGAAGTCTTTGTGGACTCAAATTTAAGTTATATTTTTCCTCTGTTAACATAACTTTTTAGTTCCTCCTGTGTGCATGTCCTCTCGTTTGACTTTAGTTGACGGAAAATGATGTGTGCTTTCATAGTTTTCCTAAATTAAGAGACTGAGTCAACCATGAAATTTGCTACTAGCAGTGGCAAAGGTACAAAGATTCATTTACTCCCCTGACTGACTCGGTTTGTGTTTATTATCAGATTCTCCACTTGGAAGGAGACAAGGATGTTAGTTCCTAGTTCCTACATCCTTGTGACATGTCAGCTGCGGTCTCGGATCTGGAAGGCAAATATAGTTCTGCGAGAAAAAGAATTTATGAGTTTGTGTACCTGGCTTTGGCATGTGGCTTCTTTCACACTACTGTGCAAAATCAGATTTCATTCTGCCCATCTGTTAGTGGTAGTTTGTGTTGCCTACCTGCTTCCTTTGGCATGGTGAAATTTGTTCATGACAGCATGCTATGTGCTGCTGGAAACACATTCTGCAATGTTGCTGTAATTTGAAGAATATAATATACTCATTCTTTTTTTGGCATTGTTGACCAAACTTAATCTGCAATGTTTGCTGAAATTTAAAGATTATCCAATTTCGTGATGAAATTAGGGAGCAGAATTCGTCTCAGCAGAATTGTCTTATTCGTCTCAGCAGAATTGAACGCACAATCTTTAGTGTGGCTGCAGTTAAGTATACAAATGGTGCTATGACTGAATCATGTGCAAATATGCAATTTAGCTGAAAGTTCATCCATAATGAATGTTATTGCTAGCATTGGACCATCTTCAGTACTATTTGGGCCACCGTACTATCAAGAATAGTGCAAAGAAATGTACAAAGTTCTCTTAAAAACACATAATTGTAGATTTCAAGCTTATTTGAAGTTACTCTGTTTGTTTCTATAATAACAAGTGTACAGGGAAACAGGGGCTGTCACTCGTGCCAGTGCTAATACAAATACAACCATAACACCTAAATTCAGATCACACATCGTGCATTTCACTCTTCATCCTCCTCCAATACCACAGTGAACTCCTCCGACACGGTGGTCAACTCAGAAGTGAAATGGTAAGACTCCTCCACATGGATGTGCCCTTCATCACAGAAAAATGGCCTCGAAGGCATCTGCAGGCAGTCAGCGCCAGCTACCAGCATCTCCATGACCTCACTCATCGTTGGCCGGTCGCGACACCTCATCTGAATACACCATAATCCAACAACGCACAGCTTCTTCTCCAGCTCGTGCATGTCGGCAATAACAGGAGATATCTCACCAGCTTCTCCTTGCAGAGTCAGCTGGTCGTACACCCATGACGGATAGTACCCCTGGCTTGAGGTCGCCGCGTTTGGGTCGGCGTTCCTTCTTCCACCGGCCATCTCCAGCAGCAGCATCCCGAAGCTGTACACGCCGGACTTGCTCGATATGACACCGAAGCTCCGGGATATCATCTCAGGAGCTATGTAGCCAATGGTTCCCCGCATGGCGCTCAGCGGGATGAAACTGTCACCCCGCGGGTACAGTTTGGCGAGTCCAAAATCAGCCACCTTCGGGATAAAATTGGTGTCGAGGAGGATGTTGTGTGGCTTGATGTCAAAGTGTAGAATCTGCATGTCGCATCCCTGATGCAAGTAGTTGATCCCCCTGGCAATGCCCAAAGCGATCTCGTTGAGCTTGTCCCATGAGAAACTCTTCCCAGCCGAGAAGATGTACTTGTCCAGAGAACCATGGGGCATGTACTCGTAGACTAAGGCCCTTCTCAATTCCTCTGAGCAGAACCCCACTAGACGCACGACATTGACGTGGTGGATCCTGCCGAGGGTGGAGACCTCGCTGATGAAATCTTCTCCATTGCAGCTGGAGTTTCCCTCAAGCATCTTCACGGCGACATGGGCACCGCCTGGGAGTAGCACACCCTTGTACACCGAGCCGTAGCCCCCTTGGCCCAATTTATCTCTAAAATGGCTCGTGAGGGCAACTATATCTGTGTAGGCATACCTCGTCGGGCCAATCATCTGTTGAATCCTGAGGAACTTCTCAACTGCATCAGTTATGATCCTTGTTTTCCAGTAGTTGTAGGCTAGGAATATCCATACAGCCAGGGGTGCCAACAAGAACCTGCACAGTACTGGCCAAGCCCAAGAAGTTGATATGCATGTAAATTAGATGAGTATGTAAGAACCTGCATAGTACTGCCCAAGCCCAAGTCCAAGATTGTTGCCACGATGATTAAAATAAAGTCATGGATATTCTTTTGATAGTAAAAAAGCATAAATTCTAACGTACCAAAAAAGAACTTGGGGATAGCAATAGCAGGTACCACAGTTGCAACTACAAAAACGAACTTGGTTGTATAGTAGTGATCGGACTGAGTCACACATTCCAGGAAGTGCACTTCACTCCAGAAAAAAGCATGAGTCCAGTTCATAATGCTTGCACCGGATATTTTCTCCTTGAAGTAGCTGCAAATCATATACCGTTGTACAAAAATGGATTTAGAAGATGGTTAGGGTGAATTCCACTAGCATACTAATTCGTTCTCATTTTTTGAAAACACCAGGGTTTGGTTTTCTCTGAACCCGGGGCACTATGTAATTAGACCATTCATTGTATTTCGGACTATTTTCTGGAGTGGACCTAGCAGCAGATACCACACGAGCTGTGAAGGGGCACAGGTCTGATCAGGTCAAGAAAAAACTGAGCAAAGTGTAATAAATAATCGAATAACATGCTATTGTGCAAAGAAAACAAAACCGCATCATTTTGTGCAAACCGGAATAATGAGGTTGTGGAAAGTGCATTTTGTTATTTTGGATAATTATAACAGAAACCATGTGAGTTGAACTATGTTGTGTAACTGAAATGTCATAAATTACTGCTATTCCCCTCCCTGGTTAACTGCTTGCATTCTGCAAACACCGGTGTATTTACACTTTTGGAAGTCAGGTGGGCCTAACAGCACCAAGTTAGATTTTTAAAACAATAGGGAGGAGAGAAACTAAATTCGGGAGGAGATGGCACCACAGGGTGATCACCTGATTGAATTGTTGAGCCATATATTGATGTTTTCTCTTAACCTCTCATTGGCAGAAGGCTCATTGGCATCCTCAGGAAATCGGACAGTAAATCCCTTACTTATGAGTTGTCTGATATCTCCATAACTTGCATCCCGCGGTAACCAGATATCTCCATAACTTGCATCCCGCGGTAACCAATTCAAAGGATACTCCTCATCAAATGGAATCATGGCCAGGTATCCACAGTAAGGTTCAAGATATTTAACTATACATCCACTATAATCAGACACCCAGACATAAACATGTGAATTGTTAGAACTCAGGCAAGTAACTGGCTTGTATTGACTGTTATTCGTCACTGGTCGCGAACAATTAGCAAAGCACGCTTGGCGGTAGCTTCGAATCTCCAAATCCCAAAAGCCGTGTGAATCAAGTTGCTGTTGTTGAAGGAAGGTGATTCGACAGATGAAGAGGGCAGCTGCTGTTGATATCGAAGATGGGGTCCATTACCAAGAAGTAGGAATCGGTGTAGTTGATCGCAGTCACGTAGTACGTTCCTGTGTTGATGTTTATTGTAGCCCTGCTACTGGTACAACCCAGCTCGTATGCTCGAACGCCGCACTCAAGAGGATCACCTCGCCGGCGGAAAGGATATGATACATCTTGGAGATGTCCACAGGAGAAAGGTGGGCACCCATCATCTCCATCCTGGACATGATCTGCTGCAAAAACTGTAATGAGGGAGAAGACAGTTAAGGCTTGTAGGGTAACAGAACAACGTAATGTGCCGGGAGTCCCCATGACTGCTGGACAGATGCACTAGGGAGTTGATATCCTAGCTAGTCTATTAAGAGTACTAGTTGATCATGTACTGCTGGCAAGGGTTTGGCATTGACTAGTTGATCATGTCCACCTGCATGTACCAAGTAATAGTGTGATTGGATACTAATTAAAGACTTTAATTTGAGTACATGATGCACAAAATAGGAAAGATATTTTCTCAAACTATGTGGCTAGAAACAAAAGACGACTAAAGCTTGGAGTCTTCTGTTCCATGACATGGTAATCCATTTTTTTCCACAGATGACAACAGTATCTAGAATTTCCACACTGAAAGCTACCAACAAAAACGTGCATTTAATGCTCAAATAGCAGGGGACTGGACTACCAAGTCTACAATCACACTCAAACCACTAGAACACGGCATGTTGACTGCCATATTGCCACTGTGTAGTATTAGAACAGCACACCAGAATTTCCACACTGAAAGCTGCCAATAAACTGCATGTGATTGGACTGAACCAAGTCCGCAATCACACTCAAATCACTAGAACATGGCATGTATTAGTATGCGAGCTGTACGCCTCAGGGATAACTATCAGTAGAGCATGACTCTGACTGCCTACCTATAGACGACAAGGAATAAGCGCTGCTGTTTTTTTTCTTTTTTGCACTAGCCACATCATCTTCTTTCTAGTGCAATCCATCTTGGTTACAGTACAACACAAAGATGAGTAAATTATTTGCCATAGCCATCCTGCTGCTTCCTCTTATCAGCCATGGAAGGGACTTGTCCACTGTATGGGTACGGGATGATAAAGATTTCTTCAAATACTGCCCACCATCACAGTGCAGCCAACATGGCCCAGAGATAAGGTATCCTTTCTGCCTTGATTCAAGCAATACATCATCATGTGGATGTGGCAGCAGATCAGTCAGGAAGTTGGTATGTTCTGGTCAAGACACCATCCTAGTTCACCCAGTTCTTGGCCCATACAATGTCAGCGCCATAGATTACAGACATTCTTCGATGAAGCTCATCCCGCTTGTGGACCCATGTATGGTACTCCAGAAGAAGCTCATCAGCTCCAGAATCTCGTTGTCTTCACAAGTTTATGATATCAATGACGAGGATCTATATCTTGAGTTTCTTGATTCATCTGCAACCCTAGTATACTGTTCAAGAGAGTTCACACCTGGTGCTGCTGATCGAATTGCAGGCCCAGTCTCCTGCCTTAGCAACACAACCCACTTCTTGTACTTTGTGGCTAGTGATGAAGTTATATCTCTTCTTCCGTTAGACTGCAAGGTCATCCCAGTCTCAGATGGTGGCGGCGGCCGCAGGATAGCCATGTATAAGGTTGATGATTCGATGTTAGACCTGAACCCACAGTCCTTCAAAGAAAGTGCAGAACGTATCCTCAGCTTTGCTAAGAACACGGTGTATTGGTATGCTTACACCTGTGGACAATGTGAACTCAGTGGGGGACGCTGCGCATTCAACTCACAAAGGCTAGAGCCATTCTGCATGCCTCACGGTATGATCAATTCAAACTGCATAGAACCATAATAGATTGTACCATCTTATTTTATTTTTAATAAAGTACTAAACACTATTAATATTTTACTTTACAGCTTAACTAGCACAGTGGGCCTCGCAAATGCGAGGGCAACATCTTTAGTGTAAAGAATTAGCTAATCATCTTTGCATTACAAAAAATCTAATGCTTAAACAATAAGGATGGAAGTTTATTTATGTGTTACCACCCCATATTATCTATTAGTTCTGCCATGTAGAAACTATGTAACTACAATAGAGTGTACTAAGACACAATGCATTCCGAACCTCCACTTAATCCCATGTGATCCCATCTAGAGAACAAAAGCACCATCATACTATTATAAAGATTAATACAATCATTGTGAAAGCAACCCTAAATATTTAGCAGTAATGGCATTCCATTGTATTTCCTTCAAATTATCTCATTTGAAAACCTAGCTTAGTAGAATTGCATAACAACACATGATAGAAACAATATCCACTATGCCGTTACAACACTAATTCCCTAAACTAATTTACATTGTGAAAGTATATCTCTTAGTTTCTTATTTATCTTCAATAAGGTGGCTACCTTTTGCATTGTGCTTAGCAGAAGGTTGCAATGTGACCTCTCGCTTCCCACCAAAATTTTGAAGGTGGTAAACAATGTCAATAGGTTCGGATTGTTATACATACTTTATCTACAACATATTGTAAGAAATAAGTTTTATAATAATGAACCGGAAAATTCATCCATACCATAGAAGAGAACATTGACCTGACCGCCTCTGCAAAATGTACTCACCTTGATGTCTTCACAACATGATACCAAAGCAATCTTAGTTTTCTTTCAACACCGGTAATTTCAACAAAACATAACTTGCTTCACTCCTTGCATGATTGCTTTTCTATCCAAAAAAATCTGCATTGAGCATAGACCAACCCCATCATTGTGTTGATGTTAACATTTAAAAAAGGAAAAGAATATAAATACTGACTATACATTAATTCCCTTATTTTTTATCAAGAATTGTCATAGGAAACATTTTATTTACCAATTATGCGTTCAGAATGTACTCATGATGTCATGCCTAGAATAAATTACTTAGAAAATTCACTATAACCTAACAATGTGAAAAACAAAGAGGCACGAATAAGGATACTTAAGAGGAGAAACGCAAAGAAAAGTGTTCCAATATAGGAGAACTAAGATATTGATATATAAGGTGTAACAACACATGGGCACATACCAAAAAATATGTAAACAAATGTAACATCATCCAACTTGGCATGTTCGGGTGCTACTATGTACAAAAACCAAGCTTTAAGATATGCAATGTATTGAATTAAATGTATCTATAAAATGTAACATTCTAATCTACAAAAAGATGGGACGATTCCCACCAAAAGACATCATTTGACTATTGTTAACTAATAGAAGATGACATCTTTTTACATAGATCAAAGGAAGAAATACCTTCGGTATAAAGTAGCACTGGAAGTAGAAAACACTTCTAGGGGGTGGGTTTTCCTTGATAACCCTTTAGCTATTTCTTGTTAACTTGGTTTGTTTAGCTTAGCTCGTTTCACTTCTTTCCTTTGCTATTTCTTCCTTTGTTTTGTTTCTTGTACTTTTCGACTTCGCAACATTCTCCTTGTAATGAAACATGACATGCTTTATGGTTATTGTTCTAAAAAAATAAGTGAAAATGTTTCCATGGGGAACCTCTTGCCTAGTAGATGTGTCTATCACAAGGATGAAGAATGTACAACCATCAACCTTCTTTATTCTTTGCATGAAGCCTTGATCCTCTGAAAGAATTATAGGCCTATCATTGACTGCAAAAGAAGAAGATATGAACTGGTATATAACCATATAAATTCACAATCTTGAATGCAGCAAACAAATCTGAGGGAGTAGGCAGAAAAATTATTATTTCTTGTACATTACAGAACAATGTGATAACTTAAAATCACATGAAAACTCTCTGTAACTTTGAAATGTTGATTCCATAGTACTAACTTTGAAAAATTATTATCTCTGTCACGTACTACCTCCATTCCATAGTAAGTGTCGCAGAATTAGTACAAAGTTGTACTAAATCAGTGACACTTAATATGGAAAGGAGGGAGTAGTAGTATCTATCTAGCCATGGTAATAGGTAGGGTTCGAGAACAACATTAATAGTATTGAGTTTTATTCAACTGCATCACATCCATGCCATGGTCATTTCCTAAATGGCCAACACAAAGACAAACCATCATCCAATGTAATAATACTTTAAATAATCATAATTTGGTTGGCAGTAAGCATTACTATTAGTAACAAAATAACATCTTTAGTTAGATGAACATATGATAAGGGTATGGGAGTAGTAACTTGATAAAAAGATTATTGTCAGAAGATTAGATCTAACGTACAAAGGAATGCCAGTTAGCTCGCAATCCACTCCATATAAAAAAATCTAGATGTGACTATGAGGAGAAAATGTTTGATAAATTTCAGTACTCCTTAAACCATGTAACATTTTTGGTAATCTCCCATAGTAGCATGCTTAAATAAGATAAATAATTGATAATGTTAGTAACCACCAAGTCTGAGCAAAAGGAGAATCACGACAAAGAGCTAGTTCAGCCAAAGGTGAGTTTCACATCCTCCAAACCAAACATTGCACAAAGGCCAAGATATGCATATAATCCTTCATGTATTACTTGATATCTTCCATTAGGCCTTTCTAACGATGCATAGCGAGAATATTTAGTGTACATTGTCATGCACTATGGATGCCCATATAAAAAACCCAAGGACCCCTCAACATAAGAATTTCTTCTTTCTTTCCTTAACTCTAAGTGAATTTCATGCACTCTTTTACAGGAAATTCACAAACACTATATACACTTAAGAATTTAATGGATATCGACCCGCTTAAAATATTATGCAAGATATTTACCTTTCGGCTGCATGGTGATTAATTAGTTATCCAGATCGTCTCCATCAATGTAATTGTGTTACCAATGAACTACAAATGCACCGTGAATATTATTATGTTCATTAATGGACACTCAGATAAAAACAATCTCGTTCTTCTTACTGAATGGAACGGATTTACTGTTATTGTGATGCCAAAGAAATAAAACTGAGAGCTTTCAGCGGGGATAAGAGAAATTGGGCGAATGAGGATCGTCAGCTTGTTGTTGACGCAACAAGGAATCAGAGCCGCGTCGCTCATCACAAAATCTGAAGGTCCCTTCTCCTTCCTGTGCTCAGCGATGTTTGTGTCGTCCTCAGCACTTTGTCCTAATCACAAGTTCTGATTGTCCTTCTAAAAAAAAGTTTTGATTGTCCTGAACGAAGAAGACATGCTATCTGGCTGTCTGCATGTCTCAGCCGTTGCTTGAGACACCGACTTCACCAACTCCATCATCTCGCGAGCAGGAGCGCCGACCTTGTCCTATCCTGACAGATATGGATGTAGCCTTGGTCCTCTCCAAGACGGTTCTCTCAGTCATAGTCACGCAATGAGCTGCAGCAACACAGATGGTACACGGATCTCCAATAGATACAGACGATCACGATAGCGCGGTACTGGTGCACTGACTCAAACATTGCTCTGTCCTATGCCACTGCACCACAGTTTCCACGGTTCTAGCCAGAGGTTCCAGCTAGCAACGTTTGGGCAAAGACCATGAAACAGGGATAGCACGGACGTGCTTGGGTGTGATTTTTTCTTGACTGAGGTAGGGCTTGTTAGTAATTTTCTTTCGTACAGTATGTATCCATGGTGGAATTGTATTTAGGAAATCAACTGGTTCAGGGCAATCTATCTGCTAACCACTTGTTTGAATAGATTGGGGGCTAAGATGTATAGCATGTACGCAGAGAAAAGAGCCATATACCATATCACTAGCTAGGGACGTCAATCTATCTCTCATTAAATCCAAACTATTTTAACGTGTTGGAGTGTGTACATGAACTACCGTGTTGTTGTTGAGAACTGTTTACGTGAAACTAATATGGCCGATTTCTCTTATTAAATCCAAACCATAAATTACAGATCTAACATTTAAACATACGTATATTGCTTTTAGTATATAATATCGGATAGATAATTCGCTCTCTAATTCCATGTGTTTGAAACTGAATCTCCACAAGACGTTCCTTTACTATTTTCTTTCAAATAGCACCACAAATCATTTCAGTAGCCTCTTGAGCAATCACATTGAACTAAGCATCCGAAATCTCATAAAAACTGAGAAATTATTGAGTGGAAAATTTCATATATCAAACACTGGCCTTAAAATATTCAGAACTCTTTGTCTAGTATTTTACTCTACATTTTGTTATACAGCACTCAACTAATCCTTTGGAGATATCAGCCGATTAGTTTGCCCAAGAATTTAGCATCACTGTCGGGGTTTTGATTCCCAGCAATGAATTAGTCTAGGTAGAATATGTGGCCACGATCAGATGGGCTAACTACCTCAGCCACACAAGAGTTTATACAGGTTCAGCCCCAAGGCCCCAGGATAGATCGCCGGTAACAACCCTACATCCTTATCTGCTTATAGATCGAGCATGTGAGGTGCTTAGTATTACACAGAGGGGTGCCGGATAGCCTTCCATTCAGATCACACCAACCAAGAACGAACACTTTGCCATGTTTTCCATGGGGCACATTACACAGCCAGGCCAAAAGAGAGAAAACTAATGAAAGACCATCGAAAGCATAACCTTCAACCAGTAACACATCCTTTGCAACATAACCCAATACCAGAAAAAGACATCAGACAACACACATAGAACAGTTGTTTGTCTTCTGTATAAACCCTAGTAAGACAAACATGCAGGTCACTGATCAAGCCAAGGACCAACCCTCGCCAAGTATTTCAGGAAGTGCATTACACAGCCAGGTCGAAAGCAACAAACTTTCAGCTAGCACCACATCCTCTGCAACAATACACAATCCCAGAGAAAAAGAGATCAAACAGAAAAACACACACATAGAACAGTTGGTTGTTGTTGTTGGCTGCATTCTATTCTGTAGTGGGACCTTGATTAACCTCCTTGTTTAAGTCCAGTGTAAGGCTTGGAAGTACAACAATATGTTTTTATGCTCTTTTTTGCTAATATGAAGGCATGTGGTTCTCCTATGTGTTCTACAAAAATGAAATATGGTTGGCCAGTCGTGACAAGAATTTTTGTCTCTTCCAAAAAAGGCCTTAAATATTATTGCATATATTGTTTTCCAAATAGTTAAATACTTTATCATGTTTCCGTTAGGGCCATGCATGGATGCAATGGTAGACAACAATGATAACAATTTGTCGGTTGGACAACTTTTTTTTCAGCAAGTATAATTTGTTCTTGTTTATTAAACCACCAACAGAGTCTAATTGTCTTTTTTGGTATTCACAGGTTCACGTACCAAAGTCATCGCAGGTACACTCTAACTTAAACTGTTTTAACTTTAGACGAAGATTTTTCTTTAAATCTATTATACCAATTCTTATCACTGGTTACTCTGAATCTTGACATCCACTTATCCCGAGAATAATATGATAACAACCTATTTTCTGTTTATTTTCAGCGACATCATCGGTGGCCGCATTTGTTGTTCTTTTGTTGACTGTGGCCACTGCACTTTATCTTTCACTCAGGACAAGATATAATGAGGAGATACATTTGAAGGTCGAAATGTTTCTCAAGACATATGGCACATCGAAACCCACGAGGTACACATTCTCTGAAGTTAAGAAGATAGCAAGACGGTTTAAGGAAAAAGTAGGGCAGGGAGGATTTGGAAGTGTATATAAAGGTGAGCTACCAAATAGAGTGCCCGTGGCTGTCAAGATGCTAGAGAACGCTACAGGAGAGGGAGAAGTATTCATCAATGAAGTTGCCACCATTGGACTAATCCACCATACCAATATTGTCCGCCTCCTAGGGTTTTGTTCCGAGGGAATGAGAAGGGCTCTTATTTATGAATTCATGCCTAACGAGTCGCTAGAGAAATACATATTCTCTCATGACCCGAATATTTTTCAGAATGTTCTAGTCCCCGATAAACTGCTAGATATTGCTCTAGGAATCGCTCGAGGAATGGAGTACTTACACCAAGGATGCAACCAGCGCATCCTCCACTTTGACATCAAGCCTCACAATATCTTGCTGGACTACAACTTCAACCCAAAGATCTCAGACTTTGGGCTTGCAAAGTTGTGTGCAAGGGACCAAAGCATCGTCACCTTAACTGCAGCAAGAGGCACTATGGGCTACATTGCACCAGAGCTATATTCTCGGAACTTTGGGGGGATATCCTACAAGTCAGACGTGTATAGTTTTGGCATGCTGGTGTTAGAAATGGTCAGCGGAAGGAGGAATTCAGACCCAAGTACTGCAAGCCAAAATGATGTATACCTACCAGAGTGGATCTACGGGAAAGTAATCAATGGGCAAGAGTTAGCTCTTACTTTAGAAACGACTGAAGAGGGGAAAGAAAAGGTGAGGCAGCTGGCTATCGTGGCGCTATGGTGTATCCAGTGGAACCCGAGAAACCGACCGTCGATGACAAAGGTCGTTAACATGCTGACAGGGAAGTTGCAGAATCTGCAGATGCCACCAAAGCCTTTCGTCACATCTGAAAATCAGCCCATGCCTTAAATTGAAACATGGAGCACACAGTACCATGGTTCAGTGGAACTCATTTGCGCACGCACTGCGAATGTATGCATAGCAAAAGCAATCTATTGGTATTACTAGTCCATTACTTCTGGAGATGTACGAATAATCATTTGTCGCCACCATGTAATAGTATTATGCACTAGTTATTTGCAAGATACATGATTCTCAGTTGGACTTGACTTGTATTTGAACAGCTGCTTCCACATTTATCTCCAAAATTCGGTGAATATATGTATGTGCAATACAGTAATCTGTGATTGATGATTACCTTACTCAGCAGTTTGTCTCCACTAGGCTTATTTTCTGAAGACATGTTGACGCTGCTTCCGATTGTTTCATAAGCAACGAGCTGGCAAGGCCCCTATTTTTTGGAACAGGAAATACTGGAAGGTAATGCTGATCTGTGTATTTTCCTTCTTCAGCTATCACACGGAATCCCTTCTTCCCAATTAGTAATATCTAGCGGCGGCGATGGGCCTGACGGAGCTTCCAGTTTTCAGCACAAAACGATGTCCATGGTCCATGTAAAGCTATCTGCAGTTTGATAAAATGATAGTAATAAATCAAGCTCTACTTATCTGAACTGAACATGTAGACGCCCAAACCATAGCAGACGCCGATTTTGAAAAAGAAAAGGAAAATGCAGTGAAGCCCGGTAACCTAAGAAAAACAAAACGAGAAACTGCGAGAGAAATATCTACAAATTAGCATCTGGCTTGGTTCTAGGCTTCTAGCTGTTCCTCTTGATTGTCCACGGAATCGAAGCGCGGCTGCGGTTGCCTGCAGCTGGGTTGGTGGTGACCCGCACATGCTTTGCTGGGGGGGGGGGGGGGGGGGGGGGGGCGTCGAGTGGGTCGGCTACGGCAGGAGATCTGCTTCCGGCGGCCGGCGTCGTCGGCGGCGGCGGTGGGGCGGAGAGACCGGCGATGGATGAGGGTCTATCGGATACGATCCGTAGGCTTTTCGAGCGGCCCGAAGGTAGCGAGGCTTGTTTTTCATCCAGCGTAGAAGGCTGCTAACTAGGGCCTGCTAGGCATAGCCCAGAATATTTCCCGGGCCAAGACTCAAAGTTTTCCTATCCGCGCTCAAACTCTCTCAAATCCCATCTTCTTTGCTTCGTCTTAAAAGCTTAAATGTCAGCGTGACCAGCATGTCTGCTGTGTCTTCTGGTTAATGGAATCGAGAATTTCCATCTAAAAAAAAAGCTTCTTCTTTGCTGAAGGCAATCATAATCAAACTTGTTTGAACGGTGAGATACAAATATTTATCTATTAATCCAAAAAGAGCTAGCCAAATATGAGAAGGCCACTTGTTCATTTGTATGATCCGTTATAGACAAGTGGGTCCATTGTAAATTTTATTTAATTAAGTTTGTAGGTACATCCACGAGTACAAATGCCCGACGTAAGGTCAAACTCATTTATAGTGTCGCGCTTTGTCCAATCAAGGAGCCAACTTCGACAAGGGGTAGGGGGCCGATGCCCCCCTTCACCCCTATAACTTAAGGCTTGTTTTACATTATCTTTTACTAGTGATACCAAGGGCATAAGTATGGTTTGTACGGCTGAGCTTAGGCCAACAGGCCCATGATTCCATAAGTTTTAGGCTAGTAAAAAATATGATAACAAAAGGTTGAGCGAACCTGATCCGACCGGGATGCGCATCAGATTCCGCCGTCTCCAGCAGACACTACTAGAAAAAAAACGCTATAGAAGATAGCATTGTACCGTGCGTCTGGAATAAATATATACAGCACACCAATATGCATGTGCCTTGTATCTTTTGTACTTCGAGACACATTCCTATACTAAAGCATCTTGTATAGCCTCTGTACGGACTAGATCGAGTCGGCTCCACTTATATAAGACACATATGGTTTGGATGTGTCTCGTATATATAGTTTTGATGTTCCGGGCGCATCCTATTCATATGCGCCGTGTACAAAGTGGCTAGGCTCAGGTCCCGTAGGTTCCCAGGGTTTCGAGACGCACCTAGGCCATATGCGCCTTGTATAATTTAGCATGTTCGAGACGCACGTAGTCTTGGTCCGTCGTGTACATGTTAGGTTGTCCTGTAGGTGGTAGGTGCCAGGAAATTCGAGACGCATCTAACATGGATGCGCCTCGCATACTTTAAGTATACAAGACGCATCCATGTAGGGTGTGTCTCAAAATGTACTAGCACCATGTTTTGTAATAGTGATGTACTAGCTGCTTTATAGTAATTTGGAAAACATGTGCACAAATAAATGAGAGCACTAGAAGCTTAAATTATGGATTTTTGGTTCTAGGTACATCTAATTTTAGATATGCTGCAAAACCAGAAATTTCTTTGCCAACCCAAACATTCTCATTCATCTACCTATACTTGGTTTGATTAGCTAAGATTGTCGGAATGCTCTAAACCCAACAATAAGAGCTGGAATGAAAATTGTATAATTATAGATTTTGGAGTCATTTACCTATGTGATATTTAAAGTTCAAAAATTAAGTGGTTGTTGCACGAAATGTAAAGAGAAAATGGGTTTTGAAGCAGGGTCGGGTGCTGGCTGACTGACTCATGGTCCTACCAACGAGCAACCCAGTTTTCAAAAAAAAAGAGCAACCCAGATTGACCGGCAAAACCACTACAAAAGAAAACAGGAGCTTCTCGTCTCTATCCTTCCTCCCAACCAACCCAAAGCACAAAGCATTCTTATTTTCCAACGCTCAAAACCCCAAATCTGCCAGCGCCGGCCATGGTCTCCCATATGCCACCTGTCCTCATGGATCCCCTTAGGGAGGCCCTCACCCGTGTCCATGGCGAGGACCCGCATGACGCCGAGTCGCTCATCGGCCGCATCCTCAAGTACACCCGCTTCGTCCTCCCCGACCCGCCCGTCTACCGCCACGCCACACCCTTCGCGCCCGCCACCCCCACGACGACGTCGACCGCCTCATCGCCCTCCCCATCACGCTCCTACGCAACATCGTCTCTCGCCTCCCTGACAAGGACGCCGCGTGCACTAGTTCCAGACCCTCGCCATCATGCATGCTCGTGCAGTGGTTCTAGACCCTCGCTTTTAAGGGCGTCCATGACCTTGTACTCGTATGGAAAATGGCTTTTTGGTGCAACAAAAAGAAAACTTCCTCCTGCAACATAGTTTGCCATCCTAATATGCACATGTATGCATAATATGGACGTATTATCACAAATTATGCCGCGATTCTAGCCATAACATTGGTCATTTGGCCTGAAAAGGTATCAAACCTTGAAGATGATACCTCATTTCTGTTAACGTTTTTTTTGAGATATTTGCATTATTCCAAGTTTGGTATTTTTCTTACAATTATGTCACATAATATGACACCACGCGGAGGTTTTATCTTGTTTGAATTGTTTTTGAATTTCTTAGGCCCATTTTAAACTAAGAGAAAAAACGACAGGCATGAAGATTCTTAACTCAGGACTAAGACTCACTAAACTTGTATTGAAAAACAAAGGATGTGATCATTTTACCACAAGATTCACTTCGGTTGCCCCGTAGTAGGAGTTTTTGAGGTATTCCACCACATTTTGTATTTTGAATATCTTTTAAAATGTGTTATACAAAAGTATGTGTAATGTTTTACTTAATTTTTATTCAGCACAAATGTGTAATATTTGAGTGTAGGTAGATAGATCTTTTTTCTGCAAATTTTGATATATTATTTATATTTTCTCAACTAGAATAATTTAGTTATGATTTTTGTAAGCGATTAATGTGGTAAAGAGGGAAAATAGCTATGCCGAGAGCATTGCCGTCGGCATAGCTTTGAAACCTATGCCGAGGGCATTGTTGTCGGCGTAGATCTGATGTCGTCGCATCGCCGTCACGGCCAAGTCCCTACGCCGGCGACTTTCTTGTGCCGACGGCCAGTTTGGTGGGCTAGCCCAGCCTGGAGCCTACGCCGACGGCCCTGACAAATTGCCGTCAAGGTACAACTTTGCTGTTGGCACCTTGTCTTGTTCCTGCAGTGTGTTCCCTACTCAAGTTACTCTCACTATGCTTAGTCTTAACCCAGGCGATCGCTTTGTTCGATAGCACTGGCCCCCAAATTAGGTGGGTCCTTTTTCTTTTGCTTAATAACACGACAACACAATGGCCTAATACATTACGACGACCGACTTGTTAAGTCGCATGAAATTTCTCTGTGAATTGGATATTTTTCCGTTTGGTTGCAGATTTGTCGTCGGTCCTAGGCACGTGCGTCCGTTCGTACGATGAAAGAAAAATAAGTAAAAATCCCAAGAAAAGTTTATATAGTGACGACCTAGGTCAATGCTGACGTGGACGGCTGGACGCATCGACAGGGTACAAATTGTGTGGATAGGATAAATAGGAGGAGCAACTCTGGGTATCTCAACTCCAGTCACAAGCCAATACAGGGCCAGCCTACTCGACCCGGAAATCATGTATGGATCAGGGTATCAGAGAGACGCGCCCAATGGCTCCAAGGCAGTAAGCCTCCTGCTCCGTCTGTCCACGCTGATCCTGGCCCTCGCGTCGGCGGTCACGATGGCCATGGTGGACGGCTGCACCGTCGACGGCGCCACCTACGGCTACAGACACTACGGCGCCTTTGTCTACCTGGTATGGTCCAACATCGTCGTGGCCGTCCTAGAGGCTGCCGCGATCTACCTGCAGCTCAGCAGCGCCGGCGACGACGATGACAGGAACAACCGGCTCCCCGGGGTGATTTTGGTGGTCGCCGACGTGCTGGCGCAGGCGCTGCTCTACTCGTCGACGGGCGCGGCGTTTGGTGCCAAGGTCAGCATCGACAACTGCGTGCCGTTCGGCGAGGAGGTGGGACGGTCCAAGCTGCTGTCGCTGGGCGCGACCGTCTCCGTTGGCCTTGCCGCCGTGGTCAAGGACGTTCCCCTGCCATTCTCCGTCTGGCCCAGCTCGTCGTCGGACTGATGCAGATGCACGTCTAGTACCATGCAGGCATGCCATTATTGAGTTAAGCTCCAGGTCAAATCTAAGATTGTTGGGATCCTTTGAGTTTTGGCGCTCTATATTTGACAGAAACAGGTAGTCAGCCAGCTTTAGAATAGGGAGAGAAAAAATGACACCGATAAAACAAAGTTGGCTGTAAGATATTCAGGGCCGGTCCTGACATTTTTTGGGCCCGAGGCAAAACTAAAATCTTGGACCCCTTATAGCACAAAAAGAGGACATCGGTTCGAGACGAGGATTGTGAGGAAGCATATACATGTGGCGGGTGAAATAGGGCCAAGTGTTTTCTTTTACACGTGGCATGGGAGTTTAGCCCATGAATTAGGGGACACACATATCATCGTAGTTGCTGCCGATTTTGTATGAAATTAGAGAAAAAAAAACTAGCATAATCATGAAAAGTGACCAATATATGTATTTTAGGACAAGTTTTGTGTATTTTTTAAGATGAAGTTGCTTTAAAAAAATTGGAAAAAATTGTGCATTTCGAACCATATAATTTCTTTAAGAGCATATACCTGCATGCGTATAAATTTATATGTAAAAAGGACAATAAAACTAAAAAATGCTACTCCCTCTATCCGAAAATAAGTACTCCCTTCGATCCATATTAATTGTCGCAGAATCAGATGAATCTAGACATGTTTTAGTGCTCAGTTCAGAGACAATTAATATGGATTGGAGGAAGTATTGAATTTGTCTAAATTCACATGTATCTGTAAACTAAAATATGTCTAGATACATGCGAATTTAGACAATCAAAATCACTTATTTTCGCACGAAGGGAGTACAAGAAAATGGATCTAATGCATGTATCATCTAGCTTAAAAAATCGACTGAGAAATAAAACTATATAGAACGAGCAGAGCATCCCTTATCTAATATAGTTGGACACTTAGCTGAACATACTCACCAAACAAAATCAATGTTATTATTACATCTTACTCGTGGTGTATTTCATGGGAAAAAAAGTAAGCGGTGTATTTCATACTGCCAGTTAGGAATAGCAAAATGAGAAATAAACTATGCGTGCACTTTCCTACTCTAGCAGCTAGCGACGACTAGCAAAATGAGCACAAAGCTGATAGAGTCACGGTAAATCACTTGGTCCACATTGCCGAATACCAAGAGACATGATTAATCACGTCTGAAGTTTGACGCTCTGTATGTACATGCACCGACTTCGTTACCTTTGCTACAACGGTACTTGGGGCCCCTTGATTTCACGGGCCCGGGGCGGCTGCCCCGCGTGTCCTGCCCCAGGGCCAGGCCTGAAGATATTGTAAATAAACTGGCATCGTCTTTAAGTGTTTGGGAATAATTTTAATGGTTGGACGACACAACAAAGAGAGTGCATGATGTTCGTGTTAGGAAACATTTCTTTGAAGGACCATTGTGTTGCTTGCATGGTGTCAAATGAGGGGCTTAGGTCGAAGATCAATTATTCATGTTGATCATTCTTTTTTTTTATTAACTAGTTGTTTGTATCCTTGACTTTTCGTTTGGTTGATCCTATGTATAATTAATATATTTTGTCATGACTATATCTACAGTATAAATGCATAAAAACTCAACATTATCCGTTTGGCCCAGCTCCTCGTCAGAGTGATGCAGATGCACTTGTAGTACCATGCAGGCATGCAATTATTACATGCGTACATACTTAATTGGCGACATAGTAATTAAGGTTGATGCTGGAACATTGCGTTAAGCTCCACGACAAATCTAAGATTCATGGGCTCCTTTGAGTTTTGGCTGCTCTATATGGAACCCGAGAACCTGAGTTTTTGTCAGGATTTGTAGTTTAAAGTCACTTCTAAATTTAGTCTTCTTGAGACTCTTCAACAATGTCGGTCTCCAAGAGGACAATAATAATGGTTAGTTTAACTAGTCGTCAACCCGTAGCTATTCTTAATATTTTATGAGAGATTTCATGGTGCATTATACTACAAGTACTAGCGTGTAGTATATAGCCAATCCAACGGTTATAATTAATTGAGCCAGTTTTAGGCTAAGCACCCTCGTTGTTTAATTAATCCTGACTGATCATAATCAACTAGATCGACTCGGCGACGGGAGGCGAACGGCGGCAAAGCAGAGAGAGAAGGCACACAAGAAATACCTCCAACGATGAAATATACTACTCCACAAGAAATTGGGTATTGTATTTTAAATACCGGTCGTTCGATTGATGAGAAAAAAAAATACTGGAACACAAATGAATAGATTCCAGGAAATTGTCCAAGGCCCCACAACCTTACCATTTGGCCACTCTTAGCCACTGCTTCACCCTCTACATTTCCTGGCACTATACCAATAATAATAATGAGGTGAAAAATACCCACTTATGTCTCGTCACAGTGCAGCATAGGTCCGGAAGCCACAAAAACAGCCCGAGTACAACTCCGGTGGGGGATGTTAAATCCGTTGTGCTCACCTTAAGCGTCACTTTCGGATGGGGCACCGTTTTGTCAAACTCCACATGATTGGAGGGAAAGTGGGATTCGCCTGGAGGCATCTACACGATAGATATAGAAGGGATGTAGGATGTGTTCTTTTGCCAGAGTGGTACGGTGGGCAAATCCTACAAAGTATGATCAGCAGGTTTGCCTTCCTCATCGCCTTACTCTAACACTAACGCTATAGGAAGCGCAATGGTTAGGTGAGTCAATTTCTCTTGTGATATTTTCTTTTCAGTTTCCTCCCACGTCTACAACATAAAAACAACACAAAAGCTACTCTCAGTATCCTCGCATAGTTTGGCTAACTATTGTTATCTTGCCGTATGAGTTGGCTAGTTCTGTTTCACCGTGGTTTGAAGTTTCTCATTTATAGTCAAGCTTGTAATAGGAGCACAACACATTCGTGTTGGAGTTGGTCATTACTGTTGTGGAGCATGATGGTTATTGTGAGTAGTTATGCATGCAACAAGGGTGAAGTCATGCTATTGGAGCCTCCATGGATTCCGCGAGAGCCACCGAGCCCTAGCAGAGCCCGAAAGAAAACTCGATGGGGGCCAAACCAACGCGCGCGCAAACTGAGAGTCGAAAACGGATCAAGGGAGGGAGAAGCTCGAGGTATAAAGAGGGGGAGCCGGAATCCGACCCAGTCTCAACAGTGACGAGCGAGCGCCGCCGGAGCAGGAAACCCTAAACGAGAGGGTATGGGTCACAAATTGGTAGGAGCTACACACTTAATCAAACTTGTTTGAACGGTGTGATACAAATGTTTATCTATTAATCCAAAAATAGCTAGCCAAATAGGAAAGCTGAGAAGGCCACTTATTCATTTATATGATCCTTTATAGACAAGTGGGTCCATTGTAAATTTTACTTAATTAAGTTTGTAGGCACATCCACGAGTACAAATACCCGACGTCAGGTCAAACTCATTTATAGTGTCGCGCTTTGTCTAATCAAGGAGCCAACTTCAACAAGGGGGTAGGGGGCCGATGCCCCCCTTCACCGCTATAACTTAAGGCTTGTTTTATATTATCTTTTACTAGTGACACCAAGGGCATAAGTATGGTTTGTACGGCTGAGATTAGGCCAACAGGCCCATGGTTCCATAAGTTTTAGACCAGTAAAAAATATGGAAACAAAAGGTTGAGCGAACCTGATCCGTCCGGGGTGCGCATCAGATTCCGCATAGCACTGTACTATGTGTTTGGAATAAATATATACAGCACACCAATATGCATGTGCCTTGTATCTTTTGTACTCCGGGACACATTCCTGTACTAAAGCATCTTGTATAGCCTCTGTACGGACTAGATCGGGCCGGCTCCCCTTATATAAGACGCATATGGTTGGATGCGTCTCGTATAGTTTTGATGTTCGAGGTGCATCCTATTCATATGCGCCGTGTACAAAGTGGGTGGGCTTAGGCCCCGTAGGTTCCTAGGGTTTCAAGACGCACCTGGGCCATATGCGCCTTGTTTAATTTAGCATGTTCGAGACGCACGCAGTCTTGGTCCGCCGTGTACATGTTAGGTGGGCCTGTAGGTGGTAGGTGCCAGGAAATTCGAGACGCATCTAACATGGATGCGTCTCGAATTTCCTAACACCTACCACCTTGTACTCGTATGGAAAATGGCTTTTTGGTGCAACGAAAAGAAAAACTTCCTCCTGCAACATAGTTTGCCATCCTAAGTTGCACATGTATGCATAATATGGGCACATTATCACAAATTATGGCACGATTCTAGCCATAACATTGGTCATTTGGCCTGAAAAGGTATCAAACCTCGAAGATGATACCTCATTTCTATAAGGTTTTTTTTGGAGATATTTGCATTATTCCAAGTTTGATATTTTTCTTGCAATTATGTCACATAATATGACACCACACGAAGGTTTTATATTGTTTGAATCGTTTTTAAATTTCTTATGCCCATTTCAAACTAAGATCAAAATGACAGGTATGAAGATTCTTAACTCGGGACTAAGACTCACTAAACTTGTATTGAAAAACAAAGGATGTGACCATTTTACCACAAGATCCACTCCGGTTGCCCCGTAGTAGGAGTTTTTGAGGTATTCCACCACATTTTGTATTTTGAATATCTTTTAAAATGTGTTATACAAAAGTATGTGTAATGTTTTACTTAATTTTTATTCAGCACAAATGTGTAATATTTGAGTGTAGGTAGATAGATCTTTTTTCTGCAAGTTTTGATATATTATTTATATTTCTCAACTAGAATAATTTAGTTATGATTTTTGTAAGCGATTAATGTGATAAAGGGGGAAAATAGCTATGTCGAGAGCATTGCCATCGGCGTAGCTGTGAAACCTATGTCGAGGACATTGTTGTCGGCGTAGATCTGATGTCGTCGCATCGCCGTCACGGCCAATACGCTGACGGCTTTATTGTGCCGACGGCCGGTTTGGTGGGCTGGCCCGGCCTAGAGCCTACGCCGACGGCCCTCACAAATTGCCGTTGACGTACAGCTTGGTTGTTGGCATCTTGTCTTGTTCCTGCAGTGTGTTCCCTAATTACTTATGTGGCATTGCATATGGTTCTATGTTACTACTCAAGTTACTCTCTCACTATGCTCAGTCTGCGATCGCTTTGTTCGATAGCTCTGGCTCCCAAATTAGGTGGGCCCTTTTTTTTATTTTGCTTAATGGAGTAACACGACAACACAATGGCCTAATACAGACGGACAGGCAGCCGTCCTAATACAGACGGACAGGCAGCCGTACATTACGATGATCGACTTGTTAAGTCGCATGCAATTTCTTTGCGAATTGGTTGCAGATTTGTCGTCGGTCCTAGGCACGTGCGTCCGTTCGTACATGAAAGAAAAACAAGTAAAAATCCCAAAAAAAGTGGAGTATACATAGTGACGACCCAGGTCAATGCTGACGTGGACGGCTGGACGCATCGACAGGGTACTTGTGTGGACGGCCCTGACAAATTGCCGTCGACGTACAAATTGCCGTCGACGGGCGCGGCGTATGCGGCGTTCGGTGGCGAGGTCAGCGTCGACTGCGTGCTGTTTGGCGAGGAGGTGGGACGGTCCAGGCTGCTGTCGCTGGGCGCCAGCGTCTCCATCGGCCTTGCCGCCGTGGTCAAGGATGTGGCCCTGCCATTCTCCGTCTGGCCCAGCTCGTCGTCGGACTGATGCAGATGAACGTGTAGTCTACCATGCAGGCATGCCATTATTATATACTTACGTACATACTTAATTGGACTATTGCGTTAAGCTCTAGGTCAAATTGCCGTGTACAACCTAGAAAACCAAGGCAAATACCCGAACACGGCAAATTTTTGAAAAAGAACACGACGAAGAAATATACACGGCAAAGACCCACAAACAAACACGGCAAAGAAAACACACTTGACAAAGTCGACAGTGGCACAGGGCATAGGAGTCATCACGGCAACGAGGTGGGATCCGTGACCCTACAGGTCCACTTGACGGGAAGGAGCTAACGGCTGCAGACGGTGGCCTCTTTGCTGTGTGCCCTGTCGGTCCTTTGCCGTGTGTATTTCGCAGTATACACGGCATAGTCCTTTTTTTCTTTCTTTTTCCCTTTTACCACAATACTCTTAGGAAAATCATAAAAAAATCATTCTAATTCAGAAAAATAGAAATAATATATCAAAATTTGCAGAGAAATAAGGTCTATCTATCTACACTCAAATATTAGATATTTACGTTGAATATGAATCTTCATGCTCGCTGTTTTGACCATAGTTTAAAACAGGCATACAAAATTCAAAAATGATCGAAACAATGTGAAACCTTCGCGTGGAGTCATATTATGTGACATAGTCAGGAGAAAAAAATATCAAACTTGGTATATTGATTATGTCTCAAAAAAAAAACCTTCACAAAATAACCTATCTCATTCAAGGTTTCCTGGCTTTCGGTTCAAATGAACAATGTTATGGCATGAATCGCGACATAGTTTGTGATAATGTGCCCATATTGTGCATGCATGTGCATCATGGGATGACCAATGATATTGCAGGAGGAAATTTTCCTTTTTATCGCACGGAAAATCAATTTTCTATTTTTGGAGCGCAAAATTCGGGGCGTTTTGTGAAGCAACACCAAAGGTGAATACAAAAATGCTACCTCCCATTTTTCAAAAATACTAGACCACCTTACATGGACAATGTCCCAACCGGGTATTCGTAAACCTTTCCATCCACCCCTGGTGAAAAAGACAATTTTTTGTCAAATCGATACTAGTGGGTCAGCTATGAACTACAAGTACATGGTCTGATGCTCATGATTTAAAAAAATCATTTTTTAGGTTCACAATATGATGTATATAGACGTTTTTTAGTGTATAGGTTCGGAGAGGTTTATTCCGAATGTATACACTAAAATATGTCTAGATATATTACCTTCACAAACCTAAGACATCTTATATTTTGAAATGGTGGGAATACTGGTGCCAAAAGCTAGACTGTATAAAAAATATATTACTATGGCTACAAGGTCAAAATTGGGAGAGTTCAACATGTTTCAAAAACTAGTAGCTGGACAAAAAACTTCCTCTAGACTACGTCTAGGGTTCCTCTTCCTCCCCAGCAGCGTGCCCGACGGGGAGTCTTTCTCTGATCTCTGATCGTGTTACCGCCTCGCTTCCCCCCCCGATCGCATAGAGACCCACCTCCTTGCACTTCTAGGGTTCCATCTGGTATTGAGAACAGGCTGTGGCAACGATGGCGACGGTTCCTTCTTCGGTGGCTAGGCCGCGGGAGATCCCACCACCAGCGACACCGTTGATGGATGATGCGACTACCGATGCCACCTCAGCTAATTCGGGTGGATCGCATCTGTTAAAAGACCAGGAGATAGATCGACTGCTGGAGGGCCTCGACCTCCAGGATGAGGACTTCGACGATGTGCACGTCGATGAGGTGGAAAAGACGATCCTAGAAGGGACTCACTGGATGGCGGTAATGCGTGTCCATGTGGGTAGAAGTTTCAGCCCATCAGTGTTTTACTCCCAGATGAGAGGGGCTTGGAACCTAGCCCAGGACGTGAGATTTAGAAAGTTGGGAGCAAATCTGTTCATCGCGCAGGTTTTTTGCTTGGCTGATTGGAAGAGGATGACAGAGATGGGTCCTTGGTTGTTTCGGTAGAATGCCGTGCTGATTGAACCATATGATGGTGTCACCAAAGCAGATTCTGTTGAATTAGAGCATATGCCGATATAGATGCAGATCCATGAATTACCAGATGGTTACCGCAAAAAAGAAATCGTTGAGAAGTTAGCAAAGAAGGCTGGCAAAATCATGCAGATTCAGTATGATGGTCAAAACATCTATGGAGACTATCTGCGTCTCCGAGTTCGCCATGACGTTAGGCAGCCTCTGTTGAGGTTTGTCTCAATCATAAGGAAAGGAGAAAGAGTATTGTTCTTGTGTAGATATGAAAAATTAGCACGCTATTGCGAGGTGTGTGGGATGATTGGTCATGAATTTGAAGAATGTGGTTCAGGTGCTCATGCGGCAAAGGATAGAACCTTTGGAAAATGGCTTATTGCTGATCCTCCTCCCTTTAGGGGGCGTAGTGAGCCAGATCCTCACCGGGGTTTTGGAGGAAGGTCAAGGGATGGATTCTCTAGAGCTGGCAGAGGCATGCATGGAGATCGCTGTGTTAACTCTTCAGGTGATGATGAAGGCTTGGAGGAGACCAAGGATACGGGTACAAGTCCCCTGAAACCGGTGGATACTCACATGGTCGAGAAGTATAAAGGTGCAAGGAAGAGATTGAATATGAACAGTGAGGATGAACTAGTTGAGGAGGAGGCTTAGGTAGATGGGATGGGCTCTCCGAATAATCTTGGAGATAGCACTCTCAAGTGAAGTCATGCCTTTGTTTTAAATCCATATACCAATGGAAAGTGTTAGTTGGCCATGAGTATTGACGTGGGATAAATCAAGCTGAAGAACATTGGTTCAGAAAATATGAAAATATGGGTCTGTATATATTTTAAATCCATGTTAAACATATGCAGCAAATGCATGCATGATAATGTAATAAAAGTTAAGTGATATTTAGTTCTCTAGACAATTAATGAATAGATGATGCATGAGAAAACAATTTAATGAGAACGAGAAATTAGTTTAGAAAATAGAGAGATTTAAATAGGGTAATGTTGAAATAAATTTTTGTTAAAAGCCCTCTCGTTGGGCAATTCAATTTAGTACTAGATGCAAAAGAATGCGTGTTAAAATAATTTATGGATCTTTTTCTAGAATAAAAATACTACATCTTAGATGTTTAAAAAATAAAATTTATTATTGGACAAAACTATTTTATTATGGACACAGTTTTTACACAATTTTATGAATACAAAGTATATTATTTTCAAAAAATTATATGTAGATTAATTTATATGAATTTTGCAAGATTAGAAGATTATATGTTTATTTTTATTTAAAAAATAATTGATAGATAAACCAGGTGATGAGTGGTGCTGATGCTGGAGTTAACTCAGCGCTGACGCAGACAAGCTGACTAGGACGCTGTGCAGTGGAAAACTACTGTACAATACCCATTCAGGTTAAGATATAATCTTCGCCATGGAATCAAGATCGGACAAGTGTTCGCGATCTTAGTGATTACGGGCAGCGACGAACGGTGGCCACGACGGTGAGGGTCCGGCGTTAGCTCCTTGTCATGTGTGGTGAAGTAGATGACTGTACTCGTCGTTAGCTCCTTGTCCCTCTGAAAGGGGTGAAGCTTGCCTGATCTCCTCGGATCTGGCAAACCTTTGGGGATTCTGCTGTCCTCCGTTGGATGGAGAAAAGGGTCAGATCGAGGGGAAAGATGGAGGGAAAAAGAGGGGCACGAGTGCTCTGCATCGACTGCCGACCACAACCTCCAAAGGTAGGCAAATGGAGATTGTGGCTGTGTGATTTAGTCGTTCGTGGGCTCTTGGCTAGGGTTTTTGGCGAGGAAAAAGGCGGCGGGGTCGGGCGAATATCTGGGGGTAGGATGGAGAAGGGGCAAAGGTCCCCAACGAAATCGAGCAAAATTTGAAGGAAAATCGTTCGGTGGATGAACTCGTGATCGAGTCGCACTCCTGACGCGTTGGTGAAGATGGCTGATGTGCGGGCCCAACGGAATCGGGCAAATAGAGGGGATGCGGAGGTTTGGGACAAACCTAGCTGTTGGATGGCCTCACAACGGACGGCTTTAGGCGCCTCCCACGCTAGCAGCTGTACTGGCTATTCCACACGCTGTGGTGGATAGCTTTACCGTGAACTGGACTCCGAGCGGCACCTTCTCCTCTCGCACAACTTATCTAGCTTTTTTCGCTGGTACTATGACCCTTCCATGCGTCGTGAACATGTCGCACTCCTTCGCCCTATTAGGTGTAAGATACATGCATGGTTGACACTCCGACAATGATGCTGGACCGCCGACCGCATGCGACCACATCGACTGCCTGCCCAGGACATCGACTGCATTCCCACGTGCCGTGCCCTCTTTGCAGTAATGCGGATGACACCCTCGATGATAAGTACATTGCCTGCCCCTTTGCGCAACAGGTGTGGGACAGGGCCATCTCAAGGCTGGACACGCGGTTACCAGCACCAGGGCTCTCGATCAACGAATGGTGGCCTACGGTGGCAAGCACGTTGCCAGCGGGGAGGTGGAAGGATGCCAACTCCTTTGTGATGTTGCTTCTACGCAACCATTGGATTGAGCAGAACAACCGTGTCTTTCATCAATTCGGGTCCACCCACCCTTCGATTATCAATGCAATAGTCGATGCGGGGCACTCATGGGTAGCCAGTAGACTTAGAGGTGGGGCGTTGGCCCCTCTCTTGTATTGGACCTTGTCCTCTCTTTCGAGCTTAATACAAAATTAATGAAAGTTATGCTTCCCCCACAGATAAAGGTTTTCTTCACATATATGAAGCTAAATAAAATGTCACACAAATTACATTTGGCATCTAAGTCATGTGGTCAATTGTTATTTAACCCCTCCCTACAAGTAAAATTAGTAAGGCCCTTTAAAACATCCTTTCCCCAAGTACTCCCTCCTTCCCATAGGATGCATATAGTTTTCAATCAAAGTAAAACTTTTTAAAATTTGACCATCCATATTGAAAAGAATACGAATATCTACAACATCAAACAAACATGAAATGAAAGTTTTTCTCTGTGGTCAATCCATACGAATATCTACAACATCAAACAAACAAATTTGACCATCCATATGTTATCAATACTGATTTGATATTAGAAATGGTCATAATTTTTTCTCTGTGGTTGGTCATACTGTAGAAAGTTTTCCTTTAACCAAAAACTACATGCATCCTATTTTGGGAAGGAGGGAGTAATGAGACATTTTGTTGAGATAAAACGAACTAGATGGTTCATAGGACACAACACCACAATTAAAGAATAATAGTGCAGAATTACGGTGATGTAATTTATACCTTTGCACCACAGACTTACAACAATTTGGATAAAATAAAAATTAAGTTTGTGAACATTGCACAAATACAATATTTCATTTCACACATCTTTCATGTGGACTAGACCACAACTGTATGCTCTTAATGATGCAATTGACTTTTATTTAAAGTAACACGTCATGATGATTAATAAGTTCTCCCATTACTTGAAAATTGGTGAATTTGGATCATTCAAGGGTACCATGTTAGCAAATTTAATTGCAGTTCACCTACTCGATCACACGATTCGGAAACATCTCACCATTCTTCTTATGTGAGTTTTATTTTGGAAAAATACAATATTTGTGTTCACTTTAATTTTCTGTAAGAGGTGGGACACAAAACATGCACAATAGAAAGGTTGATCTCACTTTATTTGTGTGCTTGAACATACAACACGCATGCCATGCATACAACTGTTTTCTATAACATATATCATCTGAATTGATATCACACTCTGATATAAAGAACTTCTATATATAAACCCTCACAATAGGATGTCAGAGTGTGATATGAATTCAGATGTGCCTACCTCTAGCTTCAGCATATCTTAAAATATTGGAGGAAACAAAAAATGTCATGGTCATGATTCGAATTGGCTCTTCCGCGTTAGGATGTAGATATATAGTTACATCTAGAAAATAAAGAGATGAAGAAATTGTAATCGCTGGTAGCAAAATTTTGACCAAAGATGATGTATATACATCCCAGGCTGTAGTGGAATAATGTACCGGAACTATGACCTCTCGCTCCGGCTCCACATCGTCAGCGCGGTGCATCTCCCAGGGCACCACTGCATGCCTCGTCGTGCTCCTAGGCGTGCGTGTGGAGAGCTTCACCCGCACCATGACCCGCACGAAGGTCACCCGCATAGAGCAGGAGCAACCAGTTCCACGGCCTTGAATTGTTCGTAGGGAATTAGTTTGCAGCCCGGGTATGCCTCTCTAGCTGCCTTCTCGCTGTACTCTCAGTGACCAGTGTACACCTTTATATGCCGGTCTCGATCGAGTAGGTGTGTTTGTGATAACACAAACATCAGACATGACTAAATGTGAACAGGGAAGTTGTAATTGAGCACCAAGATAGGCACACACACACACCCAATCTACACCGTCCATTTTTGTGTTGAGATCCGTGAATAACATTTCCCTTTTTCATTTTTCCGAACGAAAGAAAATACAAACTTAAAACTCCTGCAGCTCAACTATATACTCCCTCCATCCTAAAAAGATGTCGCAATTTTTTCTAAATTATTACGTATCTATATACTGAAATGTGTCAAGATACATCTAAATTTAGACAAATCCACGACATCTTTTTTAGGACGGAGGAAGTATTAAAACTACAATACATGAAAAATACATTCAGGTTTTTACCATATAAATGAATTCATCCGAATCCTTATTTAGACAGAGGATTTTTACGGTAGGGACTGACAAATATGTACCATTCAGCAAGGAGATCCGATGTTCCAGTTTGATCAATACTTGTTGAATAGTTCAGCCCTCGACGATCCTTCCGTGTTGGAGCAGAACTTGCCTTCGTCTCCAAGCTTCATTAAGTTAGATCCTAGGATTTTCAGCATAAAATTGGTGCAATCTAGGTTGCCAATAGTAACCAGGATATGGATTCACTTAACTTTCTGTCTATAAACTGGTAAAGCAAACAGATACACACATTATCGTGCTGGTGGTTCCTCGGTCCAGATCTTTCTTCTTCCGCTGCTTTGCTGGACCGGAATATGGTGGACATCGTCTACACCGGATGCTTGTAGAACTTCGGAGGTGCTGCCAGTTGTAGCACTCATTGCTTGCACGTCTACACAACCTCGAGATCGGCGTCGTTGTATGACTACATCATCAACATGTTGGAAATATGCCCTAGAGACAAATAATAATAAGGATTATTATCATATTTCATAAAGTTTATGATTAAGTTTTATATCATGCTATAACTGTATTGAATGGAAACGTCAATACACGTGTGATATATAAACAACCAGGGGTTCCCGGTGAAACTCTAGTCACTGGTTCATTGGTCAACAGATGATCAAGGTTTCCTGATCATGTGCCATTGATGCTAGTTGGAAATGGAGTCAACTCATTCTGAGAATGAGATGATGAACCAATACCCAATCTAAACATCGTGACCCGATCATGTCACGAAGTTCAAGTTACGATGATTAGAATAGACCTCGTAGACTATTCCTTAGACCGTGAGACTATATCAATTACTGTCTCCCGAGAGTTCTTAGATAGCATCAAACGTCACTTGGTAATACAATGACAATAAAGGTGGGTTTAGGTATTCAGAGGAACCGTAGAGGAAATATATGTCAAGAGCGGGATTTGTCCATCCGCGTGACGGAAAGATACTCAAGAGCCCACTCGGAGAAGTTATATCACAGAGATATCACTTGTCGAAACGAGACAAGTAGCATTGTTCGGTAACGAGATTGAACATGACATGGTGATGTCATTGATCAGATTTCGGGCAATGTAATTATCGAGAGACAAATGGAATAATACACGACTGTCCCGGTTCAAACGAAGTAAGATCTTCGTGGAATGCACAAGGTCACATGGCCATCCAGGTCCCTCTGTCGATCATTGGTCCGGGAGTGTCCCGACCTTGTCTGAAGTGTTCCCGAACCATGGGGTATCACGCTTAAGGGCTTGATGATGCTTAGAGAGTGTTACAGGATTAGTAGAATCACCGAAGAAGAGAAGAGAGAAAACTAGAAGGGTTTCGGTAAGTCCAAAGGATGTCCGGAGTGGAGGTGGAAGGTGTTCCATAGCCGCAGAGATAGAATAATATGTGAATGAATGTTAAATATTGATTTAATCATTTATTCATAATTATTTAATAAAATAAAAATCAATTTAATTGTCAAAAGGCTTAATGGGCCAATTCCGGAGGAAGAAGGGCCTATGAGGGAAAGGCAAGAGGAGAGAGCAGGCAAGGGGGTGGCCGGCTAGGCCAAGCCCCTTAGCGTGGGTCCCACCAGGTCTGTCCGGCGGCTGCCCCCCCTTATCCCCCTCCTTTAGTCCCACCTCGGGACTTTGAGGGAGGTAGTACCTCCCCCTATATATAGTGGGGTATTTTGACCAGAAAATACACAACCAATATTCAATAAAGGTTTTCCCACTTTTGGGGAGACCTCTAATTGATAATCCCTCTCTCTTTCTCTCTCTCTCCCTCTCTCTCTCTCCCTCTCCCTCTCTCCCGTGACCTTGGTCCCATATTCGGACTGCGCGAACGAGATACATCTTCACCGTAGAGCACCATCGTGCTGCGGGATTCTGATCCAGGAGCTCTACTTCCACAACTGTTGCTGGATCGGGGAAGCGGTAGTCATCGCCAGGCACCGGATGCATGTAACTCCCTACGAGGTGTCACACTTGAGGCACTCAAGTTGTTGGAGCCGCAGGAGCGCAAGGACTTCATCACGACCTTGAGGTCGGCTTTGGCTCGTCTACATCAACCACGCTCTCCTGAGCATTGACAACGCTTTTCGGTCTTCAAGGGTAAGTTCGCGAAAAGCCCCTCCCGTTACTGCATTACTAATAGATAGGTCCTGGCAACATTAGGGGTTCAGGGGCGTAGGGTAAAATTTTGTTGTTTTCATACTCGAACCCCTACAGTGGTATCAGATCTAGATCTATGCGTAGTAATGCTAGTACGGATAGAACACACGAGATGTAGCATGTGGGTGTTGATCTTTTAGTTGTTACCCTCCCACATATCCTTGTGTATACCGCAGTAATGCTTGATGAAGCGGCCCCAGCCGACTTTACACGTTCAATCGCGAGACTGGTCCACGCTTGACATACGACTTGTACCGTATAAAGTGGTTTTGGGGGCTGTCTATCTCTCTCGCATTAGTTGTTATGCCATTTGCAATGGAGGGCCCCGAAAGGGATATAGTATAGACAACTACTTGATCAACGCTGTGGTGAAAGTTCGTAGGTAAGAATGGTTCTTGTGCGAAAGCCCATTCAGCCAGGTAAAACATGCAAACATAAAGTAGAGGCGTCTAACTTTATTTTGCAGGGGACGTTTCTTTGTGATATGGTTGTGGCAAAGGTAAAGTGATTACCTTATGTTACGAAGTAGTAGATAGTCACGAAGGTGACGGACTACCATGCTGGAAAGACACCGATACCCTGGCTGGTGTTTTGGGCCGGGACAAAAGGCCCAAATTTGCGCGTGCTAGGCCGAAACTAGCGCCTGTTTTTTCAAAAATTTCAATTTGCATACTATTATATTTTTTTAAACATTTGAATTATACAGTTTTTGCATACAGATGAGTTTGAGAAAAATTTCCACATGAAAAGTTCTTGAGTTTGAATAATTAATCCAAATCTATTTTCTGTTTTGTAAAATAATTATTCTAACTAGTAACCATTTTGCCATTTTCAATTTCAAAATGCATTAACTATTATATTTTGCATATCTTTGAAGCTCACTAAACTTTCAACATAAAAAATGCTTGAATTTGAATAAGTAATCTAAATCTATTTTCTGTTTTATAGAATAATTATTCTAACTAGTCAAACTATTAACCATTTGCCATTTTCAATTTAAAAATGCATTAACTATTATATTTTGCATTTTTTTAATCTCACTAAACTTCCCACCACTTCCCGCTATGTTTTCTCGCCTTTCCCTCTAACCGGGGCTTTTAGTCCCGGTTGGAGCCACTAACCGGAACTAAAGATATTTCCCACCATTTCTCTCCGCTTCCCGCCATATTTTTCCGCCTTTTTCCTCTATATCTAGGCCGACCACCATGGTCATCCACACATCTACACCTTCCCCTCTCACAACAATGGACACCGCATACTGGGCCATTATGACCCTCGAGGAGACCGAGGCGCTGTGGGCCTCTAGCTACCCATGCCCGCCAGGCTACCGGTTGCCCGCCGACTAGATGCTGAGTGTTGGGGGAGTTCCTGTCCCTCCTGTGCCTCAAGGTTCCGCCCTCTAGGGGCCCATCATGAACCACTTCTACCTGGAGATCACGCCGAAGCAGCAGATGGATCCCCATTGGGATCCCGACAACTACGACACCTGGAATGCCTTCTTCGCTAACCGGCGGGAAAGGGAGCTCGGCAGGTACGAGGGTGACAGCCCACCCCTAGTGAACCACAATGAAGCTGGTCGCTGCATGTGGTGGGCAAACCGGACTATCATCGGTGTGATGCGCTACATCGCCAGGGAGATCATCCATGCCTATGGTGCCCGCACTTTCACCCTCCACAGAGCCACAAGAAGGGTGGCGGTGGTGAAGGCCGCGGGTGTAGCGACGTTATCATCCAGGAGCCCCCTCCCCCACGTGTCGTGAATCAGAGGCCGGAGTGGCAGGTGCCCCCAGAATATGCTATGGCTGGGCTGAGGATCTAGCCACGTGTGCCTAGCGATGATGACGATGACGAAGACGACCCGGAAGCTGTGTACTATAGGGCTAGACATGAGTATGACTAATAATGGGGGGGCCTTAATAATCCCGATTCCGTAATCCCATTTTTTAATATTATTAAATGTCTTGAGTGTTAGCAGTCCTGATTTGTGGCTTGACCGGGAATAAAGGTGGTCTTTTGTCTCAATTTCGTAGTCCTAGTTAGGAAACCGGGACTAATGGATCATTTCCCACTAGTGTTGGTCTCTCTACAAATTTCCTGAACTATGAAGATGTTGTTCGATTCTTGTGCCGGGGTGCTAACTGATACATTGCAAATGTATCTATAATTTTTGATGTTCCATGCTTGGTTTTATCCACTTTCTTGTGTTTTGTTCCAACTTTGGAGTACTTTTATTATGATTTCTTGGACTAACCTATTAACAAGATCCACAGTGCCAGCTGCCTATTTTCTGTTGTTTTGGGTTCTAGAAAAGTCAGAAAATGAATATTCTCGGAATTAGACGGGACAAAAGCCAAAGTGCCTATTTTTCTGGAAGGGATCAAGTGCCAGAATACGAGACGGAGAAGGTCTAGAGGCCGGCCACACCACCTGACCGCGCGGCCGGGCCTGGCCCGCGCCAGGGGGTGTTCTGGCCGCCCCCAGCACCCCCTCGGCCTCTCCTTCCACCTATAAGTTGCCTTCGGGACGAAAACCCTAAGTACCCGATCAAAAATCCACGAAAGAGTCTGTAGCCGTCGTCGTCTCTATCCCTAGATCGGGGGGATCTGAAGCTCTTCCCGGCACCCTGCCAGAGAGGGGAATTCACCCTGGAGGCCTTCTTCATCACCATGCAAGCCTCTGGTGTGATGCGTGAGTAGTTCATCCTTAGACTATAAATCCATGTAGTAGCTAGATGGCTGGTTTCTCCTCCTTTGTGCTTTCATGTTTAGATCTTGTGAGTTCTGTTCATGATTAAGATCATCTATTTGTAATTCTTACATGTTGTGTTTGTGGGGATCCGATGGATATTGAGATGCTATTTCAGATTGATTATTGATTCTATCATGTCTTTGTTATTTGAGATCTTGCATGCTTTCCTTTGTTAGTAGCTATCTTGGCCAAGTAGATGCTAGCAACTCCAAGAGTTAGTATTTATGCTCGATAGTAGGTTCATGCCTCTGGTAATCTGGGGAAGTGACAGAAATCTCTAAGGTACTAGATGTGCTGTTGCTACTAGGGAGAAAACAACGATCTTTTGTTCATAGAACAATTGTATTGTTTACCTTACACGCATTTCGTAAAGCAATAATCTGTTGCTTGCAACTTAATACTGGAGGGGGTTCGGATGATAACCTGAAGGTGGATTATTAATCATAGATGCAGTTGGATGGCGGTCTATGTTTTATGTTGTAATGCCCAATCAAGTCTCAAAGGACTCAAGATGATTAGTATTTGCATGTATTTCTTTCTTCGTGTTTGTCAATTTTCCCGCTGTAATTTGTTCACCCAGCATGTTATCTATCTAAGGAGAGCCACCTCTAGTGAACTATGGATCCCGGTCCTTTTTCTTTACATACAATCTACAACTGTTTACTGCTTTGTGTTTACTTTCTGCAGACTTTTACTTCTTTCCTTTCGATACGTTTAATCCTTTGTTTTCCGCAAAACACGGTGAGATTCACAACCTCATCACAAGTTGGGGACAAAGTTCTGTGGTTGTGTTGTGCAGGTCTCCACGTTGCTACTAGCACCGGTAGTGCGCCCTGCCAAAGCTCAGCTAGTAACACCTTTGGGGTGTTTCCTTGCTCCTACTGGTTCGATTAAACCTTGGTTTCATAATTGAGGGAAAACTTACTGCTGTGCTCATCGTACCTTCCTCTTGGGGTTCCCAACAAGCTCTACGTTGATCGAGCGCATCAAGATATTTTCTGGCGCCGTGACCCGGAGATCAAAAGAAGAAGAGACTCCCATGTCTACGACGAGCACATCAAGATTTTCTGGCGCCGTTGCCGGGGAGTCAAGGACATCTTCACAAGGGGAGTCCCTCATAACCAATCTCTTTACTTTGTTGTTTTTGTTTTTCTTAGTTTCTTTTTTGCTTAGTTTGCTTGCTTTGTTCTTCAAAAACACAAAAAAATTAGTTTTACTTGTTTGCTTTCTTATTTGAAAACACAAAAAATTAGTTCCTATCTTGAGTTGCCACTATGTCTAGCCTTGCTCCAATCAATTTGTCACCCGAGGAAATGATTCTCACTTTTAAACAAGGAATTGAGGAAAGTTTTAAGGAAGCTTGGTCTAGAATCTCTGATCTACATGAAAAGACTAAGCCTAAAATGATTCAAGGATTGTTCCTTAGCAGTTTTTACCTTGAGATTGCTCTTTGCTATAGATATGCTTTAGAAGCTATTGCGGGAGGAGTTTTCCTCCAAAGTTAATGAGGATGATGCCATTAATGCTATAAAGAAATTGATCCTCACTTACAACTTGCCTAGCCAAACTGATACTTCTTTCGCAAAAATATTTGCTAGGATAGACACTCTTGAGGCTAGCATTACTAGATTGGAAAGTTGCTATAATACGCTTAGGGAGCATCACGATTATGTTCCAATAAACTCTGAACCATCAAAGTGGTTCCCTACAGTAAAGATTGAGATGAACAATGAAACTTTTCAAGCCCGCTGTGATATCATGTCTGAATTTTGTCTTATGCCCAAAGCTATTTATGAATCTCTAAATCTTTGGGGGCTCACTGAGGGAGGAAAAGAAATATCTCTTACTAATAATACTACCATATTACCTCTTGGAATAGCTGAATGAGTGTTTACAAAGATCCTTGGGAAAATCATTTCTATTGATTATCTTGTTATTGAATGTGCAGGAAAAGGACAAATTACACTTGGAAGGTCTCTATTAGAACTCCTTGGAGCAATAATAGATGTGGGAAAGGGGACCATGCACCTTTCTTCTCCACCAAACAATCATATTTTCCCCAAGGTTAAGAATAAAAATAAGAGAGGTAAGGGCAAGAAAGTTGATCTTAATGCTTATTCATTCGAGAACACTTGATTCTTTCTTTGGTTCTTATGCCTAACTTAAAGGCGTTAAAGAAAAGTACTTGTTGGGAGATAACCCAAGAGTTTTAGTTGAGTCTTGGAAGTTATTACCTCTGTAATAACCTCTCCTTATCCTTTTTATTTTCTTTTTGTGCCAAGAGTTACCTCTAATGAGAGTGAAGTAATGAATGGGAAAGTTACTGTCCCGAAACAGATTTCTGTGCTTCACTGTAAAAATTTCTGAGAGAGCTCTGTACGTCGGATTGAGCTGTAATTTTTTGTGCTTGTGACCCAGATTGTTATATAACTTTCGTTAGTTCAACACTTTTTGATTTGAGCAACAGAAGGTCTTCGAAACAATTCGTATTTACCTGCTGGTCTGTTTTGACAGATTTCTGCCATTTTCTGCATTTGCTTCTTGTTAGTTCTTTCTTGAGTTCCTTTGGGGAATTGAGCTTTTTGAGGGAAGTGCTACAGTAGCTAGTGTTCTAATGGAAGTTTATTTGGCGTTAGAACTGAACCTTGAGACTTATTTATCTTAAGTGCACTAATGTTGCTAATGAGATTGTGTGAAGTTTTGTATGAAGGAAATTTTTCAGGTGTATGGAAGGAATGAGTAATGAGATGAAGGATGGACTAAAGCTCAAGCTTGGGGATGCCACGCGTGTCACCCCAAGAAATATCCAAGAAGTACAAGCATCAAAGCTTGGGGATGCCCAAGGCATCCCCTTCTTCATCAATAAAAATTCCAGGTTTCTTCCAAACGCTTCATTTTTATTGTTTCGTGCACAGTTGTGTTTCTCTTGGAGCGTCTTCTTTTTGTTTTCGTTTTGGTTTTTAGTTTGCTTGGTTTGTTTAGTTTTCTGAATAAGTTGGTTGGACCCCCTCTTTCACACTTTGGTTTGCAAATAGTTTAGCTTGGTTTTGGAAAAGAGTAGGAAAGTTCATGCTTATGTGGTAAAAAGAGCTTGTTTTGACTGTGGCCTATGCTTTGTCATGCCATGCTTGATATTTTTTTGGCTTTATGCTTAGTATTCTTTGCTGTAGCATGACTTGTTATAAACAATTGAGATTGCTTAATGTGCCTTGGATGAATCATGCGTTGTTTTAGCATATTAAAGCATAGTATAGTGGTATTCTCCTTTGATGCTTTATTTGGGTTGACTTGGCGCATGCTCACACCATGTTGTGACTATATCAAGTCACCATAGCCTTTATGATCCTTTAGTTTTCAACTTGTAGTATCACTTTATGCTTTGATCAATGATGTTTTGTCGCTCTACATGATTATGGCCATTATTGCTCTCTTATTTTGTCGCTCCCAGTCTTTTGCTAGCCTCCACAACAAAGTATGAGTTCCACTCATGCATCCAACTCCCTAAACCAAGTTATTCCAAAGGTTCCACCATACCTACCTACTAGCTTATGCTATTCCAAGTATATTCATGCTTTTGTTTACCTTCCACTTGTTATGAGAAAACTAGTGATTAAAGCTCCCACGAACTTGATGGCACACCTTACTTTATTGGCTCTAATAAACTTGAATCATTGGGTCCTTCTTTGTTGCGTATATGCTTGCGCTTTATAAGTTGAAATTAGCAGAACCATGTTTCATGGGGAACGCTTTCAACATTGCACTTGTACTTTGTACCCCGTTGATATTATGTTCTTTTGCTTACGGATCCCGGCGGTGTGAAATAAATGTGGAACTTGTAAGATCATGGAGTTTGTATGTGTGTTAGAGAAACGCCTGGGCCGCTAGCCTAAGCCATGCCTAATCATGGTGGAAACTTGCAGCATCACCATAATGAGCACTCTATGAAGCATCCTCAATAAAAACCTATGCAAATAGCAAATAAAAAGATCGCTGAGATGCTCATTGTCTGCTTGCCTTGTCATTTTGATTATGGGAAAGCTCCCGTATCATGTGCAAGGGGTACCCCGTTGGCGGTTCTTAATGATACACATATACTTACAATGACAAGAGCTTACTCGTGACTGAAGTTGAGTAGCATGAGGATCGGTCTTCGTAAGTAAGGGGCATGAGATTTCGGTTTATAACTTGTCAAGCATATCCTCTTAGTTGTGTCACTTTAACCTTAATCACCTTCAAGATGCTTATGATAGGGGCAATGAGAGCTGAAAGCTATAAGTACCATAATTTTTGGAAGCTCTTTATGAGACTTGAATCCCTACTTCCTTTTACAAAAGGCCTTTCTTCCACCATTATATTGAGTCTCCACCTTCTATCTTTATGCACCTACTTTGAGAGCATAGTGGCCATTCTTAGTTCTATGTGCATTGTCCCAAGACTAGTTGATTGATGCATAACTTTTTATTGCTTGTTTGAAACTATTGTATCTAGTCACTCTTATGAACTTTGAAGGTGTCCTATGCATTTATATTTGCTACTCTATTGAGGGACAAGCTGAATACTATTATGCTATGTTTTATTTATGTGAAACAAACAAACATCTTGCAAAGCATGTTATTCATGAATCTTTTGTTTGTGCCTTTTCATGTTGCATCTTAGTTTCTTTGCTTATTGCTAGAACTTTGTCTTTCATGTTATGATTGAAGTATTATGATCCCAGCTTTGAGTTTTGCAAATACTTTGATCAAGTCTTTGATGGTGCATGTCACCTCAAAAATTATTTCTTTTTTATCACTTACCTACTCGAGGACGAGCAAGAGTTAAGCTTGGGGATGTTGATACATTGCAAATGTATCTATAATTTTTGATGTTCCATGCTTGGTTTTATCCACTTTCTTGTGTTTTGTTCCAACTTTGGAGTACTTTTATTATGGTTTCTTGGACTAACATGTTAACAAGAGCCACAGTGCCAGCTGCCTATTTTCTGTTGTTTTTAGTTCCAGAAAAGTCAGAAAATGAATATTCTCGGAATTGGATGGGACAAAAGCCAAAGTGCCTATTTTTCTGGAAGGGATCAAGTGCCAGAATACGAGACGGAGAAGGGCTGGGGGCCAGCCACACCACCTGGCCGCGCGGCCAGGCCTGGCCCGCGCCAGGGGGTGGTCTGGCCGCCCCCAGCACCCCCTCGGCCTCTCCTTCCGCCTATAAGTTACCTTCGGGACGAAAACCCTAAGTACCCGATCAAAAATCCACGAAAGAGTCTGTAGCCGCTGTCGTCTCTATCCCTAAATCGGGGGGATCTGAAGCTCTTCCCAGCACCCTGCCAGAGAGGGGAATTCACCCTGGAGGCCTTCTTCATCACCATGCAAGCCTCCGGTGTGATGCGTGAGTAGTTCATCCTTGGACTACGGATCCATGTAGTAGCTAGATGGCTGGTTTCTCCTCCTTTGTGCTTTCATGTTTAGATCTTGTGAGCTCCGTTCATGATCAAGATCATCTATTTGTAATTCTTACATGTTGTGTTTGTGGGGATCCGATGGATATTGAGATGCTATTTCAGATTGATTATTGATTCTATCATGTCTTTGTTATTTGAGATCTTGCATGCTTTCCATTGTTAGTAGCTATCTTGGCCAAGTAGATTCTAGCAACTCCAAGAGTTAGTATTTATGCCCGATAGTGGGTTCATGCCTCTGGTAATCTGGGGAAGTGACAGAAATCTCTAAGGTACTAGATGTGTTATTGCTACTAGGGAGAAAACAACGATCTTTTGTTCATAGAACAATTGTATTGTTTACTTTACACGCAGTTCGTAAAGCAATAATCTGTTGCTTGCAACTTAATACTGGAGGGGGTTCGGATGATAACCTGAAGGTGGATTATTAGTCATAGATGCAGTTGGATGGCGGTCTATGTATTATGTTGTAATACCCAATCAAGTCTCAAAGGAGTCAAGATGATTAGTATTTGCATGTATTGCTTTCTCGGTGTTTGTCAATTGCCCCGCTGTAATTAGTTCACCCAACATGTTATCTATCTAAGGAGAGCCACCTCTAGTGAACTATGGATCCCGGTCCTTTTTCTTTACATACAATGTACAACTATTTACTGCTTTGTGTTTACTTTCTGCAGACTTTTACTTCTTTCCATTCGATACGTTTAATCCTTTGTTTTCCGCAAAACACGGTGAGATTCACAACCTCATCGCAAGTTGGGGACAAAGTTCTGTGGTTGTGTTGTGCAGGTCTCCATGTTGCTACTAGCACCGGTAGTGCACCCTGCCAAAGCTCAGCTAGTAACACCTTTGGGGTGTTTCCTTGCTCTTACTGGTTCGATTAAACCTTGGTTTCATAATTGAGGGAAAACTTACTATTATGCTCATCGTACCTTCCTATTGGGGTTCCCAACAAGCTCTACGTCGATCGAGCGCATCAAGATATTTTCTGGCGCCGTGACCCGGAGATCAAAAGAAGAAGAGACTCCCACGTCTACGACGAGCACATCACTAACTAATTTCACATATTAGGGAGTGCATCTATGGCCAGCTTGTTGGAGATGCCGGAGGACTGTGCTCTGACGGCATCTCCCTCAAGATGGCCGTAGTGTTTTCCCTGCTCTCGCACACCATCTTAGAGTTTATAACTTGTCTAACTAGATCAATACACCAGGGAGCTAACTAATTTCACATATTAGGGACTGCATCTATGGCCAGCTTGTTGGAGATGCGGGAGGACTGGGCTCCGGCGACATCTCCCTCAAGCTGGCCGTAGTGTTTTCCCTGCTCTCGCACACCATCTTGGAGTTTATAACTTGTCTAACTAGATCAATATGCTAGGGAGCTAACTAATTTCACATATTAGGGAGTGCATCTATGGCCAGTTTGTTGGAGATGCCGGAGGACTAGACTCCGGCGGCATCTCCCTCAAACTGGCCGTAGTGTTGTCCCTGCTCTCGTATACCTTGCAGTTGATAACTTCACAAGGATGCTGGCCTATTTATAGTGTCGCCACCCATGTTTAGTTCCTGTTGGTCATCTTTAGTCCTGGTTGGAAACACCATCTGGGGCTAAACATATTTCCCGCCATGTTTTCCCGCCCTTTTCCTCCATTTCCCGCCACATTTTACCGCCCTTTCCCTCCGCTTCCCGCCAACTTTTACCTCCACACATTCCCCGCCGCCTAATTTAGGATGCCTATTTATAGTATCGCCACCCATGTTTAGTACTGGTTGGTGTCTCCAACTGGGACTAAAGATGAACCTTTAGTCCCGGTTGGAAACACCATCCGGGGCTAAACATATTTTCCGCCATGTTTTCCTGCCCATTCTCTCCATTTCACGCCACGTTTTCCCACCCTTTCCCTCCGCTTCCCGCCACGTTTTCCCGCCACACATTCCCCACCGCCTACTTTAGGATGCCGAATCTGTTTAATACATTACATAGATTTATGTCTCAAAAAACCTTCAGAAAATGACATAAAAGGTGGAATACATTACATAGATTTATTACATAAAAGGTTTAATACATTATTACACATCACCAACATCCCTATCTAGTGTTTTGGTTTTCTTCTGCATCATAGCCATGGAGAATCTTCATTATTTAATAGATGCTTGAGTCAGTTTTCACTTTGAAGGGAGGAATTTCATGAAACTTATTATAATCTTCTAACATGTCTGTCTTGTCATCCACTCCCACGATGTTTCTTTTTTCTGAAAAAACTATGTGGCGCTTTGGCTCATCGTATTCTGTATTCTTTTGCTTATCTTTCCTTTTTCTTAATTTGGTAGACATGTCCTTCACATAGAAAACCTGAGCCACATCGTTGGCTAGGACGAATGGTTCGTCCATGTACGCAATATTGTTGAGATCCACTATTGTCATGCCGTACTTTTGGTCTACATGTACCTCGCCTCCTGTCAGCTTGACTCATTTGCACCAAAACAAAGGGACCTTAAAAGTAGGTCCATCGTCAAGTTCCCATATCTCCTCTATGTACCCATAATATGTGTCCTTTTACCCATTGTCATCTATTGCATCAAAGCGGACACCACTGTTTTGGTTGGTGCTCCTTTTATCTTGGGCGATCATGTAAAATGTATTCCCATTTATATCGTACCCTTAGAAAGTACATGTAGTCGAAGATGGTAACCGGGCCAACGAGTACAACTGATCTCCGACAGTGGTGTATTCATGAGATGTGTCTGCAACCAACTATCGTAATTCTTCTCGTGTTCTCCTTTAATCCAGGAGTTAGGCTTCCCCGAGTGTTTGGAGCGTAGAATATTCTTGTGTTTCTCGATATACGGAGCCACCACGGTGGAATTGTGTAGAACTGTATAGTGTGCTTGAGTGAAAGAATGCCCGTCCCTACGTACCATTGATTTCCTTCCTAGTGTGCCTTTTCTAGTCTGCCTCCCCTCGTACCGAGATTCAGGAACACCAATCGGCTTAAGGTCACGAAGAAAGTTAACACAAAACTCAATGACCTCCTCTGTTCCATAGAACTTGGAGATGCTTTCTTCTACCTAGCACGGTTATGAACATATGTCTTTAATACTCCCATGAACCTCTAGAAGGGGAACATATTGTGTAAAAACACAGAACCGAGAATTCTAATCTCTTCGACTAGGTGAACTAGGAGGTGCGTCATAATATTGAAGAAGGATGGTGGGAACAATAACTCGAAGCTGACTAGACATTGTACCACATCAAGCTGTAACCCTTATAGACTTTCTTGATCGATTACCTTATGAGAAATTGCATTGAGGAATGCACATACCTTCACAATGGCTAGTCGAACATTTTCTGGTAGAATTCCCCTCAATGCAACCGGAAGCAATTGCATCATAAGCATGTGGAAGTTATGAGACTTTAGGTTTTGAATTTTTTTCTCTTTCATATTTACTTATCCCTTTATATTCGACGAGAAGCCAGACGGGACCTTGATACTGAAAAGGACTTCAAAAAAGATTTCCTTCTCTTCTTTGGTAAGAGCGTAGCTGGCAATCCCTTCAAACTGTCCTGGATGCTTGTTGTCTCGTCCTATATGATGTTGCTAGTCCTCCCATGCTGCCAGGGTGTCTTTTGACTTCCAATACAAGCCCAGAAAGCCTAGAATATTCACGCAAAGATTCTTTGTCAGGTGCATCACGTCGATTGCAGAGCGGACCTCATGCACTTCCCAATAGGGTAGCTCCCAAAATATAGATTTCTTCTTCCACATGGGTGCGTGTTTGTCGGCGTCTTTCGGAATAGGTTGTCCTCCAGGACCATTTCCAAAGATTACATTTAAATCCTTGAACATACCAAATACATCAGCACCAGTACAAGGGACAGGCTTCGTCCGACTTTCTGCCTTGCCATTGAAATGCTTGCCTTTCTTCCTTAAGGGATGACTGGGTGGAAGAAAACGACGATTGTATGGGTACACATTCTTCCTATAATTATCCAGATATATACTTTCATTCTCATCTAAACAGTGTGTGCATGCATTGTATCCTTTGTTCGTCTGTCCTAAAATGTTACTAAGAGTAGGCCAATCATTGATGGTTACGAACAACAACGCTTGTAGGTCAAATTCTTGTTGTTTGTGCTCATTTCACACACGTACACCTAGTTTGGCCCACAACTGTAAAAGTTCATCAACTAATGGTCTTATGTACACATCAACGTTGTTGCCGGGTTGCTTTGGGCCTTGGATGAGCACTGGCATCATAATGAACTTACGCTTCATGCACAACCAAGGAGGAAGGTTGTAGATACATAGAGTTACGGGCCAGGTATTGCGACTGTAGCTCTGCTCCCCATAAGGATTCATGCCATCTGTACTTAGACCAAAACATAAGTTTCTTGCGTCACCAGCAAAGTCCGGTAAGACTCTCTCGATTTTTCTCCACTGCCGACCATCAGCAGGGTGCCTCAACTTCCTGTCTTTCTTAGGGTCTTCCATGTGCCATCACAACAACATGGCATGCTCTTAGTTTCGGAAAAAACGTTTCAACCGTGGTATTATAGGAGCCTACCACATCACCTTGGTAGGAACCCTCTCCCTGGGTGGCTCGGCATCAACATCACCAGGGTCATCTTTTCTGATCTTATACCGTAATGTAGTGCATACCGGGCATTTATCTATACTCTGGTACTTCTCACCGCGGTAGAGGATGCAGACATTAGGGCATGCATGTATCTTCTGCACGTCTAATTCTAGAGGGCAGGCAAGCTTCTTTGCTTCGTACGTATTGGAGGGCAAATCGTTATTTCTTGGAAGCATCTTCTTCGTTATTACCAGCAACTTTTTAAATCCCGAGTCAGTCACACCGGTCTCTGCCTTCCACTTCAGCAATTCTAGTGTGCTACCCAGCTTCTTCTAGCCATCTTCACAAGTTGGGTACAACAATTTGTTGTTGTCCTGTAACATCTGATTGAACTGCAACCTCTCCTTTTCTGTGTCGCAGTCTCGCTTTGCATCAGAAATGACCTGACCAAGATCATCAGCGGGCTCATCTGGTTCCCCTTCTTCACCTCCTTATTGTTCATTGTCTTCCATTGCGGTATCAGCGTATTCAGGGAACATAGATTAGTAGTTGTCATCATCGTTCTCTCCTTCATCGCCGTCTTCCATCATAACCCCTCTTTCTCCATGCTTGGTCCAAACATTATAGCCGGACATGAAACCGGAACAAAGCAGGTGGCTCTGAATGACCCTTGAGGAAGTGTGAGCCTGCTCATTCCGACTGTCAACACATGGACAACACATAAAACCATCTCGCCGCTTGTTCGCCTCGGTCATAAGGCGAAAAGAACACACGCCTTCTCTATAAGCATCAGAGCGTCAGAGCGTCGGTCACCGTACATCCATGGTTGGCTCATCTGCATCATACAACCATATATATCAAACGCAATCATGATGCTAAAATTAGTACCGCGCGGTTTAAACGAGAAAATAGTTGCTAACCTTTTAGGACACTTTCAAACAAAGAGGAGAAACCTTAAGCGTGGCTCGGGCTCAATCATGTTTGTCTTGTGTGAACTCAAGTGGCATCGCTCTCACATGCATTTCATCGAGCACCTCTAGTGCATATGAAGAGAAAAACCTAATACAAACTATGCCACCTTTCCTCCATGAAAAAATAGAGAAGGGTTGTGCCATATATATAGGGCCAACCCATTTGTCCCGGTATGAGATACAAACTGGGACTAATGTGTGTGCCAGGACCGCGCAGCTGGGAACAGACCCATTAGTCCCGGTTTATATCTCAAACCGGGAAAATGGTTTCTAACACGCCGGGACAAATGGTGCCGCGACTTCGGGCCGTTGGGATCCAGACCATTAGTCCCGGTCCCAGCCACGGTCGGGACTAAAGCCACGGTTGGTACCCCTCATGATGAAATATACTACTCCACAAGAAATTCGGTGTACTCCCTCGGTTCACTAATGTAAGACCATCTTGTTTTTTTTTAAATGCATGTAACTAGACATGTTTTATTGTTTAGGTTCATCCATTTTATTCTGAATATAGTCTATTTTGAAATTTCTTGAAGGTCTTACATTAATGAACAGAGGGAGTAGTACTTTAGATCTCGGTCGTTAGATTGAAGAGAATAAAAATAGGAGGGAAGACTAGCACACAAATGAACATATTTCAGGACATTTCCCAAGCCTTCACAACCTTACCCTTTGGACAATCTTACCCAGAACTTCTACCGCTGCTCACTGGCACTACCAATAATGATGAGCTGGAAAATCCCCACTTACGTCTCGTCACAGTGCGCTTAGATCCGGAAGCCACCACAACAGCCTTGCAGACACTAGAAACTAAAACCCGAGTACAACTACGGTGGTGGATGTTAAATCCGTTTTGCCAAACTCCAGACGATTTGCCAAACTCTAGACGATTGAAGGAGAAATGGGATTCACCTAGAGGCATGTACACAATAGACATAGAAGCGAAGTTCTTTCTGCTCTTTCACCGGAGTGGTAGGCCGATCCTACAAAGTCTGTGTGGCATAGGGACTGGATTCTAAAGAAATTTAAAGACCAACCAAATATATGCTCATGAGGTTCGCCCTACTGATCGTCTTACTGTTACACTAACGCTATAGACAGCTCAGTTCTTAGCTGAGTAAACTTCTTTTGTGATATTTTCTTTTCAGTTCCCTCCCACATCTCCAACATAATAACAACACAGAGGCTGTGAGTATCCTCGCATAGCTTGGCTAACTATTGTTATTTTGCTGTATAAGTTGGCTAGTTCTGTTTCACTGCTATTTGGAGTTTCTCATTTATAGTCAAGCATGTAAGGAGCACATCACAATCGTGTTGGAGATGGTCATTACTTTTGTGGAGCATGATTATAACTATGAGTAGTTCTGCATGCAACAAGGGTGTAGTCATGCTATTGGAGCAAGAGAGAAGACAAAGCCAACAATTTTGGTTGCGTGCATAGGAACTCAATGACTATAAAAAGTATTAGTTGGTCATGCGTATTGGAACGGGACAAGTCAAGGTGAAGATAATTGCTACATAAAACATGAATTTGAGTCATTATATAAATCAAATCCTTGTGGGACTCATCTAACCATTCTCTTGCCCACAACAAGATCAATGAAGGCATCTAGCTATCAGCAGGCCGGCTCTGGCATTTCACAGACCCCATGTGCGAACTCTATCAATGGGCCCAACTAGATTTTTTTTCTCCAGATTCCATGCATCAACAATCAAATTTACTATGGAGCCAAAAAACAAATTACATTACCATAAATATCTGATAAAATTTCATTTGAATCACTTGATCAGGTTATTCTTTGACATTGGCGACATCTAATTGCACTGAATTCTTGTTAATGTCATTCTTCAGCAAAAAAAATTATAGCTCCCCACTGAGATTCGTTCAATTTCTACACTTTTTCCTCATATTAATTTTATGAGAACCTGACATAAGCTTTCCAGGAAACATGTTCACAACAAAAAGAGAGAGGATAATTGAACGCCGTAGAAAATTAGCTCCTCTAAGGAGAAACTGACTGATGCAACTACTGTAAAGAAGGGACAAATCAGTCACCAGAATGAGAATTTAGATTGGAAACGTGATGAGGTGGAGCCAGCCAGAACAGTTTACTCCAAAAATTACCTGTTGATGTCCCCGGGTTTCCACCATAGGCTGTATCCGGTCCACGCATGATCAGAGACGATAGGACCCCGTCCGCCATGTCTGATTCGATTGCGAGTAAGGGCATCTCCACCGGGAAGACCCAAACGGACGACCCAACCGCTCCGTCGTCCGTTTGGGTCGAGCCACCGGTGCTTTTGGGTCATGATCTGGCCAGCTGCGCCCAGCAACGCAACCCAAATTGTCCTATTTTGTTTGACCAGCCCAAGAGAGAGAGAGACAGGACAGTTCAAGAGAGAAAAGAACTGGGCCAGTCTGCTACAACAACTGGATAGGCCAGCGTCCACGTCTGTCCGGACAACCCATCCGTGACCCAAATTTGATGTCTAGATGGGTCGGTCCGGCCTGGCTCTGTCCGGATGGATCGTCCCGCTGGGACGCCGCATTTGGTCCAACTGTCTGCGGGGACCGATTAAAACGCGCTGGACTGGTTGGGTCGACCTGGTTCAGATGTCCTAAGCGAATTGTCCAGGTGACTCCCGTGTCGTGCGTTGCTGCCGTATTGCTGGACCTGCTGCTATGGATTGATGGGCCTCTGTTTTTTCTACTCAGCCCTATATGTACTAAGTTTGTATCAGATATGGGCCCCAAACTTGGCTGGGCCCTTGGCCCTCGCCCCTCTTGCCCTGGAACAGAGCCGGCCCTGGGCGAAGTGCACACATTCGGTCGATTGCTTCGGAGGTACAAACATGATCCTTGATTTCCTGCTGCCTCTTCCTCACTCTTCAGTTGCTCCTCAGCTAAAGCTGGACTGTCGCCAACCTCATCAACTGAAATCCACTTGATGCTCATAAAGGTACCCGCTCGGCCACCATCTCTCCTTCAGTTAACAAATAGGCTCAGACGCCCAGGTACAAATTCACAATTAATATAGGTCATAATTCAGCAAATCTTCAGCCACGTTGATGGGCCTCTGCATGTTGTTGCATTGACCACCTGCCCTTGTTATAAAATATAGGAGGAAGAATTCCATTGGCAATCTGTGCAATTTCATCTATGATTTGCTCGGCAATAGATCCATGCTAGACAGCGTAGCAGAATACATCAACACTCATAGGCTCAAACTTAATGTCTAGGATTTGGAAGCATCACGGAATACGACAACACTCGCCAGATCTGATTTGGTACAAGATTCTTCCAATGTTCTAGAGAAGGTGAAGCGCCATGTACAGCACAGTAATCTGGCTGTTGAAAGCACTAAGCTGCACAATGCTGGTAGAATAATCCTTCAGCGAGCAGGCATCAAGATTCAATCCAAAGACTTGGGGAATACTTAGAACTTTGTCTGTTTTACAAAGTTTCAAATATGTATGCACTTCTTAGCAATGTCTAACTCATCGTACAGTTTGACATTAAGGGACGACATATGTTGTCTTCCACAGAATTGAGATATAATTCATGCTAAAATGAGAGCACTTTTACGGTACCCTAAAAAACTATGAACCGTCCATCTGTTGGAATCTTACGGACAATGTTCATTCGCTACTCCGATCTAGACATACCAGAGTACCACACGGGAAAAGCATGGAGTACCATGTGTTCACGGGCAAAATGGTAATCACGAGGTAAATTACCGTGTGATATGAAACTATATCTAATCTCTAATCAGTTCGATCGACGGCAGCTGACTACCAATCAGCGTTAGCGTGGCCGGCCAGCTTCCTTTGAGGACGGAGTGGAGCCACCGACTGTTATAAACTTAAACTCTATTAGGCCCTAATTAATGGACGGTTAGATTGTTGTGGTACTCCAATCGCTCCTGGTGGAGTACTAGGGTACAGTAAAATTCCCCTAAAATGAACTCCAGCAAAATAACTTTTTTGAAAATGCTTGAAGTTGCCAAGTTCAGTAACGAATAAAGTGTTGGATACGGGTGGGGTGATCCTTTTCTTTTTTTACAAAGGTGTGGGGTGATCCTAAAGAACGCGTGACACAATATGATTATTCCAAAATCTTATGGATTATTCACTGAACCTTGAGAGTGATAACATATAGCGGTGCAAGTTTGGGATGTAACAAGCACATAGACTTGTCCCTTTTTGCCATGTGGATCTTTGATGTCTAGGCTAGCTCTCAAGTTGAAGATGTCAGGTGTAATTGGTATCACTCCAGTATTAATAATTCCATTTTATCTAAGAAATTATATCTTTGCTTTTACCCTCATGATGGAATGAACTTTTACCTATGAACGCACAACAACATATACATTAAGTTATTCTGTTACTTGAAAATTGGTCATTTCGTATTATGGAATAGTAACTTATTTAAATTTTTAATAGTCGTTACACTGCTTGACCACACATTCGAAAATTTATTGACATTCTTTTTATGTGAGTTCTCATCGATAAAACGCAATATTTATGTACATGGCAATAGAGTGGTAGATCACATGATCCTTCCACTAGTAATAGAGATAATAATAAAAGTTATTGCTTAACTTGTGCAACACAATTCCCATGCATACAACTGTTCCTTATAACAAATACTGTACATATCACTTCTATATAAACCCGCCGCGTTAGGATGTTAGTGTGTGATATAAACTTTTAGATGTACCTACCTCTAGCTTCGGCCACTCTAAAATATTGGAGGAAACCAAAAAGATCATGGTAACATTTCCCAACAAGTCTCGACTAGACTATGTGTAGCTGATAATCAAGATGCCATGTAGATAGACCCTTATGCACACACTTAACCGGGCCGGCTAGATGCAGCTCTCGGTTGTTCCATAGGACACCCTGCTTGCTGATATGTATGACCTGATTTTGTGCCGATTTCTCCATGGGTGGGTTTCATGACTTCAGATTTCTCCAAATCTAGACTGATAAAAGAACTCCAGAATAAGGAAGTCCATTAAAAAGAGAAAATCAAGTTGACAAATTTACTCAAACACGTTGATGGGCCGGTAAAATACATGGTGGCTAATAGCCCAACAGGTGCTCGATGATGAATACGTCCGGGAGGCCAACAAGCCAGAAGAGCTTGTACAACCCGACCGAAGCTGGTAAACATGTTCAACATGTTCCTGGCTCCGCTATGTCGGGCGTTCTGTAATGGAAGCTACCGCAGAGCAGGTAGAAAGCTTTGGTCGTGGAGATGATCATGAGCTTCTCCTTCCTCATCGTCTTGTTCTCGGTTAGTGGTGACATTATTGTGTTATTTTTTTACTTGACTTTAATCACTGCTCCACTAGCCGGCTAATAATAGTGGCAGATGTAGGATTAAATCAGAGGGGGTGCCAAGTTCAATATTCGTAGCTTAAATACCATGTAGCTTAAATACGCATATAATACACATAAAAATAGACTAGATGCTACAAACCAAAAGAATGCATATTTTAGGGGGTTCCATGGCACACATGGAACCCATACTGGATACGCCCTTGGCTGATATGTAAGGGAGTAACCATTGTGCAAAGCATTATGTGGTTTTCTGTTAGCACAGAGGGCTAATGCCAACAAAATCTATTGGGATACATACACATCTCCTCCAACTTCAACGCTACTTAGGGTACTTTTGCCACTAAGACCCTCGGGAAGAGGACCTCTGTCCGATATAAACTCTACAAGGAGTACAAGTTCTTTGGTCTCCCCTGCAAACGAGTTCTAAGAATTTCTTTCTCGTCGGACACTATATGTAATACTCCCTCCGTCCCAAAATAAGTGACTTGGGTTTGTGTAGATTTGCATGTACCTATATACTAAAACGTGTCTAGGTACATCCGAATCTAGACAAACCCACGTCACTTATTTTGGGACGGAGGGAGTACTAATCTACGAGTGGATATCTAGGAAGCATTGTTTTTAGTACCAGCCACTAACACTAACTTTATATGCAACACCATGGATAGGAGACTCCGTTTCTTTTGTTATAATTTGTTTCTCAGTTTCCTCCCTTATCTCAAACATAAAAACAACACATAAGGCAGCGGTTTCTTTTATTTACAACCAATCCCCTAATAGGGGCTCATCACAATTGTTTTGGAGTTTGTCATTACAGTTTTGGAGCGTGATTGGGATTGTGATTAGGCATGCATGCAGAAAGTCTGAATTCATGCCTTTGTTTTCAATCAGTACCAAACAGAAAGAAGAAACATGCAAAACATTTAGGTTGCGCTCATAGCAAATGAATGAATAGAAATGTTAGTTGGTCATGTGTATCGACATGGGGAAAAAGCTGACCCAATTGGATGAAGAAAACATGAATGAGTTGGTATATAAATCATAGCCATGGCAAACCAGACTTGTCTAACAATGTAGTGTCCCCACAAGAAGATCAACGAAGGCAAATAGCTAACTCACGGGTAGAATGATAGCAGCCATGGTAATACAAGTGGGTAAGAAACTAATGGGAAGATAGATACATTGCGATGTTGGAGGGAACTGATATGTGGGATAATGTATTTCTTCGTGATTAGTACGCATCTTCACATTTGCTGCTCTTTGCCGGATGTTAGTTGGGCTTACTGCCGGTCCAGTAGACTAGGTCTTCAACAAGAGAAACACGGCGGCCTTTGGCATCGGCGGTGCCATAAGGTACATATGCTCTGTTCTGGTAGTGCTGCTGCTTCCCCGTGCGGCAACTACAGACTGGAACAGCAAACGGTTCTGGAGGTAGTTGGTGATCCCCTTTACGCACGTAGAAGCGACAACAGGAGACACATCAAAGCACATGATCCTCATGATCTGTAGAACCATCCACTTGTAGGGGGACATCTTTGTTAAGTTTGTAAACCACAACAGAGAGGAGTTTTGGGAAGAGACGCTCACACAACCCTACAAGGGTGGGGTGTATAGGTAGGAAAAAACGAATCTATGAAACAACTTTGCAGAAACAGCAATCGTGGTCCACTCTTTCGCGATGCCGGCCGGCAACGCCCCTCCCCAAGCTGGCTGCACCGTCTCTCTGCATCACAGCAAGCTAAGCCAGGGAGGAGGAGCTCTTCCGCATAGGCCTATAAGTGGGCACGCATATGGTTGCTTTTGTACTTGCCGCCTTTTCCTGTTTAATTAACTTGGACTACCATTTTGCCTACTTAATAACCGCTTTGCCCCGACGGTTGTCCGCCATCCGATTAAACTTTACCATAAAAACAACCGCAGCAGCTATTAAGCTTGCAGTCAAGCACTCACTAGTTAGTACCGAGGTCAAGATTAATCAAACAGGAATAAACGGCATGCCCACGGGTAGCCATGGACACGCCCACTTACAGGCCTACTTCCGCGGTGTCTCCGCGCCGGCCGCCGTCGAGGGCGCCATGGCGGCAGCGTCGAGCTGCTGGACGTCGAGCTCTGGGCCGACCAGGCCTCCACCGCGTCTCGCGATGTTTCCCACCCTCTCAATCTTCTCAGATTTTTTACATTTCTTACAACATTTTTTAGATGGTGATTTGGGGAAAATTTGTACAAGCACCGTTTCTTATTAAGGCTGGCTCTTTTCATTAGATGGATTTGTTTGTACAGGCACTGTTTCTTAATTGAATTGGCACTTTTGGGCTATGCTCTTTTCGGTGGCCGGCTGGTCGCGTGGCTCCGCCACCATGCTGGGTAGGAGAAGGAAGGGCCTCGAGCTCCTCATCTACAGTGCGTGTGCAGGGCAGCTGGTTGCGCATGGTGTAGGACCCGCGGAAACGGGATATGGTGGAACGCCGCGCCGTCTTGGCGAGGTCTAGGTGGCCCTGGAAAACGGCAGGACCCGTGTCCACCGCCGTCGCCGGCCGGAGCTGGCGCCGTCCTTCCATCATCTACCTGCGCTGCTCTACCCGGGACAGATGGCTGCCGCTCGTCCGCTGGAGACTACAAGTTGGAGTCTTGAGCTGGGAAACATCGGCACCGGCGCAGTGACAGGCAACCTGCACATCAAAGGCAACTTGCGACAACAGCTCAGACCCTCTGTTTTGATTTATTCTGGACTACCTCGCTAGCTTGTTGCAATTTACGAATTTTCTTGAAATAGGCCTATATTAATATAGCAACCACACGATACAACAACGAGAGACTTGCTAGAGAAAACAACACAATCAAGCCCAAGAGAAAAAATAAGAGAAATAACAAAAGGAAGTAATGCTAACAGCTCTAGATCGGCAAAACCGATGATGCCCCGCAACCGCTGCACCCTCGAGAGTAGTCCCACCACGCTCCTATGTCCAAATCGCGGTGTACCAAGCAACACCTTCAAGAAGAACTGCGACGACGACGACGCTGTTGCCCGGACATATCCTAGGATTTCTCCCGGTACACGAGGGGGTGGGGAAGGGGTACAATCGATGCCCTTCAGAAGGAATGGCGACGCCCGCGGGTGACACCACGTTGATACGTCCAAAACGTATCTACTTTCCCGAACACTTGTGCTGTTGCTTTTCCTCTAAACTTGTGTGAATTGGACGCAACTAACACAGACTGACGCTGTTTTCAACAGAATTATCTTGGTGTCTAGTTTTGTGCAGAAATCAACTATCAGGAAAAATCCCGGAAAATATGCCAAAAATCCTATTTCACCAGAAGACTTACGGAGCCAGAATACGAGACGGAGTGGGGCTGGGGCCCAGCCACACCACCTGGCCGCGGGGCTAGGCCTGGCCGCACCAGGGGGTGGTCTGGCCGCCCTAGACACCCCCTCAGTCTCCATCTTCGCCTATAAGTTGCCTTCTGACCTAAAAACTCAGGGGGGTTTAACGTTTTTCCAGAAAGAGTTTCGCTCTGCCGCCACCACCATATTCCGCGATTCGGAACCAGAAACTCCGTTCTGGCACCCTACCGGGAGGGGGAATTGGAGGAGATCATCGCCATCATCATCACCGTCGCTTCTCCATCGACCATCCATGTTTCCCCCATCTATGATTGAGTAATCCCCCGTTGTAGGCTATGGGGATGGTCGGGATTGGATGAGATCGTTCATGTAATGGCATCGGATTGTTAGGGCATGGTGCCTAATATCTTCTATTAGTGCTTTTTGACTTTGTTGCGACTTGTTATGATTAATGCTTGTCACTAGGGCCAGAGTGCCATGATTTCAGATCTGAACAGGTTATTGATTCATTATGATAGTATTTTTTATGGTCTTACCTATAAGTTGTATACACACGTTGTTGTCCGGAACCAATGACCCCGAAGTAACAGAAATCGGAATAACCGGAGGGGATGACTTTGATGTGAGGATCACATGTGTTCACGGAGTGTTAATGCTTTGCTCCGGTGCTCTATTAAAATGAGCACCTTAATTGCCAGTAGTTCCCTTGAGGCCCCGCTGCAAACGGGCTGGCAGGACAAAAGATGTTGTGCAAGTTCTCATTGTGAGCACGTATGACTATATATGGAACACACGCCTATGATTATTTAGTACATAGATGCTTTATCTTATTTATCTGCAATTGCCCTATGTTCTGATTGCCATATGAATTGTCTTGTCCATGCAACGCCCGTCTATCCATCCATATGCCTACTGCGCTTTAATCCTACTGTTACTGCAATTCTTACTACTGTCTTTACTTTACTACTGCTGTTACTTTACTATTCCTACTACAAAACTGTTGCTACTGGTAAACTGCTATGAGCAAGATTGTTTCCAGGTGCAGCTGAATTGACAACTCAGTTGTTAAGGCTTATAAATATTCTTTGGCTCCCCTTGTGTCGAATCAATAAATTGGGTTTCACTTTCCTCGAAAATACTGCGATACACCCCGTATACTTGTGGGTCATCAAGACTATTTTCTAGCACCGTTGCCGGGGAGCATAGCTTTATTTATCAAGTCCACTTGGAATCATTATTGTTCGCTACCATCCATCCATCATGGGTAAGTCTCGTGATGGCAAGGTTCCTATTTTACCATCCACTACAAGAAGATGTACGGTTATGAACACCTCTGTTGCTCTTGATTCACCGTCTACTATGAGTAAGTTCCTTACACCACCACATACACATGCTACTACTGTTGAATCTGAAACTTCTGATACTTATGATGCTGCTTCTATTGTGCTTGATAAGAGTGGTTCATTAGGTCCTTTCCTAGGTGCTACGATTGCTAGAATTATAGCTGGAAATACTGAAACTCCTAATGAAGACAATACTACACCTGTTAGTTCACCTGAGTCTAGAGAGAGCTATGATATTGAAGACAGTTATATAGAGATGACCGATAAATTTATTGAAGAATGTCAAAAAACCCATGATAGGAGTGCTGCTAAGAGTCTCCTTGAGAGGCGTACTATTAAACCCAAATTGTCTCATAATGCTAAGTTTGCCGCGTCTCCCATAAACATTAAAGATAAAGATTATGATTTCTCTCTTGATCTATCCTATATAGCTATTGTTGAGAAAGAACCTTTTTGTGGGACTAAGAATGAAAGTGCGGTAGCACATATGACTGAGCTTTCTACCATGAGTGGCCTGTTTTCTGATGATATTAAGATGCGTACCTACTTTGTTGCTAAAATTTTCCCCTTTTCACTGAAAGGAGAAACTAAAACTTGGTTTAACAATTTACCTCTTGGATCTATTGATAGCCATGATTGCTTGATTAGTACTTTCCCATAGAAATATTTTCCTCCTAGTGCTAGACATGCTATTATGCAGGAACTTTTCGATTTGAAACAGGGAGAAAAAGAGATATTTCCTGAATCATGGGCAAGGATTTGTGCTTTGATTCATGCACATGCTAGATGTCCATTACCTAAGAATGAGCTGCTTGATATATTTTATAATGGACTAACTGAAGAATCTAGGACATACCTGGATAGTTGTGCTGATTGTGTTTTCAGGAATAGGACTCCCAAGGAAGCTGAGGAATTAATGGCTAAAATAAGCAAGAATTATGAAGATTGGACTCCTCCTGAACCAGCTATACCTGAAACAATTATACATGAACCAGCTATACCAGCGCCTATACCATCATCTAAGAAGAGGGGAGTTATTGAACTAAATGATGAAGTAATGAAGCAAGCTAAGAAATGTCTTAAGGAGAAGGGAATTAAAGCTGCAGATGTCAAGAATTTACCTCCTATAGAAGAATTATGTAAGCCAATTCCCCATTCATCCACTATTGAGGTACACTCTCTCCAAAACTTTGATGAAGGTGATATTCCTTACCTTAAACCTCCTGATCAATGCTTAGAAGAATTCGATATTTTTATTGTTAAGCAAGATAATTTTAATAAAAGGGTGCAAAATCATTTAATGGAAAACACTAGAGCTATTGTTGAGTTAAAAAGATATTGTGGAAAGAACCTCTAATGATGTTAAAATGATTGTTAAACATTTTCAAATGGTTCAAACTCAAATAGATCAACTTATTAAAGTGCAAAAAGACTTGCTAGTTAATGCTGCTAAAGAAAAACATGCTTATGAAATTAGAACTAGAAGTGGTGCTGCTACCCAGGATCCTCTATATCCCGAGGGGCATCCCAAAAGAATTGTCCAGGATTCTCAACAAGCTGAAAATAGTGGTAATACTCGTAAGAAAAGAAAAAAGAAACATAAAACTATTGTAGAACCCTCTGAACCTGTTAAAGATCCTAATAGTATATTTGTCTCTGATGCTGAAACTGAAAGTGGTAATGAAGAAAATGATGTTTCTGATAAAGAAAAAGTTGAAGAAGAACATGAAAAGCACACTAAGAATACAAAATACACTAAAGAAGATTTTGTTGCTACGAAACATGGTAGTGAAAGAGAGCCTTGGGTCCAAAAACCTATGCCTTTCCCTGATAAGAAACACAAGTCAAAGGAAGATGAACAATATAATAAGTTTTGTGAGTGGATGAAACCTCTATTCTTGCAAATTCCTTTGACTAATGCTATTTAATTGTCTCCTTATTCAAAGTATATGAAGGATATTGTCTCGAATAAAAGGAAGATCCCTAATGAAGAAATTTCTACTTTGCTTGCTAATTATTCCTTTAATGATAAGGTTCCAAATAAACTTGGAGACCCAGGGATTCCAACTATTCCTTGTTCTATTAAAAATAGTTATGTTAGAACTGCTTTATGTGATTTGGGAGCAAGAGTTAGTGTCATGACTTTTTCTCTCTATAAGAGACTTCAACTGGAAAAACTGATACCAACTGATATATCTTTGTAAATGGATGATAAATCTACCACTATTCCTGTTGGTATATGTGAGGATGTACCTGTTCAAGTGGCTCATAATTGCTTGATATTAACTGATTTTGTTATGCTTGAAATGCCTGAAGATGATAATATGTCCATTATTCTTGGGAGACTTTTTCTTAATACTGTAGGAGCTGTTATTAATTGTAATCAAGGAAAGGTGACCTTTAATGTTAATGACAAGGAACATAGTGTCTATTTCCCCAAGAAGATTGATAGGACTTATGGTTTAAATTCAATTGAACATGTTGAGGACATTCAAGTTGGAGAAATATATTGTCCCATACCAAGAGAAAAATTTGAAACTATTATGTTTGGGACCATTGCTATCAAGGTTGAGGTAACATAATCATTAGTGGAATACAAAGTTTTGTTTCATATGAAATTGTTTTGGTAACAAGACTTGATCAACCTTGTTAACAAAAGGATTTCATTGAACAAAAGAATGTTTTCACCATGATTATTTCCGCTTACTTCTATTCTATCCATTTTACTTTTTGCTTTCGTTTAGTTTACTTTTCTGTTGTTAGTTGCTTGCATGTTAGAATGTCTTAGAACTTCTGAAGTTCTAGCCTTGTTTTGTCATTGCATCATTCCAAAACCCTTTTTCTGTCAGAAAATCATTCTTTTATACCAGAAAATTGCTCAAAAATAAAGTGTCTCGAAAAATTTCAGAAAATTCATATTATTTTTTTACGTGAAAAAAGAGGCAGAGGAGTGCCTGGAAGGTACAAGGGGGCCCACAGGCAGGCACACCACCTGGTGGCGTGGGTAGACCAGGGGCGCGCCTGGCCATGGTGTGGGCCACCCCTGGCCCTCCACTCACTTTCTCACTTCCCACTTTCTTCTCTCTCCCGAGAAAACACCAGTTCATTGCTCGAAATCGCGTTCTCGCTGTTCTTGCCCTCAATTTTTCAATCTCCTTGCTCAACCCATCTTTGCTGCTGAAATTTGGAGCATTTGTTCTCCGATATGTGACTCATCCGCTTGTCCAAGTAGATTTGTGTTTAGTGGAGTATATCTTGAGTATTTTGCTGCTGTAGGTGACAAGTGATACATTGCAAATGTACCTATAATTTTTGATGTTACATGCTTGGTTTTATCTACTTTCTTATGTTTTGTCCACACTTTGGAATACTTTTCATATGATTTCTTGGACTAACCTATTAACAAGAGCCACAGTGCCAGCTGCCTGTTTTCTACTGTTTTTGGTTCCAAGAAAGTCAGAAAATGAATATTATCGGAATTGGACGGGACAAAAGACAAAGTAATTATTTCACCAAGGGACATCTGGAGCCAGAATACGAGATGGAGAGGGGCTGGGGCCCGGCCACACCACCTGGCCGCGCGGCCAGGCTTGGCCCATGCCAGGGGGTGGTCTGGCCGCCCCAGGCACCCCTTCGGCCTCTCCTTCCACCTATATATTGCCTCTGATACAGAAACCGTAAGTACCCGATCAAAAAAACATGAAAGAGTCTGTAGCCGCCATCATCTCCATTCCTAGATCGGGAGGGATCTAAAGCTCTTCTCAGCACCCTGCCGGAGAGGGGAATTCACCCTGGAGGCCTTCTTCATCATCATGCAAGCCTCCGGTGTGATGCGTGAGTAGTTCATCTCTAGACTATGGGTCCATGTAGTAGCTAGATGGCCGGTTCTCCTCCTTTGTGCTTTCATGTTTAGATCTTGTGAGCTCCGTTCATGATCAAGAACATCTATTTGTAATTCTGCATGTTGTGTTTGCGGAGATCCGATGGATATTGAGATGCTATTTCAGATTGATTATTGATTCTATCATGTCTTTGTTATTTGTGATCTTGCATGCTTTCCGTTGTTAGTAGCTATCTTGGCCAAGTAGATGCTAGAAACTCCAAGAGTTAGTATTTATGCTCAATAGTGGGTTCATGCCTCTGGTAATCTGGGGAAGTGACTGAAATCTCTAAGGCACTAGATGTGTTATTGCTACTAGGGAGAAAACAACGATCTTTTGTTCATAGAACAATTGTATTGTTTACTTTACACGCAGTTCGTAAAGCAATAATCTGTTGCTTGCAACTTAATACTGGAGGGGGTTCGGATGATAACCTGAAGGTGGATTATTAGTCATAGATGCAGTTGGATGGCGGTCTATGTATTATGTTGTAATACCCAATCAAGTCTCAAAGGAGTCAAGATGATTAGTATTTGCATGTATTGCTTTCTCGGTGTTTGTCAATTGCCCCGCTGTAATTAGTTCACCCAACATGTCATCTATCTTAAGGAGAGCCACCTCTAGTGAACTATGGACCCCGGTCCTTTCTTTTACCATCAATCTACAAACTATTTGCTGCTTTGTGTTTACTTTTTGCAAACTATTACTTTCTTCCATTCAATACGTTTAATCCTTTGTTTTTAGCAAAACCAGTGAGATTGACAACCTCATCGCAAGTTGGGGGCAAAGTTCTGTGGTTGTGTTGTGCAGGTCTCCATGTTGCTACTAGCACCGGTAGTGCACCCTGCCAAGGCTCAGCTAGCAACACCTTTGGGGTGTTTCCTTGCTCCTACTGGTTGATTAAACCTTGGTTTCATATTGAGGGAAAACTTGCTGCTGTGCTCATCATACCTTCCTCTTGGGGTTCCCCAACGAGGTCGATATATTTTGGGCCATCAACAGGTTTTGAGAGCTTGTAAGCTTGTTCAATGCTTAGAGATATAGTTTTGATGCAGGGTTAGGCCTCTACAAGTCCCATATGAGTAGTGCCCTTCATTATATATTTACTTTGCATTCACTTGTGTAATGGATGTTTAAATTTCATAATAGAAGATGAATGAGCATCAAATCAACCAACATGAACTGAGGGTGCCTGAGGTTATGAAGGTTCACCGAGAGGAGGAAGTTTTTCCTTCCATCTATCCATGCTACGAATTCATGAGGGCTGCAAGAATTTCCCAGGACTTCCATACTTTGGTTGCTAATGTAGGATTGGAGCACTTTTTGGAAGATGAACCTTGTCAATTTGTGAAACTAACTATGTCTATGGTGTAGGACTTTCGATTTAGTCACTCTTTACCTAACCCCATGGTCCACTACAAAATTTACAATATAGCCGTCGACCTTCCTCTTGATGAATTTTGTGCAGCTATTAAGGTACCTCAGTGGGGATCATGTGGAAGGATTAAAGAGTGTCCTGGACCACTCATGGACTTGTGTGCGGAGATTTGCCAAGGGAGCAGCTTCTCAAGGGAGAGTGGGAAAATCTGTAACATTCATCTCCCTTCTATTCGCTACTTTGCTTACTTTATTGCCAAGTGTGTTCTTGCTAGGAAAAATGCCAACAAGTTATCCTCGTATGATCTAGCATTCATCTCAGCTGCTTTAAAACGAGATAGGACTTACAACTTGGGTGCCTTGATAGCTTTCCGTCTTGCTGCTAACCGCGAGAAAGATGGAATTTGTGGAGGCCTCATTGCCTCTCGTTTATTAGCTCTGCATGGTTTAGTGCCTCATTATTTATACCTACAGTTTCCCATAGAGAGACTCGACCTTAATTCCATGATACAACATAAATTTGTTTCTTCTTAGGCTAATTTGAGTGATTTTTCTTATGAAATAACCTTTCTCAAGGCTGGTTGGAGAAGGAGCAAGTCCGAGCGAGTTGTTCTTTTGCCTGCACCTATTTAGTTTAACCTTGATAACAGGGTAGGATGGTCACTGATACATTGCAAATGTATCTATAATTTTTGATGTTCCATGCTTGGTTTTATCCACTTTCTTGTGTTTTGTTCCAATTTTGGAGTACTTTTCATATGATTTCTTGGACTAACCTATTAACAAGAGCCACAGTGCCAGCTACCTGTTTTCTGCTGTTTTTGGTACCAGGAAAGTCAGAAAATGAATATTCTCGGAATTGGACGGGACAAAACCCAAAGTGCCTATTTTTCCGAAAGTCATCAAGTGCCAGAATACGAGACGGAGAAGGGCCAGAGGCCGGCCACACCACCTGGCCGCGCGGCCAGGCCCGGCCCGCGCCAGGGGGTGGTGTGGCCGCTCACGGCACCCCCTCGGTCTCCTCTTCCACCTATATATTGCCCTCGGGACGAAAACCCTAAGGTCCCGATCAAAAAATCCACGAAAGAGTCTGTAGCCACCGTCATCTCCATCCCTAGATCGGGAGGGATCTGAAGCTCTTCCCGGCACCCTGCCGGAGAGGGGAATTCACCCTGGAGGCCTTCTTCATCACCATGCAAGCCTCCGGTGTGATGCGTGAGTAGTTCATCCTTGGACTACGGATCCATGTAGTAGCTGGATGGCTGGTTCTCCTCCTTTGTGCTTTCATGTCTAGATCTTGTGAGCTCCGTTCATGATCAAGATCATCTATTTGTAATCATACATGTTGTGTTTGCGGGGATCCGATGGATATTGAGATGCTATTTCAGATTGATTATTGATTCTATCATGTCTTTGTTATTTGTGATCTTGCATGCTTTCCGTTGTTAGTAGCTATCTTGGCCAAGTAGATGCTAGCAACTCCAAGAGTTAGTATTTATGCTCGATAGTGGGTTCATGCCTCTGGTAATCTGGGGAAGTGACAGAAAGCTCAAAGGTACTAGGTATTTATGCTCGATTTTTTACTTTACACGCAGTTCGTAAAGCAATAATCTGTTGCTTGCAACTTAATACTAGAGGGGGTTCGGATGATAACCTGAAGGTGGATTATTAGTCATAGATGCACTTGGATGGTGGTCTATGTATAATGTTGTAATGCCTAATCAGGTTCCAAAGGAGTCAAGATGATTAATATATGCATGTATTGCTTTCTCGATGTTTTCAATTGCCCCGATGTAATTTGTTCACCCAGCATGTTATCTATCTTAAGGAGAGCCACCTCTAGTGAACTATGGACCCCGGTCCTTGTCTTTTATATCCAATCTATAAACTGTTTACTTCGTTGTGTTTACTTTCTGCAAACTATTACTTCTTTCCATTCGATATGTTTAATCCTTTGTTTTCCGCAAAACACGGTGAGATTGACAACCTCATCGCAAGTTGGGGACAAAGTTCTGTGGTTCTGTTGTGCGGGTCTCCACTTTGCTACTAGCACCAATAGTGCGCCCTGCCAAAGCTCAGCTAGTAACACCTTTGGGGTGTTTCTTTGCTCCTACTGGTTCGATTAAAGGTTGGTTTCATAATTGAGGGAAACTTGCTGCTGTGCTTATCATACCTTCCTCTTGGGGTTCCCAACGAGCTCTACATCAACCACGCACCAGCACTTTTCTGGGCGCCTTACACAAAGCCATCAAGCATTTTTCTGGCGCCGTTGCCGGGGAGTCAAGGACATCTTCACAAGGGGAGTCCTCATAACCAATCTCTTTACTTGGTTATTTTTGTTTTGCCTAGTTTCTTTTTGCTTTGTTTGCTTGTTTTGTTATCAAAAACACAAAAAAATTAGTTTTATTAGTTTGCTTTCTTATTTGAAAACACAAAAAAATTAGTTCCTATCCTAAGTTGCCACTATGTCTAGCCTTGCTCCAGTCACTATGTCACCCGAGGAAATGATTTTCACTTTTAAACAAGGAATTGAGGAAAGTTTTAAAGAAGCTTGGTCTAGAATCTCTGAGCTACATGAAAAAACTGAGCCTAAAATGACTCAAAGGTTGTTCCTTAGCAGTTTTTACCTTGGAATTGCTCTTTGCTATAGATATGCTTTAGATACTGTTGTGGGAGGAGATTTCCTCCAATGTAATGAGGATGGTGCTATTAATGCTATAAAGAAATTGATCCTCACTTACAACATGCCTAGCCAAACTGATATTTCGTTCGCAAAAATATTGCTAGGTTGAACACTCTTGAGACTAGCACTACTAGCTTAGAAAATTGCTATAATACGCTTAGGGAGCATCACAATTATGTTCCAATAAACTCTGAACCATCAAAGCGGTTCCCTACAGTAAAGATTGAGATAAACGCTGAAATTTTTTAAGCTCGCTGTGATATCATGTCTGAATTTTGTCTTATGCCCAAAGATATTTATAAATCTCTGAATACTTGGGGGCTTACGGAAGGAGGAAAAGAAATATCTCTTGCTAATAATATTACCATATGACCTCTTGGAATAGCTGAAAGTGTTTACAAAGATCCTTGGGAAAATGATTTCTACTGATTATCTTGTTATTAAATGTGCAGGAAAAGGACAAATTACACTTGGAAGGTCCCTATTAGAACTCCTTGGAGAAATAATAGATGTGGGAAAGGGGACCATGCACCTTTGTTCTCCACTAAACAATCATATTTTCCCCAAGGTTAAGAATAAGAGTAAGAGAGGTAAGGGCAAGAAATTTGGTCTTAATGCTTCTTCATTTGAGAACACTTGATTCTTTCTTGCTTCTTATGCCTAACTTAAAGGTGTTAAAGAAAAGTACTTATTGGGAGATAATCCAAAAGTTTTAGATGAGTCTTGAAAGTTATTACCTCTGTAATAACCTCTCCTTATCCTTTTTATTTGCTTTTTGTGCCAAGAGTAACCTCTAATGAGAGAGAAGTAATGATTGGGAAAGTTAATGTCCGGAAACAGATTTCTATGCTTCACCGAAAAAATTCGTGTAAAATCTCTAAATGTCTTTTTGAGGCGTGAATTTTTTTGCATCTGCCCCAGGTTGTTATCTAACTTTCGTTAGTTCAACACTTTTTGATTTGAGCAACAGAAGGTCTTCGAAAAAATTCGTCTTTACCTGCTGGTCTGTTTTGATAGATTTCTGCCATTTTCTGCATTTGCTTCTTGTTGGTTCCTTTTTGAGTTCTTTGGGAAATTGAGCTTTTTGAGGGAAGTGCTACAGTATCTAGTGTTCTAATGGAAGTTTATTTGGTGTTAGAACTGAACCTTAAGACTTATTTATCTTGAGTGCACTAATGTTGCTAATAAAGATTGTGTGAAGTTTTGTATGAAGGAAAATTTTCAGGTATATGGAAGGAATGAGTAATGAGATGAAGGATGGACTAAAGCTCAAGCTTGGGGATTCCACGCGTGTCACCCCAAGAAATATCCAAGAAGTACAAGTGTCAAAGCTTGGGGATGCCCAAGGCATCCCCTTCTTCATCAATAAAAATCCTAGGTTTCTTCCAAATGCTTCATTTTTATTGTTTCATGCACAGTTGTGTTATTTTGGAGCATCTTCTTTTTTGTTTTCGTTTTGGCTTTTCGTTTGCTTTGGTTTTCTTAGTTTTCTGAATAAATTGGTTGGACCTCCTATTTCATACATTGGTTTACAAATAGTTTGGTTTGGTTTGGAAAAGAGTAGGAAAGTTCATGCTTATGTGGTAAAAAGAGCTCGTTTTTGACTGTGGCATATGCTTTGCCATGCCATGCTTGATATTGTTTTGGCTTTATGCTTAGTATTCTTTGCTGTAGCATGAGTTGTTATAAACAATTGAGATTGCCTAATGTGCCTTGGATGAATCATGCGTTGTTTTAGCATATTAAAGCATAGTATAGTGGTATTCTCCTTTGATGCTTTATTTGGGTTGACTTGGCGCATGCTCACACCATGTTATGACTATCTCAAGTCACCTAAGCCTTTATGATACTTTAGTTTTCAACTTATAGTATCACTTTATGTTTTAATCAATGATGTTTTGTCGCCCTGCATGATTATGGCCATTATTGCTCTCTTAGTTTGTCGCTCCCAGTATTTTGCTAGCCTCCACAACAAAGTATGAGTTCCACTCATGCATCCAACTCCCTAAACCAAGTTATTCCAAACAGTCCACCATACCTACCTATTAGCTTATGCTATTTCAAGTATATTCATTCTTTTGTTTACCTTCCAAAATAAACTTGTTATGAAAAAACTAGTGATTAAAGCTCTCACGAACTTGATGGCACACTTTACTTTTCTTGCCCTTAATAAACTTGAACCATTGTGTCGTCTATGTTGTATATGCTCGCACTTATTTGTTGGGAATTAGCAGAACCATGCTTTCATGGGGAACGCTTTCAACATTGCACTTGGTACTTGTACCTAGTTGATATCATGCTCTTTTGTATATGGATGTCGTCGGTGTGAAATGAAAGGGAAGCTTGTGAGTCCATGGAGTTATGTATATCTGTTTGAGAAACGCCTGGGCCGCTGGTCTAATCCATGCTGACATGGTGGAAACCTGCAACGCAACCATAATGAGCTGTCTATGAAGCATTCTTCTTATAAAAAAGAGACCTATATTGAGAAAAAAGAGAAAAGAGAAAAAAAGAGATACTATGAAAAGAGGAAAGAGAGAAAAAAAAGAGATACTATTGTGTTTTGTTCCAACTTTGGAGTACTTTTCATATGATTTCTTGGTTTAACCTATTAACAAGAGCCACAGTGTCAGCTGCCTGTTTTCTGCTGTTTTTGGTTCCAGGAAAGGCAGAAAATGAATATTATCGGAATTGAACGGGACAAAAGCCAAAGTGCCTATTTTTCCGGAAGTCATCAAGTGCCAGAATACGAGACGGAGAAGGGCCAGAGGCCGGCCACACCACCTGGCCGCGCAGCCAGGCCTGGCCCGCGCAGGGGGGTAGTGTGGCCGCTCCCGGCACCCCCTCGGTCTCCCCTTCCGCATATATATTGCCCTCAGGACGAAAACCCTAAGGGCCCGATCAAAAAAAATCCACGAAAGAGTCTGTAGCCGCCGTCATCTCCATCCCTAGATCAGGAGGGATCTGAAGCCCTTCCCACCGCAACCACGCTGGAGGGAATAGCCTCCACTGCCGTAAGCAGTAACCGACCAGACGCAACAACAAGAGAACACCAGAGGTCGACAGCGGCGCAGTAACCTGGAGGACATCCTCCACCACCAATCAGTGGCGGAGCTAGGATTTTGATATTGGGTGTTCGGAGTTAAAAAAATCCAGTCACACCAATATAATATATGTAGCTTCAGAACTACAAATTGTTTATAATAGTGACAACTTCTTCAATAATTAAATTATATCAAAATAATAATGAATTTTTACTAAAAATAATAATTAAGGAGAATCTCAATTGGGGAAATTTAAAACACAAATTACAACCGAAGCACTTTTTACCGTGGTTGAACTCACCTGTCGGTCTGCTGTTGTAGCCTGTTGTATTTGTATGGGGTAAACTTACCGTGTCTACTTGTGAATTAAGAGAATGTGTGATTAGCTGCTGCTGGTCTGCTGTTGCCACAACAGCGCCGTTACAGATCCTTCGGGAGTTGGATGCGTCGCTGTTCCTAATTCCAATCGACCTCGGCTTGCGCAGCGCCGGTGCGCCATGCGAGCAAGATAGCTGGCTGGCAGGACCGAGATAATTTGTCACCCTTGCGGCAGGGAATGGGGCGGAGCGCCGGCTGGGCGGGCGCTTGGCGACGGGCTAGCGGCGGCTGACTAGATGAGGTCGGTCGGGGTGTCGATTCGATGCTCTGATCGCTGGCAAGAGGTGAGCCGAATCGGTGCCAGCCCGACTAAAGGAAAAATGACGTCCGGTGAAACCCCAAGTAGAGTATTTTGGCCGAGGTTGCAACGCCTGAGCTCGGGACGGCTCTGGACAGCGAGTTTTTTTTCGAATTTTACGAGTTTAACATGTAAAGAAGAACACAAATATATATATACAAGGATATAGAAGCTTAGATACTGAAGCAAATTGCAAATTTTTTTAGGTATTCATTGCATACCCATGAACGGATCTAGCTACGCCCCTACCACCAATAGCGGGTGCCGACCGGACGTGGCAGCAAGGACATACCAGTCCAAACTAGCCCTGCCGGACCACGGTGTGGTCCGTAAAGTCCCCGCAACTATGCTGCTGCACATAGCCTACCTTCGTCGCTACCCTCTTGTTCGACCCCATAGACCCAGCCAAGACTAGATCAGGCCCGTCAATCTTCCGTCGTCGCGCTACAGTAGAACATGGCGGCGTCCAACCACCCCCGTCACGAACATCTCCTCATTCCTACCGGAGGCGGCCAGGTGGAGCTCGACCTAGCCCGTACCGACCCAGATCAGGCCCAAAAGGTCCTAGATCTGGGCCAACAGATCCTCCGCCGGCCAGCCCCGCCACACGCCGCCCACGCCACCAAGGGTCGGGCCAACCACCCTGCCGCCATCCGCGCAGGCACCGGAGCGCCGCCGGCCTAGAAGCTCCACCGCCTTGTTGACCTCCCAAGCAGGCCACCATGGCTCGGGTAGAGAAGGGGGGCCACCACCGCCAGCTCTAGTGCAACGCGCGGGCAACGCCCGGCGGCGCCCGCCAGCGGCAGCGGCAGTAGGGGAGAGGTGGGTGGGAGGGCTGGCTCGAAGTTGGAGGTCGCCGCCCGGTCGCCTCGCGGGGGCAGGTCGTCGCGTCAGTTTCGCTTCCTGTAACTTCTCTCTCAGTTACACCGGGCGTCCAACTTACCGATTAGCACACAGGACGGCGGCCATTTACGAATTGGATGTTCTGTCATTAGGGGTATTATAACAGGGACAAAAGGAAAACTTCTCACGACCTCAACAATTTTGGCCGTTTGATTTCGCGTCTAGATCTTTCCTGGACGTCAGATGATACTGAAGCCGCGAGCTGGCCCAGTTGTCCCGTGGACCGCTACTCTGGTGATCAAATTCAACGTATGTGGTTGATTGGGCTACAATAACCACACTAGGACCAGATAGGTATAGACGCACTAGAAGCCAGTTCAACACCGACACACGAAACGCCGCTACATCCTTCGATTTCTATGATCCCCAACACCATCATCACCAACATCCATTGCCAGAACGATAGATCACGACTGAACGAGAGGATGCCTATGGTGGAGGTGATGATGACGTCTATGTGCGCCTCTCCCCATCACCACCCGCAAAATCCAAAGGTATTACATCCCTTCTCTGCAACACCCTGCTTCCATTCCATTTGTAGAACCGATTTCGATGAGCGATTAGGTCCTGGGTCCTTGGTTCGTAATTTCCTCCTTAATTTCCTCTCGGTGGGTTCTCTAATTTCCTCGACATGGTGCTACAAGATCTATATAGAGTCCGTTCGGCAGATTATGAACAGTAGGCAATGTATTTACGTCTCCAAGAACTTGCAGATTTTGTGTTCTCTATTTGCAGCTAACTCTGAAAAAATTACAGGACCAATATGCACGAGAAATTTCCTAGGGTCGAGATACTAATTTTGAGTTGAACATTGAGGGGGTGATCTTGCAAAATTGAGCCTTGACCTTCCATAAAAAAGGATGCATTAAGTGAGCAGTGTACTGCTGTATTTCATATACTCGATAGAGATGTTTTGCTGTATAAATAATCAAGATCCATTGCATTATGCCTTGCGTCCTTGCCTACTATGTTTTCATTGTCTTCTTTCAAATAGGCAATTTGGTCTCCACAAGAGGTGTTATTCTGTGAAAAATGGGTGAACACGCAATATTTGATTGGCCTGGTTTGATAACATAAGTGTAATAGAACCCAAACTGAGTACTTCATGTAGCACACTTTACTTAATTAATGAAGAAGTTTATATGAATGAAATTGGTAATTTTAAATTTTTTGGTTTATTTATTTCAAGTGGTCTCAATTACTTATTGATCTCATGTAAATGAAGTGGACAAAGGGGACATCCAATGACCATGAGTTAAGGGATATATATAATTTTGTCAATGCTGATTCTTCTAATAAAAGACTTAGTATCTGCAAACACTATACTTGCTAGCGGCCATATTTGTTGTAGCTGATGAGCTGCCTTTCCAGGTTACCTTGCTACGAAATTAACTAGGAAGGCCAACAAAAGACTTGAAATCTGCAAACACTATACTAAAGCTAAAAGAGAAATTGATCCGATGTCAATCTTAATCTTACGTTGGGCTGATGCAACACTGATTATTCCATGGAGGAGCTTAATATAGAGTGATCTAATGTTGCTTTCTGTCAGGAAAATATAGTAACTATTCATAGAGAAATCACGTTTTGGTATGGCTTCTCCCATTTGTACGTCATTTCTTTCTTAGCTTTTTGTTGGTAGTCCTAGATTCTAATATGGTCTCTGAACCATTTCACGCTACTATCTAATTAATATGCAACATATATGAAGTGCACTTTGGTAGATATAATTTTGTAATTTTGTTTGGAATATAATTTTGTATCACATAGATGGTTGAGCCTTTTTTTTCTGTTCCATTATCAATATCAATCAGTTAAGTAGTGATTTCACTAAGGTTTCTAAAGTGGTAATAAAGGTTTTTTCAGTAAATTCAGTTTGCTTGGACGAGGACACTGAGCAGAACTTCTTATAATCCTATGTTTGCATTGCATGAATATTTAAGCATTAATAATCCTCTAGTTGAGCATATACATGGCTCAACATAAATGAAAGGTCACTAGTTAACATATTTCTTGTAGTGATGTTTAAAATTAAGCAGAAGTCTAATTGTTCTATTGAGAGGTATAAAGCACGCCTTGTGGCTAAGGGGTTTAAGCAGCGACATGGTCTTGATTACGAAGATACTTTCAGTACAGTTGTCAAGCCTACCACTATTCGTGTATTATTATTCATGGCTCTTACACATGGATGGCATCTTCGGCAATTTGATATTCAGAATGTCTTCTTGCATAGAATTCTCGAGGAAGAAGTGTTCATGCGTCAACCCTAGGTTTTGAGGATCCCCATCAACCTACTCATTTGTGTCGTCTTGATAAGGCTCTCTATGGACTGAAACAAGCTCTCCGTGCGTGGCATGCTCGTCTTTGTTCTGTTCTTGGTGGACTTGGCTTCACGTCCTCTACTGTTGATACTTCTCTCTGCATCTTGACATGTACAGATGTTACACTCTATTTATTAGTCTATGTGGATGATATTATTGTGGTGAGTTCTTCGGCAGCAGCTACAGATCACCTTATTCATCAGTTACGTGCATCGTTTGCTCTTAAGGATCTTGGACCCTTGCATTATTTTTTGGGTATTGAGCTTTCTAGTTCAAACGGTGGTATCCTCCTTAGTAAACATGCTAGTGAGATTTTACGCTGTGCCGGTCTTCTCAAGTGTAGTCCAGTTTCTACATCTATGGCGTCATCAGAAAAGCTCACATCTACTGATGGTACCCTTTTGACTTCTGAGGAGGCTACACGTTATCGCAGTATTGTTGGGGAACTACAATACCTCAGTATGACACGGCCAGATTTATCCTTTGCGGTGAAGAAAGTATGTCAGTACCTTCATGCTCCACGTGCTACACATTTGTCAGTGGTAAAACGTATTCTTCGCTACATGAAGGCTACTCTGTCACATGGATTATCATTGAGCCGACCTGCTACATCTCCTGATCTACTGTCTACATTTTCGGATGCTGATTGGATTGCCATTTCTGATCATAGATGATCAAAAAGGGGATATGCTATCTTTTATGTTGGTAATCTTGTTTTTTGGGTGCTAGAAAACAAGCCACGGTGTCTCGTTCTAGTACAGAGCCTGAATATAAGGCTCTTGCTAATGCCACTACTAAACTTATTTGGGTACAAGCTCTTCTTGATGAACTTGGAGTATCATAGAGTCGTCCACCTATCCCTTGGTGTGATAGTATTGGAGCAACATATCTTTCTTCTAACCCAGTGTTTCGTGTTTCATGTTCGTACTAAACATATTGAGGTGAATTTTCACTTTGTTATGGAACGAGTTGCTCAAAAGTTGATCCAAATCAAGTTCATCTCCTCTAAAGATCAGTTGGATGATATCTTCACTAAACCTCTACCGCTACCATTGTTTCAAGCTTGTAAGCGCAATCTTAACCTTCATGGATCGGTTGAGATTGAGGGAGGGTGATAGACTATGTGTACGCATACGTGTAGGACTCTAATTGTAGCCGTGTCGGTTCTGGTATTGTCGTTAGGGTCGTGATATTTTCAATACATATTATTGGTAATAAGTGGAACCGGTTTTAGTTTCACCCTGGGCCCTCGAAATCTCGGGACCGGCCCTATCAGGAGCGTGTGTGTTGGACCGGTCACGTTTGCCAAGTAATGGTCCACTCTTGCCTACGCATGTCATCATCTAGTCACATCGATACAGGTTTCTTGGTCCGCTAATATTGTTCATTTTATTATCATTATCATTTTACAATGGTCACTACATCATTATCATTTTGCAATGTATTCCTATCTATCTTGATATGCTAATATTGTTGTTGCGTGTTTGATTTAAACTCTTGGTTAACAAAACTGATATAATTATTCTATGGGTATTGTCACACTAGACATTCTTCTTTGCTCAGGAGTGTACTGCTTTTTGTAAGTGTAAATCTACAAGGACATAAAATATGGTTCGTGTTTTTTATATTTTTGTTACTCCAACATGGTTCACCTATGAGCTATGGGTCCTTACTGTTTATTTTACCATTGTTACAATAGATAATGGCAAATTCTCCATAAACAGAATAAGCTTAATTATACCAAACCTTTGGGATCACTTAATATCGTGAAAGCTAAACAATATGGTAGTAATGAAAATATTCTAGAGGAAACTCTTGGACTGTTTTTACTTTTTTATAATTTTCAATAAATGGCTGTGGGGGACTCTGGCCCCTACAGTAGAAAGGTTCAAAAAAAATATTCTAGAGGAGGCACATGTTCGATATCTCTTTTTACAGAACTCACAGTCAATCACGTGAACCCATAGACTAGAGATCCATGAACACATTTTCCACGCCATCCCACGGCTTGGACCAAGGTGTCAAACAATTGTACAGAGCACATTACACAAGTACAAGATAGTAGAAAATAAAATGCAAACACACAACAAGGTCATTTACTTTGACAAGCAGTAGGTGGTGCATCATGCCATTAATACCGCCAGGTTCGCCGAGAAGAGTGTAGCGGGCCAAGAATGTACCACTCATGGAGTAACGTATACTCCAATTGTGTCGAGCAAGTCACCAGAGCGCCCAAAGAAGCCAACAATCCTACCCCCATCATGCACTGTGATGTGGAAAGGAGTCCATGTAGGTTCGCCATATGTATTGTTATCTTTCCCCTTGAAGTTGTTAATCTTAAGAGACTTGATGACACAATCATTGTCAAAAGCTGAACCAAACGTCCATCAGATCTCTGTCACTTAGTCTGTTCGGTCGAGTGTAATCTGCACCCACAATATAAGAGGAACGTAGGAGTCCAAGTAGCCATAGGGAGAGAGAAGAAACAAAGAAAATCCACACACCGGTGCGACCCCAAGGGCCCTCGGAGTGCTCGATGTAATCGGTGCCTATGTAGGTGAAGGAAATTGCGTCGATGATACCTCCATAATGGATGGTCACACTGGTTAGTCGGCCAGGCGTTACCTGCATGTTCCTCTTGGGACCACCAGGTCCACCGCATGCCCCAATCTTGGCAGGCTTGATCTGAATCAGTTAACACAATTAAGCATAACATGCATGAACTGAATTACTGGCGGATATTATCCTAGAAAAGAATAACTACATGTAGAGAAGATCGTGCCATTTTCGCTCTGGCTCTCTCTAACTACAACGACAAGCTATAGGTATAGAAGAAGGATGTGACAGCTGTTAGGGTAATAGATCTTGTATTACCAGAGGGCCAAAGGCCAGAATATATAGTATATGTACAGGTGCAAATATACAGGAAGCCCCCTAACATATGGGGAAACTACAATATACAAATATACTCTAACACCCCCCCTCAAACTCATGGTGGATCCACAACACTGAGTTTGGAGAGTAAGAAATCATGTTGAGCGCGGATTTGTGCCTTTGTAAAGAAATCTGCCAACTGCAAGTCTGAAGGCACATAATGGAGCGCAACAACCTGATCCTGCACCTGAGCACGTGTATAAAAAGCATCAACACCAATATGCTTGGTAAGTTCATGCTTGACCGGATCACGTGCAATACTGATAGCACCTGTACTGTCTGACAAAAGTGGAGTGGGTGTCATAACAGAGACCCCAAAATCTGCAAGCAACCACGATAACCAGGTCACTTCAGCAGTCACCGAAGCCATAGCCCGCAACTCAGCCTCAACACTCGAACGGGAAACCGCTACCTGTTTTTTCGTCTTCCAAGCAACAAGCGAACCACCAAGAAACACATAGTAAGCAGAAAGTGAACGACGATCCGTAGGATCATTCGCCCACGTAGCATCCGAGTAGCACTGGAGCTGGAGAGAGCTAGAACGAGGGAAGAAAAGGCGACGAGTAATTGTGCCACGAAGATAACGAAGGACACAGAGAAGATGATCGTAGTGAACAGTGGTAGGATCTGAGACAAACTGGCTCAGAATATGAACAGGATAAGAGATATCAGGACGGGTGACAGCAAGATAAACAAGACTCCCAACAAGATGGCGATAACGAGTGGGATCGGGAAGAGGATCACCATCCGTAGGACGAAGCTTAACATGAAGCTCCATAGGAGTCTCAATGGTGCGCTCATCCGCAAGAGCAGCCCGAGCAAGAAGATCCTGAATATACTTTTTCTAAGAGATAGAAAACCCATCAGAAGTAGAGGAAACCTCAATCCCAAGAAAGTACCGAAGAGGACCAAGATCAGTCATAAGAAACTGATCACGAACACGAGCCTTGACAATGGCAATATACTCAGGATCATCACCAGTAATGATCATATCATCAACATAGAGAAGGAGAAGAGTGCGTCCACGAGGAGAAGTGTGAACAAAAAGCGCTGGATCATGAGAACTAGGAGAGAAACCAGCAGCAGTCACCACAGAGGCAAAGTGCTCAAACCAGGCACGAGGGGCCTGTTTCAGGCCATAAAGAGAACGTCGAAGACGACAAACCATCCCATCGGGAACAGAATACCCAGGAGGAGGCTGCATATAAACCTCCTCACTCAACTTGCCATTAAGAAAAACATTCTGAACATCAAGCTGGGACATAGACCAGCGTCGGACAGAAGCAACATCAAGAAGAGTACGCACAGTGGTCATATGGGCCACAGGAGCAAAGGTCTCATCATAGTCACGACCGTGTTCCTGCTGAAAACCACGACCACAAGACGCGCTTTATAGCGCTCAAGAGATCCATCAGAGCGGGTCTTAATTTTATAGACCCACTTACACGTGATAGGACGAACACCGGAAGGGGGAGAGACAAGATCCTAGGTGCCAGTGCGCTCAAGCGCAGCGATCTCCTCAGCCATGGCAAGCTGCCATTCAGGATGACACGCAGCATCCTGATAAGAAGTCAGCTCGGAGACTACAGAGAGACCATACTGACTAGGGGAGTAACGGTCTGGAGCACGACGCTGACGAGCAGGCCGTGAGGAAGGAAGCTCATCCGCGGAAGATGACTCATCAGAAGAGGAGGAAGAAGGAGTCGCAGAGGAAGGATCCGAAGCTGGAGACCGAGGAGAACTAGGGGAACTAGACGGAGGAGAGGATGGCGCCGAAGACAAAGGAGGCGCATCAGAAGGAGGAGGTGGAGGAGAAGAGACAGCGGAAGGTGTATCAGGAAAAAGAAGAAAAGAGAGATCATCCGTTGGGTAAGTACCAGAGGTGGGGCGAGGATAGAAAGGACGCGTCTCATCGAACGTGACATCACGAGAGATGCGCATACGACGACCAACGGGGTCCCAACAGCGATAGCCCTTATGCTCATCACTATAGCCGAGAAAAACACACTCAACAGACTGAGCGGTTAGTTTGGTACGTTCGCGAGGAGGGAGAAGGACATAGCAAACGCAACCAAATAAAGGAAGAGTCGAGTAGTCTGGACAGGAGCCAGAGAGACGCTCGAGAGGAATGCCACCCTAAAGAGCAGCTGAAGGCTGGATATTAATGAGGTAAGTCGACGTAGCGACAGCCTCAGCCCAGAAATGCGGCGGAAGGGAGGAAGCAATCATCATAGCGCGGGTAGTCTCAAGAATATGACGATGCCTACGCTCAGCGACACCATTTTGAGCATGGGCGCCGGGACACGAGAACTAAGCAAGGGTGCCCTTCTCGGCAAGGATGCCACGCAGGTGCTAGGAGATATACTCTCCTGCAGAATCAGCACGAAACACACGAATAGGCGTAGAATGCTGAGTACAAACCATGGCCACAAAGCGCTGATAAATAGCAAGCACCTCACTGCGGGAGCGCATAAAAAATAACCAGGTGTACCGTGAAAAATCATCAATAAACAAAATATAGTATCGGTGGCCCCCTTTTGAAGCAAAGGGAGCTGGACCCCACACATCTGAATGAACTAAATCAAAAGGTCGCTGAGATACAGACACACTAGTAAGATAGGGAAGCTGAATCTGTTTACCTAACCTACAACCCTGACACGAATGTAACGACGACACATCTCCAGAGACAAGCCCCAGAAGATCACGACGAACTAATGATGATAAACGGGAGCCACAAAGATGACCCAGCCGATGATGCCACTGCTAAAACGAGCCAGTGACAGAAGCAGCAACCGCAGGAGAAGTGACAGAAGAAGTGTCAGCAGAAGAAACGCGAAGCCAGTCTAACTCCCATAACCCCGGAGACTCAATGCTGCGAGGGCCAGCTCCAACCAGAGCCTGTGTACGACGGTCCTGAATAGCACAAGAATCAGCGTCAAGAATGACACGACAACCAGAATCAGTAAGCTGACTAGCTGAGAAAAGGTTCATCTTAAGACTGGGAACATGAGAAACATCAGGAACAGAGAAGGAGGAAGTAGAGAGGGTGCCTCGACTAGAAACAGGAAGAGAGGTACCATCAGCCGTAATAACACGGACAGGAGAAATAAGAGAGCGAAGAGCAGAAAGAATAGAAGACGAAGAAGTCATATGAAAAGAAGCTCCAGAATCCAGATACCACGGGGATGATGTACCTGACTGTGTAGAAGGTGATGGTCGCGTGGTGCCAGAAGAAGTAGGCACAGAACCAGCAGTACCCGACGAGGAGGAGCCTGTAGCAGTGAGCAGACTACGAAGACCACGAATAATATCCTGATCAGACAGAGCACCAGCAAGAGGTCCAGAAGCAACGGCAGAAGATCCTGAAGAACCAGACTGCCGACGAGCAAGATACTGCTGACGTAAGCGTGGATCCCTCATCCAGCAACCAGAGATATCGTGGCCAGGCTTGCCACGGTGGGGCAGGGAGGACGAGAACCACGAGGCTGCTGAGACTGACTCTAACCCTGGGCCGGTGGAGCAGAGAGTAGCGGCGGTGCTAGAGACCGCGACGAAGCCGGCGGCATGGGGGGACCACGAGCAGCAAGAACAGAAGGAACCTCAAGAAGACCAGCACCACGAAGACGAGTCTCCTCAGCACGAAGCTCAGCCAGTACCTCAGAGAGCGGAACACGACCACGGGCAAGTAGCTGGGCACGACGCGGCTCAAACTCCTTGCGGAGCCGTGACAAGAACTTAAAGACGCGCTGAAACTCCAGATCCGTGCGCACAATCAGACAGCAGGGACATGTGTTACACACCGCTGTACGAAGAGAGTCAAGCTGACGCCAAATAGCAGCACTGTGAGTATAGAAATCATCAATAATGGAATCACCCTGCTTAAGATCATGCTCCTGACGAACCACAGACATATAAAGAGCATCTCCAGACGGCTGATAGCGCTGACGAAGAAAAGCCCACTGAGCAGCAGCAGTGGGAAGACCCATGAACTCAGCAGCATACTGAGGCAGAACACTAGAAGTGAGAACAGCAGCAGCACGAGCATCCTCATCTATCCACTGAGTGTAGTCAGCCAGATCCAGCCGGTAGGTCGCAGTAGCAGTAGAATGCTCCTGGACCTGGCGCTCATAATCAGCCCGAGCAGAATCATCAGCACTCTGGGCTGCATCCTTGACCGCCTGAGTAGCATTGGGGGCAAGGGCAACGGGCGTCGATGCAAGAGGCACTGGAGGCACAACGGGGCGCGGTGGACAGGAGACCTCACCGGAAAGCACACCCCAAAGGCGAAGACCGCGCATATGGACGCGCATGAATCACCGGGCAGCGAGGAATCGCAACATAGCCCGACGAGGAAGACATAGCTTTTTTTTCAATCCGAACTAGATCGAACCGGATCGGCCGCCGAGGCAGAGGAAGCGGCGACGGGCGGGCGGCAACCGGGCGGCGACAGGCAGTCGATTGGGCGGCGGCGGATCCGGCAGCGGCAGTCGACCGGGCGGCGGCGGGGTCGGCTTCGGCGGGCGAGGAAGAGGAGGCGGCGACCGGGAAGGGTCGACGGCGGCGGTTCCGGCGGGCGAGGAAGAGGAGGCGGCGGCCGGGGCGGGCGGCGCGCGGCGGCGGCGAAAAAAAGGCCTTACGGCTCTGATACCATGTTAGGGTAATAGATCTTGTATTACCAGAGGGCCAAAGACCAGAATATATAGTACATGTATAGGTGCAAATATACAGAAAGACCCCTAACATATGGGGAAACTACAATATACAAATATACTCTAACAACAGCAAGCATCTCGAGAGCTCCTATATATAGCCCCTCCAGCCCACCCGGCCACCTAATTAAAAGTTGTAATTTGTACACCACTAGCTACTCTCCTGACATACATAGATAAGACTCACCAGCTATCGTCCACACAAAAGTCTCTACAATCCTGAGAGACATAAATTGTAATCTCTAATATCCAGTATACACACGTGAGACACATGGTGTGGACCATGCATGTGAGGACCACCTGACCATATGATACACGAGATTTTTGGAATGTTGCATTTCAACATCTTCCGGCTCACACAAGCAGAAACTGAATTTGTTTCATTTTCCTGACATCTCTTATTTTTGCTCTTAGCATGACTCTATCTTCATGCAACTGAGGAACGACACCTGCTTGCTCTGAATTCAACATTAATTTATTTATTATATACATATACGATCTGGCCCAAGAGTTCCGTCTAACTACTGGTTGAAACAGGACAAGCTGCCACTTGCTGGACGGGACCAGGAGAAACAAATGCGAAGAGATGAGTGAGCGTGATACACGCCCATGAACTGTAGATGGAAAAAATGAAGACATACAGACCTTCATGGGCAACACCAATCCATATGAGACAAAAGAGGTTTAGACTTCTGATACCATGTCAATTTGACAAAGAGTTTCTACTTGGTAGGAACACCATGCCGCGTGGTGTATATTTATATAGATAGTGTACTTTGTGTTAGGGCTGAAATCGTTCAAGCTCGTTAAAACAACGAGTTAACTTGGCTCGAGTCATTAACATCACGAGCTCCGATTTGAAACACGGCTCGACTCGCGAGCTCACGAGTAGCTCGTTTAATAGTTATAACATACGTACATCAGGGCACATAAGAAAATCTAGTAATTCTTGTAATAGTTTATTACTAAATCAATTATAGTCATCCCACAATTCCATAGAGGCAAGATAAATTTTAAATATATTATCTCTACATCATTTTCAGTGAAAAAACATTAGCAATTTGGCACTTATATATGAGAAATTTCAAACTTCGTATTTGAACGAGTTTAACGAGATAAACTAATAGCTCGTTTAGCTTGGTTGAACAAACAATCTCAAATCCAATACTTAGCTCAGCTTATTGGACACAGAGTTCTAGCTGAGTCGAGCAAACTCACGAGTTACTTGTTTTGCTCGTCAGTTTCTAGTTTTAATTACAGCCCTACTTTGCATAACCAAGCATACAAGAAAGTCCAAGAGGAATATGTAGACTATACCGACTCATATACATATTTTGCATTGTTGTTACAGGTATCCTAATTCTACTTATATCATTCCGCGCGTGGTGTGAGTCATGGAGTTATTGGAGTTGGAACGAGTCAGCTGATATACTTTACGCTTTATCATGGAGTTATCGGAGTTGGAACGAGTCGGCTGATATAATGTGTCTTACAGATTAGTGAAACGTGATGAGGTATGGAATGAAATTATTTTCTAAGAAAATACAATGATATAACTTTCCCAAGCATAATTGATATATATATATATATATATATATATATACATGATCCATACTTCCCTCCATTCGATTTATATGTGGCTTCAGATCCATTTTCCTACTTCTTATTTGCAAAGGTGATACTTGTCTGTTTTACCTATATAATGGTTTTCTTGTCATTTCTAAACCACTTATCTGAATAATGTACATGATATAATATTGGAAATCTACGGAAAATCTGCAACTTGTTTGTATTATAACTTTTTCAGATTCCAAACCATTCAAATTTAATTTTAATAATTGGAAATTGACATAAACAAGCACAAAACATCCATTTAATTGATTTTTTTGAACTTCCGATCAAAATGGAGCAAATGATGATGTGTTTGAATGATAATGAAATTGCACATCTTTTCATGTTGGAAGTTTTTTCAAATTCTGCATACTTTAAAATTAATTTTGAATATAGTAAGAGTTGGATTTTTCAAAAACGACAGACGGTAATTTCTCAATTATTTTTGAAGCGCTTGTCGGAATGATGTAAATGATATCTCGTTGGATAGATTTGGACTAGGCGCAACTTTTTAGTTCAGAATGTTTTCTCAAATTCGAAACGGTTTAAGAGTTATTTAGAAAATTATTTCCGTATTTTCATTTTCTTGATACGTGTAGTAATTTGTCGATTATGTTTGAACCGCTTGTTGGAATTATGCAAATGATATCTCGTTGGATAGCTATTAAGTAGAAGCAAAATTTTCATTCAGAAAGTTTTCTCAAATTTGAAATACTTTAAGAGTAATTTCAAAAATAATGTCCGCGGTTTATTTTCTAGGCAGTGAACAATATACTTCCATTTTTAAAATTTCTATACTTACCTTTCTTCGATTTATATACTTATCTTTATTTAGTTTCTATACTTCACGTTGTTGATTTCATTTCCTAGACAGTGAATACTATACTTCCTATTTTGCAACTTCTATACTTTCTATTTTTTAATTTTCATACTTCCTGTTTTTAAATGTGTATATTTCCTTTGCTGGTTTCATTTTCTAGTGAGTGAACACTATACTTTCCATTTTTCATTTTCTATACTTTCAAATTTTCAACTCTGATATTCACGTTTTTAAATTTCTATACTTCCTGTTGCTAATTTCATTTCCTAGGTAGCGAACACTATACTTTTTATTTTGCAACTTATGTACTTCCCTTTGTGCAATTTCTATAGTTTCGTTTTTCAAATTTATATACTTTCTTTTTGCTGGTTTCATTTCCTACGCAGCGAACACTATACTTCCCATTTTTTAAAAATTATACTTCCCATTTTTAACTATCATACTTCTCTTTTTAAATTTCTGTACTTTCCTTTAATGGTTTCATTTTCTAGGAAGAGAACACTATACTTCCTATTTTGCAATTTATATACTTCCCCTTTTCAAATTTCTATATTTTCTGAAATCATTGTCGGTACTTCTTAATATTGCATACTCATACTTCTCGTGTTGGTGTGCATCTCTAGTTTGGTACGTTGTACTATCTTCTCTTATATTTCTATACTTCATGTAGTCATTAGTGATACTTCTTAATATTGAATACTCGTACTATTCTTCGTGGTACGCACCTCTAGTTTTCTATGATGTACTTATTACATTCATATTTCTATACTTCCCACAGTCATTAGCGATACTTTTAACATTGAATACTCATACTTGCCTCACGGAGTGTCAAAAGGAACTTTTACTAACGTCAGTTGCAAGCTCTACACCGCCATTACCATCCAAAATAAACAATAATCAGCTAGCTTCGGGCCACTAGGGCTAATAAATGTGCGCGTCTCCACTTCCCATTTGCTTCTGTCTGATGCTTCTAATCAACAATTAGAGAGTAGGTGTGCTAACTGGTGCCCCAAAAAACTATGCAGATCAAGGCAAAAAGAAGTAGAATAGCAATTCCATGCAATCTTTAGCTCTTTCTTCATCTGCTCTTACGCCTTGGCCGCCGGCACACCACCGGCCCAGGCCACTGCCTCTTGTTCTGTATCACACGCCTCTGTATTCTACCGTCAAAATCATTCTCTTGTACTGCCAACCAGTGTATATGTATTTCTCCAACACACGAAATCATGGTGCCTTGGCTGGCTTGTTGCTTTTTCTCAAACAACCTCACTGAACCAATATGAGACTTCCACTTCTTTAGAGATATTATCTCAAATACTTTGACTGCAGCAGGAAATAATATGCTAACGCCGGCGTCGGCCGCCACAGATGTACTACCGGACTAGTGGCGGCCGAGAACGATGCAATAGCTTAGTGGTTGGGTCGCAGTTGGTGCATCCCAACGACCGGAGTTCGATCCCTGTCAAGGATGTGCCGACCCGCTTCTACTATATCAAAAAAGTGTTTAGTTCCTCCTAGCACTATTTCATCTGACTAGTGGGGCCCATGGACAGGATATACGATGTATGTACGTACATCTACAGGAGAGGCGGCGGCCACCAAACAGCTCAAGCATCTGGGCGTGAAACTCGAGCAACATTCCGCGCAACAGGTCAACGCTTCTTGTGGTTCCCCTTCTCGAAGCTCGCCACATAAGCGCAGATGAGGCCTGGCATCTCGATGTAGGAGACAATGAAGGCGTCAGCGCTCTGCGGTACGGCCGTCTCCTCCTTCGATTGGACAGATTCCAGTTCGATTTGCTCGATCATGTGACACCGGGTGGTGAGTCGGAGCGGCATGGGGAGAAAAGGGGGTGTCACATTGGAGTGGTAGGAGAAGGCAGGAATCTCCTGTTGTCGGGACGTGGGGATGCTGCCAGTGAGACGTGTGGTTGAGATAGGAGATGGCGCGCAGGGAGATTGGGGCAGTCTCGTGCGGTGAAGGCAGCGCTAGAGAAAAAGGTGGATGGGAGGGGGAGGTGCTCGCCGGAGGTGGGCAGACCTCGCTCCCTAACGCCGCCCCTCGCTTGCTCGGTCCACAAAAGGATTTGTTGTGGATACCTAGCTGGTTTTGTTTTCGATCGGTGTCGTTTTACCGGTCCATCTGCGCCTATATAAGGAAATCACGTACACAATATTATTCTATACGTGATGATAGAATAGTCTAACCAAAAATATTTTCTACTCCTAGGTGTAGTTACACCCACGCCTCATATACTCCATATGAAAATATATATATGATACTTTATAAGTTGGAGTATGTTCATATACGATATCTAAGATACTTCCAATGAAGATAGGCAAAAAAAATTACAGGTTGACCCATAGTTTGCAATAAATATTCCAAATACCTCCATATTTGTACGGAAAAAGAAGTATATGAAAAATTATACATAGTACCAAAAACTAGTATGTATACTACATAATTAGTATTATATACTTCATACTACGTGTGCATACTCTTCGGGATGGTGTATGGTAGATACTATCTTGATAGTGTGAAACACACGTTGGTGTAACTACACCCGGGATGAATATATAGTATTATATATATTGTCTGCTAAAGGTTTAAAAGGTTAACTGAACACATATTTTTGTGTTTTGTATTTTAGGACAAATAAAGAAGCTTACAGTAATCTCTTCCACAACATGTATATATACATATGTATTTATCACGGACATGTCTTCCACAAAAGTCTCTAGGTTACAGTGGCGGAGCTAGAATCGCAGGAAGAGGGGTGCTAATTTATGCCACACGAAGGAGAGAGCAGACCATATAAGAATGGATTTTCATATCCAACGGAATGCTTCTTTTTTGAGAATGGTTCTCCTTTATTCATAATATGATTGGCTACAAGGTGTGCTCGGCAAACCAGCATGAAGACCAACATTCCACGATCCATACACTTGCCACGCCATCCCACAAATTGGACCATAGAGTCACATAGTAGTACAAAGTAAATTACGAAAGTACATGATAGTAGAAAATAAAATACAAACACACAACAAGGTCATTTATTCCGACAGACAGTAGGTTGTGCATGCATGCCATTGATACCGCCGGGTTCTCCGAGATGTGCCTAACAGGCCAAGAACAATGCACTCATGGAGTAACATATACCCCAATGGCGTCCAACATGTCGCCAGAGCGTCCAAAGAACCCAATAATCCTACCTCCATCACGCACCGGGATGTGGAAAGGAGTCCCGTTAGGTGTGCCATATATCTTGTTATCTTTCTCCTTGAAGGTGGTAATTTGAAGTGACGTAATGACACAATCATTGTCATAAGCTGTACCAAACGTCCCTGAGATCGCTGTCACATAGTCCGTAGGATCGAGAGTAATCTGCATCAATGTAATTAGAGGAACATATGAGTCTAAGTACGCATAGGTAGAGAGAAGGAAAAGAAAGAAATCCCACAAACACACGTACCGTGCTCTTTGTGTTGAGAGGGCGGCCCCAGGGCCCCTCGGAGTACTCGATGTAATCAGTGCCTATGTAAGTGAAGGAAATCGCGTCGATGGTACCTCCGCTATGGATGGTCACACTGTTTAGCCGGCCAGGCGTTACTTGCACATTCCTCTCGCCGCCACCAGGTCCACCCCATTCCCCAATCATGACGGGCTTGCTCTGAATTAATTAACACAAGCATAACATGCATGAACTTAATTACTCGCTGAATGTAACAAATAAAGAATTACTACATGCATGAGAAGATCGAACAAGTACCATGTTGGCTCCGGCTCTTTCTAACTCCAACAAAAAGCTATAGGTGTGGAAGAAGGATGATGTTAGAAAGCAGCTCGATGGCTTCTTTAAGCAATGGAGAACTCGCATATATAGCCCCTCCAGGCCGTGACACACATAGGAAATTGCAAGTTCTGCTAGCATGTACATGCACACATGACACACATGTGACCATAATGCGACGTGAGGAGTTGGCTTTGTACAGAGCACGTATGGACCACCAGAACGTGATACACTAGTAGTAAGACCACGATGATTTGCTTACCAGCCCATCAAGTAGTTTGCACATATGAAGGCATGTTACTGGTGTCTTTCTATTTTCCTCTTAGCTTGACTCAATCTCCATACTTAATGAACCAAAATTTATAGACGCACTCTTGCTACCTTCTGCAGATGCACCTTTTCAGTTAGCGTCACATGATTGTTCTAAATTCCATATTAATCTATTTATTTATAACTCGGAGAGTATTAACATGTACCCCTCTGGTTCAGTGTAACAAACACGTACGTAGTTTAAAAAACATTAAACAGTAAACATTAACTATTCTAAGTCACATGGAATTTATTTATCTCTCTAACTTTTGGGTGTGTCGGTGATTTGTGAGCAGGTGACACGTGCTTCTGGCTCCGCACGACGGGGGCCGCTTCAGCATCCCATGCCTACGATGTCTGTACTGGGACGCGGCTTGCATGCGCCCTCGTGTGCTACCATCTGTGCGCCCTTTGCGTTCCTTTAACATCGAACGGCTTTGGCAGTTTTTCTTTCCTGTGCCGTTTTTTAGTGAAAAAAAGCTAGTAATCCCGTATTTGCTTCTCCCTTCCTTAATATTGTGGCATATGACATACTCCCTTCTGTCTTCTTCACGTTCCCGCAGTCGACCTCATCGGGAGCCAGATATTTTTCCGCGCGCACCACCCCCTTCTTCTCCCCATGCCGGCCTAGTATCTCCCTCCTATGTGGTCTTCTCACACCTCACGCCAAATCCTCACGTCGCCGCTGCGGCCGGATGTCTCCGGCGATGATATCTCGATCATGGACACTTACTTGGTTCTTCAACGGGAACAAACACGGGCACCTGATCACAATCACCGGTGTCAATGAGAATAGTCAGTAATTGTGTCTAGTCGTCCAGAATGATGAGGACGAGGATCCATCTGATTGTATCAGGACGGTGGTTTCCGGCTTTCCACGGTGGAACAGAAGTACATGCTACTGCTCTAGAACGCAGTTCCTCGTGATCCGGTGGGCATCATGGAGGAGGAGCTCATGAAGACGTACGCCGACATGCCAGGGACTTGGCCTCGTGCACTTACAGGTCACACGTATACCGCTTCGACGAGAGCCTAGGGGAAACCTGTATCGCAAAGTGTCCACATCATGGTGGTGGCATATAAACAAGGTGCTCTTCGTCCCTGGATTTGTATATGTTCTGATGTCTCCAACTGGCCGGCGACTAGAACTGCCATCATCCCGCCATCTCGCGTATTATGCATTGGGAGGCGAGAGCGGCAATACGAGAATTAGCGCAGCGGTATGAGGAGGAAACAGGGCAGCGGCGGGCTATTGCCGGCGCTCCCTTCGAGGTCGAGTGTGTGAAGGAGAACGAGAGGACCAGATGCGAGTGTTACGGGACAGAAGAAAATATGCGGTTATTTGTTTTGGGGCATAAAAGGGCACTCGGGGAAGGAAGCAAATGGAGGTCGTTCGATATTGAGGGCTCACGGATGGTAGCACAATGAGGGCGCAGGCAAGCCGCGTCCGTCTGTACTGACGCTGCATGGTGACCGGGCGCTGACGTGTCGCACGTGCCAGCCCCCCGACCTCTACAACCATTGATAGGAGTTTTTGGATTGTGAGCAAAATGGAGCGGACCATGGAGAAACACATGGAGCGGACCACATGGAGCGGACACGTTAATCTGAGAGAGAAATTGTGATCTCTCCTCGCCTGGATGCACCCGAGAAACACATGGAGCGGACCAGTAAATACGCTGTGATGTGAGCAAAATGATATGCGAGGACCACCAGACCATGATACACGGCATTTTTGGATTGTTGCCTTTAAAAAGACTAGTTTGGCGTTTGTGATGTGAAATAATGCCTGCTTTCAATATCTCATCTTTAAGCATGTTCCTGGCAGCTCTTCTTTTTCCTCTTAACTTGAGTCGATCTCTAGGCAAAACGAACCAAAAGATGTACATAGACCTTCTCAGTTAGCTTGGTTGCTCTAAATCCTATATTAATTTGTTTATTATAACTTACAGGGTATTATATAATAGAATTATAAAGGTATTTTTCATGACATTAGGTTAATCCATATCATTCGCATTATTTAGATTATGAGATATATAATTGATGGCTATGATTAACCAAAGACCTTAAGGTATTATTTTGGCGTGTAACAACTATAGATCACGTTTGACATGTACAAACCTGGGTCCACCAAATTTCAAGTTCTCAAGTTTTTTTTTGAACGGGTTCAAGTTCTCAAGTAATGAGCCACCCAAAAAAAGAAACGAGACGCGTGTCTCATTGACTGCTTCAAAAGCAAAAGAATTTATGTGTGACACGTGCCTGGCCATCAGTACCCATGTCCACCGAGTCCAGGTATATTCAAGTAATGAGAAGTCCATCTAAAATAGCATAGATTCGAGCTCGTCTATTACATATTGATTAGATGTATATGTATATATGGCACAATTCTGTTGACGTGCATATTAATTTCATGACATGAAAATATAAAATGTTTGGCACTCGGTATGAATAACTAAGTCCTTGCAAATTAGAGAACAAATATAAAATCAAAATATACATTTCATTTAGGTTAAGCATACAATATTTATTAGATGTAAATATTGGACGATTCTTTTGACGTGCATAGTAATTTTTTGACATCAAAATATTGAATGTTTGGCACTCAGTATGATTAACCAAGTCCTTACAAATGGTATCATGACATAGAAGAAGAGGCTATATAGGAGAGAGGGAATAACCTTCGAGAGGATCAACCACACCTATTTGCTAGCCATTCCTAATCTCGAGGACGAGATTCATCTTAAGGAGGTTAGGCTTGTAACATCCCAATTATTCATCCTAGTTATATTCATTGCATACATCATCTATGGCATCATGAAAAAAATCGAACTCAAATAATGAGCAAAACCCTATTTTCTCTGTGCTAATTTATTCCTATAAGGGGGTGTCACATTGGAGTGGTAGGAGAAGGCGGGCATCTCCTGTTGTCGGGATGTGGGTATGCTGCCGGTGAGACGCGTGGTTGAGATAGGAGGCGGTGCGCAGGGAGATTGGGGCAGTCTCGTGCGGTGAAGGCTGCGCTAGAGAAGAAGGTGGATGGGAGGAGGGGGTGCTAGCCGGAGGTGGGCGGACCTCGCTCCCTCACGCCGCCCCTCGGTTCCTGGGTCCACAAAAGGATTTGTTTTGGATACCTAGCTGGTTTTGTTTTTGGTCGGTGTCTCACGTACATACTATTATTCTATACGTGATGATAGAATAGTCTAAAGAAATTTTTTTCTACTCCTAGGTGTAGTTACACCCACGCCTCATATACTCCATATGAAAAATATATATACATGTTGGAGTATGTTCATATACGATATCTAATATACTTCTAATGAAGATACGCAAAAAAAAAATTATAGGTTGACCCATAGTTTGCACTAAATATTCAAAATACCTTCATATTTGTACTTAAAATTAAGTATATGAAAACATTATACATAGTACCAAACACTAGTATGTATACTACATAATCAGTATTATATACTTCATACTACGTGTGCATACTCTTCGAGATGGTGTATGGTAGGTACTGTCTAGATAGTGTGCAACACACGTGGGTGTAACTAGGCCGGGATGAATATATAGTATTATATATATTGGCTCCCAAAGGTTTAAAATGTTAACTGCACACATATTTTTGTGTTTTGTATTTTAGGAAAAATAAAGAAGCTTACAGTAATCTCTTCCGCAACATGTATATATACCAATGTAATTATCACGGACATGTCTTACACAAAATTCTCTTGGTTACAGTGGCGGAGGTAGAAGCGCAGGAAGAGGGGTGCTAATTTATGCCACATGAAGGAGAGAGCAGACCATATAAGAATGGATTTTCATATCCAACGGAATGCTTCTTTTTTGAGAATGGTTCTCCTTTATTCATAATATGATTGGCTACAAGGTGTGCTCGGCAAACCAGCATGAAGACCTCTACAACCATTGATAGAACTTACAAGTTACACACGTTAATCCGAGAGAGAAATTGTGATCTCTCCTAGCCTGGGTGCACCCGAGAAACACATGGAGAGGTCCAGTAAATACGCTATGATGTGACCAAAATGATATGCGAGGACCACCAGACCATGATACATGGCATTTTTGGATTGTTGCCTTTCAAAAATAATAGTTTGGCGTTTGTGATGTGAAATAATGCCTGCTTTCGATATCTCATCTTTAAGCATGTTCCTGGCAGCTCTTCTTTTTCCTCTTAACTAGTCGATCTCTAGGCAAAACGAACCAAAAGATGTACACAGACCTTCTCAGTTAGCTGGTTGCTCTAAATCCTATATTGATTTGTTTATTATAACCTACAGGGTATCTATTATATAATACAATTATAAAGGTATTTTTCATGACATTAGGTTAATCCATATCATTCGCATTATTTAGATTATTAGATATATAATTGATGGCTATGATTAACCAAAGACCTTAAGGTATTATTTTGGCGTGTAACAAGTATAGAACACGTTTGACATGTACAAACCTGGGTCCACCAAATTTCTGAGTTCTCAAGTTTTTTTTGGAATGGGTTCACACTAATATAAAATGGGCCTTTGGTTCGGGCCACTAGTCCCGGCCGTGGCTGGGGCCGGGACTAATGGTCCGAACCAGACGGCCCGAGAAGGCCGAGGCACTTTGTCCCGGTCCGTAAGGAACCATTAGTCCCGGTTTAAGATACAAACCGGGACAAATGGGTCTGGGCCGGCGCGCGTGCTCCTGGCAGAACCTTTAGTCCCGGTTTGTATCTCAAACCGGGACTAATGGCTTGGCCCTATATATATGCACCCAGCCCTCCACTCTCTCCTGTTTTTTTCCTATGTGAGAGGTGGGTATAACTTTGTGCTAACTTTTTTTCTTCATATGCACTAGAGGTGTTCGGTGAAATGCCTGTTAGAGCGATGCCACTTGAGTTCACACAAGACAAAATATGATATAAGGTGCCAGAGCGACACTTAAGGTTTCTCCTCTTTGTTTTGAAGTGTTCTAAAAGGTTAGCAACTATTTTCTCGTTTTGACTGCGGGGTACTAATTTAAGCATTGTGATTGCGTTTGATATATATGCATGGTTGTATGATGCAGATGAGCCACCCATGGATGTACGGTGACCGACGCTCTGACGCTTACAGAGAAGGCGTGCGTTCTTTTCGCCTTGTGGCCGAGGGGAACAAGCGGCGGGATGGTTTTATGTGTTGTCCATGTGTTGAATGTCGGAATGAGCAGGCGCACACTTCCTCAAGAGTCAATCAGAGCCACCTGCTTCGGTCCGGTTTCATGTCCGGCTATAATGTTTGGACCAAGCACGGAGAAAGAGGGGTTATGATGGAAGACGACGATGAAGAAGAGAACGATGTGGACAACTACCGATCTATGTTTCCTAAATACGATGATAGCGCAGTTGAAGATAATGAAGAAGAAGGGGGTGAAGAACGGGAACCAGATGAGCCCGTTGATGATTTTGGTCGGGTCATTAGTGATGCAAGGCGAGACTGCGACACAAAAAATGAGAGGTTGCAGTTCGAGTAGATGTTACAGGACCACAACACATTGTTGTATCCAACTTGTGAAGATGGCCAGAAGAAGCTGGGTAGCACACTGGAATTGTTGAAGTGGAAGGCAGAGACCGGTATGACTGACTCGGGATTTGAAAAGTTGCTGGTAATAATGAAGAAGCTGCTTCTAAGAAATAACCAATTGCCCTCCAGTACGTATGAAGCAAAGAAACTTGTCTGCCCTCTAGGATTAGACGTGCAGAAGATACATGCATGCCCTAATGACTACATCCTCTACCCGGTGAGAAGTACGAGAATATGGATAAATGCCCGGTATGGACTGCATTGCGGTATAAGATCAGAAAAGATGACCCTGGTGATGTTGAGGGCGAGCAACCCAAGAAGAGGGTTCCTGCCAAGGTGATGTGGTATGGTCCTATAATACCACGGTTGAAACGTTGTTCAGAAATAAAGAGCATGCCAAGTTGTTGCGAGGCACATGGAAGACCGTAAGAAAGACAGGATGTTAATGCACCCTGCTGATGGTCGGCAGTGGAGAAAAATTAAGAGAGACTTTCCGGACTTTGCTGGTGACGTAAGAAACTTATGGTTTGGTCTAAGTACCGATGGCATGAATCCTTTTGGGGAGCAGAACTGTAGTCACATCACCTGGCCCGTGACTCTATGTATCTACAACCTTCTTCCTTGGTTGTGCATGAAGCGGAAGTTCATTATGATGCCAGTGCTCATCCAAGGCCCGAAGCAACCCAGCAACGACATTGGTGTGTACCTAAGGCAATTAGTTGATGAACTTCTACAGTTGTGGGCCAAACCAGGTGTACGTGTGTGGGATGAGCACAAACCCAGGAATTTGACCTACAAGTGTTGCTGTTCGTAACCATCAATGATTGGCCTGCTCTTAGTAACATTTCAGGACAAACGAACAAAGGATATAATGCATGCACGCACTGTTTAGATGAGACTAAAAGTATATGTCTGGATAAATGTAGAAAGAATGTGTACCCGCACAATCGTCGTTTTCTTCCGCCCAGTCATCCCTTAAAGAATAAAGGCAAGCATTTCAATGGCAAGGCAGAAACCCGGACGAAGCCTGTCCCCCGTAGTGGTGCTGATGTATTTGGTATGGTCAAGGATTTGGATGTAATCTTTGGAAAGGGTCCTAGAGGACAACCTATTCCGAAAGACCCCATTACCGGACACGCACCCATGTGGAAGAAGAAATCTATATTTTGGGAGCTACCCTATTGGAAAGTGCATGAGGTCCGCTCTGCAATCGATGTGATGCACCTGACGAAGAATCTTTGCGTGAATATTCTAGGCTTCCTGGGCTTGTATGGGAAGTCAAAAGATACCCCGGCAGCACGGGAGGACCAGCAACATCATAAAGGACGAGACGACAAGCATCCAGGGAAGTTTCAAGGGCTTGCCAGCTACGCTCTTACCAAAGAAGAGAAGGAAATCTTTTTTGAAGTCCTTTTTAGTATCAAGGTCCCGTCTAGCTTCTCGTCGAATATAAAGGGAATAGTAAATATGAAAGAGAAAAAATTTCAAAACCTAAAGTCTCATGACTGCCATGTGCTTATGACGCAATTGCTTCCGATTGCATTGAGGGGAATTCTACCAGAAAATGTTTGACTAGCCATTGTGAAGGTATGTGCATTCCTCAATGCAATTTCTCAGTAGGTAATCGATCGAGAAAGTTTATCAGGGTTACAGATTGATGTGGTCCAATGTCTGGTCAGCTTCGAGTTATTGTTCCTGCCATCCTTCTTCAATATTATGACGCACCTCCTAGTTCACCTAGTCGAAGAGATTAGAATTCTCAGTCCTCTGTCTCTACACAATATGTTCCCCTTCGAGAGGTTCATGGGAGTCTTAAAGAAATATGTTCATAACTTTGCTAGGCCAGAAGGAAGCATCTCCAAGGGCTATGGAACAGAGGAGGTCATTGAGTTTTGTGTTGACTTTCTTCCAGACCTTAAGCCGATTGGTGTTCCTAAATCTCGGTATGAGGGGAGGATGACTGGAAAAGGCATACTAGGAAGGAAATCAATAGTATGTAGGGACGGGCATTCTTTCACTCAAGCACACTACACAGTTCTACACAACTCCACTGTGGTGGCTCCGTATATCGAGAAACACAAGAATATTCTATGCTCCGAAAACCCGGGGAAGCATGAAACCTTGATTAAAGGGGAACACGAGAAGAATTTTGGCAATTGGTTGTAGACACATCTCATGAATAACACCACTATTGGAGATGAGTTGTACTCGTTGGCCAGGTTACCATCTTCGACTATATGTACTTTCCAAGGGTACGAGATAAATGGGAATACATTTTACACGATCGCCCAAGATAAAAAGAGCACCAACCAAAACAGTGGTGTCCGCTTTGATGCAACAGATGACAATGGGCAGATTGACACATATTATGGGTACATAGAGGAGATATGGGAACTTGACTATGGACCTACTTTTAAGGTCCCTTTGTTTCGGTGCAAATGGGTCAAGCTGACACGAGGCGGGGTACATGTAGACGAAAAGTACAGCATGACAACAGTGGATCTCAATAATCTTGCGTACATGGATGAACCATTCGTCCTAGCCAACAATGTGGCTCAGATTTTCTATGTGAAGGACATGTCTACCAAACCGAGAAAAAGGAAAGATAAGCAAAAGAGTACAGAATACGATGAGCCAAAGCGCCACATAGTTCTTTCAGGGAAAAGAAACATCGTGTGAGTGGATAACAAGACAGACATGTCAGAAGATTACAATAAGTTTCATGAAATTCCGCCCTTCAAAGTGAAAACTGACCCAAGCATCCTGTTAAATGATGAAGATTCTCCATGGCTACGGTGCAAAAGAAAACCACAACACTAGATGTTGGTGATGTGTAATAATGTACTTTTATTTGAGACATAAATCTATGTAATGTATTAAAACTTTTATTTGAGACATAAATCTATGTAGTGTATTAAACCTTTTATTTGAGACATAAAGGTCCCCTTTCATGTAATACATCTTGCTCAATCAAACTAGACGTTGACGACCGGGTTCTGAGCCGCGGTAGGTGATCACACAAAGAGAAGGAACCATCACAAGAGAAGGAACCCACAAACACTAAGGATACATAGCACAACTGAAAATTAAGATACATAGCACAACTGAGTAGTGGTTCGTGATGGCCATCCGGCGCTTCACACCTAGAGGGACAAGAGGGACCGGCACGCCTCCGGTGCTCAGCATCCAGCGGGTGGGGACGCGGTAGCCTGGTGGGTAGGGGTAGTTTGAGGCGCAAAGCGCCTTCGCCTCCCGGGTGGTTAGAGATACGATGGAAGCCATGGGAAGAGAATGATGAGTCTAGATGTGATATGTAAATGGAGACCAAGCGTACATATATATACTGAAAAAATGGCGGGAAGATAGAGGTGGGAACCGGTGGAAAGCGCGGGAACGCAGTGGCGCGGGAAACTTTCATCCCGGGTGGGGGCTCAAACCGGGACAAAAGATGGGGGGCCTTATCTGGGGGAGGCTTATCTGGGAGGGCCTTATCTAGGGGGTGGCTAACCTTTAGTACCAGCTGGTGGGTGCAACCGGGACTAAAGGTGGTTTTTGTGTCATCTAACAAAACTGTCGGTGGGATAAGGACGCGTGGGTAACCTTTAGTACCGGGTGGGGGCTCAAACCGGGACTATAGCTGTCGGTAGGATAAGGACACGTGGGTGGACGCACTGCTCGATGAGATAAAGCATGTAGCACACGACGCCCTGTCGGAGGAAGAAGACAAAGTAGAAGCGGTGCCGTGCCTATAAAAGGAGCATCGATACGCCATGGCAAGCAACTCAACAAGCCAACATGGATGGAGAGTTTCATCCCCATGGATGGAGGAAAGGGTTGGGAAATCTCCCGTGGCAGAACTTCTCGAAGATGCCCTTGGTGCACACACACTATGGCATCTTCGGAAGTTTCGCCTTAGAAAATATTTTCCTGCTAGCCCGTGAAAGACTCCATCTCCGCCTCCCTGGGTTAGAGGTATGGTGGAAGCCATGGGATAGAGTGGAGAGAGGCGGCAGATATGTGTCTAAACCCTAAACCCTAAACCCTAAGTCAGAGGAGGGAACCCTAAACCCTAAGTCAGAGGAGGAAAGCCTAAACCCTAAGCCCTAAACCAAAAACCGTAAACCAAAAACCGTAAACCAAAAACCCTAAACCCTAAACCAAAAACCCTAAACCCTGAACCAAAAACCCTAAACCCTAAACCCTAAACCAAAAACCCTAAACCCTAAAGGGGCTACGATCCGGAAGAGAATGGGCGGGAAGAAAACAGGCGGGAAAAAATAAGGCGGGGTAGACGATCCGGGGCCCCTGGTCTAGGGTTTTGCCGGAGGAAGACCACCAGAGCATCGGAATCACATGAAAATGGCAAAATGGTTAATACTTTGACTAGTTAGAATAATTATTTTATAAAACAAAAAATTGATTTGAATCACTTATTCAAAAATATGCAAAATATAATAGTTAATGCATTTTTAAATTGAAAATGGCAAAATGGTTATTAGTTTCACTAGTTAGAATAATTATTTTATAAAACAGAAAATATATTTGGATTACTTATTCAAATTCAAGAACTTTTCATTTTGAAAATTTTCTCAAATTCATAAGTATGCAAAAACTGTAAAATTCAAATGTTTAAAAAATATGCTAATTGAATTTTTTTTAAACAGGCGCGCCCCTGGGGTGAAAATTTTGAAAAAGGGACCTTTAATCCCAGTGCGTGCTACACACCGGGACTAAAGGTGTGGCGTTGGCGCGCGCCTATTGTGCTGGGCCGAAAACCCTTTAGTCCTGGTGGGTGGCACGCACCGGGACTAAAGGGGGGGACCTTTAGTCCCGACTCGGGACTAAAGGTCCCCCACTATACATTTGGCGCGCCCCTTCTTCTCCCCACGCAGAGCACCCCCCCACGTGCGAGGACGACCTGACGCCGGCAGGCTGCCCGATTCTCCGGCCGCCACCACCCCAACCGCCGCCACCACCGCCCCCAACCGCCACCACCACTCCAGCCGCCGCGCGCGCCCCCGCCAGAGGTACCCCGCGCCCCCTCCCCTTCGCTCCCCTGTCCGGCTACGCGACGGCGCGACGGCGCTGGCACTGTAGGCGAGCAGGTCGGGCCGCCCCCTCCCCTTCGCTCGCCCCGCGCGCGTTGGCCGGCTGGCGCCTGGCTTGCTGGCGGCTGGCTGGCTTGCGGCTGGTTGGCTGGCGGCTTTTTTTATAGAATTGTAATATTATTACTAGTGTAATATAGGAATTATTACTAGTGTAATATAGGAATTAGTAGTAGTGTATATTAGGAATTATTAGTAGTGTAATATAGGAATTATTATTAGTAGTGTATATTAGGAATTATTAGTAGTGTAATATAGGAATTATTATTAGTAGTGTATATTATGAATTATTAGTAGTGTAATATAGGAATTATTATTAGTAGTGTATATTAGTAATAGTATATATTAGTAGTGTAGTATTAGTAGTGTATACAGGAATTATTATTAGTAGTGTATATTATAGAATTGTAATATTATTAGTAGTGTATATTAGTAGTGTAGTATTAGTAGTGTATATAGGAATTATTGTTAGTAGTGTAGCCAGACTTAGGGTTAGGGTGGTAGTGCTCGCGGGCCACCGGACTTAGGGATAGGGTGGTAGTGCTCGTGGGCAGCCGGACTTAGGGTTAGGGTGGTGGTGCTCGCGGGCCCCGGACTTAGGGTTAGGGTGGTAGTGCTCGCGGGCCCCCGGACTTAGGGTTAATGTGGTAGTGCTCGCGAGCCCTCAGACTTAGGGTTAAGGTGGTGGTGCTCGCGGGCAGCCGGACTTAGGGTTAGGGTGGTGGTGCTCGCGGGCCACCGGACTTAGGGTTAGGGTGGTAGTGCTCGCGGGCCCCCGGACTTAGTATTATTGTAGCAAATTGCGTGTTCATATTATTGTTTAGTATTATTTTATGAAGCAATATTGAATGAAAAATGTTATTGTGTGCATTTTGTAGAAAACTATGGATCCAATCCGGAGAGACCTAGCATAGGAAGAAATTCTCGAGGATATGATCAACGACACCCCCCATGTTGATCCACCCGAATCTCCGTCGATTTATCTGAACCCCTCTGGTGAGGGAGAGGAGGTCGACCGAAATGATCAAGGAGAAGTCGACGGCTCCGGTGGTGGAGAAGCCGACGGCGAGGTATATATATGAAGTCTGGTGATTAGTAGATGCATTAACTGAGTTGTATATATATATATATAAATTGACGAATGTTTCTTCTCTTAGGCCTCCACATCGAGCAAAAAATATTCCAAACGAAGCCCGGCCAAAAAGTTGGACGCATCTACGCGTTATACAATTACGCGGGTATCACCAAGAGGTGAACCGGTGGAACCCGAAAAGGCTAAAACTATATTTAAACAACAATGTGGAGTTATTGTTAGGGATCGCATCCCGATCACCGTTCAAGAGTGGAATAAGACCAAAGGGGCGAAAGAGGGTGACTATGTCGCTGACAGGTGCAAAGAGGGTCTTTGGAAAGACCTCATGGCATATTTCACCCTGCCAGAATGTGAGGATGATGCCGACACAGCTGCATTGAGGAAGAAAGTCAAGCAGTGGACTCTTACGAAGATGGCCGAACTATTCAAGAACTGGAAGAAAGCATTATGGCAAAAGTATTAGAAGACGAAGAAGACTCCTATATTTGAATGCTATCTAGCGAAGCAGCAGGCTAACTGGGATGCATTTGTGAAGTACAAGGAGTCACAACGTGCTATGGAAATGTCGGAAAAACAAGAAAAATGCCGCGATAAAGAAATATCACCATCACCTGGGGCCAGGGGGCTACGTGGCTGCCATGCCAAAGTGGGATGCTAAAGAGAATGAGCTGCTTGCTAAAGGGATCACTCCAGAACCAATACGCGAAGAATGGGATTTGAGGGCAAGGAATTGGTTCCTTGGGCATGGGAGTGAGTATGACGAAAGTATAGGGGATCTTATTTGAAGTGACGGGATTAGGATACCCTAGTATACATGGAAGAAAGTGGTGAAGGAGATTAAAGCGGGGACAACAAAGTTCCGTCCCGATAGAGAGAAAGACTTGCTGACAAAGGTCCTCGGGAATGACGAACGCGGAGGACGTGTACGAGGCCTTGGCCCTAGTTATACGTGGGAGATGGGGTTTCCCAAAGACAGAGATACTTATAGGAGCCGAGAAAGAGCAAAGAGGCGACGACAGGAGGAGGAGGGAGACAGGTTCACCGAGTTGCTAGGAACACTTTGAATGCATCAGCAACAGATTGACGAACTTCGAGGAGCAGCGCGCCTGCAAGATCCTGTACTCGATATTACCACCGTCCCATCTCAGCGGAAAAGCAGCGTGGCTGAATCGGAGGTCCCTTCTGACGATGCACGTATGGTAGATGGCGGTCCCGGCTACCCCGTGGGTGGAATCAAGGAGCAGGCATCTTGTGAGCTCCATCAGAAGGTCAAGAACCTATCCATCAAGGTGGTAGTCGGATGTGCTTTACCTTGTCCACCTGGCGCACACTGGCCTGGCCGTGAGATTCCAGCTGGCTATGCTAAAGTTGGTGTGGATGAAATCGCAATGGGGTGGGACTCAATGGAGCTTGACATCCCTGGACCTGAAGGTGAGAGGACACTCGGAGAAGTACTGGGTTGTATCATTCTATGGGACAAGAACAACATCAAGCTTCCAGGCTGGACGCCAAAGCCAACACCGCCTCCGAGTGGTCGCATGTCACCTTCTCCTCCATCACCTCCAAGAAGCCCACCCTATGACTACGACCACCACAGCCCGAGTCCATCTCGATCTCCGCTGCAGCCTCTGATTAGTACTAAACGACACAGGAGCCCAAAACGACAAATGTCGCCCCTCCCAAGAGTACCTCATAAGAATCTTCCTATCAGACCTTACGATCGTACTGACGAGGAAACCGACATGATCGTAAAGGCCGAATGTGTTGCATAGCTTCAAGAGAAGAAACCCGAGCCCGCCCCGGTATATACCGCGAAGCAAAAAGCGTATGCACTTTCTTTTCTGAACACAAAATCGCAATATGACTTGCACCATAAGCCAGATGACTATCGACGCACACTTCAGAAGGAAGTGAAGAAGAGCAAATCAAGTAGAAGTGCAAGCGGGAGCAAATCATTAAGTCAATGTGCAACCGGGAAAAGAAAGGACGTCCCACAGCTCGGGGAACAGGCCAAAAAATCGATCCCACCCCTCAAGGTGGTATCCCATGACATTGCCCAGCAGAATATGGAAGAAGCTGCGAAGCTTGCGGCCTCTATGAATGTGACTGTTGAGGAATTGCTAGGTTCCCAGGACTCAGGTAGTCCCTACATATGTCCCTGAGAAGCCACTGGTCAGCTTTGAGCAGTTCCAACAACTGCCAACACAAATGCGGAGTTTACATAAATGGTACTTGAAAGCCGTAAAGGAGGAGAGAATAATGATCGTGGCGAAAGTCCCACATGACTACTACTTCCGAGAAGAAGAGGTCCATGTTAAGTTTCCAGAACTCTTCCAGTTATACATTTTCGATGCCCTCGACAAAAGTCTCATGAGTTGCTATTGTCTGTAAGTTGTTGAATTCATTGTCTATATATAAGCTGTTCATTTTTTTCAGTTGTTCAGTTCATTGCATGTAATTATCCTAATTATATCCTTTTGTACTCTATTATTATGCAGAATGAAGATCATGGAATGTAAAAGAAGGTCAATCTTCAGTGTTGGGTTCATTAACCCAGATAAAATACATTGTCAGACGCTAAAGGATAAACTCGAGGACACATAGGAAAACCTTCTAAGGTTTCTAACGGAGCAAAGTTTCTGTCACCACATACTGTTTCCTTACAATTTCGTGTGAGTGTCTTACTCTATTGTACACATTCTCTTTTGCTTACTCGATGTTAAGTGTAATTGATGAGTTACTGATGTATATATAAACGTGTACAGTTTCCACTGGATTCTCATGGACATTCAACTTGATAAGGGAAGAGTTGAAGTCATGGACCCATTAAAGAGACCCCTGGAACAGTTTAGTGACATGCAGGACATGCTCCAGAGGTAATTTTCGCGCTACAACGGTCACTTTCGTTCATTTCCTGAGATATCACGTAATAAATAACTCATTCATTTTCTTTACCGGGTAGGGTTTGGAACCAGTTCAAGAGTGCGGTTACGGGTGACTTTAGTGAGAAGCTGACGTTTAAGCCGGTCTCGGTAAGTAGTACGCGCATCTCTTTACTTCTAGTTTCAATACAATTATGATGCTGGATTATTATTTTGATTGAATTCTATTCTCGTAAAGTGCGCGAGGCAGCCACCGAAGACGAATCTATGTGGATTCTACGTTTGCGAGTTCATTCACACGTTTACCAGTGAGCTGAATGATTATAGAGTTGACGTAAGCAATACATTCATAACATTATTTTTATTACCGTCACTTTTTGTTATCATGATTGATATTCATATTGATCTCCTTTTCTTATATAGTTCGAGAAAATGCGGGACCAGCTCCTACCACAGCAACGCGTAGTAGCAATTGCTGAAGGACTGGCAGGATTCTTGATGAACGAGATGATAGATGACGCCGGAGAATTTATTGTGAATAGGCGCCGATGATCCCCGACCGTGTAATTGAATAGACGGGCTCTAGTCCCGATATGTGATCTCCATGTGTAACTATCATGTATATATATTTGTATGCTCGATCTTAAGTATCTTATGTATGCACGAACATGTACGGTATGTGGTAGCGTAGAAAACTATTTTAAAATGAAAAAAAGATACAAATTCAATTCTCTGCCGCGTGCCTAAAATTCTGCTGCGGCAGAGAACCATTTGTCCCGGTTCGTAATACGAACCGGGACTAATGGGGGGGGCACCCAGCGCACGCAGAGACAACCACGTGGATGCCCATTGGTCCCGGCTGGTAAGAGGGCCGGGACTAATGGGTGGGCCTTTAGTCCCGCCCCTCCAGTCCAGGTTACCAGGATCGGGACTAAAGCTCCTTACGGGCCGGGACTGGTGGCCCGTTTTCCACTTGTGTAAGTTCTCAGGTAACGAGCCACCCAAAAAAAGAAACGAGACGCGTGTCTCATTGACTGCTTCAAAAGCAAAAGAATTTATGTGTGACACGTGCCTGGCCATCGGTACCCATGTCCACCGAGTCCAGGTATATTCAAGTAATGAGAAGTCCATCTAAAATAGCATAGATTCGAGCTCGTATATTACAGTATTGATTAGATGTATATGTATATATGGCACAATTCTGTTGACGTGCATATTAATTTCATGACATGAAAATATAAAATGTTTGGCACTCGGTATGAATAACTAAGTCCTTGCAAATTAGAGAACAAATAAAAAATCAAAATATATATTTCATTTAGGTTAAGCATACAATATTAATTAGATGTAAATATTGGACGATTCTTTTGACGTGCATAGTAATTTTTTGACATCAAAATATTGAATGTTTGGCACTCAGTATGATTAACCAAGTCCTTACAAATGGTATCATGACACGGAAGAAGAGGCTATATAGGAGAGAGGGAATGACCTTCCAGAGGATCACCCACACCTATTTGCTAGCCATTCCTAATCTCGAGGACGAGATTCATCTTAAGGAGGTTAGGCTTGTAACATCCCAATTATTCATCCTAGTTATATGCATTGCATACATCATCTATGGCATCATGCAAAAAAAATCGAACTCAAAAAATGAGCAAAATCCTATTTTCTCTGTGCTAATTTATTCCTATAAGGAATTAAATTGGATATCAAAAATCCAATATTTTATTAAGAATTTTTTTGCCAAACTATCACCTTATGTTGATCTCCACATTATTAGGAGAAATTTGAAACAAATTTGAGCTCTTTTGGAGCTCATATGAAAAAGATATTAGTAGAAAAATAAAATAGAAAAACAAAATAACAAAATAACAAAAAAAAGAGAACTTCCCTAAACGGGCTAGCCGAGCTGCCCCGCAAGCTATCGACCGTGCGCTTCACCGCCCCATGCAGCAGCCAGCGCAAGCCGCTACCTAGGCCGGTCCAACGCAAGCACGCAGCAGCCCGCGCACTCCCTATCCCTGAGACATTGACAGGTGGGCGCTACACCCTGTCTGCCTCTTCATCGTGGCCAAACCGGACTCCTTGCGCTGCCATCGCAGATCGTAACTGCCTCGGCCTCTATCCGTAGTTCCCCCTCCTCCAAGCTACCCCCCTTTATATACCAAGGCCCGCGGCCACTTTTCCACCTCGCAAACCGCTCAAAATCCTAGCCGGGCTCAAAACCGAGATCGCCGCCACCATCGTCATTGTCTCCGCAACAGACGTTGGAGGTTCTAACTGTTCTACAGCTTGTCTCACCTTTTTTCCTTCACCAATATACTCCCATTCGTGAATTGTGTCGCCCTAACCTTTACCCCTCTCGACTACGCAGCACATCGCCGGGAATAGCTCCCGACGTCTCGTTGGAATTTTTGAATGTCAAGCGTGTCCCGCCATCGATCCAAGAAGTAAGGCGATCAACTAGGGCCACGAGGAGAACCGCATGGAGGAGGAGATCCCCTTCATCTGCTTCGCCGTCGTTGCCGACCACCGGAGACTCGTGGTCAACAACCAACTGCAAGCACCGCAGCTCGTCGCCGCCCCCAGCCTCAGGTCACTACCGTCCCTCCCCCGGTCGTCTGTTCTGAACGGATCGTTTCATATTAGCTTCTGCTGAAGCGGTATCCACCAAAAGCGTAGCACCACGTCAGCATCTGAGTCATCCATCACGTCATCCCCCAGGTAGCACACCTTGCCCAGTCCGCTACACAGTCATCGCTTAGTCAGCACCGACGCAATAAAAAGAATTAGATTCAAATTTTAACTTTCAGAATATAGATCTAACTTCAATAATTCGTAGGAAATTCATACTAGATCAAAAAAATTGGTATATATAAAACTAAAACTAATTTTACTAGATAAATAATTAAAAATTATATCTAACTTTCGTTGTATAGTTATCTGATTAATTAATTTAATGGCCTATTCGAGTAAATAATTCAAAGTAAATAAATTATACATCTAAAAAATACTAATAATATGTCGTTGGATTCCTTATTTCATATAGAATATTAATCTAGGCTTAGATCTAAATTTTGGCAAAAAATTAATGATTAAAACTCTTTTAGTTGGTAATTAAATCATAGAAAAAGATTTATAACCCTTTTTTGGCTGAGTCCAATTGCTACAGATTTAATTAATCTTATCTATCCAGTAGACTTCAGGTACAATTTTAGTTAGATAACTAAAACAGAAGTTGCAGCAGATCTTTTAAAACCATGATAATTGTAATTTAGAATTAATAATAAATACTTTATGCATCTAAATCTTTTCAACATGCATCAGGTGATCTTATACTGTCTAGAAGGCTTGAAGGGAATATGCCCAAGAGGCAATAATAAAATGGTTATTATCTTATTCCCTTCATAAGCTGATTTTGTACCTTGCATTTGTCTATATATGTTGTACTTACCCTTACTTATCTTGATTTATCAAGTATATTTGTGTATGTTAGTTTGCACACCATCTATTTATGTTCGTGGGTTTGAGCCTTTATGGAATCGAATTGGTATCCTATTTGGCTCTTGTGAGAGATTACTAGACTATCCCATTTTGGGGCAGTGTCATGCTTGGGTAATCTGAAGGAGATATGCCCTAGAGGTAAATAATAAATGGTTTATTATCATATCTCAAAACTAGTTCATAACAGTTTCATACTGTGTTATAACTATATCAAGAGGAAACATTAATATAGGTGTGGTATGCAAACGAGCCAGGTTCCTAGTAGCGTTTATTTAATTAGTTCATTGGGCACCCGATGATCAAGGTTTCCTGATCATAGAGCATTTATGCCAGTGGACAACGGAGTCATGTCATTAGGGAATGATATGATGGACATTACCCACATAAGTATTAGAACAAGATCTAGTCATATGGTTCATCGTTATTATAGTTAGAAACGAAGTGATCTTCTCTGTAGACCGTGAGATCGTATTAATCGCTGTCTCTGGAGGATGCTTTGATCACACCAACCATCATGTCCGTAACATGTGACTATAAAAGAGTGTATTATGTATTTCAAAGGAACCGTTGAGGCCTATGTGTCAAGATCGGGTTTTGTCCACCTACGTGATAGGGTGATATGCTGGGCCCACTCGGTGAGAACGTATCGAATAAGCTGTAGTGTATGACTAGGTCATGGGGATACAATATCACGGTAACAAGTTGAGAAGACTTGTCGGTAACGAGATTAGTATGGTGGTACTAAAGATCAAATCTCGGATAGGTGATGTATCGAAGAGACAAAGGGATAGGATACAGGGATGACACTGGGAGGTTCTACCTTCCAGGACGCGTAGCTTGATGAGGAATATGGGTCCCGTTGTTGACCCAGAGCTTCTTTCGTGGCGGTTGAGTGCTCCACTATCGGTGCAGAGGGAGCCGGCCCCCGAGGAGGTGGTACAAAATAGTGTCAGGGAGGAGGACGAGAAAGTCCGTCGCTATATGGTTGCGTTGAACGTCAGGTTCTCCAATACATGTTAGTTTCTTCAGGGATCTCACCCGAGCTATGCTCCTGTGATGGTTCATTCTCTTTGGGTGTTCACCACCCGTGGCTCAGGACTCGAGAGTCGACGTCCACTTTGATTGAGAGAGACGTATTAGTGATATTATCTGGTTGCTAGTAGAACTATGCAGAGAACTTGAACAAGATAACTAATATCTTGGATGCTGAATATTTTTCTAATATATCTTATTGTGCTACTGGTATTAATAGTTTTATTATCTAACTATTACTGTTTATCTTTTATTTGTTAGCTAACATGTCAGGTGAGCTTTGTCGGTATCGTGGTATTTTCCTGAAAAAGGGAACCAAGGTGCCAAAGTGGGCGGCCGCGATCACCGTCGATGGTGTTAAGACACACCTTGGCGTGTGGAGGGACCAAGAGACATCGGCCTAGTATACATCCCCTAAATAATAGTAGTAGTTCTCTATGGCCTAGACTAGGCCTTTTAGTTTTCTAGTCTAGAGAAAAAATGCGTACCAGGAGGCCACGAGTCTGGTAGAGCGATTGGATCAGATCGGTCACTGGCTCATTGTTGATTGCATCGACCACGCGACTACGCGAGTCCAGTTCGGTCGTTCGCCTCGCCTGTTTCTGAACTCTTCGCCTAATCATCTTTCATATCAGCTCTCCATACACACGTCGTCGGCCCGTGTCACATCGCCTCTCCCTGCCTCTCGTATAGATCACAAGGATAGGCCGTTCAGGCGCTGCAAGTCTGATTTCACCATACACACGTGAGACACATGGAGTGGACCACGCATGTGAGGACCACCTGACCATATGATACACGAGATTTTTAGAATGTTGCATTTCAGCATCTTCCGGCTCACACAAGGAGAAACTGAATTTGATTGCTACATATGTCATTTTCCTGACATCTCTTATTTTTGCTCTTAGCATGACTCTATCTCCATGCAGAATGAACAAAACGATCTAGATGCGAGCTTCTGCAACTGACGAACGACACCTGCTTGCTCCGAATTCAACATTAATTTATTTATTATATACATGTACGATCTGGCTCAAGAGGTCCCACTGGTGGAAAAATGGCCTCTAGTCCCGGTTCTTAAGGGCCATTGGTCCCGGTTCCAGAACCGAGACCAATCACTCGGGACTAATGCTAGTCCTGGTTCGCGCACGAACCGGGACCAATGGGTCTCCACGTGGGCGGGCGAGCTACGAGGGGGGGTGGATCATTGGTCCCGGTTCGTGGGAAAAACCTGGACCAATGGGTCCCCACGTGGCAGCGCCAGAGACGGGCGGGGGTGGATCAGTGGTCCCGGTTCTTGGCACGAACCGGGATCGTTGGTCTCTGTGCCTCGGCAGGGTTTTGTGCCGCGGCAGGATTTTCGGGCTATTTTTCTGCCGCGGCAGGATTTCGGGCTATTTTTCTGCCACGACAGGATTTTTTTTATAAATTTAGTGGTTCTACATATATACATCAATAATGAAATCACGATATATATATTAAACATCATGCATGATCACAAATATATACACCGTCTCATCCATCTTCTTGGTCGAAACATATTATAATTACAAACGATACTCTCACACGAGTTTGATCTAATTTACACTTCATCGTTCCAAATGAAGTGGGTAATAATATTCTCCTTTCGGATCTATGACTTGTTCTAACAAGAATCTGGCAATTTCCTCTTGAATTGCTTGCACGCGTTCTTGTGATAGAAGACCATCCCGCATCCGTTCGGTCTAATATAAAGAAGGGGATCAATATATATGAATGAAACTAAACACAATTGGTGGTAATAAAATAAAGTTGTGATTATTGTTTATCGTACTTCAATTTTTTTGATGTTCCAGTCTGCCCCTTCTCTTTGGTCGTCTGGCGAATGAACTCGCAGACATAGTATCCACATAAGTTATTCCCGGCTTCCTGCCTCAAGCACTTTACGAGAACGGAGTTCAATCAAAATAATAATCAAGCATGATAATGGTGGTATTGAAACTAGAATCAAAGAGATGCGTGGATCTAGCAAGTAGTACTTACAGTCAATGGTTCAAATATAAGCTCTGTCTTCCAAACACCCCTAGTTTTTGCGGTGAACCGTTTCCAAGCCCTCTGGAGGCATTCTTGCATGTCCGCCCACTTTTCTAATGGTGTGCGTTTCGAGTCCAGGACTTTTACTACTCCAGTGTGAACATAGATGATTAAGAGAATATAGTGGAAGCTTGACACACTAACAAAATATAACACGAGTCAATTGTACGCTTAACATCGAGTAATCGAAAATAGAATGTGTACAAGACAGTAACACTCACGCAGCGTTGTAAGGAAATAGTATTTCCCTTCTGTTGCTGAAATACTTCAACGCTTGGAACAAGTTATCCTCTGTCTCTTTGGGATTTGTTTTTAGAGTAACTTCATGAATGAAATTACAGTCAACAAACCCAAGGTCATAGATTTGTCCTTTGTTGCATTCTTGAATCTTCATTCTGCATATATAATTAGTATAGTGATTAGTAAGATTATACAAGCAACGAATGAGATGAGCTAGAAAGACTTAATTACAGAAATTAATAATATTTACAAACAATAGGCACTGATGATAGCTTTGTCGAGGGCGTCTTGTTGGTAAAACTGAAATAATTCTGGAAATTCAATCAGTATGAAGCCATCTCCATGACCATAATGGTGGTGTTTATATGCAGCATAGATCCAGTTTTTGGAATCAGCACAGGCTTGGATGTACCATTTATGCAATCTTCGCATTTTTGTTGGTAGATCTTTGACTAACTCGGGTTTGACGAGAGGAGCCCCGTACTGGTACACGTATGCTGTTTCTTGGTACCCCTCGAACTCATGCATACGGCTCATGTACTCAGTAATAGACAGTCCATATAATTGGGCTTTTTCTCCGTAGAGTCGAACAAACTCCGGATCAATGTTCGGATCATGCTGCTCCTGGATCATCCACTCATTGGTGTCGTACACTTTGAGCGGTTCGATCGATTGATTTTTCTGTTGTCCGAGCTGGGCAACTTCTTTCCCGACTCTCCGCTCTTTTGCCTCAGCCGACTTGGTAATAGAGCGATTATAGTCTGATGTGAGCGCTATGGGTTGGTGAAGCTGAATCTTAAGCGCGGCTGCTTTGGCTTTATCTTCTGCGGTGACCGGGAAAAATGCCTCTATCGGCCTTTTCTTGTTAGCCATGTCAATCTTCCACTTTTCATAATGGGCAGCTGCGGCCGCATCAGTTTCCTCATCTGTCTTCTCGCAAGGTAGCTTCTTCATATTCTGATGAGGTACTCTTGGGAGGGGCGATTGCTTATGTTTCAGTGATTGGAACGTGCTCTTGCTGCTGCTGGTGGTGCTGCCCCGCTTAGTATACTTCCGCTTTTGTCTCTGAGGCTTAGGGGACGGAGACGGCTGACGCGGCGGTGGAGACGGCTGAGGCGGCGATGGAGACGGTTGCGCTGAGCGGTGAGGCGATGAAGGCGACGGTTGCGCTGGAGAATGGTGAGGTGGCGGCGAAGGTGGATTGGTGCTCTTAGGAGTGGGTGGCCTTGACGGCACATAATTTGGAAGCATGATGCGGTCCTTTAGCCATAGAATAGTCCCCCCTTTGGCTTCTCCTAGTTGAGTCAGCTCCATATCTTCCCCTGCAGGGTGGTCTAGCTTCAGCTCCTCAAAATCTTCCTTCACCTCATCCACCGTGACGACAGCGTACCCTTTTGGAACCGGTCTGCAATGCGAAGTTGGGTTAGGCCCAATTGGTACCGCCATGCCGACCGTCGCCGTCACCCTTAAGTTCATAACTTGCACCTTTAGCTCACAAGCTGTTGTCTCCGTGATATCATCCACTGGGTAACGTTTAGGAGGAGATGTCGTCGGTGCATCATCATCAACATCATGGAGCTGCGTGGAAGCGACGCTGCTTTTCTTATTCGATGGGGCGCCGGTACCCTCGAATGCAGCTTCTACCACGTGCCGCTGAGATTGGCCGCTAGTACCTTGCTAGCTAAGTATGTCGAGTTGATCCTGGTGCCGCTTTAATGCTTCTTCTACATTACGCAGCCGGTCTGCAGCGGCCGCTTTCTCAGCTGCCTCCATTTCCTTTCTCCTCTGATGGCTTTTATCAGGATATCTCTTCATTTCCGGGGGGAAGGCAACCTTCCACGGCTTGGAGCCTGGTTTGCCTCGTGCTCGTTCGTCGTGCTCGTCCGTCGTGCTCCTCTGAGCTCGTCGTTCTCTCTATCGAGAATGAACCGTCCCGCTGCAACATCATCTACTGCATTTCTAATATCGTTGATGGGCAGTAGGGGATCATCTTTGTGTTTCTGATTATATATTTCCCTCCCTTCTTTGTCCAACGTGCCCCCATGGCCGAGTTTCTGGCCCGTGGTGTCCATGTTGCGGGCTCTGGTCTGATCCCGGCAGCTATGTAATTGACCTCAAGTGCATCCCACTTAGGCATGCAACCGGCGTAGCCAGCAGGCCCCATGTTATGATGGTACAGTTTCTTAGCAGCGTTCTCCGTATTTATCCTAGACCTTTCCTTAGCTTTCTCCGATGTCTTGTACTTCACAAAATCCTCCCACTGGTGTCTTAACTTAGCATAGCCGGCTTCATCGAAATTCGGAGTCTTCTCTACCTTGAGAAAGTTATGGTATAGTTTCTGCTTCCAGTTCTTGAATGCATCGGCCATCTTGCTGAGAGCAAACTTCTTAACTCTTTGCACAAGCTCCCTTCTCGCTCTCTCCTCCTCATCTGGAGTCACATATGGTTCCGGCAGGAGGAAATTAGTCATGAGCTTGTCAAAAAGCTTATCTTTGGCGTTGTCGCCGACATACGGGACTCCACCGCCGATTGGCCGATTCCATTCTTGAACGGTGATCGGGATGTAGTCCCTCAGAAGAACTTCGCATTGCTTGACAAATTTTCTTGCGACATCGACGGGAGCTTGCGGTTCACCATCTACACCGACCACGTCGATCCTATACCTCACAGTGTCATCCAACTTTTTTGTTGGGCCTCGTTTCGTTCTTACGGAAGAAGTTCTCGATCCGGAGGGCTAAAAGAAGAAAGAGTGTTAATATATGCATGTATATATAGACAACAGCATTTTAATCACAAAAATACATATATACACCTCGCCGGTGTTTGCGAGATTTAAGGTTCCGCCAGAGCCGTCGCCTTCTTCCTTATCGGCTTCTCCCCTGTCCCAGGCTTCGGCTTCTACCTCACCGGAGCCGTCTCCTCGGCTGAGAGACTCATCTCCCTGACCGGAATCGTTCAGAAACTCACTCGTGACATCGATATCGATATCTTCATTTTCGCAGATCATCCCTTGGAGGATGTTTTCCTAATGTGTTGGATCCATAGTATCTGCAAGTGAAACAATCAACACATGGCATCGATAATGATATGAGAATTTAAACATAGTTGAAATTTAACCCTAAGGCATGCTTGGCAATTTAAGTGAGATCCGAAGGGTCCAAACCCTACTACAGGAGAGACCCCGAAATCACCTACGAGGGGTTGATTTCATTCTATTATTAAACTTGTAATTAAAGTTGTTGAACAATGCATGATTATGAGTCTATTGTGTAGATCTCATTTTTCTGAACATGTTGATATATTATACATATTTTTCTGACTTAGAAATAATTAGTTATTGAATTTATAAGATTAAACTCTTTACTGAAATTATTTAAACATTTATTAAACTTTTATTGCGTCAGCATAGGTAAAGGCTGACGTCACCTAAGGACGGGAACCTTTTCTCACAGATGCATTGCCTACCAACAGTGACTGACTAGTGGGGCCAGGGCCACGTCGGGCTGCCACAATGGCAGAGCTTACTCGACGCCCACGTCAGGGCGCCACATGAGCGCCACCTTGGCACCACATGGGCTCGCCGGAGGGCACGTCAGCCGGCGGTGGTTAGCGGCACTAGAGTGCTTGCTGGAACGCGCAGAAGGTAGGGTTCGAACGAGCGTGTCGCGAGGAAGCTAACGGTGGTCGCCCGCCCTTATTGGTCATCGGGGCGTCGTCTGCGACGGCGGCCGACGGCGGCGGACAGTGGCGCTCGGTGACAGAAGGAAACGGAGCGAGAGAGAGAGAGAGAGAAAGGAGAGGTCCTGGAGGACCAGCGGCTCACCACGAAGACGATGGACGGGTCGACGAGGCCGGAGGAGCTCGGAAGCAGCGGCAACCGCGACGGACGGAGTCGGAGCAGACGGTGACCGTGGCGTCGATTTCTAGCGTGCGCGGTCGATTCCTCAGACGGTGGTGGCGCGGCGGCGGTGGGCGTCAACGGCGTGAAGCGGCCGCTCTGGATTTGGGCAGCCTGCCGGCGTGATTTTGCTCCACCGCAAATTTTTCCTAGCCGCACGTCGATGTGCTTTGTGAATTGGGGGAGTTGGGAAGGAGGAAGGCCGGGGTGTTAACTGTACAGACCATTGGTCCCGGGTCATCCCAATAACCGGGACCAAAGGACCAACGGTCCCAGTTCGTGCCACCAACCGGGACCAAAGGTCTGGGGCACGAGCGTTGCTGTGCTGCCACGTGCACGGCCGCTGGTCCCGGTTAGTCCTACCACCCGGGACCAAAGGATCAACGGTCCCGGTTCGTGCCAACAACCGGGACCAAAGGCGTGTTAATGTCAGCGCGCGCATCCAGGATCATCGGTCTCGGTTCGTGGGACGAACCGGGATCGTTGACCCGTTTTTTCATATTTTGGCAAACCTTTTGGTCTTCCCGCCATTTTCAAATTTGTTTCTTCTTTAATTAATAAGATGTTTCAATTTAAGATGATTATTTATTTGGAATTTTGAAAAAACTTTTAACAAGAAAAGTGCTTCAATTTAAATAACTAATCAAAAACCATTTTCTGTTTTCAAATATTTTTATTTGAACTATACAATTGTACTATTTACAATTAAAATTGCATTAACAAAATATTTATTGCATAATTTGGAATTTTAAAAAACTTTTAACAGGAAAAGTGCTTCAATTTAAATAACTAATCAAAAACCATTTTCTGTTTTCAAATATTTTTATTTGAACTATACAATTGTACTATTTACAGATAAAATTGCATTAACAAAATATTTATTGCATAATTTGGAATTTTAGAAAACTTTTCAAGATTTGAACTACAAGTACATGATATAATGCTTGTGAATTTTAAAAAAAATCATTTATAGGTTCACAACATGCTATTTCATCAGTTTGTGATAATGTGCACATATTGTGCACACATGTGCATCGGGGTGTTCTGTGAAGCAACCACCAAATTAAAGTTTGGCATTGGTACCAAACCATTTTTCAAAAATACTATACCACCTTATATGGACAATTTCCCAACCGGTGTATCTGAAACCTTTCTGCCCATCCCTCATGAAAAAGACAAATTCCTGACGAATCGGTAGGAGGTTGCCAAGATTTGAACTACAAGTACATGATATAATGCTTGTGAATTTAAAAAAAAATCATTTATAGGTTCACAACATGCTATTTCATCAGAGATCCACTTCAAGTTCAGCGAGGCTTAGCCCAAGCTTCATGCCCGTCATTTTGAATATAGTTTAAAACGGGCATAAGAAATTCAAAAATGATCCAAACAATGTGAAACCTTCGCGTGGTGTCATATTATGTGTCACAGTTGCAAGGAAAAATATTGAACTTGAAAAATTGCAAACATCATAAAAAATCCTTCACAAAATGACCTATAATTTTTGAGGTTTCATGGCATTTAGGTCAAACCACCAATGTTATGGCTAGAATCAGGGCATAGTTTGTGATAATGTGCCCATATTGTGCACACATGTGCATCTTGGGTAACCTTTAGTCCCGGCTGGTGGGTGCAACTGAGACTAAAGATGCCGGTGGGATAAGGACGCGTGGGTAACCTTTAGTCCCGGCTGGTGGGTGCAACCGAGAATAAAGCTGTCGGTGCGATAAGGACGTGTGGGTAACCTTTAGTCCCGGCTGGTGGGTGCAACCGAGACTAAAGCTGTCGGTGGGATAAGGACGCGTGGGTAACCTTTAGTCCCAGCTGGTGGGTGCAACCGAGACTAAAGCTCTCGGCGGGATAAGGACGTGTGGGTGGATGCACTGCTCGATGAGATAAAGCATGTAGCGCACGACGCCCTGTCGGAGGAACAAGACAAAGTAGAAGCGGCGCCGTGCCTATAAAAGGACCATCGATACGCCATGGCAAGCAGCTCAACAAGCCAACATAGGTAGAGAGAGTTTCATCCCCATGGATAGAGGGTTGGGAAATCTCCTGCGGCAGAGCTTCTCGAAGATGTCGTTGGTGCACACGCCCTACGGCATCTTCGGAAGCTCCGCCTCGGAAAAATTTCCCTGCAAGCCCGTGAAAGACTCCATCTCCTCTAACATTGTTGGGGAAAGGGTTGAGAAATCTCTCGTGGCGGAGCTTCTCGAAGATGTCGTTGGTGCACACGCCCTACGGCATCTTCGGAAGCTCCGCCTCGGAAAAATTTCCCTGCAAGCCCGTGAAAGACTCCATCTCCTCTAACAGTGTTGGGGAAAGGGTTGAGAAATCTCCCGTGGCGGAGCTTCTCGAAGATGTCGTTGGTGCACACGCCCTACGACATCTTTGGAAGCTCCGCCTCGGAAAAATTTCCCTGCAAGCCCGTGAAAGACTTCATTACGTAAAGTTTCAATACAACACATAAAGTTTCCATACATCACATAAAGTTTCCATACATTACATAGATTTACATAGGGTTTAGGGTTTAGGATATGAATCCTTCGTTGCGTATGTCGATCCCTTGCCTATGATCGCTTCTTAGGCCGTAACCATGGAGCATCTTCTTAGCTTAACGGGATGCTTGGGTCAGTTTTCACGGTGAAGGGCGGAATTTCATCAAACTTATCATAATCTGCTGATATGTCTGCCTTGTCCTCGACTCCCGAGATGTTTCTTTTCCCTGAAAGAACTATGTGACGCCTAGGCTCATCGTCTGATGTATTCGTTTCCTTATTTTTTCTTTTTTGCGGTCCAGAGGACATGTCCTTCACATAAAAAACCCGAGCCACATCATTGGCTAGGACGAATGGTTCGTCTCTGTAACCAAGATTCTTGAGATCCACTGTTGTCATTCCGTACAGCTGGTCTACCTTTACCCCTTCTCCTTTCATGTTGACCCAACTGCACCGAAACAATGGGACCTTAAAAGTAGGTCCATAGTCAAGTTCCCATATCTCCTCTATGTAACCATAGTATGTGTCCTTTTTCCCATTCTCACATGTTGCATCAAAGCGGACACCACTGTTTTGGTTGGTGCTCTTTTTATCTTGGGCAATCGTGTAAAATGTATTCCCATTTATCTCGTACCCTTGGAAAGTCAATACAGTCGCAAATGGTGTCGCGGCCAACAAGTGGAGCTGATCTCCAATAGTGGTGTCATTCATGAGATGTAATTGCAACCAAGTGCCGAAAGTCTCCATGTGATTTTTTTTAATCCAGTAGTCATCCTTTCCCGGGAACTTGGAGCGTACAACATTCATGTGTTCCTCGATATACGGAGCCACGAAGGTAGAACTTTGGAGAACTATGTAGTGTGCTTGATTCAAAGAATGTCCATCCCTAAATATCATTGATTTCTTTCCTAGCGTGCCTTTTCCACTCAGTCTCCCCTCATACCGTGATTCAGGAACACCAATCGGCTTAAGGTCAGGAAGAAAGTCTACACAGAACCCAGTGACCTCCTCTGTTCCATAGCCCTTGGAGATGCTTCCTTCTGGCCTAGCATGGTTATGAACATATTTATTTAAGACTCCCATGAACCTCTCGAAGGGGAACATATTGTGCAGAAATACAGGACCGAGAATGTAAATCTCATCGACTAGGTGAACTAAGAGATGCGTCATAATATTGAAGAAGGACGGGGGGAACACCAACTCAAAACTGACAAGACATTGGACCACATCCTTCTATAGCCTTTCCAGACTTTCTCGATTGATTACCTTCTGAGATATTGCATTGAGGAATGCACATAGCTTCACAATGGCTAATCGAACATTCTCCGGTAGAAGCCCTCTCAGTGCAACCGGAAGCAACTGTGTCATAATCACGTGGCAATCATGAGACTTCAGGTTCTGAAATTTTTTCTCTGCCATATTTATTATTCCCTTTATATTTGACGAGAAGCCAGCCGGGACCTTGATACTGTAAAGGACTTCAAAAAATATTTCCTTCTCTGCTTTGGTAAGAGCGTAGCTACTTAAGTATTTACGTCCTTTATCAGTATGCTTGTTGTGTGGGTCTTTGATACGTTGCTGGTCCTCCCGTGCTTCTGGTGTATCTTTTGTCACGCCCAGGAAGCCTAGCAGGTTCACTCAAAGATTCTTCGTCACGTGCATCACGTCGATTGAAGAACGGACCTCTAGGTCTTTCCAATACTCAAGCTCCCAAAATATAGATTTCTTTTTCCACATGGCTGTGTGTCCGGTAATGGGGTCTTTCGGAACAGATTGACTGCCAGGACCCTTTCCAAAGATTACTTCTAGGTCCTTCACCATACCAAATACATCAACACCTTTAGGGATCTTAGGCTTCTTCCGGTAATCTGCCTCACCGTTGAAATTCTTGCCTTTCTTTCTTACTTGATGATTGGTCGGAAGAAATTTACGACACCCCAGGTACACAAACTTCTTACATTTATCCAAATATGTACCTTTAGTATTATCTAAACAGTGCGTGCATGCATTGTATCCCTTGTTTGACTGTCCTGAAATGTTACTAAGAGCAGGCCAATCATTGATGGTTATGAACAACAACGCTCGTAGGTCAAATGTCTCCTGTTTGTGCTCATCCCACACCTTTACACCTAGTTCTACCCACAACTGCAAAAGTACATCGACTAATGGCCTTAGGTACACATCAATGTCGTTGCCGGGTTGCTTCGGTCCTTGGATGAGCACTGGCATCATAATGAACTTCCGCTTCATGCACAACCAAGGAGGAAGGTTGTAGATACATAGAGTCACTGGCTAGGTGCTGTGACTACAGCTCTGCTCCCCAAAAGGATTCATGCCGTCTGTACTTAGACCAAACCATAAGTTCCTCGTGTCACCTGCAAAGTTCGAGTACTTTCTCTCGATGTTTCTCCACCGCGACCCATCGGCATGGTGTCTCAGTTTCCCGTCTTTCTTACGCTCTTGTTTGTGCCATCGCAACAACCTAGCATGCTCTTTATTTCTGAATAGACGTTTCAACCGTGGTATTATAGGAGCATACCGCATAACCTTAGCAGGAACCCTCTTCCTGGAGGGCTCTTCATCGCCCTCAACATCACCAGGGTCATCTTGACTGATCTTGTATCGACATACATTGCATACCGGGCATTTATCCATATTCTCGTACTTCTCACCGCGGTACAGGATGCAGTCATTAATGCATGCATGTATCTTCTCCACATCTAATCCTAGAGGGCAGATAGTCTTCTTTGTTTCGTACGTTGTCTCGGGCAGCTTGTTATCCTTTGGAAGCTTCGACTTCATTATTTTCAGTAACTTCTCAAAGCCCTTGTCAGATAAGCTAGTCTGTGCCTTCCATTTCAGCAGTTCAAGTGTGGTACCGAGCTTTGTGCTGCCATCTTCGCAATTTGGGTACAAAAACTTTTTGTGATCCTTTTGCATGGCCTCCAACTTAAGCTTCTCCCTTTCTGTATCACATTGTTGCTTTGCATCAGAAATGACCCGACCAAGACCATCAGCGGGCTCATCTGATGCCCGTTCTTCTTCTTCATTGTCGCCTCCCTCTTCTTCATTGTCTTCCATTGCAGTATCACCGTATTCTTCAGGTGACATAGGATAGCTGTCATCATCCTCCTCTTCTTTATTTTCTTCCAGCCTAACCCCTCTTTCTCCGTGCATGGCCCAACAATAATATCCGGGCATGAAACCTCTCCGAAGCAGATGGCTTTGAAGGATTCTCGAGGCAGAGTGCTCCGCCACGTTCCGACAGTCGACGCAGGGACAAGGCATAAAATTATCCACTTTGTTTGCCTTAGCCAAATCGATAAATTTATGGAGGCCTGCAATAAAATCGGAATGGCGTCGGTCGCCATACATCCATCGCATCCGTGCATCGATCTGCGTTATAATAATTAACCATTACAATAACATCGTGAATAGTAAAATGACCACCCTACATGGACAGATGCAATATTTTTGTATCAGTTACAGATAAAGAAGATAAGGTTGCTAACCTTAGCAGATGATACCGTGTTATGCGAACTAAAGTGTGGCTCGGACATTTCGTCGAACACCTTGTGTGCAATCAAAGAAAAAAAAAGCTAGCACCCACTCCTCACACACAATCCAGCAAAATGTGGTGGGCAAAGTGCTGGGCTTATATATAGCCAGGGGAGGGTTTTTGGTCCCGGTTATTGCCACGAACCGGGACCAAAGCCCCTCCCGCGCGACACGTGGCCGCCCAGCAGCTCGCACCCCACCCAGGTCATTGGTCCCGGTTAATGGCATGACCCGGGACCAATGACTTCGGTGGGGGGCACGCTGCTGGGCCGCCACGTGTCGCGCGGGAGGGGCTGTGGTCCCGGTTCTTGGCAATAACCGGGACCAATGCCTCTGTCGCTTCGTAGTCCCCGTGCATAAATATGAGGCCACAACGCTCGCTTTCGCCATCGCCTCTGCCTCTCTGCAGTCCCTCTCCACCCCACCACTTTGCCTCTCCACCGCGCCGTCATTTCGCCTCCCCTCCCTCTCCAATCTCCACCGCGCCGTCATGGAGGTGCCCACGCTCAACCACTACGAGGCGGCGCAGTTTGCGATCTACGGCATCCTCATGCCGCCGCGCGCGACCCTTCCCGCCGGATTTCGCATCAGCGAGGGGGGTGTGCCGGTGGCTCCACTCCTCAACCCCCGCGGATACGAGATGGAGTACGTCATCGCGGAGCGTCGCCGCCAACTGCCCGCATGCATTAGGGCGTTGCCCCGGTACGCGGCGGGCAGCGAGTATTGGCCCCGGCTGTTCAAGAAGGAGCGGAAGGCCAAGCTTGGCAACCGTTTCGTGGATGGGCGCCTGGTGCACCCGGATCGCCGCAACCAAGAAGGGCGGGAGTTGTTCTGGTCCGTCCCTGGACGGACCATCTACACCGCCATCGACGCCGCTATGTGCGCAGACGAGCTCCGTCTGCCGAACAACGCCGAAATCGTGGAGATTTCGTCCGACGACGACGAGGAAGCCGGCGGCACGGAGGACAACGGCTCGAAGGATAGCGGCAGCGGAAGTGTTGTCGACTAGAAATTTATAAAGTCACATCTTTATTTGTATGGAAAAATTTATGGTCGAATAATAAAATGTCTTAATTTAGACCTTTGTCTCGATTAATTCGTGAAAGATTTGTTCAAAAATAGTGATCAATTTAATTTCTAACTCGAATTAATTTCTGCGCCGAATTAATTTACATTAATTCCTGGACTGCTGACCGTCGCGGGGTTTTTGGCCCCGGTTGTTGGCATGAACCGGGATCAATGCCTCGCAGAGAGCCACGTGTGCATTGCGGGGTCATTGGTCCCGGTTCGTGCCATAAACCGGGACCAATGCTTACAGATGAACCGGGACCAATGTCCTGGCGGCATGAACCGGGACCGATGCCTGGCATTGGTCCCGATTACGGAAACGAATCGGGACCAATAGAATTTGGGCGCTGGACCAAAGGCTCTCTTTCTACTAGTGTCCGTCTAACTACTGGTTGAAATAGGACAAGCTGCCACTTGCTGGACTGGACCAGGAGAAACAAATGGGAAGAGGTGAGCGAGCGTGATACACGCCCATGAACTGTAGATGGAAACAATGTCGACATAAAGACCTTCATGGGCAACACCAATCCATATAAGATAAAAGAGGTTTAGACTTCTGATACCATGTCAAATTGACGAAGAGGTTAAGTAGCAGCATGACCGGCCTACATGCGGTGACCACCAGACAATATCGCCATTTTTTACATCTAGTTTAGCTTTACATTGAGACCTTTATATAATTAAAGTAGGCGTTAATAAACCTGAGTAACTAGTTTTGCGGATTTATTAAAGTACTTTATCCCCTTTTAGTAAAATGATTATTAGAAAATAATTTTTTGGTCGAAAGCTAGTTTATTAAGACCTGCATAGTTATTTTCATTTCATAAAATTTTATAGAATTTTTAGAAAATAGTTTCGACTTGAGGCTTTAGTAATTATTGCCCATTTCGTTTTTAAAATACATTTTAACAAATTTGTGTCCATTATCGTCTGAGTACATTTTGCCAATTCTCCCATTCTCCTAATTTTAATGACTACATCTAGACAATTGTTTCAAAGTGGATTGGACGTGATATACAAATAATTCAGAAGTTGATTGAGTGACAATCATAGTATCTCGAACTGGGCCTTCCAAAGCGGCTAGTTTTTTTTCCTGTCTTAAGCTTTCCTGATGGTGTCGATCGAACTGTGGACGCGGCGGTGAAGTACGACGTGATCATGTAGGCAACAGAGGGATGGGTGGTCAGAGGATCGATCTGGGTTTTGCTATTTAGATGACAGAGAAGAGGTTTAGACTTCTGATACCATGCCAAATTGACAAAGAGTTTCTACTTGGTAGGAACACCATGCCGCGTGGTGTATATTTATATAGATAGTGTACTTTGTGTTAGGGCTGGAATCGTTCAAGCTCTTTAAAACAACGAGTTAGCTCGGCTCGAGTCATTAACATCACGAGCTCCGATTTGAAACACGGCTTGACTCGGTGAGCTCACGAGTAGCTCGTTTAATAGTTATAAGATACGTACATCAGCGGACATCAGAAAATCTAGTAATCCTTGTAATAGTTTATTACTAAATAAATTATAGTCATTGCACAATTTCATAGAGGCAAGATAAATGATAAATATATTATCTCTACATCATTTTCGGTGCAAAAAACATTAGCAATTTGGCACTTATATATGAGAAATTTTAAACTTTGTATTTGAACGAGTTTAACGAGACAAACGAATAACTCGTTTAGCTTGGTTGAACAAACAATCTCAAATCCAAAACTGAGCTCAGCTCGTTGGACGCCGAGTTCTAGCCGAGTCGAGCCAACTCACGAGTTACTTGTTTTCTCGTCAGTTTCCAGTTTTAATTACAGCCCTACTTAGCATAACCAAGCATACAAGAGAATCCAAGAGGAATATGTAGACTATACCGACTCATATACATATTTTGCATAGTTGTTACAGGTATCCTAAATCTACTTCTAACAATTCTCGCGTGGTGTGAGTCATGGAGTTATCGGAGTTGGAATGAGTCAGCTGATATAATGTATCTTACAGATTAGTGAAACGTGATAAGGTATGGAATGAAATTATTTTCTAGGAACATACAATGATATAACTTTTCCATGCATGATATATATATATATATATATATATATATATATATATATATATATATATATATATATATATATAGCAGCGCTATTCAGATGCCATTTTCGTACTTCTTTTTTGCAAAGGTGATACTTGTCTGTTTTACCTATATAATGATTTTCTTCTCATTTCTAAAGCACTTATTGGAATAATGTACATGATATACCATTGGAAATCTAGGGAAAATCTGCAACTTTTTTGTATTAGAACTTTTTCAGATTCCAAACCATTCCAATTTAATTTTAATAATCGTAAATTGACATAAATAAGCACAAAACGTCCTTTTAATTTATTTTTTGATCTGCTGATCAGAATGGAGCAAATGATGATGCGTTTGAAATATAATGCAATTGCACATCTTTTTCATGTTGGAAGTTTTTCCCAATTCTAAATACTTTAAAATTAATTTTGAATATAGTAAGAGTTGGATTTTTCAAAAACAACGGACGGTAATTTCTCAATTTTTTTTGAACCGCTTGTCGGAATGATGTAAATGATATCTCATTGGATAGATTTGGAGTTGGCGAAACTGTTTAATTGAGATGTTTTCTCAAATTTGAAACGGTTTATGAGTAATTTCAAAAATACTTTCTGTGTTTTCATTTTCTTGATATGGACAGCAATTTGTCGATTATGTTTGAACTGCTTGTTGGAACAATGCAAATGATATCTCGTTGGATAGCTATTAAGTAGAAGCAACTTTTTTATTCAGAAAGTTTTCTCAAATTTGAAACAGTTTAAGAGTAATTGTAAAAATACTGTCCATGATTTATTTTTCTAGGTAGCGAACACTATACTTCAATTTTTAAAATTTCTATACTTCCCTTTCTTTGATTTCTATACCTATCTTTATTTAGTTTCAATACTTCACATTGCTTATTTCATTTCCTAGACAGCGAACACTATACTTCCTATTTTGCAACGTTTATACTTTCTATTTTTTAATTTTCCTACTTCCTGTTTTTAAATGTGTATATTTTGTTTGCTGGTTTCATTTTGTAGGGAGTGAACACTAAACTTCCCATTTTTCAATTTCTATACTTTCTATTTTTCAACTTTGATACTTGCCGTTTTTAAATTTCTATACTTCCCGTTGCTAATTTCATTTCCTAGGCAGCAAACACTATACTTTTTATTTTGCAACTTATGTACTTCCCTTTGTGCAATTTCTATACTTTCCTTTTTCCAATTTATATACTTTCATTTTGCTGGTTTCATTTCCTACGCGGCGAACACTGTACTTCCCATTTTTTAACATATAACTTCCATTTTTAAATTTCTGTACTTTCCTTTGATAGTTTCATTTTGTAGGCACAGAACTCTATGCTTCCTATTTTTCAATTTAATTATATTCTTCCTCTTTTCAAATTTCTGTACTTTCTGAAATCATTGTCGGTACTTCTTAATATCGCATACTCGTACTTCTCGTGTTGGTGTGCATCTCTAGTTTGGTACGACTGTACTTCCTGCTCTTATATTTCTATACTTCATGTAGGCATTAGTGATACTCCTTAATATTGAATGCTCGTACTATTCGTCGTGGTGCGCACCTCTAGTTTGTTATGATGTACTTATTACACTCATATTTCTATACTTCCCATAGTCATTAGCGATACTTTCAATATTGAATACTCGTAATCCCCTCGTGGAGTGTCAAAAGGAATCCGTTTACTGACGTCAGTTGCAAGCTTTGCACTGCCATTACCATCTAAAATAAAAAATAATCAGCTAGCAGCGGACCACTAGGGCTACTGAATGTGCGCATCTCCACTTCCCATTTGCTTATGCCCGATGCTTCTAATCAACAATTAGAGAGTAGGTGTGCTAACTGGTGCCCCAAAAAACTATCCAGCTCAAGACAAAAAGAAGTAGAATAGCAATTCCATGCAATCTTTAGCTCTTTCTTCATCTGTTCTTACGCCTTGGCCGCTGGCACACAACCGGCCCAGGCCACTGCCTCTTGTTCTGTATCACACGCCTCTGTATTCTACCGTCAAAATCATTCTCTTGTACTGCCAACCAGTGTATATGTATTTCCCCAACACACCAAATCATGGTTCCTTGGCTGGCTTGCTGCATTTGCTCAAACAACCTCACTGAACCAATACGAGACTTCCACTTTTTCGGAGACATTATCAGTAATACTTTGACTACAGCAGGAAACAATATGCTAACGACGGCGCCGGCCGCCACAGACTCCCTTGGATCAGGGAGATTGGGGCAGTCTCGTGCGGTGAAGGCTGCGCTAGAGAAGAAGGTGGATGCGAGGGGGAGGTGCTCGCCGGAGGTGGGGTGGACCTCGCTCCCTCACGCCGCCCCTCGCTTGCTCGGTCCACAAAAGGATTTGTTGTGGATACCTAGCTGGTTTTGTTTTTGGTCAGTGTCGTTTTACCGGTCGATTTGCGCCTATATAGGGAAATCACGTACATAATATTATTCTATACGTGATGATAGAATAGTCTAACCAAAAATCTTTTTTACCCTAGGGTGCATGCCTCATATACTCCATATGAAAATATATATGATACTTTATGAGGTGGAGTATGATCATATACGATATCTAAGATACTTCCAATGAAGTTACGCAAAAAAATTACAGGTTGACCCATAGTTTGTAGTATATATTCAAAGTACCTTCATATTTGTACGTAAAAAGAAGTATATGAAATAATTATATGTGGTACCGAAAACTAGTATGTATACTACATAATTAGTATTATATACTTCATACCACGCGTGCATACTCTCCGGTATGGTGTATGGTAGATACTGTCTAGATAGTGTGAAACACACATGGGTGTAACTGCACACATATTTTTGTGTTTTGTATTTTAGGACAAATAAAGAAGCTTACAATAATCTCTTCCACAAGTTGTATATATACCAATGTAATTATCACGGACATGTCTTACACAAAAGTCTCTAGGTTACAGTGGTGGAGCTAGAAGCGCAGGAAGAGGGGTGTTAATTTACGCCACATGAAGAAGAGAGCATACCATATAAGAATGGATTTTCATCTCCAACGGAATGCTTCTTTTTTGAGAATGTTTCTCCTTTATTCATAATATGATTGGCTACAAGGTGTCCTCGGCAAACCAGCATGAAGACCAACATTCCACGATCCATACATGAAGGATTCCGTTGGACCATGGAGTCACATAGTAGTACAAAGTACATTACGAAAGTACATGATAATAGAAAATAAAATACATGGAATTTATTTATCTTTCTAACTTTTGGGTGTGTTGGTGATTTGTGAGCAGGGGGCACGTGCTTCTGGCTCCGCTCGGCGGGGGCCGCTTCAGCACCCCATGCCTGCTATTTGTGTACCGACGCTATATGGTGACCGGGCGCTAACGTGTCGCGCGTGCCAGCCCCCCGACCTCTACTACCATTGATAAGACTTACAAGTTACACACGTTAATCTGAGAGAGAAATTGTGATCTCTCCTCGCCTGGATGCACCTGAGAAACACATGGAGCGGACCATTAAATACCCTGTGATGTGACCAAAATGATATGCGAGGACCACCAGACCATGATACACGGCATTTTTGGATTGTTGCCTTTAAAAAATATAGTTTGGCGTTTCTGATGTGAAATAATGCCCGCTTTCAATATCTCTTCTTTAAGCATGTTCCTGGCAGCTCTTCTTCTTCCTCTTAACTTGAGTCGATCTCTTGGAAAAACGAACCAAAAGATGTACACAGACCTTCTCAGTTAGCTGGTTGCTCTAAATCCTATATTAATTTGTTTATTATAACTTACAGGTTATCTATTATATAATAGAATTATAATGGTATTTTTCATGACATCAGGTTAATCTATATCATTTGCATTATTTAGATTATGAGACATAATTGATGGCTATGATTAACCAAAGACCTTAACGTGTATTATTTTGGCGTGTAACAACTATAGAACACTTTTGGCACACTAGTAGAAAAGCCCCCTTTGGTCCCGGTCCATAAGGTCCATTGGTCCTGGTTTTTGAACCGGGACCAATCACTCGGGACCAATCACTCGGTTTTTGAACTGGGACCAATCACTCAGTTTTTGACACACTAGTAGAAAATTAACTCATTAATTAAGAAGCATGAATGTGTAATTAGTTGCTAATTCGTGCATGCTAACCTACAGGACATCCAGAGAGACCATGTTACACATGCGAGAAGAAGAAGAAATGTTCCTCTGATCCAGGCGCCATTGCTAACGCTCCGAGGCTTGTGAGCGAAAATAGGGTGGCGGGCGAGGGGATGAATCGAAGGCCCGGCGTAGAAGTTGATTACGAGAACTTCGGCAACACACAACGCGACACCTGCGAGCTTGCCCAAACTAGAACGGCTGCGGACAATAGTAGAAAAGCACCCCTTTGGTCCTGGTTCATAAGGGCTATTGGTCCCGATTTTTGAACCGGGACCAATCACTCGGGACCAATGATGGTCCCGGTTCTGGCACGAACCGGAACAAGTGGATCTCCACGTGGCCCGCCATCGCATGCGTTTGCAGTAGGACCTTTGGTCCCGGTTCGTGACATTAACCGGGACCGAAGGTCTTTTCTATTTTTTTTTCAAAAAACAATTTATTTTGTCAATTTTTTTTGAATCTATGAATTTTCGGACTGGTTAATCTCTTACCCGAAGCCTCTCAATCACACTTAGTGTTTGATCAAATTCCAATATTTGGTTAAACTTTCCGGTCGGTCACCCATCCTCACACATGCTTAACATCTTGGTTTCTTCCCATTCCCCTTCCTATGTACCACTTGTAACCTTATGTCTATACTATGCTATTAATAATATTAATCCATGCATCTTGTGAGTCACACATTGTTATAACTTGAGTTACAAACATGATTTTAATGTACCAAAATGACTAAGTAATTCTAATATTGAATAAATATAGAAATAAAATATGTTTTATTATTATTATTGCATTAATTCATTTAATATGGCATAATTCATATCTTTAAATCCATAAATCGAAATTCTACAAATAATATGTCCATTATTATCAGAAAAATGTGAGTAATCTAAATATGTCATTTTTTTGAATTTTTTAAAAAAAATTAGAATTCTAAATTTTGACTCTTTTGGAATTTCAAAAATCTAAAAAAATTGCAAACGGCTAAAGGCTCTTGGCATCGGTATCGTAATTTTTTCCCGATAAATTTGATATATTATACGATTTTTTCCGACATCGTATGCACAAATGGCGGTCATCTGAAGTTTTTATAATGTTTTCTTACAAAATAAAATTATTCCGGTTTATGTCCTGAACTTAGACTAAAGAGGAACCCTTTGATCCCGGTTCATGGCATGAACCGGGACCAATGCTCCGCTGACCATTGGTCCCGGGTCATGCCATGAACCGGGACCAATACCCCGAGATGAACCGGGACCGATGTCCTGGCAGCATGAACCGGGACCGATGCTTGGCATTGGTCCTGATTTGTTATTCGAACCGGGATGAATGGCTTTAGGGGCTGGACCAGAGGCCCCTTTTCTACTAGTGACATGCACAAACCGGGGTAACCAAATTTCAATTTCTCAAGTAATGAGCCGCCCAAAAATAGAAACGAGACGTGTGTCTCATTGACTGCTTAAAAAAACAAAAGAGTTTATGTGTGACACGTGCCTGGCCATCAGTACCCATGTCCATCGAGTCCAGGTATATTCAAGTAATGAGAAGTCCATGAAAATAGCATAGACGTATACAGTATTGATTAGTTGTATATATCGTAAATTATGTTGAACTGCATATTAGTTTCATGACATTAAAATATTGAATGTTTGGCACTCAGTATGAATAACTAATATTTATAAATTATAGAAATAATATAACATCCGAATATACATTTCATTTAGGTTAAGCATACAATATTTATTAGATGTAAATATTGGACGATTCTTTTGATGTCCATAGTAATTTGTTGACATGAAAATATTGAATGTTTGGTACTCAGTATTAATAACCAAGTCCTTACAAATGGTATCTTGACCCAGAAGAAGAGGCTATATGGGAGAGAGAGAATGACCTTGGAGAGGATCACCCGCACCTATTTGTTAGCCATTCCGAATCTCCAAAACAAGATTCATCTTAAGGGGGGTAGTTTTGTAACATCCAAATTCTTCAAATTGGCCATATGCATTGCATACATAATCCATGGCATTCTGCAAAAAAATCAAACTCAAATAATGAGAAAAAACCTATTTTACATGTCCTAATTTATTCTTAGAAGGAATTAAATAGGATATCATAATTCAATATTTTATTAGACTTTTTTGCCAAACTATGACCTTATGTTGATCTCCACATTGTTAGGAAAATTTCGAAAAAAATTGAGCTCTTTTGGAGCTCATATGAAAAAGATATGAGTAGAAAAATAAAATAGGAAAAAAAGAACTACCCTAAACGGGCCAGCCGAGCTGGCCCGCAAGCTATCAATCGTGCGCCTGGCCGTACCGCGCAGCAACCAGTGCTTGCCACCACCGGCATGCCCAATGCAAGCACACAACAGCATGCGGGTGCTCCCGCCGCCTGAGCCACTAATAGGTGGGCCCCGCACCCTATCTGCCTCGTCTTTGTAGCCAAGCCAAACTCCTTGCGCTGTCGCCACAGATTGTAACCGCCCTAGCCTCTATCCGCAGTGCACCTTCTCCAAGATACCCCCATTATATACCCATCCCCACCATCACTTTTTCACCTCACAAACCGCTCGAAATCCTAGCCGGGCTCGAAACCGAGATTGCCACTGCCGTTGTCATTGCCTCCGCCATAGACGTTGGAGGTTCTGTCAGTTCCTCCGCCCGATCTCCCGTATTTTCTTCACCAATATTCTCCCATTCATGAACCGTGTCGCCCTGACCTTTTCCCCTCTCGATTACACAGCACATCACCGGGAATCGCTCCCGACGTCTGATGGGTCCCAAATTGAAGCATTTTACCTTTCGTTTTTGCATAATTATATTAAGATTTTTAGTATTTTACCGCGTTTGTGCGCACATTTTATCCTAGTTTCAATACGATCTTGAATCACTAAGTCTATTATGAACATATCAATTGGAACTATCATATTATGAAGTAATATAGTTGTTTCGAGCGGGTGTAGAATTTCATTATCGTCATTTTGCTATATTATCGAATTTTGATATTCTAAAAATCGCTAAACGACCTAAGGTAGTTGCGAGCGGATGTATAATTTCGTTCTCTTTATTTTGGTATATTATAGAATTTTTTCCGACATCGTATGCAAAAGTTGTGGCCGTTTTACCGTGGCATGACCTTCTTTTGCAAAAAACTTCGAAATTCATGTTTGTTAATTTTCCTACAGAATAGACAACATTGTCTACCTACATGTCAAAGGATTTTAAAATTGAAGTATTTTTCATTTTCTTTTATTTTTTGCAAGACTGAAAAGGTGATCCGGGGGTGAGTAGAATTTTTGGATGGTGACTGACTTATCTATGGCACATGTGTCTACGGTGCGCCATAGGTAACCCAACTATTCGTGACGGACGGCCACCACATGCGCTATGGATATGTCAGTGGCCATCCATAAGTGGCAAATGTGGATGCCCAGACTTATCTGTGGCACACATTTGCTTATGCGCCGCGGGTATTTTGGTTATCTGTGGTGCATCGTTACCACGTGCGGCACTAGTCTTTTACCTATGTTGCACCACCCTTGCCATGCGCCACTAAACATCAATCCATGGATAAATAAATCTGTAGTAGTGAGGGTAGCAAAACCGCGCCGCTCTTGCTAATGGCAAGGAGGTGCAGGGCAATGGGTTCCTCACTTTCACCAAGGAGCTCCGGCGCGTGGTGTGGCCCCACAAGTTCCGCCTCGAGATGTCGTCGCGCTACGACGGGACCACTAAGCCTTAGGGACACGACGGGGACCTGGTGGACAACCTCCCCTAGGAGTCCATTGGCTCGTGGTCGGCCCTTTGTTCCCTCTTCATCGCCAACTTCAAGGGAACGTACGAACACCTGCTCGCCTATTACGATCTTCACCAGGTTCATCAATAGCCAGGCAAGACCCCCTTCAAGTTCCTGCAGCATTTAGCCAGATCCGCAACAAGATCCCTAAGATCTCGGACTCCAACGTGATCACCGCTTTCTCCGAGGGGGTCAAAGACGTCTGCATGAGGGAGAAGATTAGCATTCGTGGGGAGAACCTCATCACGGCCGCCGAGTTTTCGTCATGGCGGAAAAGTGCGCCAAAGCTGAGGCAGGGCGGATCTTTTGCCCTGCCGCGACAGAGAGCACCACCAAGCCTTCAAGAGTCGCCAAAAGCGTGAGCAAGGATCCCAAGCGGAAGCCCGCCACCGACCTGGCCACCGAACCCGAGCGGAAGAGTACTCTCGAGGGGGGCAGCGAGAGGGAGCGTGATGACCAAGCATACTATGTCTTCCATAAGAAGCATGGGCACCCCACGGATGACTGCTACGAGCTCAAGAACCTCCATGACCAGTGCAACAGCCAGCGGAAAGGAAGACGAGAATGCGAGCAGGGGAACAACCACAATGGTAGCCGAGGCAGCGGGCGCTGGGACAACAACCATGGCGGCCAAGGGGCACACCACGCAGGACACTAGGTCAACGCCACCCAACAACTCCCCTGTGCTCATGAGAAGGTCGAAGGGAGTGCCGGGGGCTACCAGGAGCCGAAGGGTGCCATAGCCTGCATCCTCAGCGCCTCCTAGGCCACAGCGTCCAACAAGCACTTCAAGCACCTCACCAGGGAGGTATCCGTCGCAAGGCAGGGGGCCTTGTCCCCGAGGCTCAAGTGGTCGCAGTGCCACATCACCTTTGACGCGAAGGTCCACCCTGCCTCCATCGGGGCGGTGGGAGCTCTGCCCATGATCTGCATGCCCACCATCAACAACATCGTGGTCGCCAAAACGCTCATCGACGGTGGGGCTGGACTGAATGTAATCTCCACCGAGACGTTCGCCAAGCTTCAAGTGCCGTACGATCGGCTGATGTCGACCATGTCCTTCTCGGGTGTCACGGATGACACTACCATACCCATCGGACATGTGCACCTCTTCGTCACGTTCGGGTCCCGCGACAACTACAGGACGGAGCACATAGACTTCGACGTGGCACACATCAGCATACCCTATAATGTAATCTTGGGATACCCTGCCCTCGCCAAGTTCCTGGCCACCACTCACCACGCATGCAACATCGTCAAGATGCCAGGGGAAAAGAAGAAGTCATCACCGTCCGTTCTGACGAAAAGGAAGCCCTGAGCTCTCTCGAGTGCACCTACAAGACCGTGGCCATAGCCTTCCCGGAGGACATGGACACCCTCGACTACGTCAGGGGCACCGCGAGGAAGAAAGAGATGGTTGCTCCAGAAAATGCGCGGGCAAGGAAGGCGGTCGCCACACTGTACCCACCTGACGAGGGTTGCACTGCGACCGCCGCCTGCAGCCGGGAGAGGTCTCCTGCACAGGCTTCTCCTACACGAGCCAGCATCGGCGGCCCTCGCGAGGACCAAGTGGGCCCCTCGATTCCTGACTTCCCGATAGACTGCACCCAATGCACGTTCAACCCCAACTCCCTTCCTGGCGGCGTCTGAAGAGTGTCGGGGGAAGACCGGCATTAGGAGAGTGAGCGGGCCCCTGTCTTCCCCTTCCCCTCTCGCGCGTGGCCGTTAGATGCCCCCTGTTTTTTGAAGGTGAGACCCTAAAATCCTAGCCTCGGCAGCCGTATTAATCGTGAGGTCCCATGAGGGTCACGATGGCGCTGTAATAATTTGGACTCGTTTAGTACTTCTCCATTTGGATCTTGCGCCTGGCGCCCTTTTTGCCATTTGTTTTTCTTCTCTCTTAAGAAAATATCTTTAAAGAGTTGCGCATAGTTGAGGCTCCTCGAAACGTGCCACATGAGTAGGAGGCTAGGTATAGTGTCCTTTGCCGGGAGGTCTCCCAATAACACAGGACCTAAAGTGTAGAGTGCTGAACTCTCGGACTAGTTCCGTCCATGAATCAACTCACCCATGGTGCCTGGTGCTTTCGACCCCCGCGAGGGGCATGAAGAGAAAGACGTGTCCGCGTATGTTTTATGATTTACGACCCCCTTCGTAATGCTTATCGCCGGGCCATCACCCAGAGCCTAAAGAGTAGAGCGCTGAACTCTTGGACTAGTGTCGGCCATGAGTCAACTCACCCATGCTACCTGGTGCACAAAGCCCTCGCGAGACGCGTGCAACGAGGTCAGCCATTTACTTTTTTCGCTGGCTCTCTCCGCGGCGTTTACCTCTGGGGCACCGCCCGTTGACCCAGGGCCTAAGGTATCGATCTTTGACTTTAGAACCTGCTCCGGCGACCAGTCACCTCACCTACGGTTCCTGGTGCTCGAAGAGGCAGCTTCGGCAACAAGTCGAGTCACCCACGGTGACTGGTGCTCTAATGGGTCATTCCTGCCAACCTAGGGCCTAAAGTGTCGAGCTCTGAACTTAACGGTCAGCCCCGACAGTGAAACACGTGTGCCTCCCGGCACACAAATCCATCGCGAGACACCTATGGGAGCCCACGACAAGCCCGCGCTTTGCCCCGATGTACCTTATACCTTACTTGAGGGACTAATGGACCGGATACTGCCGCACCGTCCTCTCATCGGGAGGCCCGCGGAGTGGTTGGAGAGGGTATCCCCATTTGGCGGTCGAAATTCATCCTTTACCAATGGTCCCCACTACAATGAGAAAGGCTAACGGCGGCGGACACATGTCCGACGAAATTGATATAAATATTCTATGGGTATTGACACACTAGTCATTCTTCTTTGCTCTCGAGTGTGCTAATTTTTGTAAGTGTAAATCTACAAGGACATAAAATATTGTTCGTGTTTTTTATATTTCTGTTACTTCAACATGGTTCACCTATGAGGTATGGGTCCTTACTGGTTATTTTAGTATTGTTACAATAGATAATGAGAAAGCCTCCAGAATCAGAATAAGGTTAATTATACCAAACCTTTATGCTCACTGAATGTCGTGAAAGCTAAACAATATGCTAGTAATGAAAATATTATAGAGGAGTCAGATGTTCGATATCTCTTTTTACCGAACTCACCCTCAATCACAGGAACACATAGACTAGAGATCCATGAACGTAGAGAACTCGAAGAATAAATTTCCATCGGCAATGGAAAGCTACATTTTGGACGATTTCCGTCCCTTATTCATAATATAATTTACAACATAGTTTCCTCGGCTAACCAGCCAGTAGGCCTATGTGCCATGATCCACACATTTTCCGCGCCATCCCACGCCTTGGACCATGGTGTCACACAATTGTACAGAGCACATTACAGAAGTACAAGATAGTAGAAAATAAAATGCAAGACACAACACGGTCATTTATTCTGAAAAGCAGCAGGTGGTGCATGCATGCCATTGATACCGCCAGGTTTGTCTAGAAGAGCGTAGCTGGCCAAGAACGCTACATTCATGGAGTAACGTATACCCCAATTGCATCCAACAAGTCGCCGGAGTCCTACCCCCATCAAGCACTGGAATGTGGAAAGGAGTCCCGGTAGGGTCGCCATATATATCGTTATCTTTCCCCTTGAAGGTGGTGATTTTAAGAGACTTGATGACACAGTCATTGTCCAAAGCTGAACCAAACGTCCCTGAGATCTCTGTCACGTAGTCTGTAGGGTCGAGTGTAATCTGCACCCACACAATAAGAGGAACGCCGCAGTCTAAGTAGCCATAGGGAGAGAGAAAAAAACAATTCCACAAACACACACACACACACACACACCGTTCTTTTCATGTTGAGAGTGCGACCCCAGGGGCCCTCGGAGTGCTCGATGTAGTCGGTGCCTATGTAGGTGAAGGAAATTGCGTCGATGGTAACTCCGCTATGGATGGTCACGCTGGTTAGTCGGCCAGGCATTGCCTGCATGTTCCTCTCATCGCCACCAGGTCCACCCCATGCCTCAATCTTGACGGGCTTGCTCTGAATCAGATAACACACGCATAACATGCATGAACTTAATTACTTGCCGAAATTATCCCAAAAAGGAAAGAATAACTACATGCAGAGAAGATCGACGGCGTACCATTTTTTGCTCCGGCTCTCTCTTACTCGAACGACAAGCTATGGGTATAGAAGAAGGATGTGATAGCAAGCAGCTCGATGGCTTCGTCGAGAAACTGAGAGACCCTATATATAGCCCCTCGCAAAGCTCATCGAGTAATACAACCAAGAAGGACCAGGAACTTTACCTCCTCACGACGGTCCAGAACCAAGGTAAAGACCCCATGTCAACCTCTCTGGCGTGTGCGTGCGCCACCGTCCTCGCCGTCGTTGAGCTGCTCGGAACGCGTGATTCAGCCCCCTCTCAAACTGAGGGCTCGTTGGACCCCTTTTCCTTTGCGGGACACATCTCCGACAAAATTGATATAAATATTCTATGGGTATTGACACACTAGTCATTCTTCTTTACTCGGGAGTGTACTGCTTTTTGTAACTGCAAATCCACAAGGACATAACATATCGTTTGTGTTTTTTATATTTTTGTTACTTCAACATGGTTCACTTATGAGCTATGGGTCGTTACTGGTTATTTTAGTACTGTTACAATAGATAATGACAAAGCCTCCAGTATCAGAATAAGTTTAATTATACCAAACCTTTGTGCTCACTGAATCTCGCGAAAGCTAAACAATATGCTAGTAATGGAAATATTCTAGACGAGGCACATGTTTGATATATCTTTTTACCAAACTCACACTCAATCACGTGAACAAATAGACTAGAGATCCATGAACACATAGAAGAATAAATTTCCATCGGCAATGGAAAGCTACATTTTAGACGATGTCTGTCCTTTATTCATAATATAATTTGCAACATAGTTTCCTCGGCTAACCAGCCAGAAGACCTACGTGCCATGATCCACACATTTTCCGCGCCATCCCACGGCTTGGACCATGTTGTCACACAATCGTACAAAGCACATTACAGAAGTACAAGGTAGTAGAAAATAAAATGCAAACACACAACAAGGTCATTTATTCTGACAAGCAGCAGGTGGTGCATGCATGCCATTGATACCGCCAGGTTTGTCTGGAAGAGCGTAGCCGGCCAAGAACGCACCATTCATGGAGTAACGTATACCCCAATTGCATCCAACAAGTCGCCGGAGCGTCCAAAGAAGCCAACAATCCTACCCCCATCACGCACCGGAATGTGGAAAGGAGTCCCGGTAGGTTCGCCATATATATCGTTATCTTTCCCCTTGAAGGTGGTGATTTTAAGAGACTTGATGACACAGTCATTGTCCAAAGCTGAACCAAACGTCCCTGAGATCTCCGTCACGTAGTCCGCAGGGTCGAGTGTAATCTGCACCCACACAATAAGAGGAACGCGGCAGTCTGAGTAGCCATGGGAGAGAGAAAAAAACAATTCCACAAACACACACACGCACCGTTCTTTGCATGTTGAGAGTGCGACCCCAGGGGCCCTCGGAGTGCTCGATGTAATCGGTGCCTATGTAGGTGAAGGAAATTGCGTCGATGGTAACTCCGCTATGGATGGTCACGCTGGTTAGTCGGCCAGGCGTTGCCTGCATGTTCCTCTCATCACCACCAGGTCCACCCCATGCTCCAATCTTGACGGGCTTGCTCTGAATCAGTTAACACACGCATAACATGCATGAACTTAATTACTTGCCGAAATTATCCCAAAAAGGAAAGAATAACTACATGCAGAGAAGATCGAAGGCGTACCATTTTTTGCTCCGGCTCTCTGTTACTCGAACGACAAGCTATGGGTATAGAAGAAGGATGTGATAGCAAGCAGCTCGATGGCTTCGTCGAGAAACTGAGAGACCCTATATATAGCCCCTTCTGCCCACCCGGCCACTTGAGAGTTTTAATTTGTACACCACTAGCTACTCTCCTTACATACATAGATAAGACTCACTAGCTATCATCCACACAAAAGTCTACAACCCGGAGAGACAAATTGTAATCTCTAATGTCCAGTATACACACGTGAGACACAGGGACTGGACCATGCATGTGAGGACCACCTGACCGTAAGATACACCAGGATTTCCCAGCTGACCGTAAGATCTCCATGCAGAATGAACAAAAAGATCTGCAGATGAGGAACGACACCTTCTTGTCACTTGCTGGATGGGACCTGGAGAAACAAATGACAGGAGATGAGCAAGAGTGATACACGCCCACGAGAAACAAATGGCAACCCGAATCCATACGAGACGTGGGGCGTCGACGCAGCAGCATGTCAAATTATTCTCTGAGAACTAACTGAATACTAAAGGGAAAAAATTCAATTTGAATTATGATATTTGCATGTCAAATTGACTGAAAAATAGATTTTCTGTATTTTCTCTTTTTACAGGACATGCAATATATGCTTTCTCTTATTTTGCAAGCTCTTCGTGTGTTGAGTTCTTGCCATAGGATCCTTGCTGATGACTCATGTATCGCATGTTTGTGGTAATTGAGAATTTATGGGCATTGGCAGTTCAAAAAAAGGAGATTTGCAGGTCGTATTTACTAGAACATTAACTTTGCCCGTGTTTTTTCTCTTTTATTTTTATATATGCAAGAATTTAATCCATGGTTACTTATGCCATGCAGAGTTCTGGGTACATTCTGAAATGTACTGTCTACTTAGAGAAGTTTATGAATGGTCTAATGAAGTCATTCATCGATGTTCTGCAATGTATGTAAAATCTAGCCTTCGGATTCACATAAACCGCACTTAATAACTCCTCTTTTTCATGCACTTTTTTCTTCGACAGTAATGTAATGAGGTGAAATTCAGGTATGGCATCAACACCTGATTGAAGTTTCTAGCTTATAAAAAGTACCTTAGGGACATCTGACATTGTGTTTTCTTTCACCATAGTATTTTCAGAATCTAGGTCTGTATGTATTCTGTATTGCATTGCCGCTTTAATAGACGGTTAAATATGGTGTTTTCCCATTTCTTAGTTATACCAGCCTACCAAGTCAGCGTCATCTACTTCACATGGACTTTTTTCCTCCTAATTTCTTCTCATTAGCCAGACCTATTTCGTTCCGACCTGCTGGCCTTTAACTCACGTGCAAAAACTCCCAATGAATAGTAAATCTCTGACTTAGTAGTAAATCTGATCTTGGTGTAAGTTTAGAATGATCTTTCCGATACCTCATCCTTAGATTGTAAAAAGATATAAGATGTCCAAAAAACTATTTTCTTAATTAACAACTAGGTAGTAGATATTGTATTGGAGTATTCTCATAATATCATGCTAGATCCTTTGTGGGTCGGTAAGTAAGTAATGTTTTTTCTTCTAATCCAACTCTAATAAATTATTAATGGCTTATATGTCCATTTAAAATAAGAAATATAGATATTCTAATCAAGAATTTGTGAAGAAGTGTATTTGGCCATATCGGTTCACTGCTAGAGGTTATAATACGCAAACATATATCTATAGATAGATAACATGCTGGATGAACAAATTACAGCCGGGCAATTGATAGATTCGAGAAAGCATACAATGCATATACTAGACATCTTGACTCCTATGAGATTTGATGGGGCATTACAACATTATACATAGACCGTAATCCAACTGCATCTATAACTAATAATCCACCTTCAGGTTATTCATCCGAACCCCTTCTAGTATTAAGTTGCAAGCAACAGATAATTGCATTAAGCAAAGTGTGTAAAGTAAACAATACGATTGTCCCATGGACAAAGGATTGTTTTTTTCTCCCTAGTAGCAACAACACATCTACAATCTTAGAGATTCCTGTCACTTTCCCAGATTACTAGAGGCATGAACCCACTATCGAGCATAAATACTCCCTATTCGAGTTGCAAGCATCTATCTGGCCAAGATGCTTACAAACAACGGAGAGCATGCAAGATCACAAATAACATAGATATGATAGAATCAATAATCAATCTGAAATAGCATCTCAATATCCATTGGGGCCCCGCAAACACAACATGTAAGATTACAAATATATGATCTTGATCATGAACATAGCTCACAAGATCTAAACATGATAGCACAAAGGAGGAGAACCAACCATCTAGCTACTACATGGACCCGTAGTCCAAGGATGAACTACTCACACATCACACCGGAGGCAGGCATGGTGATGAAGAAGGCCTCCAGGGAGATCTCTCCCCTCTGGCAGGGTGCCAGGAAGAGCTTTAGATCCCCCCGGTCTAGGGATAGAGATGACGGTGGCTACAGACTCTTTTATGGAATTTTGATCGGGTACTTAGGGTTTTTGTCCCGGGAGGCTTTTATAGGTGAAGGGGCAAGGTCGGTGGAGCACTAGGGGCCCACACCCCCTGGTGGCGCGCCCTAGGCCTGGCCGCGCCTCCACTAGGTGTGGCCGCCCTGGTGCGCCACTTCGTCTCCCCTCCGAACTCCGTGTTGCTTCGGGTAAAATATTGACTTTAGTTTTTCTCCGGTCCAATTCCGAGAATATTTTCTTACTAGCTTTTCTGAAACCAAAAATAGCAGAAAACAACCAACTGGCACTATGGCATCTTGTTAATAGGTTAGTCCTAGAAAATGTGTAGAAATACCTCAAAGTGTGAACAAAACATAAGAAAGTAGATATAAAACAAGCATGGAACAACAAAAGTTATAGATATGTTTATGACGTATCAATGGCGCCGTAATAATTTGGACCCATTTGGTACTTCCCCGTCTGGATCTTGCGCTTGGCGCCCTTTCTGCCATTTGTTTTTCTTCTCTCTCTTGAGAAAATATCTTCAAAGAGTTGCGCGCGAGTAGGGGGCTACGTAAAGTGTCCTCTGCCAGGAGGCCTACCAGCAACACAGGACCGGAAGTGTAGAGCGCTGAACTCTCGGACTAGTTTCGGCCATGAGTCAACTCACCCACGGTGCCTGGTTCTTGTGACCATCGCGAGGGGCTTGAAGAGAAAGACGCCCGCAGTATGTTTTCTGCTTTATGGCCCCCTTCGCAATGCTTTTCATCGGGCCATCACCTAGGGCCTAAAGTGTAGAGAACTGAACTCTCGGACTAGTGTCAGCCATGAGTCAACTCACCCATGATACATGGCGCACAAAGACCTCGCGTGACGCATGCAACGGGGTCGACCCTTGCCTTTTTTCGCTGGCTCTCTCCACGGCATTTACCTCTGGGGCACCACCCGTCAACCCAGGGCCTAAGGTATTAAGCTCTGACTTACAAACCTGCTTCGGAGACAAGTCACCTTACCTACAGTTCGTGGAGCTTGAAGGGGGTGGCTTCGGCAACAAGTCAACTAACCCACGATGGATGGTGCTCTAAAGGGTCATTCCCCGCCATTCCATGACCTAAAGTGTCGAGCTCTGAACTTAATGGTCGGCCCCGGCAGTGAAACACCTATGTGTCCTAGCACACAAAGCCCTCGCGAGACACCTACGGGAGTCCATGGCAAGCCCGCGCTTTGCCCCGATGTCCCTTACTCAAGGGACCAATTCGAGGTACTAATGGATCGGATACTATCGCACCGTCCTCTCCTCGGGAGGCCCTCGGAGTGGTTGGAGAGGGTATCCCCATCTTGCGGTCGAAATTAATCCTTGACCTACGGTCCCCCCTTAGGAGGCTCATGAGATGGCTCGCGAGAACATCTTCCCCGGTGGCCAGACCTAAATCACCGAACCTACTAGCAGATTTGGCGGCAGGGTTTCTGAGGTCGGTGGCATCGTGGTACCCTCTGATGCGTACCTTTGGCTCACGGCAGAGCCAACCAGACTTGGGGGCTGGCCCTACCCAACAAAACGCATCAGAAGACGCAGCCATAAGGGAACACAGTTAGAAAGGTTCACTACCTCCACACCCGGGAGGCAAAATATCATCAAAACATGACGAACACATCGGGCCACCAAGTTTCTCGCGGCATTGGCTCAGACGGTGGCTCAACCCCATTCTACCTAAGGTGGCTTAGGTAAGTGACACGACACATCAGCGGGTCATAGATGGCCACCGACAAGGCCCCGCGGTCGTAGCGGAACCAGAGCACCGAGCCCTGCTGAATGGCATGCTCTGAGAGGAAGCGGGCACAATCGTTGGTGAAGTACATCTCTCCGGGACAATGAACCTCCATGCTGACTTCCCATCTCTCGTGGCCACCAAAGCGGCGCATCAGCACCTCCGGGGCGAGCTCGTCGGCCGTGCACAGCGTGAAGGGCCATGGAAGCCACACCCGTGCAAACCAGTCGGGGTGCCCGAGGAGGAGGACAAAGTAGATGACCTGTGGGGGCTCGGGGTCGTCCTTGATCTCGATCACGACCGGCAGGGGAGGCAGGGAAGGGAGCAGTGCGGGTTCCGAGATGCCCCCGATCCCCTCGACACAGACCCTGCTCCGCACACGCTAGAGCCCGCGTGGCCGCCCCCGACCACACGGCGATGACGTCTCCCCCTCCGCTGCCGTGGAGGCCCGACCGGAAGGAGAGGCGCCGACGGTCATCAGCCGACCACCGTGCCTTCCGTTGCCGCTGCCGCAGGACCTCCCATGACCATGCTTTGCGGGCGGAGCGTCCACTTTATCCATCATCGGCGCCTTTCCATTCTCGCATGCCGAAAGTTTCAGAGGCGCCATGGGAGAGAGGGGATTTCCGACGCTCTCAAGTGAAGAGGAAAGATCACTGGGTCAGGGAGAATGGAGTCAATAAGGAGGCACTGCGCCTGGACCCTGATTTACCGGGGTGGAAAACAACATCATTGTGATAGACGCGTGGCGCGGGCCGCACACACCCGCAGTGAACCATCGCATTGTGGGAGCGGTTCCTTAGGCGTGGGAATCGTTTCTCTCCCCAACGGTCCCAAGGTCCTGACGATTCAAATGCACGACGGAGATGTGTCTCGGGCGCTGCGCAACCACCCCCAGGGTGGGGCCCTTACCCCTTCGCGCCTATGGGAGGACGCGCGCACGGCAAGCGCCCAGGGACTACTATTGGAGTCCTGGTACCCGAGGTACCCCGATCTTGCGGGCAACGGGCCCACCTAGGGGCCACCTATTTTTCTCGTGGCCACAAGACAGGTAGAAGGCCTCGCAAGGGGAGGCCAGGGCTGGCACCGAGGGAGGGTTCCTTAGTGCCCTCGACTCCGCCTCGCGAGGTCGGGCCTTCCCGGGTCTCCAAGGAGGCCTCGAGAGGGTCAAGGCTAGGGCACGCTAGCAACCCCGCCGCGGTACGGGAGAAGAAGACAAGAACCTATAGGGGAGACTGGGGCGTCTTGGTAAAGCAGGGAGGGACCATGCACCGACTAGTGCAAAGACACCAAGGATGTCAGTGGAGCCAAGACAACTGCCCCTTGCCACTTTGGTGCTAAGGGAACAAGGGCGTGTCGGGAAGCTAAGGGTAGCGTCAGGTGGACCGGCTTTATGAAGGACCCGTGAACGACCAAGGCAGGGAGGACTGAGTCCGCCAAAAGTAGCATGGTAGACTGGGTCTTCGAGGATGCCGATGTGGACACACTTCCCGCCCAGAATTTGGGGCAAAGAGGCTCGACTGCCCTATGTAAGGATACCTTCTCGTACCTTGGAAGGGGTCGAGTCCTAGAACTTGTAACCCTACACATTGGTTCTCCATTATACCCTCGCAAAGCTCATCGAGTAATACAACCAAGAAGGACCAGGAACTTTACCTCCTCACGACGGTCCAGAACCTGGGTAAAGACCCCATGTCAACCTCTCTGGCGTGTGCGTGCGCCACCGTCCTCGCCATCGTTGAGCTGCTCGGAACGCGTGATTCAGCCCCCTCTCAAACTGAGGGCTCGTTGGACCCCTTTTCCTTTGCGGGACACATCTCGACAAAATTGATATAAATATTCTATGGGTATTGACACACTAGTCATTCTTCTTTACTCGGGAGTGTACTGCTTTTTGTAACTGCAAATCCACAAGGACATAACATATCGTTTGTGTTTTTTATATTTTTGTTACTTCAACATGGTTCACTTATGAGCTATGGGTCGTTACTGGTTATTTTAGTACTGTTACAATAGATAATGACAAAGCCTCCAGTATCAGAATAAGTTTAATTATACCAAACCTTTGTGCTCACTGAATCTCGCGAAAGCTAAACAATATGCTAGTAATGGAAATATTCTAGACGAGGCACATGTTTGATATATCTTTTTACCAAACTCACACTCAATCACGTGAACAAATAGACTAGAGATCCATGAACACATAGAAGAATAAATTTCCATCGGCAATGGAAAGCTACATTTTAGACGATGTCTGTCCTTTATTCATAATATAATTTGCAACATAGTTTCCTCGGCTAACCAGCCAGAAGACCTACGTGCCATGATCCACACATTTTCCGCGCCATCCCACGGCTTGGACCATGTTGTCACACAATCGTACAAAGCACATTACAGAAGTACAAGGTAGTAGAAAATAAAATGCAAACACACAACAAGGTCATTTATTCTGACAAGCAGCAGGTGGTGCATGCATGCCATTGATACCGCCAGGTTTGTCTGGAAGAGCGTAGCCGGCCAAGAACGCACCATTCATGGAGTAACGTATACCCCAATTGCATCCAACAAGTCGCCGGAGCGTCCAAAGAAGCCAACAATCCTACCCCCATCACGCACCGGAATGTGGAAAGGAGTCCCGGTAGGTTCGCCATATATATCGTTATCTTTCCCCTTGAAGGTGGTGATTTTAAGAGACTTGATGACACAGTCATTGTCCAAAGCTGAACCAAACGTCCCTGAGATCTCCGTCACGTAGTCCGCAGGGTCGAGTGTAATCTGCACCCACACAATAAGAGGAACGCGGCAGTCTGAGTAGCCATGGGAGAGAGAAAAAAACAATTCCACAAACACACACACGCACCGTTCTTTGCATGTTGAGAGTGCGACCCCAGGGGCCCTCGGAGTGCTCGATGTAATCGGTGCCTATGTAGGTGAAGGAAATTGCGTCGATGGTAACTCCGCTATGGATGGTCACGCTGGTTAGTCGGCCAGGCGTTGCCTGCATGTTCCTCTCATCACCACCAGGTCCACCCCATGCTCCAATCTTGACGGGCTTGCTCTGAATCAGTTAGCACACGCATAACATGCATGAACTTAATTACTTGCCGAAATTATCCCAAAAAGGAAAGAATAACTACATGCAGAGAAGATCGAAGGCGTACCATTTTTTGCTCCGGCTCTCTGTTACTCGAACGACAAGCTATGGGTATAGAAGAAGGATGTGATAGCAAGCAGCTCGATGGCTTCGTCGAGAAACTGAGAGACCCTATATATAGCCCCTTCTGCCCACCCGGCCACTTGAGAGTTTTAATTTGTACACCACTAGCTACTCTCCTTACATACATAGATAAGACTCACTAGCTATCATCCACACAAAAGTCTACAACCCGGAGAGACAAATTGTAATCTCTAATGTCCAGTATACACACGTGAGACACAGGGACTGGACCATGCATGTGAGGACCACCTGACCGTAAGATACACGAGGATTTCCCAGCTGACCGTAAGATCTCCATGCAGAATGAACAAAAAGATCTGCAGATGAGGAACGACACCTTCTTGTCACTTGCTGGATGGGACCTGGAGAAACAAATGACAGGAGATGAGCAAGAGTGATACACGCCCACGAGAAACAAATGGCAACCCGAATCCATACGAGACGTGGGGCGTCGACGCAGCAGCATGTCAAATTATTCTCTGAGAACTAACTGAATACTAAAGGGAAAAAATTCAATTTGAATTATGATATTTGCATGTCAAACTGACTGAAAAATAGATTTTCTGTATTTTCTCTTTTTACAGGACATGCAATATATGCTTTCTCTTATTTTGCAAGCTCTTCGTGTGTTGAGTTCTTGCCATAGGATCCTTGCTGATGACTCATGTATCGCATGTTTGTGGTAATTGAGAATTTATGGGCATTGGCAGTTTAAGAAAAGGAGATTTGCAGGTCGTATTTACTAGAACATTAACTTTGCCCGTGCTTTTTCTCTTTTATTTTTATATATGCAAGAATTTAATCCATGGTTACTTATGCCATGCAGAGTTCTGGGTACATTCTGAAATGTACTGTCTACTGAGAGAAGTTTATGAATGGTCTAATGAAGTCATTCATCGATGTTCTGCAATGTATGTAAAATCTAGCCTTCGGATTCACATAAACCGCACTTAATAACTCCTCTTTTTCATGCACTTTTTTTGTAACATCCCAAATTTTTCATTTGAAAATCATCATTAGTGCGTTCAAATCAGCATGGCATGTACTACATTGCATTAGACTTGTCCTCCAAAAATTTGTTGAAATTTTGAGACTTTTTGGAGCACATTTGCTAATTCAAACAAAAACTAGAAAAGAAATTCGAATAGAAAAAGAAAAGGAGGGAAAGAAATTCAAACAGCAGCAGCAGCAATCTGGCCTTTGGCCCAATCTGGTCCAACAGCCCATCCGGGCCACTCCTCTCCCTTCTATGTTTTTCTGCACGCCCCAGCAACCTACCCCCTCCCGCTGACAGACCGACCCCACGCCATGTCACCCCACCACCCCGTCGTCTTTAACCCCCGGAGACCCCCCAGGCTCCCCTAATTTCGAGCTCGAACCGCCGCTCATTGACGGCATTCCGGCGACGATTCCGGTGAGCCCAGGCCGCCCGACGCCCTCCCCTCTGTCCCGTCTGGTTCACCATACCCTAGCGCACCTACTAACCGAACCACGTACTCCCTCTTGCTCCAGGTCGACGACACGGACCTAGTCCGGCGAACTCCCTCTGCTGCCACCGTCTGACAGCTTTTCCGGTAAGGGCAAGGTTCCCACCGCTCCTTTTTGGCCACAGGCTGCTTATGCTCGTCGAGGCGTATCGCACTGACCCCCTAATTCTTTTGTTTGAGCCCCAGGCCCTTGACTCCGACACTGAGCCGATACCTCCGCCGTCGACGCAACTCCGGCGAGGAATACTGAGCGAAGCAGAGCTCCCCTCTCTCCATCGCGACCACCAACCAGATCGCCGAGACCACCGCAAACCCTCGGTCAGACTGCCTTTTCCCCTACCCCTCTAGAATCGCCGGAGCATCACTCATCTGACGTGCCGCCGCCGCGCGCCGTCGCTGGCGTCGCCAGTCTCCGGCGAGATGTTTAGTAACCGTTCGATCGAATCCTAGCGGATAGGATTAGATCACTAAACGAAAGGGTACGGGCTAATCAGATCCGTCCGTAGTCACTTAAGATCTGACGACCCACAGCGATCGATCCGGCCGAACCGGTACCAGCCAATAGGATAGCGCCACGTCGCCAGACTATTTTTGTTTAATTAGAAAATAGACTGATTTAGTATTTAACTTAGAAATTCAATAACTTTTGTTCCACAAATCAGAAAAATACAAATTTGGTGTCTATGGATTCAGAAAAATGAGACCTTTATTATGGAGGCCTTGTTTCACACTTTTGCCTCTGAGAAATTGGAATTATAGGCAGAACCTTTTTAGGAGTATTTTGTTCACAAAAATTGTTCTATAATTTATTATTGAGTATTTCTTATGCATTTAGATGAGGTATTCTATCCTCAGTACTGTAGACTCTGTAAATTATAGAGTTGTGATCATATCATTGCATTTTGCATGCATTCATGTTTTTGTAATGTTTTATTGATTGAATTATTGTTGTTGTATTGATCTTGTGTAGATTGTGTGGATTGTGAAGTTTGTTGCTGTGAGGATTGTACTTATTCCCCTAGCTACCAAGGCAAGTGATATTTCATCCCATGTCCTATTATTTTCACTATTACACTAGTGATATTTTGGTAGATCTTAGCATGATAGAATTATTCATAAGTTACTATACTATGCTATGCTATCCTATAGACTATATCTTGGTAGTATCTCCTAGTTAAAAGACTTCGTATGCTAGCATTTCGATCCAGGGACTAGCACTGCAATCACAGGGATCTTACCTTATCATGGTGAGATCTTACAAATGGTATCAGAGCACTGTGTTGCCTGTAGGTTCGTGACCCTATAATGGATTAGACTAAGGAAAACCCTTAGGAAAAATAAACTCTATATTCCAACCTTACACTTTCTTTTCATCTCGTAAAACTTTTCCTAATCATCCTTCTCATCTATTTTTGTAGATGTCCACCATCAATAAATCTGTCAAGAAGGGACCACTAATAACTATGAACCTGGAGTGTGAGACAGAATTTCCCAATGTACTCAAGAACCTCATGCTTGGCTTGGGAATGAATGGTGAAGCCGTGTACAAGGGATTTCCGGTGATAGACGAAGGACAAGAGTATTGGTGGGTGCAACTCTATTTGTACAAGGACAAGGAGGACGATTCCAAGAGTACGGGATTCTGCATGTTCACCAACTCTGAAATGCACTCGTCATTCTTTGACTCTGCAAGGAATGTTGCATGGAGAGCTATTAAGGAACTTGGGGAGAGACTCAAGTATAGAATGCGCAATACCCAGGAAGATCTCAAGGAGGAGAAGCGTCTTGTCCAAGACTCAAAGGCCACTGTGAAACGCCTAAGTAAGGATATCATAGGCCTAGCTTTAGAGCTATGTGACCAAGACAAGCAGATTGCTGCCAAGGATGCTCAGATTACCGCCTTGGTTAAGGAGTGAGATACTAGTTGGATCACCACCTTTAGCATTTTATCACGTTAGTATTTTGATCATACCAACTTATGTGGTATGGCAAAAATAAGTTATGTCTGGAACCTTGAGTGCTTGAGTTGAATAATGTATTGTTACTTGGATTGTTCTGTTGATTGATCTTCTCATTTTGTGAATTGTGTTTACTTTCTCTATTGTGTGTTACTAATTTTCTCCATACTATGCAAAAGATGCCGAATTTTGTCTACAGCATGGCCGAGGATTTCAAGGGGACTCGCTTTGGGACTCGCCTATTGGAGCTAGTCCAAGTGCTCGCTCTTCCAATCCCTACCATTCAGGGACTTCCGCTGAGGAAGTTTCAGAGGAAGGACTTATGGGGATTCAGAGTGACCCAGCCAGGTCGTGAGACAGAGCCCCAAACTGGGGAGATTACCTTCAAGATACTCCATGATGACATGGAGAGGGGCCTCGACGTCGCTATGCAGGAGCTGTTGGGACGCCTATGTGGACGTCACTCTTCTGAGATCAGGGGCCACTACTTCCATTTCTTTGGGAGGTGCGACGAGGATGGAGAGCCTATTATGTTGGACGAGGCCACTAAGGATTCCATCAAGCCCGTGGGTCACTACCTCCAGGACTTAGAGAGCCTCATTAGACACCTTGATACTGATAGGACTAATGTGATGCTTAGCAACGATGAACTACAAGTCCAACTTAAGGAGAAGGACAAGACCTTCTCGGAGCAGGAAAATCGAATCAAGGAAATGGAGAAGAAGTTTGAAGACCAAGAGAAGAAATTCAAGAGCCAAGAGAAGAGAGTTCAGGAGAAGAAAAGGAAGATTAGAGACTTAGAGACTGAGTTAGAGCTTGAGGATATTGAGCTGGAAGCGGATCACGAGGTGATAGAGAGGCTGCGCACTCAGAAAAGAGAGTTACAGACAAAGATTGATGCTATGACTACAAGCTTGGAGGAATACAAGGCAGGGTTCGCAGCAGCAGGACTTGCACTAGTGGAGGAGGAAGTCGACATGGAGGAGTAGTGCTGCTATTCCATCTACCTATCGTTCTATTATTATTGAGTTGCATAGGTCATACCGACTTGTGGGTGACTATGCTAGTATGTTATTTTTGCAAACTCTGTCATTGCTGTGATGTTGAACTTGCATGTGCTTGTTTGATTGATTGTAGTTTTATTTGGGGTTATCTATCATTACTTACCCTTATTAAACCCACAGATGCCTCCCTGACGCAACAACGAGGATGACAATGGCAATGGAATGCAGCAGATGATGGCTGCGCAGACCCAGTTGATGCAAATGATGACTCAATTCATGGCAACCCAGAATCAGAACAACAACAATAATAACAATAACAACAACTAGAACAATCCACCGCCTCTGGATATGTTGACCAGATTTCTAAGACTAAGGCCTGCTAAGTTCTCGGGTACCACTGACCCCATGATGGCAAATGATTGGCTACGTTCTGTGAATAAGGACCTAGTCACGGTTGGGTGCACGGATGCAGAAAAGGTCAGATTTGCAGCACACTTGTTGGAAGGTCATGCAGCTGCTTGGTGGGATAATTTCCAAATTACCCACCCTATTGAGGAAGTGACATGGGCAATGTTTGAAGATGGGTTTCGCACCACTCACATCTCTGCTGGAATAATGGGGTTGAAGAAAAAGGAGTTTCATAACCTCAAGCAACGCCATCGTAGTATCTCTGAATACATGGAAGAGTTCAATAATTTGTCACGTTATGCACCCGACGATGTGGACATTGATGTGAAGAGAAAGGAGAAGTTCCTAGATGGGCTGAATGATGAAATTGCAATGCAACTATCTGTTGCATATGTTCCAACTTATCAATCCTTGTGTGATAAAGCTACCATCCTGGAAAACAAAATGAAACAAGTGGAGGGTAGAAAAAGGAAGCACCATTTTGATAAGTATGGATCAGGATCTCCTCACAAGCGCTCTCATGGTGAAGGAAGTGGGAGTTCAGGATTCCACAAAAATGGGAATCATAATAACCATCATAACAACAACCATAACCATGATGGAAACAATCATCATGGGCACAACAAAAGTCGATTCGGGAACAACCACAATGGTCATGGCCATGGAAACCAAAATGGGCAGAATCGTCACAATCAGCCCGCAAAGAAGGACATCAATCAGGTGGAATGCTTCAAGTGCAAGAAGACGGGGCACTATGCCAATCAATGCCCAGAGAAGAAGACTGATGGGGCTAAGCCAAAGCCTTTCCAAAAGGGTCATGTGAATCACATTAATGTGGAGGAAATCCAAGAAGGAGCTGATGCCGTGATCGGTAAGTTCAAGATTAATGCATTTCCTGCACTTATCCTTTTCGATACTGGCGCATCACATTCATTCATTGCAAGAGCATTTGTAGTGAAAAACGGACTCACCATTGAAACTATTGGATGTCCTATAAAGGTAAGTTCTCCGGGTGGAGAAATGATAGTAAATTCAGGGTGTCGACATATCATCCTAGAAATTGGAAAGCACAAGTTCCCGATTAGTTTAATAATCCTAGAGTCCCAAGGATTAGATGTTATATTAGGGATGGACTGGTTGACCCATTATGAAGGGGTGATTGATTGTGCCAAGCGGACTGTTATGCTTACCACCCCAGAAAAGAAAAGGATCAGGTTCAAGTCTAACTTTGAACCCAAGGGGAGTAAGGTTAATTCTCTTAAGGGGGTTAGCCTAGACAGTGTGCCAATAGTGAAGGAATACCCAGATGTGTTTCCCGAAGAATTACCTGGCATGCCACCAGATAGGGATATGGAGTTTCTAATAGACATACTGCCAGGAACAGGGCCTATAGCAAAGAGACCTTATAAGATGTTAGTTATGAAGAGAAACCTATTAAGATTCTGGAGACTGCAGAAAGAATTACCCGTACCAAGACCATCCGATTCTGCAAAGTGCAGTGGAACCATCACACTGAGTCAGAAGCAACATGGGAGCGAGAAGATGAACTTCGGAGAGATCACCCTCACCTATTTGCTAGCCAACCCGAATATCAAGGACGAGATTCATCTTAAGTGGGTTAGATTTGTAACATCCCAAATTTTTCATTTGAAAATCATCATTAGTGCATTCAAATCAGCATGGCATGTACTACATTGCATTAGACTTGTCCTCCAAAAATTTGGTGAAAGTTTGAGACTTTTTGGAGCACATTTGCTAATTCAAACAAAAACTAGAAAAGAAATTCGAATAGAAAAAGGAAAGGAGGGAAGGAAATTCAAACAGCAGCAGCAGCAATCTGGCCTTTGGCCCAATCTGGCCCAACAGCCCACCCGGGCCACTCCTCTCCCTTCTCTGTTTTTCTGCACGCCCCAGCAACCTACCCCCTCCCGCTGACAGACCGACCCCACCACCACGTCACCCCCACCACCCCGTCGTCTTCAACCCCCGGAGAGCCCCCAGGCTCCCCTAATTTCGAGCTCGAACCGCCGCTCACTGACGGCATTCCGACGATGATTCCGGTGAGCCCAGGCCGCCTGGCGCCCTCCCCTCTGTCCCGTCTGGTTCACCATACCCTAGCACACCTACTAACCGAACCACGTACTCCCTCTTGCTCCAGGTCGACGACACGGACCTAGTCCGGCGAACTCCCTCTGCCGCCACCGTCTGACAGCTTTTCCAGTAAGGGCAAGGTTCCCGCCGCTCCTTTTTGGCCACAGGCTGCTTGTTCTCGTCGAGGCGCATCGCACTGACCCCCTAATTCTTTTGTTTGAGCCCCAGGCCGTTGACTCCGACACTGAGCTGATACCTCCGCCGTCGACGCAACTCCGGGGAGGAATACTGAGCGAAGCAGAGCTCCCCTCTCTCCATCGCGACCACCAACCAGATCGCCGTGACCACCGCAAACCCTCGGTAAGACTAGCCTTTTCCCCTACCCCTCTAGAATCGCCGGAGCATCACTCATCTGACGTGCCGCCGCCGCGCGCCATCGCTGGCGTCGCCAGTCTCTGGCGAGATGTTTAGTAACCGTTCGATCGAATCCTAGCGGATAGGATTAGATCACAAAACGAAAGGGTACGGGCTAATCAGATCCGTCTGTAGTCACTTAAGATCTGACGGCCCACAGCGATCGATCCAGCCGAACCGGTACCAGCCAATATGATAGCGCCACGTCGCTAGACTATTTTTGTTTAATTATAAAATAGACTGATTTAGTATTTAACTTATAAATTCAATAACTTTTGTTCCACAAATCAGAAAAAACAAATTTGGTGTCTATGGATTCAGAAAAATGAGACCTTTATTATGGAGGCCTTGTTTCACAATTTTGCCTATGAGAATTTGGAATTATAGGCAGAACCTTTTTAGGAGTATTTTTTCACAAAAATTGTTCTATAAATTATTTTTGAGTATTTCTTATGCATTTAGATGAGGTATTCTATCCTCAGTACTGTAGACTCTGTAAATTATAGAGTTGTGATCATATCATTGCATTTTGCATGAATTCATGTTTTTGTAATGTTTTATTGATTGAATTATTGTTGTTGTATTGATCTTGTGTAGATTGTGTGGATTGTGAAGTTTGTTGCTGTGAGGATTGTACCTATTCCCCTAGCTACCAAGGCAAGTGATATTTCATCCCATGTCCTATTATTTTTACTATTGCACTAGTGATATTTTGGTAGATCTTAGCATGATAGAATTATTCATATGTTACTAAACTATGCTATGCTATCCTATAGACTATATCTTGGTAATATCTCCTAGTTAAAAGACTTCGTATGCTAGCATTTCGATCCAGAGACTAGCACTGCAATCACAGGGATCTTACCTTATCATGGTGAGATCTTACATTTTTCTTCGACAGTAATGTAATGAGGTGAAATTCAGGTATGGCATCAACACCTGATTCAACTTTCTAGCTTATAAAAAGTACCTTAGGGACATATGACATTGTGTTTTCTTTCCCCATAGTATTTTCAGAATCTAGGTATGTATGTATTCTGTATTGCATTGCCGCTTTAATAGACGGTTAAATATGGTGTTTTCCCATTTCTTAGTTATACCAGCCTACCAAGTCAGCGTCATCTACTTCACATGGATTTTTTTCCTCCTCATTTCTTCTCATTAGCCAGACCTATTTCGTTCCGACCTGCTGGCCCTTAACTCACGTGCAAAAACTCCCAATGAATAGTAAATCTCGGACTTAATAGTAAATCTGATCTTGGCATAAGTTTAGAATGATCTTTCCGATACCTCATCCTTAGATGGTAAAAAGATTTAAGATGTCCAAAAAACTATTTTCTTAATTAACAACTAGGTAGTAGATATTGTATTGGAGTATTCTCATAATATCATGCTAGATCCTTTGTGGGTCGGTAAGTAAGTAATGTTTTTTCTTCTAATCCAACTCTAATAAATTATTAATGGCTTATATGTCCATTTAAAATAAGAAATATAGATATTCTAATCAAGAATTTGTGAAGAAGTGTATTTGGCCATATGGGTTCACTTCTAGAGGTTATAATAAGCAAACATGTATCTATAGATAGATAACATGCTGGATGAACAAATTACAGCGGGGAAATTGACAGATTCGAGAAAGCATACAATGCATATACTAGACATCTTGACTCCTATGAGATTTGATTGGGCATTACAAAATTATACATAGACCGTAATCCAACTGCATCTATGACTAATAATCCACCTTCAGGTTATCATCCGCACCCCTTCCAGTATTAAGTTGCGAGAAACAGATAATTGCATTAAGCAAAGTGTGTAAAGTAAAAATATGATTGTTCCATGGACAAAGGATTGCTATTTTCTCCCTAGTAGCAACATCACATCTACAATCTTAGAGATTCCTGTCACTTCCCCAGATTACTAGAGGCATGAACCCACTATCGAGCATAAATAGTCCCTCTTGGAGTTGCAAGCATCTACTTGGCCAAGATAGTTACAAACAACGGAGAGCATGCAAGATCACAAATAACATAGACATGATAGAATCAATAATCAATCTGAAATAGCATCTCAATATCCATCGGATCCTCGCAAACACAACATGTAAGATTACAAATATATGATCTTGATCATGAACGGAGCTCACAAGATCTAAACATGATAGCACAAAGGAGGAGAACCAACCATCTAGCTACTACATGGACCCGTAGTCCAAGGATGAACTACTCACACATCACACCGGAGGCAGGCATGGTGATGAAGAAGGCCTCCAGGGTGATTTCTCCCCTCTGGCAGGGTGTCGGGAAGAGATTTAGATCCCTCCTGATTTAGGAATGGAGATGACAGCGGCTATAGACTCTTTCGTGGAATTTTGATCGGGTACTTAGGGTTTTTTTCTCCGGAGGCTTTTATAGGTGAAGGGCAAGGTCGGTGGAGCACTAGGGGCCCACACCCCCTGGTGGCGCGCCCTAGGCCTGGCCGCGCCTCCACTAGGTGTGGCCGCCCTGGTGCGCCACTTCATCTCCCCTCCGGACTCCGTGTTGCTTCGGATAAAATATTGACTTTAGCTTTTGTCCGGTCCAATTCCGAGAATATTTCCTTACTAGCTTTTCTGAAACCAAAAATAGTAGAAAACAACCAACTGGTACTATGACATCTTGCTAATAGGTTAGTCCTAGAAAATGTGTAGAAATACCTCAAAGTGTAAACAGAACACAAGAAAGTAGATATAAAATAAGCATGGAACAACAAAAGTTATAGATACATTTATGACGTATCAATGGCGCCGTAATAATTTGGACTCATTTGGTACTTCCCTGTCTGGATCTTGCGCTTGGCGCCCTTTCTGCCATTTGTTTTTCTTCTCTCTCTTGAGAAAATATCTTCAAAGAGTTGCGCGCGAGTAGGGGGACTAGGTAAAGTGTCCTCTGCCAGGAGGCCTCCCAGCAACACAGGACCTAAAGTGTAGAGCACTGAACTCTCAGACTAGTTCCGGCCATGAGTCAACTCACCCACGGTGCGTGGTTCTTGTGACCATCGCGAGGGGCTTGAAGAGAAAGACGCCCGCGTATGTTTTCTGCTTTATGGCCCCCTTCGCAATGCTTATCATCGGGCCATCACCTAGGGCCTAAAGTGTAGAGAACTGAACTCTCGGACTAGTGTCAGCCATGAGTCAACTCACCCATGATACATGGCGCACAAAGACCTCGCGTGACGCATGCAACGGGGTCGACCCTTGCCTTTTTTCGCTGACTCTCTCCACGGCATTTACCTCTGGGGCACCACCCGTCAACCCAGGGCCTAACGTATCAAGCTCTGACTTAGAAACCTGCTTCGGAGACAAGTCACCTTACCTAGGGGCCACCTATTTTTCTCGTGGCCACAAGACAGGTAGAAGGCCTCGCAAGGGGAGGCCAGGCCTGGCACCGAGGGAGGGTTCCTTAGTTCCCGCGACTCCGCCTCGTGTGGTCGGGCCTTCCCAGGTCTCCAAGGAGGCCTCGAGAGGGTCAAGGTTGGGGCACGCCAGCAACCCCACCACGGTACGGGAGAAAAAGACAAGAACCTACAGGGGAGACTGGGCCTCTTGGTAAAGCAGGGAGGGACCATGCACCGACTAGTGCAAAGACACCAAGGATGTCAGTGGAGCCAAGACAGCTGCGCCTTGCCACTTTGGTGCTAAGGGGACAAGGGCATGTCGGGAAGCTAAGGGTAGCGTCAGGTGGACCGGCTTTTTGAAGGACCGGTGAACGACCAAGGCAGGGAGGACCAAGTCCACCAAAAGTAGCATGGTAGACTGGGTCTTCGAGGAGGCCGATGTGGACACCCTTCCCGCCCAGAATTTGGGGTGCAGAGGCCCGACCGCCATATGTAATGAGACCTTCTCGTACCTTGGAAGGGGTCGAGTCCCAGAACTTGTAACCCTAGATATTGGTTCTCCATTATACCCTCGCAAAGCTCATCAAGTAATACAACCAACACTACTAGAAAACAGCTTATAGATAGACAAGATATTCAGTGGCGCATATGTAAAAATATGCGCCACAGATATATATCAGTGGTGCACTAGAAACAATGCGCCACAGAAGTTTGGCACTTCAGTGGAGCACGAAACCAATATGCGCCACCGAAGTCCATATTTCTGTGGCGCATATTTTCGTGTGCGCCACTGAAGTGCCAAACTTTTGTGGCGCATATAGACATATGCGCCACAGAAGGTTGATGGGGCCAAGCAGCAAAAAAAGTGGGAGAAACTTCTGTGGCGCCTGTGTCCATATGCGCCACAGAAAGTGATGTTTCTGTGGCGCATGTAGGTGTGTGCGCCACATAACAAGCATATAGGGGGAAAAACAGATCACATCCCCCCATGGATCGCCTTTTCAGTTTTGTAAAAAATAAAAAAAATGATAGAAACTTCAAAAAAGTAATTCCTTTGAGTTGTAGTTAGATTTTGGGTATAGATCTAGACAAATTTGAAAAACATAAATTTCGATGTATTTTGCAAAAATAGGTCATGGCACGGTAAAACGGCTCTAACTTTTGCGTAGCACCACGTCAACATCTGAGTCATCCACCACGCCAGCCCCAGGTAGCCCACCTTGCCCAGTAAGCTACATAGTCATCGCTTAGTCAGCACCGACGCAATAAAAAGAGTTAGATTCAAATTTTCACTTTCAGAATATAGATCTAACTTCAAAAATTCGTAGGAAATTCATACTAGATCCAAAAAAATCGTATAATATATAAAACTAAAACTAATTTCACTAGATAAATAATTACAAATTATATCTAACTTTTGTAGTATAGTTTTCTGATTAAATAATTAATTTATTTATTGGCCTATTAGAGTAACTAATTCATAGTAAATTAATTGTACATCTAAAAAATACTAATAATATGTCATTGGATTCCTTATTTCATATAGAATATTAATCTGGGCTTAGATATAAATTTTGGCAAAAAGATTAATGATTCAAACTCTTTTAGTTGGTAAATAAATCATAGAAATAGATTTATAACCCTTTTGTGGCTGAATACAATTGCTACGGATTTTAATTAATCTTATCTATCTAGTACACTTCAGGTACAATTTTAGTTAGATAACTAAAACAGAAGTTGCAGCAGATCTTTTAAAACCATGATAATTGTAATTTAGAATTAATAATAAATACTTTATGCATATAAATCTTTTCAAGATGCATCATGTGATCTTATACTGTCCAGAAGACTTGAAGGGAATATGCCCAGATGCAATAATAAAATGATTATTATCTTATTCCGTTCATGTGCTGATTTTGTACCTTGCATGTGTGTATATATGTTGTACTTACCCTTACTTGATTTATCTGGTATATTTGTGTATGTTAGTTGGCACACCATGTATTTATGTTCATGGGTTTGATCCTTTATGGAATCGAATTGGTATCCTATTTGGCTCTCGTGAGAGATTACTAGACTATCCCATTTTGGCGGAGTGTCATGCTTCGGTAATCTGAAGGAGATATGTGATACATTGCAAATGTATCTATAATTTTTGATGTTCCGTGCTTGGTTTTATCCACTTTCTTGTGTTTTGTTCCAACTTTGGAGTACTTTTATTATGATTTCTTGGACTAACCTATTAACAAGAGCCACAGCGCCAGCTGCCTATTTTCTATTGTTTTTGGTTCCAAAAAAGTCAGAAAATGAATATTCTCGGAATTGGACGGGACAAAAGCCAAAGTGCCTATTTTTCCGGAAGTGATCAAGTGCCAGAATACGAGACGGAGTGGGGCTAGAGGGCGGCCACACCACCTGGCCGCGCGGCCAGGCCTGGCCCGCGCCAGGGGGTGGTGTGGCCAGCCCAGGCACCCCCTCGGCCTCTCCTTCCGCCTATAAGTTGCCCTCGGGACAAAAACCCTAGGGACCCGATCAAAAAATCCACGAAAGAGTCTATAGACGCCGTCGTCTCTGTCCCTAGACCGGGGGGGGGGGGGATCTGAAGCTCTTCCCGACACCCTGCCGGAGAGGGGAATTCACCCTGGAGGCCTTCTTCATCACCATGCAAGCCTCCGGTGTGATGCATGAGTAGTTCATCCTTGGACTACGGATCCATATAGTAGCTAGATGGCTGGTTTCTCCTCCTTTGTGCTTTCATGTTTAGATCTTGTGAGCTCCGTTCATGATCAAGATCATCTATTTGTAATCCATACATGTTGTGTTTGCGGGGATCCGATTGATATTGAGATGCTAATTTAGATTGATTATTGATTATATCATGTCTTTGTTATTTGAGATCTTGCATGCTTTCCGTTGTTAGTAGCTATCTTGGCCAAGTAGATGCTAGCAACTCCAAGAGTTAGTATTTATGCTCGATAGTGGGTTCATGCCTCTGGTAATCTGGGGAAGTGACAAAAATCTCTAAGGTACTAGATGTGCTGTTGCTACTAGGGAGAAAACAACGATCCTTTGTTCATAGAACAATTGTATTGTTTTCTTTACACGCAGTTCGTAAAGCAATAATCTGTTGCTTGCAACTTAATACTGGAGGGGGTTCGGATGATAACCTGAAGGTGGATTATTAGTCATAGATGTAGTTGGATGGCGGTCTATGTATTATGTTGTAATGCCCAATCAAGTCTCAAAGGAGTCAAGATGATTAGTATATGCATGTATTGCTTTCTCGGTGTTTCTCAATTTCCCCGCTGTAATTTGTTCACCCAACATGTTATCTATCTAAGGAGAGCCACCTCTAGTGAACTATGGATCCCGGTCCTTTACTTTACATACAATCTATAAACTGTTTCTGCTTTGTGTTTTCTTTCTGCAAACTTTTACTTCTTTCCATTCGATACGTTTAATCCTTTGTTTTCCGGAAAAAACAGTGAGATTGACATCCTCATCGCAAGTTGGGGATAAAGTTCTGTGGTTGTGTTGTGCAGGTCTCCACGTTGCTACTAGCACCGGTAGTGCGACCTGCCAAAGCTCATCTAGTAACACCTTTGAGGTGTTTCCTTGCTCCTACTGGTTCGATTAAACCTTGGTTTCATAACTGAGGGAAACTTGCTGCTGTGCTCATCATACCTTCCTCCTGGGGTTCCCAATGATCTCTACATCAACACCACCATCAAGCATTTTTCTGGGCGCCGTGCATTGAGCCATCAAGCATTTTTCTGGCGCCGTTGCCGGGGAACGAAGAAGAAGAAACTCCCACATCAACTACACACCATTAAAGATTTTTCTGGCGCCGTTGCCGGGGAGTCAAGGACATCTTCACAAGGGGAGTCCCTCATAACCAATCTCTTTACTTTGTTGTTTTTGTTTTGCTTACTTTCTTTTTGCTTTGTTTGCTTGTTTTGTTCTTCAAAAAAACACAAAAACATTAGTTTTACTTGTTTGCTTTCTTATTTGAAAACACAAAAAAAATTAGTTCCTATCTTGAGTTGCCACTATGTCTAGCCTTGCTCCAATCACTATGTCACCCGAGGAAATGATTCTCACTTTTAAACAAGGAATTGAGGAAAGTTTTAAGGAAGCTTGGTCTAGAATCTCTGATCTACATGAAAAGACTGAGCCCAAAATGATTCAAGGATTGTTCCTTAGCAGTTTTTACCTTGGGATTGCTCTTTGCTATAGATATGCTTTAGATGCTATTACAGGAGGAGATTTCCTCCAAAGTAATGAGGATGATTCTATTAATGCTATAAAGAAATTAATCCTCACTTACAACTTGCCTAGCCAAACTGATACTTCTTTCGCAAAAATATTTGCTAGGTTGGACACTCTTGAGGCTAGCACTACTAGATTAGAAGGGTGCTATAATACGCTTAGGGAGCAACATGATTATGTTCCAATAAACTCTGAACCATCAAAGTGGTTCCCTACAGTAAAGATTGAGATAAACACTGAAACTTTTCAAGCTCGCTGTGATATCATGTCTGAATTTTGTCTTATGCCCAAAGCTATTTATGAATCTCTGAATCTTTGGGGGCTCGTTGAAGGGGGAAAAGAAATATCTCTCACCAATAATAGTACCATATTACCTCTTGGAATAGCTGAAGGAGTGTTTACAAAGATCCTTGGGAAAATGATTTCTATTGATTATCTTGTTATTGAATGTGCAGGAAAAGGACAAATTACACTTGGAAGGTCCCTATTAGGACTCCTTGGAGCAATAATAGATGTGGGAAAGGGGACCATGCACCTTTCTTCTCCACCAAACAATCATATTTTCCCCAAGGTTAAGAATAAAAATAAGAGAGGTAAGGGCAAGAAAGTTGGTCTTAATGCTTCTTCATTTGAGAACACTTGATTCTTTCTTTGGTTCTTATGCCTAACTAAAAGGCGTTAAATAAAAGTACTTGTTGGGAGATAACCCAAGAGTTTTAGTAGAGTCTTGGAAGTAATTACCTCTCCTTATCCTTTTTATTTGCTTTTTGTGCCAAGAGTAACCTCTAATGAGAGTGAAGTAATGATTGGGAAAGTTGCTGTCCCGAAACAGATTTCTGTGCTTCACCGTAAAAATTCCTGAGAGAGCTCTGTACGTCGGATTGAGTTGTAATGTTTTGTGCTTCTGCCCCAGGTTGTTATCTAACTTTCGTTAGTTCAACACGTTTTGATTTGAGCAACAGAAGGTCTTCGAAAAAATTCGTCTTTACCTGCTGGTCTGTTTTGACAAATTTCTGCCATTTTCTGCATTTGCTTCTTGTTAGTTCCTTCTTGAGTTCCTTTGGGGAATTGAGCTTTTTGAGGGAAGTGATACAGTAGCCAGTGTTCTAATGGAAGTTTATTTGGTGTTAGAACGGAACCTTGAGACTTATTTATCTTAAGTGCACTAATGTTGCTAATGAGATTGTGTGAAGTTTCGTATGAAGGAAAATTTCAGGTGTATGGAAGGAATGAGTAATGAGATGAAGGATGGACTAAAGCTCAAGTTTGGGGATGCCACACGTGTCACCCCAAGAAATATCGAAGAAGTACAAGCGTCAAAGCTTGGGGATGCCCAAGGCATCCCCTTCTTCATCAATAAAAATTCCAGGTTTCTTTCAAACGCTTCATTTTTATTGTTTCGTGCACAGTTGTGTTTCTCTTAGGAGCGTCTTCTTTTTCGTTTTCGTTTTGGTTTTTAGTTTGCTTGGTTTGCTTAGTTTTCTGAATAAGTTGGTTGGACCCCCTCTTTCACACTTTGGTTTACAAATAGTTTGGTTTGGTTTGGAAAAGAGTAGGAAAGTTTATGCTTATGTGGTAAAAAAGAGCTTGTTTTTGACTGTGGCCATGCTTTTTCATGCCATGATTGATATTGTTTTGGCTTTATACTTAGTATTGTTTTTTGTAGCATGACTTGTTATAAACAATTGAGATTGCTTAATGTTCCTTGGATGAATCATGCGTTGTTTTAGCATATTAAAGCATAGTATAGTGGTATTCTCCTTTGATGCTTTATTTGGGTTGACTTGGCGCGTGCTCACACCATGTTATGACTATCTCAAGTCACCATAGCCTTTATGATCCTTTAGTTTTCAACTTGTAGTATCACTTTATGCTTTGATCAATGATGTTTTGTCACTCTGCATGATTATGGGCCATTATTGCTCTCTTAGTTTGTCACTCCCAGTCTTTTGCTAGCCCCCACAACCGAGTATGAGTTCCACTCATGCATCCAACTCCCTAAACCAAGTTTTTCCAAATAGTCCACCATACCTACCTACTAGCTTATGCTATTCCAAGTATATTCATGCTTTTGTTTACCTTTCATTTGTTATGAGAAAACTAGTGATTAAAGCTCTCACGAACTTGATGGCACACTTTACTTTTTGCCTTTAATAAACTTGAACCAATGGGTCCTTCTTTGTTGCGTATATGCTTGCGCTTTATAAGTTGAAATTAGCAGAACCATGTTTCATGGGGAACGCTTTCAACGTTGCACTTGTACTTTGTACCCCGTTGATATCATGTTCTTTTGCTTACGGATCCCGACGGTGTGAAATAAATGTGGAACTTGTAAGATCATGGACTTTGTATGTGTGTTATAGAAACGCCTGGGCCGCTAGCCTAAGCCATGCCTAATCATGGTGGAAACTTGCAGCATCACCATAATGAGCACTCTATGAAGCATCCTCAATAAAAACCTTTGCAAATAGCAAATAAAAAGATCGCTGAGATGCTCATTGTCTGCTTGCCTTGTCATTTTGGTTATGGGAAAGCTCCCGTATCATGTGCAAGGGGTACCCCGTTGGTGGTTCTTAATGATAGACATATACTTACAATGACAACAGCTTACTCGTGACTGAAGTGGAGTAGCATGAGGATCGGTCTTCGTAAGTAAGGGGCATGCGATTTCGGTTTCTAACTTGTCAAGCATATCCTCTTAGTTGTGTCACTTTAACCTTAATCACCTTCAAGATGCTTATGATAGGGGCAATGAGAGCTGAAAGCTATAAGTACCATAATTTTTGGAAGCTCTTTATGAGACTTGAATCCCTACTTCCTTTTACAAAGGCTTTTCTTCCACCATTATATTGAGTCTCCACCTTCTATCTTGATGCACTACTTTGAGAGCATAGTGGCCATTCTTAGTTCTATGTGCATTGTCCCAAGACTAGTTGATTGATGCATAATTTGTTATTACTTGTTTGAAACTATTGTATCTAGTCACACTTATGAACTTTGAAGGTGTCCCATGCATTTATATTTGCTACTCTATTGAGGGACAAGCTGAATACTATTATGCTATGTTTTCTTTATGTGAAACAAACAAACGTCTTGCAAAGCATGTTATTCATGAATCTTTTGTTTGTGCCTTTTCATGTTGTATCATAGTTTCTTTGCTTATTGCTAGAACTTTGTCTTTCATGTTATGATTGAAGTACTATGATCCCAGCTTTGAGTTTTGCAAATACTTTGATCAAGTTTTGATGGTGCATGTCACCTCAAAAATTATTTCTTTTTATCACTTCCCTACTCGAGGACGAGCAGGAGTTAAGCTTGGGGATGTTGATACATTGTAAATGTATCTATAATTTTTGATGTTCCATGCTTGGTTTTATCCACTTTCTTGTGTTTTATTCCAACTTTGGAGTACTTTTATTATGATTTCCTGGACTAACCTATTAACAAGAGCCACAGTGCGAGCTGCCTGTTTTCTGTTGTTTTTGGTTCCAGAAAAGTCAGAAAATGAATATTCTCGGAATTGGACGGGACAAAAACCAAAGTGCCTATTTTTCCAGAAGTGATCAAGTGCCAGAATACGAGACGGAGAGGCGCCCGAGGGCGGCCACACCACCTGGCCGTGCGGCCAGGCCTGGCTCACGCGGGGGGGTGGTGTGGCCAGCCCAGGCACCCCCTCGGCCTCTCCTTCAGCCTATAAGTTGCCCTCGGGACAAAAACCCTAGGGACCCGATCAAAAAATCCACGAAAGAGTCTGTAGCCACCGTCGTCTCTATCCCTAGATCAGGGGGATCTGAAGCTCTTCCTAGGCACCCTGCCGGAGAGGGGAATTCACCCTGGAGGCCTTCTTCATCACCATGCAAGCCTCCAGTGTGATGCGTGAGTAGTTCATCCTTGGACTACGGATCCATGTAGTAGCTAGATGGCTGGTTTCTCCTCCTTTGTGCTTTCATGTTTAGATCTTGTGAGCTCCGTTCATGATCAAGATCATCTATTTGTAATACATACATGTTGTGTTTGCGGGGATCCGATGGATATTGAGATGCTATTTCAGATTGATTATTGATTATATCATGTCTTTGTTATTTGAGATCTTGCATGCTTTCCGTTGTTAGTAGCTATCTTGGCCAAGTAGATGCTAGCAACTCCAAGAGTTAGTATTTATGCTCGATAGTGGGTTCATGCCTCTGGTAAGATGGGGAAGTGACAGAAATCTCTAAGGTACTAGATGTGCTGTTGCTACTAGGGAAAAAACAACGATCATTTGTTCATAGAACAATTGTATTGTTTACTTTACACGCAGTTCGTAAAGCAATAATCTGTTGCTTGCAACTTAATACTGGAGGGGGTTCCGATGATAACCTGAAGGTGGATTATTAGTCATAGATGCAGTTGGATGGCGGTCTATGTATTATGTTGTAATGCACAATCAAGTCTCAAAGGAGTCAAGATGATTAGTATATGCATGTATTGCTTTCTCGGTGTTTGTCAATTGCCCCACTGTAATTTGTTCACCCAGCATGTTATCTATCTAAGGAGAGCCACCTCTAGTGAACTATGGATCCCGGTCCTTTACTTTACATACAATCTATAAACTGTTTCTGTTTTGTGTTTTCTTTCTGCAAACTTTTACTTCTTCCCATTCGATACGTTTAATCCTTTGTTTTCCGCAAAACACGGTGAGATTGACAACCTCATCGCAAGTTGGGGACAAAGTTCTGTGGTTGTGTTGTGCAGGTCTCCACGTTGCTACTAGCACCGGTAGTGCGCCCTGCCAAAGCTCAGCTAGTAATACCTTTGAGGTGTTTCCTTGCTCCTACTGGTTCGATTAAACCTTGGTTTCATAACGAGGGAAACTTGCTGCTGTGCTCATCATACCTTCCTCTTGGGGTTCCAAACGAGCTCTACATCAACACCGCCATCAAGCATTTTTCTGGGCGCCGTGCATTGAGCCATCAATATGCCCTAGAGGCAAATAATAAATGGTTTATTATCATATCTCAAAACTAGTTCATAACAGTTTCATACTGTGTTATAACTGTATCAAGAGGAAACATTGATATATGTGTGGTATGCAAACGAGCTAGGTCCCTAGTAGCGTTTATTCAACTAGTTCATTGGGCAACCGATGGTCAAGGTTTTCTGATCATGGAGCATTTATGTCAGTTGATAACAGAGTCATGTCATTAGGGGATGATATGATGGAAATTACCCACATAAGTATTAGAACGTGATCTAGTCATATGGTTCATCGTTGTTATAGTTAGAAACGAAGTGATCTTCTCCGTAGACCATGAGATCGTATTAATCACTGACTCTGGAGGATGATTTGATCACACCAACCGTCATGTCCGTAACTGGTGACTATAAAAGTGTGTATTATGTATTTCAAAGGAACTGATGAGGCCTATGTGTCAAGATCGGGATTTGTCCACCTACGTGACAGGATGATATGCTGGGCCCACTCGGTGAGACCAGTATCCAATATTGACTAGGTCATGGGGATACAATATCATGGAACAAGTTGAGAAGACTTGTCGGTAACGAGATTAGTATGATAGAACTAAATATCAAATCTCGGACAGGTCATGTATCGAAGAGACAAAGGGATAGGACACAGGGATGGCACTGGGAGGTTCTACCTTTTAGGACGCGTAGCTTGGTGAGGAATCTGGGTCCCGTCGTTGACCTTGTGCTTCTTTGGTGGTGGTTGAGTGGTCGACTATCGGTGCAGAGGGAGCCGGCCGCCCCCGAGGAGGTGGTACAAAATCGTGTCAGGGAGGAGGACGAGCACGTCCGTCACTATATGGTTGCATTGGATGTCAGGTTGTCTAATACCTGATGGTTCCTTCTCTTTTGGTGTTCACCACCCGGAGCTCAGGACCTGGGAGTTGACGTCCAGTTTGATTGAGCGAGATGTATTAGTGATATTATCTAGTTGCTAGTAGAAATATGTAGAGAACTTGAACAAGATAACTAATATCTTGGATGCTGAATATTTTTCTAATATATCTTATTGTGATGCTGGTATTTATCGTTTTATTATCTAACTATTACTGTTTATCTTTTATTTGTTAGCTAACATGTCAGGTGAGCTTTGTCGTTATCGTGGTATTTTCCTAAAAAGGGGGACCAAGGTGCCAAAGTGGGCGGCCGCGATCACCGTCGATGGTGTTAAGACACACCTTGGCGTGTGGAGAGACCAGGAGACAGCGGCACGAGCGTACGACTGGAGCGCGACCGTGCATTAGGGTGCTAAGGTGAGACTCAACTTTCTGCAGCACCGAGCCACCGTGCACCAGTGTGCCCCGAGTGATATGAGAACTAGCACTAGGGCGCAGGAGCTCGAGCACAGGCATGCTGAGCACTAGCTGCAGCTTAGGCGTCGCAAGGAGCGGGAGGAGGAGACGTTCCTGCAACCTTTTCTACATGATCTAGAGGTGATGGCGGCGCAGTATGCCTGGTTTGGAGGTGGACCCTCCGTCGCGCCCTAGCAGCAGGTCCAGGAGGCTAGTCCGTCTAGCACCCACAATAGGCATGCCGATGGTTCGTCTAGCTCCCAATAGAGGCATGGCGCACCCCAGCAACAGGAGGAGGACATGTGGTCTGGTGGTGTTGACTGGGCTCTGCTTGCGGCAGAACCGGATGTGGAGGACTAGACTAGGATGACTAGATAGCTACTTTATTATGTTTATTATGTTTACCTATGGAGCTACTTTATTATCATCATCAGGGCCGAAGCTGGGGGGTGGGGGGGGGGGGGTCTAGAGGGAGGCCGCCCCGGGCCCAAAATTTTGGTGGGGCATCCCCATAGTGCTTCATATATGGCCTAGTATAGATGCCCTAAAAAATAGTAGTAGTTCTCTATGGCCTAGACTATGCGTTTTAGTTTTCTAGTCTAGAAAAAACATGCGTACCAGGAGGCCAGGCGTCAGGGTAGAGCGATCAGATCAGATCGGTCACTGACTCATTGTTGATTGCATACATCACGCGACTACGCGAGTCCAGTTCGGTCGTTCGCCTCACCCGTTTCTGAACTCTTTGCCTAATCGTATTTCATCTCGGCTCTCCATGGCCTGTCGCACATTGCCTTCCCTGCCTCTCGTATAGATCGCAAGGATAGGCCATTCAAGCGCTGCAAGTCTGATTCCAGTATACACATGTGAGACACATGGAGTGGACCACGCATGTGAGGACCACCTGACCATATGGTACACGAGATTTTTGGAATGTTTGCATTTCAACATCTTCCGGCTCACACAAGCAAAAACTGAATTTGATTGCTACATATGTCATTTTCATGACATCTCTTATTCATAGCATGACTCTATCTCCATGCAGAATCAACAAAACGGTCTAGATGCTAGCTTCTGCAACCGAGGACCGACACTCTGAATTCAACATTCATTAATTTATTATATACATATACGATCTGGCTGAAATAGGACAAGCTGCTACTTGCTGGACGGGACCAGGAGAAACAAATGGGAAGAGATGAGCGAGCGTGATACACGCCCATGAACTTTAGATGGAAAAAATGAAGACATACAGACCTTCATGGGCAACACCAATCCATATGAGACAAAAGAGGTTTAGACTTCTGATACCGGCCCACATGCGGTGACCACCAGACAATATCGCCATTTTTTACATCAAGTTTAGTTTTACATTAAGACCTTTATATAATTAAAATAGTCTTTAATAAACCTGAGTAACTGGTTTTGCGGATTTATTAAAGAACTTTAGCCCTTTTTTATAAAATGATTATTAGAAAATAAATTTTTGGTCGAAAGCTAGTTTATTAAGACCTGTATAGTTATTTTCATTCCATAAAATTTTATAGAATTTTTAGAAAATAGTTTCGACTTGAGGCTTAAGAAATTCGTGTCCATTTCATTTTTAAAATACATTTTAAGAAATTTGTGTCCATTATCGTCTGAGTACATTTCGTCAATTCTCCCATTCTCCTAATTTTAATGTGTACATCTAGACAATTGTTTCAAAGTGCATTGAATGTGATATACAAACAATTGAGAAGTTGATTGAGTGACAATCATAGTTTCTCGAACTCGGCCTTCCAAAGCGGCTAGTTTTTTCCCGTCTTAAGCTTTCTTGATGGTGTCGATCGGACTGTGGATGCGGCGGTGAAGCTCGGCATGATCATGTAGGCGGCAGAGGGATGGGTGGTCATAGAATCGATCTAGGTTTGGCTATTCAGGTGATAAAGAAGAGGTTTAGACTTCTGATACCATGTCAAATTGACAAAGAGTTTCTACTTGGTAGGAACACCATGCCGCGTGGTGTATATTTATATAGATAGTGTATTTTGTGTTAGGGCAGGAATCGTTCAATCTCGTTAAAACAACGAGTTAGCTCAGCTCGAGTCATTAACATCACGAGCTCCGATTTGAATCACGGCTCGACTCGGTGAGCTCACGAGTAGCACGTTTAATAGTTATAAGATACGTAAATCAGGGCACATAAGAAAATCTAGTAATTCTTGTAATAGTTTATTACTAAATCAATTATAGTCATCCCACAATTCCATAGAGGCAAGATAAATGATAAATATATTATCTCTACATCATTTTCGGTGCAAAAACATTAGCAATTTGGCACTTATATATGAGAAATTTCAAACTTTGTATGTGTACGAGTTTAACGAGATAAACGTATAGCTCGTTTAGCTTGGTTGAACAAACAATCTCAAATCCAAAACTTAGCTCAGCTCGTTGGACACCGAGTTCTAGCTGAGTCGAGCCAACTCACGAGACTTACTTTGCATAACCAAGCGTACAAGAGAGTCCAAGAGGAATATGTAGACTATACCGACTCATATACATATTGTGCTTAGTTGTTACATGTATCCTAATGCTACTTCTACCAATCCGCACGTGGTGTGAGTCATGGAATTATCGGAGTTGGAACGAGTCAGCTGATATACTTTACACTTTGTCATGGAGTTATCGGAGTTGGAACGAGTCAGCTGATATAATGCGTCTTACAGATTAGTGAAACGTGATGAGGTATGGAATGAAATTATTTTCTAAGAAAATACAATGATATAACTTTCCCAAGCATAATTGATATATATATATATATATATATATATATATATATAACAGCACTATTCTATCATCAATGATAGAATAATATTCTATACATGATCCATATTTCCCTCGGTTCGATTTATATATGTCTTCAGATGCCATTTTCAGTACTTTTTTTTGCAAAGGCGATACTTGTCTGTTTTACCTATATAATGATTATCTTGTCATTTCTACACCACTTATCGGGATAATGTACATGATATGCCATTGGAAATCTACGGATAATATGCAACTTTTTTGTATTATAACTTTTTCAGATTCCAAAACATTCAAATTTAATTTTAATAATCGGAAATTGACATAAATAAGCACAAAACGTCCTTTATTGATTTTTTGAACTGCTGATCAGAATGGAGCAAATGATGATGCGTTTGAAAAATAATGAAATTGCGCATCTCTTTCATGTTGGAACTTTTTTCAAATTTTGCATACTTTCAAAATAATTTTGAATATAGTAAGAGTTGGATTTTTCAAAAACAACGGACGGTAATTTCTCATTTATTTTTGAAGCGCTTGTCGGAATGATGTAAATGATATCTCGTTGGATAGATGTGGAGTAGGCGCAACTTTTTAATTCATAATGTTTTCTCAAATTCGAAACGGTTTAAGAGTAATTTCAAAAATACTTTCCGTGTTTTCATTTTCTTGATATGGATAGTAATTTGTCGATTATGTTCAAACCGCTTGTTGGAATGATGCAAATGATATCTCGTTGGTAGCTATTCAGTAGAAGTAACCTTTTCATTCAGAAAGTTTTCTCAAATTTGAAATAGTTTAAGAGTAATTTAAAAATACTGTTCGCGATTTATTTTCTAGGAAGCGAACACTATACTTCCATTTTTAAAATTACTATACTTCCCTTTCTTCGATTTATATACTTATATTTATTTAGTTTCTATATTTTACGTTGCAGATTTCATTTCCTAGACAACGAACACTATAATTCCTATTTTGCAACTTCTATACTTTCTATTTTTTAATTTGCATACTTCGTGTTTTTAAATGTGTATATTTCCTTTGCTGGTTTCATTTTGTAGGGACTAAACACTATACTTCCTATTTTTCAATTTCTATATTTTCTATTTTTCAACTTTGATACTTCCCTTTTTAAATTTCTATACTTCTCGTTGCTAATTTCATTTCCTAGAGAGCGAACACTATAATTTTTATTTTGCAACTTATTTACTTTCCTTTGTACAATTTCTATACTTTCCCTTTAAAAATTTATATACTTTCTTTTTGCTGGTTTTATTTCCTATGCAGCAAACACTATACTTCCCATTTAAAAAAATATACTTCCCATTTTTAACTATCATACTTCCCTTTTTTAATTTATGTACATTTGATGGTTAAATTTTCTAGGAAGAGAACACTATACTTCCTATTTTGCAATTTATATACTTCCCCTTTTCAAATTTCTATACATTCTGAATCATTGTCGGTACTTCTTAATATTGCATACTAATACTTCTCGTGTTGGTGTGCATCGCTAGTTTGGTACGTTGTACTTCCTGCTCTTATATTTCTATACTTCATGTAGTCATTAGTGATACTTCTTAATATTGAATACTCGTACTATTCGTCGTGGTGTGCACCTCTAGTTTGCTATGATGTACTTATTACACTCATATTTCTATACTTCCCACAGTCATTAGCGATACTTTTAATATACTTTTAATATTGAATACTCGTACTTCCCTCGCGGAGTGTCAAAAGGAACGTTTACTGATGTCAGTTGCAAGTGATGTCTACGCACGCTTCTATTCTTGTAGACAGTGTTAGGCCTCCAAGTGCAGAGGTTTGTAGAACAACAACAAGTTTCCCTTAAGTGGATCACCCAAGGTTTATCGAACTCAGGGAGGAAGTGGTCAAAGGTATCCCTCTCAAGTAACCCTGTAATCAAAATACAAGAAGTCTCTTGTGTCCTCAACACACCCAATACACTTGTCAGGTGTATAGGTGCACTAGTTCGGCGAAGAGATAGTGAAATACAAGTAATATGGATGATTATAAGTGGTAATTGCAATCTGAAATAAGAGTGACAGCAAGCAAACATGTAACAGGACTGATTGTTAACGGTGTTTCAATGCTTAGAAACAAGGCTTAGGGATCATACTTTCACTAGTGGACACTCTCATATAAATATCTTCTCTTCATTAAGCTACCGTGAACTACTCGCCGGTTGGACGATGTAGGGCTATAACAACACACCTTAAAGTTCGCATTCCCCATCTAGATAACCCCTCACTATCACCTTGAGTGCTAGATGGTTCCAACAAACACCACAATCTCATATAGACATCCAACTCAAATTATACTTATAATAAGTATTTTTGTAACCTTAGCCTAAGTGCCACACGGTGTGCACACTGTCAACTTCACACACGTGGGGATAAGAAGAGATTAATTAAAGCACTTGAGTAGCACAATAGATCTATAGATTACAAAGCTCATGATCTCAATAAGATCACGCATAGAGAGAGAGATGAACACATAGCTACCGGTAGAGCCCTTAGCCTCGAGAGAGAACTTAGCTCATGATCATGGGGGTCAGCAACGGTGATGGAGATGGCGGTGGAGTCGATGCATATGGCTTCGGGGGCACTTCCCCGTCCCGGCAGGGTGCCGGAACAGAGACTTCTATCCCCCGAATCACCTCTTCGGTGGCGGCGGTGCTGCGGAACTTTTCATGGAATTTTGATCTGCTATCTAGGGTTTTCATCTCGGGGGAAATATATAGGCGAAGGGGCAAGGTCGGTGGAGGCCTGAGGGGCCCACACCACCTGGTGGTGCTCCTGGGGGTACCCGCGCCACCATAGGGTGTGGCCGCCTCGGTGCCCCCCTCCATCTCTACTTTGGACTCCATCTTGTGTCGGGAAAAATAGGAACTTCGGCTTTTGTTTCGTCCAATTCCTACAATTTTCCTTACTAGCTTTTCTGAAACCAAAAACAGCAAAAAACAGGCAACTGGCACTGCGACATCTTCTCAATAGGTTAGTTCCAAAAAATATGTAAAAATGCCTCAAAGTGTAGACAAAACATAAGATAGTTGATACAAAATAAGCATGGAGCATCAAAAATTATAGATACGTTTATGACGTATTAGCAAGCTTTGCACATCCATTACCATCCAAAATAAACAATAATCAGCTACCTTCGGGCCACTACGGCTACTGAATGTGCGCGTCTCCACTTTGTCCGATGCTTCTAATAAACAATTAGAGAGTAAGTGTGCTAACTGGTGCCCCAAAAAACTACGCATATCAAGGAAAAAGAAAGTAGAATAGCAGTTCCATGCAATCTTTAGCTCTTTCTTTATCTGTTCTTACGCCTTGGCCGCTGGCAAACCACCCACCCATGCCACTGCCTCTTGTTCTGTATCACACGCCTCCGTATTCTACCGTCAAAATCATTCTCTTGTACTGCCAACTAGTGTATATGTATTTCTCCAACACACCAAATCATGGTGCCTTGGCTAGCTTGCTTCTTTTGCTCAAAAAACCTCACTGAACCAATATGAGACTTCCACTTCTTCAGAGACATTCACAAATACTTTGACTACAGCAGGAAACGATATGCTAACGCCGGCGTCGTGCGCCTCAGATGTGAGAACGAGGCAATAGCTTAGTGGTTGGGTCGCAGTTGGTGTATCCCAACGACCAGTGTCCGATCCCTGTTAGGGACGAATTTTCCGAATTCTCACGCCAACCCGCTTCTACTATATCAAAAATGTGTCTAGTTCCTCCTAGCACTGTTTTATCCGACTAGTGGCAGCCACGGACATGATATATGCTGTATGTATGTACATCTCTAGGAGAGGTTGTGGCCACCAAACATCTCAGGCATCTGGGCATGTAACTCAAGCAGCATTTCGCGCAACAAGTCAATGCTTCTTGCGGTTCCCCTTCTCGAACATCGCCACATAAGTGTACATGACACCTGGCGTCTCGACGTAGGAGACAATGAAGGTGACAGCGCTCAGCCGTACTACCGTCTCCTCCTTCGATTGGACAGATTCCAGTTCGAGTTGCTCGATCATGCGACATCGGGTGGTGAGTCAGAGCGGTGGAGCGGCATGGGGAGAAAAGGGGGTGTCACATCGGAGTGGCAGGAGAAGGTGGGCATCTCCTATTGTCGGGACGTGGGGATGCTTCCGGTGAGATATGTGGTTGAGATAGGAGGCAGCGCGCAGGGAGATTGGGGCAGTCTCGTGCGGTGAAGGCTGCGCTAGAGAAGAAGGTGGATGGGAGGGACAGGTGCTCGCACGAGGTGGGGCGGACCTCGCTCCCTCACGCCGCCCCTGCTTCCTCGGTCCAGGATTTGTTGTGGATACCTAGATAGTATTGATTTCGGTCGATATGCGCCTATAAAGGGAAATCACGTACATAATATTATTCTATATGTGATGATAGAATAGACTAACCAAAAATATTTTTTACTCCAGGGTGTACTTACACACACGCCTCATATACTCCATATGAAAATATATATGATACTTTATGAGTTGGAGTATGTCATATACGATATCTAAGATACTTCCAATGAAGTTACGCATAGTTTGCACAATATATTCAAAATACCTTCATATTTGTACGTAAAAAGAAGTATATGAAAAAATTATACATAGTACAAAAACTAGTATGTATACTATGTCATTAGTATTATATACTTCATACTAAGCGTGGATACTCTCCGGTAGGGTGTATGGTAGATACTGTTTAGATAGTGTGAAACAAAGTGGGTGTAACTACACCCGGGATGAATATATAGTATTATATATATTGGCTGCTAAAGGTTTCAAATGTTAACTGCACACATATTTTTGTGTTTTGTATTTTAGGACAAATAAAGAAGCTTACAATAATCTCTTCCACAAGTTGTATATATACCAATGTAATTATCACGGACATGTCTTACACAAAAGTCTCTAGGTTACAGTGGTGGAGCTAGAAGCGCAGGAAGAGGGGTGTTAATTTACGCCACATGAAGAAGAGAGCATACCATATAAGAATGGATTTTCATCTCCAACGGAATGCTTCTTTTTTGAGAATGTTTCTCCTTTATTCATAATATGATTGGCTACAAGGTGTCCTCGGCAAACCAGCATGAAGACCAACATTCCACGATCCATACATGAAGGATTCCGTTGGACCATGGAGTCACATAGTAGTACAAAGTACATTACGAAAGTACATGATAATAGAAAATAAAATACATGGAATTTATTTATCTTTCTAACTTTTGGGTGTGTTGGTGATTTGTGAGCAGGGGGCACGTGCTTCTGGCTCCGCTCGGCGGGGGCCGCTTCAGCACCCCATGCCTGCTATTTGTGTACCGACGCTATATGGTGACCGGGCGCTAACGTGTCGCGCGTGCCAGCCCCCCGACCTCTACTACCATTGATAAGACTTACAAGTTACACACGTTAATCTGAGAGAGAAATTGTGATCTCTCCTCGCCTGGATGCACCTGAGAAACACATGGAGCGGACCATTAAATACCCTGTGATGTGACCAAAATGATATGCGAGGACCACCAGACCATGATACACGGCATTTTTGGATTGTTGCCTTTAAAAAATATAGTTTGGCGTTTCTGATGTGAAATAATGCCCGCTTTCAATATCTCTTCTTTAAGCATGTTCCTGGCAGCTCTTCTTCTTCCTCTTAACTTGAGTCGATCTCTTGGAAAAACGAACCAAAAGATGTACACAGACCTTCTCAGTTAGCTGGTTGCTCTAAATCCTATATTAATTTGTTTATTATAACTTACAGGTTATCTATTATATAATAGAATTATAATGGTATTTTTCATGACATCAGGTTAATCTATATCATTTGCATTATTTAGATTATGAGACATAATTGATGGCTATGATTAACCAAAGACCTTAACGTGTATTATTTTGGCGTGTAACAACTATAGAACACTTTTGGCACACTAGTAGAAAAGCCCCCTTTGGTCCCGGTCCATAAGGTCCATTGGTCCTGGTTTTTGAACCGGGACCAATCACTCGGGACCAATCACTCGGTTTTTGAACTGGGACCAATCACTCAGTTTTTGACACACTAGTAGAAAATTAACTCATTAATTAAGAAGCATGAATGTGTAATTAGTTGCTAATTCGTGCATGCTAACCTACAGGACATCCAGAGAGACCATGTTACACATGCGAGAAGAAGAAGAAATGTTCCTCTGATCCAGGCGCCATTGCTAACGCTCCGAGGCTTGTGAGCGAAAATAGGGTGGCGGGCGAGGGGATGAATCGAAGGCCCGGCGTAGAAGTTGATTACGAGAACTTCGGCAACACACAACGCGACACCTGCGAGCTTGCCCAAACTAGAACGGCTGCGGACAATAGTAGAAAAGCACCCCTTTGGTCCTGGTTCATAAGGGCTATTGGTCCCGATTTTTGAACCGGGACCAATCACTCGGGACCAATGATGGTCCCGGTTCTGGCACGAACCGGAACAAGTGGATCTCCACGTGGCCCGCCATCGCATGCGTTTGCAGTAGGACCTTTGGTCCCGGTTCGTGACATTAACCGGGACCGAAGGTCTTTTCTATTTTTTTTTCAAAAAACAATTTATTTTGTCAATTTTTTTTGAATCTATGAATTTTCGGACTGGTTAATCTCTTACCCGAAGCCTCTCAATCACACTTAGTGTTTGATCAAATTCCAATATTTGGTTAAACTTTCCGGTCGGTCACCCATCCTCACACATGCTTAACATCTTGGTTTCTTCCCATTCCCCTTCCTATGTACCACTTGTAACCTTATGTCTATACTATGCTATTAATAATATTAATCCATGCATCTTGTGAGTCACACATTGTTATAACTTGAGTTACAAACATGATTTTAATGTACCAAAATGACTAAGTAATTCTAATATTGAATAAATATAGAAATAAAATATGTTTTATTATTATTATTGCATTAATTCATTTAATATGGCATAATTCATATCTTTAAATCCATAAATCGAAATTCTACAAATAATATGTCCATTATTATCAGAAAAATGTGAGTAATCTAAATATGTCATTTTTTTGAATTTTTTAAAAAAAATTAGAATTCTAAATTTTGACTCTTTTGGAATTTCAAAAATCTAAAAAAATTGCAAACGGCTAAAGGCTCTTGGCATCGGTATCGTAATTTTTTCCCGATAAATTTGATATATTATACGATTTTTTCCGACATCGTATGCACAAATGGCGGTCATCTGAAGTTTTTATAATGTTTTCTTACAAAATAAAATTATTCCGGTTTATGTCCTGAACTTAGACTAAAGAGGAACCCTTTGATCCCGGTTCATGGCATGAACCGGGACCAATGCTCCGCTGACCATTGGTCCCGGGTCATGCCATGAACCGGGACCAATACCCCGAGATGAACCGGGACCGATGTCCTGGCAGCATGAACCGGGACCGATGCTTGGCATTGGTCCTGATTTGTTATTCGAACCGGGATGAATGGCTTTAGGGGCTGGACCAGAGGCCCCTTTTCTACTAGTGACATGCACAAACCGGGGTAACCAAATTTCAATTTCTCAAGTAATGAGCCGCCCAAAAATAGAAACGAGACGTGTGTCTCATTGACTGCTTAAAAAAACAAAAGAGTTTATGTGTGACACGTGCCTGGCCATCAGTACCCATGTCCATCGAGTCCAGGTATATTCAAGTAATGAGAAGTCCATGAAAATAGCATAGACGTATACAGTATTGATTAGTTGTATATATCGTAAATTATGTTGAACTGCATATTAGTTTCATGACATTAAAATATTGAATGTTTGGCACTCAGTATGAATAACTAATATTTATAAATTATAGAAATAATATAACATCCGAATATACATTTCATTTAGGTTAAGCATACAATATTTATTAGATGTAAATATTGGACGATTCTTTTGATGTCCATAGTAATTTGTTGACATGAAAATATTGAATGTTTGGTACTCAGTATTAATAACCAAGTCCTTACAAATGGTATCTTGACCCAGAAGAAGAGGCTATATGGGAGAGAGAGAATGACCTTGGAGAGGATCACCCGCACCTATTTGTTAGCCATTCCGAATCTCCAAAACAAGATTCATCTTAAGGGGGGTAGTTTTGTAACATCCAAATTCTTCAAATTGGCCATATGCATTGCATACATAATCCATGGCATTCTGCAAAAAAATCAAACTCAAATAATGAGAAAAAACCTATTTTACATGTCCTAATTTATTCTTAGAAGGAATTAAATAGGATATCATAATTCAATATTTTATTAGACTTTTTTGCCAAACTATGACCTTATGTTGATCTCCACATTGTTAGGAAAATTTCGAAAAAAATTGAGCTCTTTTGGAGCTCATATGAAAAAGATATGAGTAGAAAAATAAAATAGGAAAAAAAGAACTACCCTAAACGGGCCAGCCGAGCTGGCCCGCAAGCTATCAATCGTGCGCCTGGCCGTACCGCGCAGCAACCAGTGCTTGCCACCACCGGCATGCCCAATGCAAGCACACAACAGCATGCGGGTGCTCCCGCCGCCTGAGCCACTAATAGGTGGGCCCCGCACCCTATCTGCCTCGTCTTTGTAGCCAAGCCAAACTCCTTGCGCTGTCGCCACAGATTGTAACCGCCCTAGCCTCTATCCGCAGTGCACCTTCTCCAAGATACCCCCATTATATACCCATCCCCACCATCACTTTTTCACCTCACAAACCGCTCGAAATCCTAGCCGGGCTCGAAACCGAGATTGCCACTGCCGTTGTCATTGCCTCCGCCATAGACGTTGGAGGTTCTGTCAGTTCCTCCGCCCGATCTCCCGTATTTTCTTCACCAATATTCTCCCATTCATGAACCGTGTCGCCCTGACCTTTTCCCCTCTCGATTACACAGCACATCACCGGGAATCGCTCCCGACGTCTGATGGGTCCCAAATTGAAGCATTTTACCTTTCGTTTTTGCATAATTATATTAAGATTTTTAGTATTTTACCGCGTTTGTGCGCACATTTTATCCTAGTTTCAATACGATCTTGAATCACTAAGTCTATTATGAACATATCAATTGGAACTATCATATTATGAAGTAATATAGTTGTTTCGAGCGGGTGTAGAATTTCATTATCGTCATTTTGCTATATTATCGAATTTTGATATTCTAAAAATCGCTAAACGACCTAAGGTAGTTGCGAGCGGATGTATAATTTCGTTCTCTTTATTTTGGTATATTATAGAATTTTTTCCGACATCGTATGCAAAAGTTGTGGCCGTTTTACCGTGGCATGACCTTCTTTTGCAAAAAACTTCGAAATTCATGTTTGTTAATTTTCCTACAGAATAGACAACATTGTCTACCTACATGTCAAAGGATTTTAAAATTGAAGTATTTTTCATTTTCTTTTATTTTTTGCAAGACTGAAAAGGTGATCCGGGGGTGAGTAGAATTTTTGGATGGTGACTGACTTATCTATGGCACATGTGTCTACGGTGCGCCATAGGTAACCCAACTATTCGTGACGGACGGCCACCACATGCGCTATGGATATGTCAGTGGCCATCCATAAGTGGCAAATGTGGATGCCCAGACTTATCTGTGGCACACATTTGCTTATGCGCCGCGGGTATTTTGGTTATCTGTGGTGCATCGTTACCACGTGCGGCACTAGTCTTTTACCTATGTTGCACCACCCTTGCCATGCGCCACTAAACATCAATCCATGGATAAATAAATCTGTAGTAGTGAGGGTAGCAAAACCGCGCCGCTCTTGCTAATGGCAAGGAGGTGCAGGGCAATGGGTTCCTCACTTTCACCAAGGAGCTCCGGCGCGTGGTGTGGCCCCACAAGTTCCGCCTCGAGATGTCGTCGCGCTACGACGGGACCACTAAGCCTTAGGGACACGACGGGGACCTGGTGGACAACCTCCCCTAGGAGTCCATTGGCTCGTGGTCGGCCCTTTGTTCCCTCTTCATCGCCAACTTCAAGGGAACGTACGAACACCTGCTCGCCTATTACGATCTTCACCAGGTTCATCAATAGCCAGGCAAGACCCCCTTCAAGTTCCTGCAGCATTTAGCCAGATCCGCAACAAGATCCCTAAGATCTCGGACTCCAACGTGATCACCGCTTTCTCCGAGGGGGTCAAAGACGTCTGCATGAGGGAGAAGATTAGCATTCGTGGGGAGAACCTCATCACGGCCGCCGAGTTTTCGTCATGGCGGAAAAGTGCGCCAAAGCTGAGGCAGGGCGGATCTTTTGCCCTGCCGCGACAGAGAGCACCACCAAGCCTTCAAGAGTCGCCAAAAGCGTGAGCAAGGATCCCAAGCGGAAGCCCGCCACCGACCTGGCCACCGAACCCGAGCGGAAGAGTACTCTCGAGGGGGGCAGCGAGAGGGAGCGTGATGACCAAGCATACTATGTCTTCCATAAGAAGCATGGGCACCCCACGGATGACTGCTACGAGCTCAAGAACCTCCATGACCAGTGCAACAGCCAGCGGAAAGGAAGACGAGAATGCGAGCAGGGGAACAACCACAATGGTAGCCGAGGCAGCGGGCGCTGGGACAACAACCATGGCGGCCAAGGGGCACACCACGCAGGACACTAGGTCAACGCCACCCAACAACTCCCCTGTGCTCATGAGAAGGTCGAAGGGAGTGCCGGGGGCTACCAGGAGCCGAAGGGTGCCATAGCCTGCATCCTCAGCGCCTCCTAGGCCACAGCGTCCAACAAGCACTTCAAGCACCTCACCAGGGAGGTATCCGTCGCAAGGCAGGGGGCCTTGTCCCCGAGGCTCAAGTGGTCGCAGTGCCACATCACCTTTGACGCGAAGGTCCACCCTGCCTCCATCGGGGCGGTGGGAGCTCTGCCCATGATCTGCATGCCCACCATCAACAACATCGTGGTCGCCAAAACGCTCATCGACGGTGGGGCTGGACTGAATGTAATCTCCACCGAGACGTTCGCCAAGCTTCAAGTGCCGTACGATCGGCTGATGTCGACCATGTCCTTCTCGGGTGTCACGGATGACACTACCATACCCATCGGACATGTGCACCTCTTCGTCACGTTCGGGTCCCGCGACAACTACAGGACGGAGCACATAGACTTCGACGTGGCACACATCAGCATACCCTATAATGTAATCTTGGGATACCCTGCCCTCGCCAAGTTCCTGGCCACCACTCACCACGCATGCAACATCGTCAAGATGCCAGGGGAAAAGAAGAAGTCATCACCGTCCATTCTGACGAAAAGGAAGCCCTGAGCTCTCTCGAGTGCACCTACAAGACCGTGGCCGTAGCCTTCCCGGAGGACATGGACACCCTCCACTACGTCAGGGGCACCGCGAGGAAGAAAGAGATGGTTGCTCCAGAAAATGCGCGGGCAAGGAAGGCGGTCGCTACACTGTACCCACCTGACGAGGGTTGCACTGCGACCGCCGCCTGCAGCCGGGAGAGGTCTCCTGCACAGGCTTCTCCTACACGAGCCAGCATCGGCGGCCCTCGCAAGGACCAAGTGGGCCCCTCGATTCCTGACTTCCCGATAGACTGCACCCAATGCACGTTCAACCCCAACTCCCTTCCTGGCGGCGTCTGAAGAGTGTCGGGGGAAGACCGGCATTAGGAGAGTGAGCGGGCCCCTGTCTTCCCCTTCCCCTCTCGCGCGTGGCCGTTAGATGCCCCCTGTTTTTTGAAGGTGAGACCCTAAAATCCTAGCCTCAGCAGCCGTATTAATCGTGAGGTCCCATGAGGGTCACGATGGCGCTGTAATAATTTGGACTCGTTTAGTACTTCTCCATTTGGATCTTGCGCCTGGCGCCCTTTCTGCCATTTGTTTTCTTCACTCTTAAGAAAATATCTTTAAAGAGTTGCGCATAGTTGAGGCTCCTCGAAACGTGCCACATGAGTAGGAGGCTAGGTATAGTGTCCTTTGCCGGGAGGTCTCCCAATAACACAGGACCTAAAGTGTAGAGTGCTGAACTCTCGGACTAGTTCCGTCCATGAATCAACTCACCCATGGTGCCTGGTGCTTTCGACCCCCGCGAGGGGCATGAAGAGAAAGACGTGTCCGCGTATGTTTTATGATTTACGACCCCCTTCGTAATGCTTATCGCCGGGCCATCACCCAGAGCCTAAAGAGTAGAGCGCTGAACTCTTGGACTAGTGTCGGCCATGAGTCAACTCACCCATGCTACCTGGTGCACAAAGCCCTCGCGAGACGCGTGCAACGAGGTCGGCCATTTACTTTTTTCGCTGGCTCTCTCCGCGGCGTTTACCTCTGGGGCACCGCCCGTTGACCCAGGGCCTAAGGTATCGATCTTTGACTTTAGAACCTGCTCCGGCGACCAGTCACCTCACCTACGGTTCCTGGTGCTCGAAGAGGCAGCTTCGGTAACAAGTCGAGTCACCCACGGTGACTGGTGCTCTAATGGGTCATTCCTGCCAACCTAGGGCCTAAAGTGTCGAGCTCTGAACTTAACGGTCAGCCCCGACAGTGAAACACGTGTGCCTCCCGGCACACAAATCCATCGCGAGACACCTATGGGAGCCCACGACAAGCCCGCGCTTTGCCCCGATGTACCTTATACCTTACTTGAGGGACTAATGGACCGGATACTGCCGCACCGTCCTCTCATCGGGAGGCCCGCGGAGTGGTTGGAGAGGGTATCCCCATTTGGCGGTCGAAATTCATCCTTTACCAATGGTCCCCACTACAATGAGAAAGGCTAACGGCGGCGGACACATGTCCGACGAAATTGATATAAATATTCTATGGGTATTGACACACTAGTCATTCTTCTTTGCTCTCGAGTGTGCTAATTTTTGTAAGTGTAAATCTACAAGGACATAAAATATTGTTCGTGTTTTTTATATTTCTGTTACTTCAACATGGTTCACCTATGAGGTATGGGTCCTTACTGGTTATTTTAGTATTGTTACAATAGATAATGAGAAAGCCTCCAGAATCAGAATAAGGTTAATTATACCAAACCTTTATGCTCACTGAATGTCGTCAAAGCTAAACAATATGCTAGTAATGAAAATATTATAGAGGAGTCAGATGTTCGATATCTCTTTTTACCGAACTCACCCTCAATCATAGGAACACATAGACTAGAGATCCATGAACGTAGAGAACTCGAAGAATAAATTTCCATCGGCAATGGAAAGCTACATTTTGGACGATTTCCGTCCCTTATTCATAATATAATTTACAACATAGTTTCCTCGGCTAACCAGCCAGAAGGCCTATGTGCCATGATCCACACATTTTCCGCGCCATCCCACGCCTTGGACCATGGTGTCACACAATTGTACAGAGCACATTACAGAAGTACAAGATAGTAGAAAATAAAATGCAAGACACAACACGGTCATTTATTCTGAAAAGCAGCAGGTGGTGCATGCATGCCATTGATACCGCCAGGTTTGTCTAGAAGAGCGTAGCTGGCCAAGAACGCAACATTCATGGAGTAACGTATACCCCAATTGCATCCAACAAGTCGCCGGAGTGTCCAAAGAAGCCAATAATCCTACCCCCATCAAGCACTGGAATGTGGAAAGGAGTCCCGGTAGGGTCGCCATATATATCGTTATCTTTCCCCTTGAAGGTGGTGATTTTAAGAGACTTGATGACACAGTCATTGTCCAAAGCTGAACCAAACGTCCCTGAGATCTCTGTCACGTAGTCTGTAGGGTCGAGTGTAATCTGCACCCACACAATAAGAGGAACGCCGCAGTCTAAGTAGCCATAGGGAGAGAGAAAAAAACAATTCCACAAACACACACACACACACACACACCGTTCTTTTCATGTTGAGAGTGCGACCCCAGGGGCCCTCGGAGTGCTCGATGTAGTCGGTGCCTATGTAGGTGAAGGAAATTGCGTCGATGGTAACTCCGCTATGGATGGTCACGCTGGTTAGTCGGCCAGGCATTGCCTGCATGTTCCTCTCATCGCCACCAGGTCCACCCCATGCCTCAATCTTGACGGGCTTGCTCTGAATCAGATAACACACGCATAACATGCATGAACTTAATTACTTGCCGAAATTATCCCAAAAAGGAAAGAATAACTACATGCAGAGAAGATCGAAGGCGTACCATTTTTTGCTCCGGCTCTCTCTTACTCGAACGACAAGCTATGGGTATAGAAGAAGGATGTGATAGCAAGCAGCTCGATGGCTTCGTCGAGAAACTGAGAGACCCTATATATAGCCCCTCGCAAAGCTCATCGAGTAATACAACCAAGAAGGACCAGGAACTTTACCTCCTCACGACGGTCCAGAACCAAGGTAAAGACCCCATGTCAACCTCTCTGGCGTGTGCGTGCGCCACCGTCCTCGCCGTCGTTGAGCTGCTCGGAACTCGTGATTCAGCCCCCTCTCAAACTGAGGGCTCGTTGGACCCCTTTTCCTTTGCGGGACACATCTCCGACAAAATTGATATAAATATTCTATGGGTATTGACACACTAGTCATTCTTCTTTACTCGGGAGTGTACTGCTTTTTGTAACTGCAAATCCACAAGGACATAACATATCGTTTGTGTTTTTTATATTTTTGTTACTTCAACATGGTTCACTTATGAGCTATGGGTCGTTACTGGTTATTTTAGTACTGTTACAATAGATAATGACAAAGCCTCCAGTATCAGAATAAGTTTAATTATACCAAACCTTTGTGCTCACTGAATCTCGCGAAAGCTAAACAATATGCTCGTAATGGAAATATTCTAGACGAGGCACATGTTTGATATATCTTTTTACCAAACTCACACTCAATCACGTGAACAAATAGACTAGAGATCCATGAACACATAGAAGAATAAATTTCCATCGGCAATGGAAAGCTACATTTTAGACGATGTCTGTCCTTTATTCATAATATAATTTGCAACATAGTTTCCTCGGCTAACCAGCCAGAAGACCTACGTGCCATGATCCACACATTTTCCGCGCCATCCCACGGCTTGGACCATGTTGTCACACAATCGTACAAAGCACATTACAGAAGTACAAGGTAGTAGAAAATAAAATGCAAACACACAACAAGGTCATTTATTCTGACAAGCAGCAGGTGGTGCATGCATGCCATTGATACCGCCAGGTTTGTCTGGAAGAGCGTAGCCGGCCAAGAACGCACCATTCATGGAGTAACGTATACCCCAATTGCATCCAACAAGTCGCCGGAGCGTCCAAAGAAGCCAACAATCCTACCCCCATCACGCACCGGAATGTGGAAAGGAGTCCCGGTAGGTTCGCCATATATATCGTTATCTTTCCCCTTGAAGGTGGTGATTTTAAGAGACTTGATGACACAGTCATTGTCCAAAGCTGAACCAAACGTCCCTGAGATCTCCGTCACGTAGTCCGCAGGGTCGAGTGTAATCTGCACCCACACAATAAGAGGAACGCGGCAGTCTGAGTAGCCATGGGAGAGAGAAAAAAACAATTCCACAAACACACACACGCACCGTTCTTTGCATGTTGAGAGTGCGACCCCAGGGGCCCTCGGAGTGCTCGATGTAATCGGTGCCTATGTAGGTGAAGGAAATTGCGTCGATGGTAACTCCGCTATGGATGGTCACGCTGGTTAGTCGGCCAGGCGTTGCCTGCATGTTCCTCTCATCACCACCAGGTCCACCCCATGCTCCAATCTTGACGGGCTTGCTCTGAATCAGTTAACACACGCATAACATGCATGAACTTAATTACTTGCCGAAATTATCCCAAAAAGGAAAGAATAACTACATGCAGAGAAGATCGAAGGCGTACCATTTTTTGCTCCGGCTCTCTGTTACTCGAACGACAAGCTATGGGTATAGAAGAAGGATGTGATAGCAAGCAGCTCGATGGCTTCGTCGAGAAACTGAGAGACCCTATATATAGCCCCTTCTGCCCACCCGGCCACTTGAGAGTTTTAATTTGTACACCACTAGCTACTCTCCTTACATACATAGATAAGACTCACTAGCTATCATCCACACAAAAGTCTACAACCCGGAGAGACAAATTGTAATCTCTAATGTCCAGTATACACACGTGAGACACAGGGACTGGACCATGCATGTGAGGACCACCTGACCGTAAGATACACCAGGATTTCCCAGCTGACCGTAAGATCTCCATGCAGAATGAACAAAAAGATCTGCAGATGAGGAACGACACCTTCTTGTCACTTGCTGGATGGGACCTGGAGAAACAAATGACAGGAGATGAGCAAGAGTGATACACGCCCACGAGAAACAAATGGCAACCCGAATCCATACGAGACGTGCGGCGTCGACGCAGCAGCATGTCAAATTATTCTCTGAGAACTAACTGAATACTAAAGGGAAAAATTCAATTTGAATTATGATATTTGCATGTCAAATTGACTGAAAAATAGATTTTCTGTATTTTCTCTTTTTACAGGACATGCAATATATGCTTTCTCTTATTTTGCAAGCTCTTCGTGTGTTGAGTTCTTGCCATAGGATCCTTGCTGATGACTCATGTATCGCATGTTTGTGGTAATTGAGAATTTATGGGCATTGGCAGTTTAAGAAAAGGAGATTTGCAGGTCGTATTTACTAGAACATTAACTTTGCCCGTGCTTTTTCTCTTTTATTTTTATATATGCAAGAATTTAATCCATGGTTACTTATGCCATGCAGAGTTCTGGGTACATTCTGAAATGTACTGTCTACTGAGAGAAGTTTATGAATGGTCTAATGAAGTCATTCATCGATGTTCTGCAATGTATGTAAAATCTAGCCTTCGGATTCACATAAACCGCACTTAATAACTCCTCTTTTTCATGCACTTTTTTTGTAACATCCCAAATTTTTCATTTGAAAATCATCATTAGTGCGTTCAAATCAGCATGGCATGTACTACATTGCATTAGACTTGTCCTCCAAAAATTTGTTGAAATTTTGAGACTTTTTGGAGCACATTTGCTAATTCAAACAAAAACTAGAAAAGAAATTCGAATAGAAAAAGAAAAGGAGGGAAAGAAATTCAAACAGCAGCAGCAGCAATCTGGCCTTTGGCCCAATCTGGCCCAACAGCCCACCCGGGCCACTCCTCTCCCTTCTATGTTTTTCTGCACGCCCCAGCAACCTACCCCCTCCCGCTGACAGACCGACCCCACGCCACGTCACCCCACCACCCCGTCGTCTTCAACCCCCGGAGACCCCCCAGGCTCCCCTAATTTCGAGCTCGAACCGCCGCTCATTGACGGCATTCCGGCGACGATTCCGGTGAGCCCAGGCCGCCCGGCGCCCTCCCCTCTGTCCCGTCTGGTTCACCATACCCTAGCGCACCTACTAACCGAACCACGTACTCCCTCTTGCTCCAGGTCGACGACACGGACCTAGTCCGGCGAACTCCCTCTGCTGCCACCGTCTGACAGCTTTTCCGGTAAGGGCAAGGTTCCCACCGCTCCTTTTTGGCCACAGGCTGCTTATGCTCGTCGAGGCGTATCGCACTGACCCCCTAATTCTTTTGTTTGAGCCCCAGGCCGTTGACTCCGACACTGAGCCGATACCTCCGCCGTCGACGCAACTCCGGCGAGGAATACTGAGCGAAGCAGAGCTCCCCTCTCTCCATCGCGACCACCAACCAGATCGCCGAGACCACCGCAAACCCTCGGTCAGACTGCCTTTTCCCCTACCCCTCTAGAATCGCCGGAGCATCACTCATCTGACGTGCCGCCGCCGCGCGCCGTCGCTGGCGTCGCCAGTCTCCGGCGAGATGTTTAGTAACCGTTCGATCGAATCCTAGCGGATAGGATTAGATCACTAAACGAAAGGGTACGGGCTAATCAGATCCGTCCGTAGTCACTTAAGATCTGACGACCCACAGCGATCGATCCGGCCGAACCGGTACCAGCCAATAGGATAGCGCCACGTCGCCAGACTATTTTTGTTTAATTAGAAAATAGACTGATTTAGTATTTAACTTAGAAATTCAATAACTTTTGTTCCACAAATCAGAAAAATACAAATTTGGTGTCTATGGATTCAGAAAAATGAGACCTTTATTATGGAGGCCTTGTTTCACACTTTTGCCTCTGAGAAATTGGAATTATAGGCAGAACCTTTTTAGGAGTATTTTGTTCACAAAAATTGTTCTATAATTTATTATTGAGTATTTCTTATGCATTTAGATGAGGTATTCTATCCTCAGTACTGTAGACTCTGTAAATTATAGAGTTGTGATCATATCATTGCATTTTGCATGCATTCATGTTTTTGTAATGTTTTATTGATTGAATTATTGTTGTTGTATTGATCTTGTGTAGATTGTGTGGATTGTGAAGTTTGTTGCTGTGAGGATTGTACTTATTCCCCTAGCTACCAAGGCAAGTGATATTTCATCCCATGTCCTATTATTTTCACTATTACACTAGTGATATTTTGGTAGATCTTAGCATGATAGAATTATTCATATGTTACTATACTATGCTATGCTATCCTATAGACTATATCTTGGTAGTATCTCCTAGTTAAAAGACTTCGTATGCTAGCATTTCGATCCAGGGACTAGCACTGCAATCACAGGGATCTTACCTTATCATGGTGAGATCTTACAAATGGTATCAGAGCACTGTGTTGCCTGTAGGTTCGTGACCCTATAATGGATTAGACTAAGGAAATCCCTTAGGAAAAATAAACTCTATATTCCAACCTTACACTTTCTTTTCATCTCGTAAAACTTTTCCTAATCATCCTTCTCATCTATTTTTGTAGATGTCCACCGTCAATGAATCTGTCAAGAAGGGACCACTAATAACTATGACCCTGGAGTGTGAGACAGAATTTCCCAATGTACTCAAGAACCTCATGCTTGGCTTGGGAATGAATGGTGAAGCCGTGTACAAGGGATTTCCGGTGATAGACGAAGGACAAGAGTATTGGTGGGTGCAACTCTATTTGTACAAGGACAAGGAGGACGATTCCAAGAGTACGGGATTCTGCATGTTCACCAACTCTGAAATGCACTCGTCATTCTTTGACTCTGCAAGGAATGTTGCATGGAGAGCTATTAAGGAACTTGGGGAGAGACTCAAGTATAGAATGCGCAATACCCAGGAAGATCTCAAGGAGGAGAAGCGTCTTGTCCAAGACTCAAAGGCCACTGTGAAACGCCTAAGTAAGGATATCATAGGCCTAGCTTTAGAGCTATGTGACCAAGACAAGCAGATTGCTGCCAAGGATGCTCAGATTACCGCCTTGGTTAAGGAGTGAGATACTAGTTGGATCACCACCTTTAGCATTTTATCACGTTAGTATTTTGATCATACCAACTTATGTGGTATGGCAAAAATAAGTTATGTCTGGAACCTTGAGTGCTTGAGTTGAATAATGTATTGTTACTTGGATTGTTCTGTTGATTGATCTTCTCATTTTGTGAATTGTGTTTACTTTCTCTATTGTGTGTTACTAATTTTCTCCATACTATGCAAAAGATGCCGAATTTTGTCTACAGCACGGCCGAGGATTTCAAGGGGACTCGCTTTGGGACTCGCCTATTGGAGCTAGTCCAAGTGCTCGCTCTTCCAATCCCTACCATTCAGGGACTTCCGCTGAGGAAGTTTCAGCGGAAGGACTTATGGGGATTCAGAGTGACCCAGCCAGGTCGTGAGACAGAGCCCCAAACTGGGGAGATTACCTTCAAGATACTCCATGATGACATGGAGAGGGGCCTCGACGTCGCTATGCAGGAGCTGTTGGGACGCCTATGTGGACGTCACTCTTCTGAGATCAGGGGCCACTACTTCCATTTCTTTGGGAGGTGCGACGAGGATGGAGAGCCTATTATGTTGGACGAGGCCACTAAGGATTCCATCAAGCCCGTGGGTCACTACCTCCAGGACTTAGAGAGCCTCATTAGACACCTTGATACTGATAGGACTAATGTGATGCTTAGCAACGATGAACTACAAGTCCAACTTAAGGAGAAGGACAAGACCTTCTCGGAGCAGGAAAATCGAATCAAGGAAATGGAGAAGAAGTTTGAAGACCAAGAGAAGAAATTCAAGAGCCAAGAGAAGAGAGTTCAGGAGAAGAACAGGAAGATTAGAGACTTAGAGACTGAGTTAGAGCTTGAGGATATTGAGCTGGAAGCGGATCACGAGGTGATAGAGAGGCTGCGCACTCAGAAAAGAGAGTTACAGACAAAGATTGATGCTATGACTACAAGCTTGGAGGAATACAAGGCAGGGTTCGCAGCAGCAGGACTTGCACTAGTGGAGGAGGAAGTCGACATGGAGGAGTAGTGCTGCTATTCCATCTACCTATCGTTCTATTATTATTGAGTTGCATAGGTCATACCGACTTGTGGGTGACTATGCTAGTATGTTATTTTTGCAAACTCTGTCATTGCTGTGATGTTGAACTTGCATGTGCTTGTTTGATTGATTGTAGTTTTATTTGGGGTTATCTATCATTACTTACCCTTATTAAACCCACAGATGCCTCCCTGACGCAACAACGAGGATGACAATGGCAATGGAATGCAGCAGATGATGGCTGCGCAGACCCAGTTGATGCAAATGATGACTCAATTCATGGCAACCCAGAATCAGAACAACAACAATAATAAAAATAACAACAACCAGAACAATCCACCGCCTCTGGATATGTTGACCAGATTTCTAAGACTGAGGCCTGCTAAGTTCTCGGGTACCACTGACCCCATGATGGCAAATGATTGGCTACGTTCTGTGAATAAGGACCTAGTCACGGTTGGGTGCACGGATGCAGAAAAGGTCAGATTTGCAGCACACTTGTTGGAAGGTCATGCAGCTGCTTGGTGGGATAATTTCCAAATTACCCACCCTATTGAGGAAGTGACATGGGCAATGTTTGAAGATGGGTTTCGCACCACTCACATCTCTGCTGGAATAATGGGGTTGAAGAAAAAGGAGTTTCATAACCTCAAGCAACGCCATCGTAGTATCTCTGAATACATGGAAGAGTTCAATAATTTGTCACGTTATGCACCCGACGATGTGGACATTGATGTGAAGAGAAAGGAGAAGTTCCTAGATGGGCTGAATGATGAAATTGCAATGCAACTATCTGTTGCATATGTTCCAACTTATCAATCCTTGTGTGATAAAGCTACCATCCTGGAAAACAAAATGAAACAAGTGGAGGGTAGAAAAAGGAAGCACCATTTTGATAAGTATGGATCAGGATCTCCTCACAAGCGCTCTCATGGTGAAGGAAGTGGGAGTTCAGGATTCCACAAAAATGGGAATCATAATAACCATCATAACAACAACCATAACCATGATGGAAACAATCATCATGGGCACAACAAAAGTCGATTCGGGAACAACCACAATGGTCATGGCCATGGAAACCAAAATGGGCAGAATCGTCACAATCAGCCCGCAAAGAAGGACATCAATCAGGTGGAATGCTTCAAGTGCAAGAAGACGGGGCACTATGCCAATCAATGCCCAGAGAAGAAGACTGATGGGGCTAAGCCAAAGCCTTTCCAAAAGGGTCATGTGAATCACATTAATGTGGAGGAAATCCAAGAAGGAGCTGATGCCGTGATCGGTAAGTTCAAGATTAATGCATTTCCTGCACTTATCCTTTTCGATACTGGCGCATCACATTCATTCATTGCAAGAGCATTTGTAGTGAAAAACGGACTCACCATTGAAACTATTGGATGTCCTATAAAGGTAAGTTCTCCGGGTGGAGAAATGATAGTAAATTCAGGGTGTCGACATATCATCCTAGAAATTGGAAAGCACAAGTTCCCGATTAGTTTAATAATCCTAGAGTCCCAAGGATTAGATGTTATATTAGGGATGGACTGGTTGACCCATTATGAAGGGGTGATTGATTGTGCCAAGCGGACTGTTATGCTTACCACCCCAGAAAAGAAAAGGATCAGGTTCAAGTCTAACTTTGAACCCAAGGGGAGTAAGGTTAATTCTCTTAAGGGGGTTAGCCTAGACAGTGTGCCAATAGTGAAGGAATACCCAGATGTGTTTCCCGAAGAATTACCTGGCATGCCACCAGATAGGGATATGGAGTTTCTAATAGACATACTGCCAGGAACAGGGCCTATAGCAAAGAGACCTTATAAGATGTTAGTTGACGAGTTAAAAGAACTCAAGAAACAATTAGGAGAACAACTGGAAAAGGGATTTATCCAACCAAGTTCATCGTCTTGGGGAGCACCAGTCTTGTTTGTTGAAAAGAAGGACCGAAGTCAGAGGCTATGCATAGATTATCGTTCACTTAATGAAGTGACCATAGAGAATAAGTATCCCCTGCCTAGAATAAATGATCTCTTTGATCAGCTAGAGGGAGCATGTGTGTTCTCAAAAATTGATCTTCGATCAGGGTACTTTCAACTAAAGATTAGAGAACATGACATACCCAAGACTGCATTCACCACTAGATATGGGTTGTATGAATATACAGTGATGCCGTTTGGATTAACTAATGCACCAGCCTATTTCATGAACATGATGAATAAGGTATTCATGGAATTCCTTGACAAGTTCGTAGTGGTATTCATCGATGATATATTGGTATTTTCCAAAAGCAACAAAGAACATGAGGAACATCTACACCTGATTCTAGAGAAACTCAGGGAACTCAATCTTTATGCCAAGTTCAGTAAATGTGAATTCTGGCTGAATGAAGTGGGTTTTCTTGGGCACATAGTATCTGGAAATGGTATAGCTGTTGACCCAGCAAAAGTGGCAGCTGTGACAGAATGGGAACCTCCTAAATCTGTTAAGGAAATCCGTAGTTTCCTTGGCTTAGCAGGGTACTATCGGAGGTTCATTGAAAACTTCTCTAAGATAGCAAAGCCCATGACCGATCTGCTAAAGAAGGAGAAGAAGTTTAATTGGACAGAAGCTTGTGAAACCAACTTTCAGGAATTGAAAAAGAGACTTGTGTCAGCACCAGTGTTATGTTTGCCAGATTTTGAGAAAGATTTTCAAGTCTATTGTGATGCATCTCACCAAGGACTGGGAGGTGTACTAATGCAACAAGGTAAAGTTGTAGCCTATGCATCAAGGCAACTCAAAAATCATGAAGTAAATTATCCTACTCATGATCTAGAGTTGGCATCAGTTGTGCATGCACTAAAAACATGGAGGCATTACCTTATGGGAAAGCGTTGTGAAATGTTCACCGATCACAAGAGTTTGAAATATATTTTTACAGAGAAAGAGCTCAACATGAGGCAAAGAAGATGGCTAGAACTTATCAAGGACTATGACTTAAGTTTGCAATACCATCCTGGAAAGGCAAATGTTGTAGCCGATGCATTAAGCCGCAAGGTTTATGTGAATGGCCTCAACAAAGGAGAGTTGTCGGAGGAGTTGTGTGCCCAATTTAGAGAGCTGAGACTCGAAATTGTGCCTGAAGGGTACCTTCATCCTTGGAGGTGCAGCCCACACTAATGGATAGAATTCAAGAAGCCCAAAAGTTGGACAAAGAAATAGATGAAATCAAAAGTAAAGTTAGTGAAGGAAAGGCAAAAGGATTCCATGTAGATGAACAAGGAATCTTATGGTATGAAAAACGTATCTGTGTTCCGCAGGATCTTGAACTTAAGAAGTTGATCTTACAAGAAGCGCACAACTCACCATATTCAATTCATCCTGGCAATACTAAGATGTATATGGATGTTAAGGAGATGTTTTGGTAGAATAATTTAAAGAAAGACATAGCAGAGCACATTGCCTTGTGCGACGTGTGTAGCCGTGTAAAGGCAGAACATCAGAAACCGGCAGGATTATTACAACCACTATCAATACCTGATTTGAAATGGGATAAAATTGGTATGGACTTTATTACTGGACTGCCTAGGACCAAATCTGGATACGATTCCATATGGGTTATCGTTGATCACTTGAAAAAAGTGGCCCATTTCATACCAGTAAAGACCACTTATACAAGTGCAAAGTTAGCCAAGATTTACATGAATAGAATTGTATGTTTGCATGGGGTACCTAAAAGTATCGTGTCTGACAGAGGGACTCAATTCACTTCACACTTTTGGCGACAACTTCACGAGTCACTAGGAACTCGGTTAGAATTCAGCACTGCATTTCATCCGCAAACAGATGGGCAGACAGAAATGACCAATCAAATATTAGAAGATATGCTGAGAGCATGTGCATTAGATTATGGATCCAGTTGGAATGAAAGTCTACCGTACGTAGAGTTTTCTTACAATAACAGTTATCAATCAAGTATAGAAATGGCTCTGTTTGAATTTCTTTATGGAAGAAAATGTACTACACCACTACTATGGAATGGAGTAAGAGAAAGAAGTTTGTTCGGACCTGACCTAATCCAAGAAGATGAAGAAAAAGTCAAGATGGTAAGGGATAGGCTAATGGTAGCTCAATCTCGGCAGAAGAGCTATGCTGATCCAAAACGTAGAGAGGTTACCTATGAGGTTGGTGATAGAGCTTATCTCAGGGTATCACCACTTCGTGGTGTAAAGTGGTTTGGAATCAAAGGAAAACTAGCACCGCGCTATGTAGTACCTTTCAAGATTTTGAGCCGTAAAGGAGAAGTAGCATATGAAATTGAATTACCAAAGTCTCTATCAGTAGTTCATAATGTATTCCATGTCAGTCAGCTGAAAAAGTGTCACCCAGAGATGGAAGAAACTTCATTGAAAGACACTATACCATTGGAGGAAGTTCAGTTAGATAATGATCTCACTTATGAAGAGAAACCTATTAAGATTCTGGAGACTGCAGAAAGAATTACCCGTACCAAGACCATCCGATTCTGCAAAGTGCAGCGGAACCATCACACTGAGTCAGAAGCAACATGGGAGCGAGAAGATGAACTTCGGAGAGATCACCCTCACCTATTTGCTAGCCAACCCGAATATCAACGACGAGATTCATCTTAAGTGGGTTAGATTTGTAACATCCCAAATTTTTCATTTGAAAATCATCATTAGTGCATTCAAATCAGCATGGCATGTACTACATTGCATTAGACTTGTCCTCCAAAAATTTGGTGAAAGTTTGAGACTTTTTGGAGCACATTTGCTAATTCAAACAAAAACTAGAAAAGAAATTCGAATAGAAAAAGGAAAGGAGGGAAGGAAATTCAAACAGCAGCAGCAGCAATCTGGCCTTTGGCCCAATCTGGCCCAACAGCCCACCCGGGCCACTCCTCTCCCTTCTCTGTTTTTCTGCATGCCCCAGCAACCTACCCCCTCCCGCTGACAGACCGACCCCACACCACGTCACCCCACCACCCCGTCGTCTTCAACCCCAGGAGAGCCCCCAGGCTCCCCTAATTTCGAGCTCGAACCGCCGCTCACTGACGGCATTCCGACGATGATTCCGGTGAGCCCAGGCCGCCTGGCGCCCTCCCCTCTGTCCCGTCTGGTTCACCATACCCTAGCACACCTACTAACCGAACCACGTACTCCCTCTTGCTCCAGGTCGACGACACGGACCTAGTCCGGCGAACTCCCTCTGCCGCCACCGTCTGACAGCTTTTCCAGTAAGGGCAAGGTTCCCGCCGCTCCTTTTTGGCCACAGGCTGCTTGTTCTCGTCGAGGCGCATCGCACTGACCCCCTAATTCTTTTGTTTGAGCCCCAGGCCGTTGACTCCGACACTGAGCTGATACCTCCGCCGTCGACGCAACTCCGGGGAGGAATACTGAGCGAAGCAGAGCTCCCCTCTCTCCATCGCGACCACCAACCAGATCGCCGTGACCACCGCAAACCCTCGGTAAGACTACCTTTTCCCCTACCCCTCTAGAATCGCCGGAGCATCACTCATCTGACGTGCCGCCGCCGCGCGCCATCGCTGGCGTCGCCAGTCTCTGGCGAGATGTTTAGTAACCGTTCGATCGAATCCTAGCGGATAGGATTAGATCACAAAACGAAAGGGTACGGGCTAATCAGATCCGTCTGTAGTCACTTAAGATCTGACGGCCCACAGCGATCGATCCAGCCGAACCGGTACCAGCCAATATGATAGCGCCACGTCGCTAGACTATTTTTGTTTAATTATAAAATAGACTGATTTAGTATTTAACTTATAAATTCAATAACTTTTGTTCCACAAATCAGAAAAAACAAATTTGGTGTCTATGGATTCAGAAAAATGAGACCTTTATTATGGAGGCCTTGTTTCACAATTTTGCCTATGAGAATTTGGAATTATAGGCAGAACCTTTTTAGGAGTATTTTTTCACAAAAATTGTTCTATAAATTATTTTTGAGTATTTCTTATGCATTTAGATGAGGTATTCTATCCTCAGTACTGTAGACTCTGTAAATTATAGAGTTGTGATCATATCATTGCATTTTGCATGAATTCATGTTTTTGTAATGTTTTATTGATTGAATTATTGTTGTTGTATTGATCTTGTGTAGATTGTGTGGATTGTGAAGTTTGTTGCTATGAGGATTGTACCTATTCCCCTAGCTACCAAGGCAAGTGATATTTCATCCCATGTCCTATTATTTTTACTATTGCACTAGTGATATTTTGGTAGATCTTAGCATGATAGAATTATTCATATGTTACTAAACTATGCTATGCTATCCTATAGACTATATCTTGGTAGTATCTCCTAGTTAAAAGACTTCGTATGCTAGCATTTCGATCCAGAGACTAGCACTGCAATCACAGGGATCTTACCTTATCATGGTGAGATCTTACATTTTTCTTCGATAGTAATGTAATGAGGTGAAATTCAGGTATGGCATCAACACCTGATTCAACTTTCTAGCTTATAAAAAGTACCTTAGGGACATATGACATTGTGTTTTCTTTCCCCATAGTATTTTCAGAATCTAGGTATGTATGTATTCTGTATTGCATTGCCGCTTTAATAGACGGTTAAATATGGTGTTTTCCCATTTCTTAGTTATACCAGCCTACCAAGTCAGCGTCATCTACTTCACATGGATTTTTTTCCTCCTCATTTCTTCTCATTAGCCAGACCTATTTCGTTCCGACCTGCTGGCCCTTAACTCACGTGCAAAAACTCCCAATGAATAGTAAATCTCGGACTTAATAGTAAATCTGATCTTGGCATAAGTTTAGAATGATCTTTCCGATACCTCATCCTTAGATGGTAAAAAGATTTAAGATGTCCAAAAAACTATTTTCTTAATTAACAACTAGGTAGTAGATATTGTATTGGAGTATTCTCATAATATCATGCTAGATCCTTTGTGGGTCGGTAAGTAAGTAATGTTTTTTCTTCTAATCCAACTCTAATAAATTATTAATGGCTTATATGTCCATTTAAAATAAGAAATATAGATATTCTAATCAAGAATTTGTGAAGAAGTGTATTTGGCCATATGGGTTCACTTCTAGAGGTTATAATAAGCAAACATGTATCTATAGATAGATAACATGCTGGATGAACAAATTACAGCGGGGAAATTGACAGATTCGAGAAAGCATACAATGCATATACTAGACATCTTGACTCCTATGAGATTTGATTGGGCATTACAAAATTATACATAGACCGTAATCCAACTGCATCTATGACTAATAATCCACCTTCAGGTTATCATCCGCACCCCTTCCAGTATTAAGTTGCGAGAAACAGATAATTGCATTAAGCAAAGTGTGTAAAGTAAAAATATGATTGTTCCATGGACAAAGGATTGCTATTTTCTCCCTAGTAGCAACATCACATCTACAATCTTAGAGATTCCTGTCACTTCCCCAGATTACTAGAGGCATGAACCCACTATCGAGCATAAATAGTCCCTCTTGGAGTTGCAAGCATCTACTTGGCCAAGATAGTTACAAACAACGGAGAGCATGCAAGATCACAAATAACATAGACATGATAGAATCAATAATCAATCTGAAATAGCATCTCAATATCCATCGGATCCTCGCAAACACAACATGTAAGATTACAAATATATGATCTTGATCATGAACGGAGCTCACAAGATCTAAACATGATAGCACAAAGGAGGAGAACCAACCATCTAGCTACTACATGGACCCGTAGTCCAAGGATGAACTACTCACACATCACACCGGAGGCAGGCATGGTGATGAAGAAGGCCTCCAGGGTGATTTCTCCCCTCTGGCAGGGTGTCGGGAAGAGATTTAGATCCCTCCTGATTTAGGAATGGAGATGACAGCGGCTATAGACTCTTTCGTGGAATTTTGATCGGGTACTTAGGGTTTTTTTCTCCGGAGGCTTTTATAGGTGAAGGGCAAGGTCGGTGGAGCACTAGGGGCCCACACCCCCTGGTGGCGCGCCCTAGGCCTGGCCGCGCCTCCACTAGGTGTGGCCGCCCTGGTGCGCCACTTCATCTCCCCTCCGGACTCCGTGTTGCTTCGGATAAAATATTGACTTTAGCTTTTGTCCAGTCCAATTCCGAGAATATTTCCTTACTAGCTTTTCTGAAACCAAAAATAGTAGAAAACAACCAACTGGTACTATGACATCTTGCTAATAGGTTAGTCCTAGAAAATGTGTAGAAATACCTCAAAGTGTAAACAGAACACAAGAAAGTAGATATAAAATAAGCATGGAACAACAAAAGTTATAGATACATTTATGACGTATCAATGGCGCCGTAATAATTTGGACTCATTTGGTACTTCCCTGTCTGGATCTTGCGCTTGGCGCCCTTTCTGCCATTTGTTTTTCTTCTCTCTCTTGAGAAAATATCTTCAAAGAGTTGCGCGCGAGTAGGGGGACTAGGTAAAGTGTCCTCTGCCAGGAGGCCTCCCAGCAACACAGGACCTAAAGTGTAGAGCACTGAACTCTCAGACTAGTTCCGGCCATGAGTCAACTCACCCACGGTGCGTGGTTCTTGTGACCATCGCGAGGGGCTTGAAGAGAAAGACGCCCGCGTATGTTTTCTGCTTTATGGCCCCCTTCGCAATGCTTATCATCGGGCCATCACCTAGGGCCTAAAGTGTAGAGAACTGAACTCTCGGACTAGTGTCAGCCATGAGTCAACTCACCCATGATACATGGCGCACAAAGACCTCGCGTGACGCATGCAACGGGGTCGACCCTTGCCTTTTTTCGCTGACTCTCTCCACGGCATTTACCTCTGGGGCACCACCCGTCAACCCAGGGCCTAACGTATCAAGCTCTGACTTAGAAACCTGCTTCGGAGACAAGTCACCTTACCTAGGGGCCACCTATTTTTCTCGTGGCCACAAGACAGGTAGAAGGCCTCGCAAGGGGAGGCCAGGGCTGGCACCGAGGGAGGGTTCCTTAGTGCCCGCGACTCCGCCTCGTGTGGTCGGGCCTTCCCAGGTCTCCAAGGAGGCCTCGAGAGGGTCAAGGTTGGGGCACGCCAGCAACCCCACCACGGTACGGGAGAAAAAGACAAGAACCTACAGGGGAGACTGGGCCTCTTGGTAAAGCAGGGAGGGACCATGCACCGACTAGTGCAAAGACACCAAGGATGTCAGTGGAGCCAAGACAGCTGCGCCTTGCCACTTTGGTGCTAAGGGGACAAGGGCATGTCGGGAAGCTAAGGGTAGCGTCAGGTGGACCGGCTTTTTGAAGGACCGGTGAACGACCAAGGCAGGGAGGACCGAGTCCACCAAAAGTAGCATGGTAGACTAGGTCTTCGAGGAGGCCGATGTGGACACCCTTCCCGCCCAGAATTTGGGGTGCACAGGCCCGACCGCCATATGTAATGAGACCTTCTCGTACCTTGGAAGGGGTCGAGTCCCAGAACTTGTAACCCTAGATATTGGTTCTCCATTATACCCTCGCAAAGCTCATCAAGTAATACAACCAACACTACTAGAAAACAGCTTATAGATAGACAAGATATTCAGTGGCGCATATGTAAAAATATGCGCCACAGATATATATCAGTGGTGCACTAGAAACAATGCGCCACAGAAGTTTGGCACTTCAGTGGCGCACGAAACCAATATGCGCCACAGAAGTCCATATTTCTGTGGCGCATATTTTCGTGTGCGCCACTGAAGTGCCAAACTTTTGTGGCGCATATAGACATATGCGCCACAGAAGGTTGATGGGGCCAAGCAGTAAAAAAAGTGGGAGAAACTTCTGTGGCGCCTGTGTCCATATGCGCCACAGAAAGTGATGTTTCTGTGGCGCATGTAGGTGTGTGCGCCACATAACAAGCATATAGGGGGAAAAACAGATCACATCCCCCCATGGATCGCCTTTTCAGTTTTATAAAAAATAAAAAAAAATGATAGAAACTTCAAAAAAGTAATTCCTTTGAGTTGTAGTTAGATTTTGGGTATAGATCTAGACAAATTTGAAAAACATAAATTTCGATGTATTTTGCAAAAATAGGTCATCGCACGGTAAAACGGCTCTAACTTTTGCATACGATGTCAGAAAAAAATCTTTAACCTATCAAAATGTTCGTCTCGAAATTTTCTACTCGATTTCAACGCTGGAAGCCGTTGAAGATTTTGTAGATTCCCCAAATTCCAAAAGAGTAAAATGTTATGGCTCACTGAAGATTTTTTCCTGTAAAAAAATAAAAAAGGGGGAGAAACTTCTGTGGCGCATTTCCCCCATATGCGCCACAGAAGTCTTGGGCGGGATTCAAAATTTGAATCCTGCCGACGCCCTTCTCCCTCCCTTATTCCTTTTTATCCCCCTCCCTACTTCTTCTCCCCTCCCCACTTCTCCTCCCCTCCACGCTTCTCCCCTCCCCACTCCTCCTCCTCCTCCTCCTCCTCCCCCTCCTCCTCCTCCTCCTCCACCACCAACTCCGGCGACCTCCGGTGACCTCCTCCTCCACCACCAACTCTGGCGACCTCCTCCTCCACCACCACTTCGGCGACCTCCTTCTCCTCCTCTTCCACCACCAACTCCGCGCGACCTCCTCCTCCTCCACCACCACCAACTCCGGCAACCTCCTCCTAGCCCTCCACCACCAACTCCGGCAACCTCCTCCTAGCCCTCCTCCAGCCAACACCACCACTACCACCAGCCACCACCACCACCAACTCTGGCCAGATCTAGATCTGGCCCGGGTTTTTTTTTGAAATTTGAAAAAAAAAACTTCTGTGGCGCATATTGGCCATATGCGCCACTGAAGTTTCAGACTTCTGTGGCGCATTTTGAAATGCGCCACTAAAGTTAGTTATCAGTGGCGAGGTATCAGTGGCGACTAGGAAATGCGCCACAGATGTTGAAAAAAGGTGCGCCACAGAAGAGCTGTTTCCTGGTAGTGCAAGAAGGAGTGGGGAGTTTACCTCCTCACGACGGTCCTGAACCTGGGTAAAAACCCCGTGTCAACCTCTCCGTCGTGTGTGTACGCCACCGTCCTCGCCGTCGTTGAGCTGCTCGGAACGCGTGATTCAGCCCCCTCTCGAACTCAGGGCTCGTTGGACCCCTTTTCCTTTGCGTGACACATCTCCGACAAAATTGATATAAATATTCTATGGGTATTGACACACTAGTCATTCTTCTTTGCTCGGGAGTGTACTGCTTTTTGTAACTGTAAATCCACAAGGACATAGCATATCGTTTGTGTTTTTTATATTTTTGTTACTTCAACATGGTTCACCTATGAGCTATGGGTCGTTACTGGTTATTTTAGTACTGTTACAATAGATAATGACAAAGCCTCCAGTATCAGAATAAGCTTAATTATACCAAACCTTTGTGCTCACTGAATGTCGTGAAAGCTAAACATTATGCTAATAATGGAAATATTCTAGATGCGGCACATGTTTGATATATATATCTTTTTACCAAACTCACACTCAATCACGTGAACAAATAGACTAGAGATCCATGAACACATAGAAGAATAAATTTCCATCGGCAATGGAAATCTACATTTTAGACGATGTTCGACCTTTATTCATAATATAATTTGCAACATAGTGTCCTCGGCTAACCAGCCAGAAGACCTACGTGCCATGGTCCACACATTTTCCGCGCCATCCCACGGCTTGGACCATGTTGTCACACAATCGTACAAAGAACATTACAGAAGTACAAGGTAGTAGAAAATAAAATGCAAACACACAACAAGGTCATTTATTTTGACAAGCAGCAGGTGGTGCATGCATGCCATTGATACCGCCAGGTTTGTCTAGAAGAGCGTAGCCGGCCAAGAACACACCATTCATGGAGTAATGTATACCCCAATTGCATCCAACAAGTCGCCGGAGCGTCCAAAGAAGCCAACAATCCTACCCCCATCACGCACCGGAATGTGGAAAGGAGTCCCGGTAGGGTCGCCATATATATCGTTATCTTTCCCCTTGAAGGTGGTGATTTTAAGAGACTTGATGACACGGTCATTGTCCAAAGCTGAACCAAACGTCCCTGAGATCTCTGTCACGTAGTCCGTAGGATCGAGTGTAATCTGCACCCACACAATAAGAGGAACGCGGCAGTCTAAGTAGCCATAGCGGGAGAGAGAAAAATATTCCACACACACACGCACCGTTCTTTTCATGTTGAGAGTGCGACCCCAGGGGCCCTCAGAGTGCTCGATGTAATCGGTGCCTATGTAGGTGAAGGAAATTGCGTCGATGGTAACTCCGCTATGGATGGTCACGCTGGTTAGTCGGCCAGGCGTTGCCTGCATGTTCCTCTCATCGCCAGCAGGTCCACCCCATGCCCCAATCTTGACGGGCTTGCTCTGAATCAGTTAACATACGCATAACATGCATGAACTTAATTACTTGCCGAAATTATCCCAAAAAGGAAAGAATAACTACATGCAGAGAAGATCGAGGACGTGCCATTTTTGCTCCGGCTCTCTCTTACTCCAATGACAAGCTATAGGTATAGAAGAAGGATGTGATAGCAAGCAGCTCGATGGCTTCGTTGAGAAATTGAGAGCTCCTATATATAGCCCCTCCAGCCCACCCGGCCACCTAATTAAGAGTTGTAATTTGTACACCACCATGTAATCCTGGGAGACAAATTGTAATCTCTACAATCCTGGGAGACAAATTGTAATCTCTAATACACACGTGAGACACAAGTAGTGGACCATGCATGTGAGGACCACCTGACAATATGATGCACGAGATTTTTGGAGATGAGGTACGACACCACCTGATTGCTCTAAATTCAACTTTACATTATTTATTATATACTTGTACAATCTGGCCCAAGAGCTCCGTCTAACTACTGGTTGAAATAGGACAAGCTGCCTCTTGCTGGACGGGACCAGCAGAAACAAATGTCAAGAGATGAGCAAGCGTGATACATGCCCATGAGCTGTAGATGGAAAAAATGAAGACATAGAGATCTTCATGCGCAACACGAATCCATACGAGATGTGGGGCGTCGACGCAGCTGCATGACCGGCCTACATGCGGCGACCACCAGACAATATAGCCATTTTTACATCTAGTTTAGTTTTAGATTGAGACCTTTATATAATTAAAATAGACTAAATAAACCTTAAAAACGTTGCCAACGGGGGAATGATCCATCCCTTGGTTATACGTTGTTAGGTAGGTGAGACACCCGGTTTATTCATGCCTCAGCGGCGACTCAAAAGTCTGTCAATGCTTGGACTCGAACCCGGACGGGCTGGCCTCCACACCCGGAGTATCAGCCAACAGGCAAGCGCCTAGTTTTTTGGATTTGTTAAAGTAATTTAGCCATTTTTTATAAATTCATTATTAGGTAATAACTTTTGGGTCGAAGGCTAGGTTTTAAGACCTATATAGTTAATTTTATTTCATAAAATCTCCTAGAATTTTTAGAAAGTAGTTTTGAATTTAGGCCAAAAGTATTTTAGCACAAAAAGGGTGCTTAAGAAACTTGTGTTCCTTCCATTTTAAATTCTAGTCCAGAAGGTTTAAATTTTTATTTGACCTTGATACAATAAACCAGATACCTCGACCACACTAAACCATTTGGTCCCGTCTAGCAAGTAGAGGCTTGTTCTTGTAAACTAAGCCCAATCAGAATTCACAAATATCCGCCATCTAATGGCTCTCCGATGCACCAGATCAAGTACTCTTATTTTCTCTAGGTATAGTTTGGGCCCGCTTTGTCACAAGCAGTCCCTACCCTTGGACGGCCACCATCACACGGGTTCTCCTAGCGCAAGAAAATCTATGTTATCTTTCTCGTTGTGCAAATGACTATTTTTTGTTGGTCATATTATGGTGGATATGTAATGATAACAATCTATTATATACTAAAAGCAATATAAGAGTGTTTTTCGAGGCACCAGGTTGATCCACATCATCTAAATTATATTAACCATTTGATTTATTACGTAAGGCCATGATTTAATTACCATATTAGATTTGTACAGCGTACATGGACTCAACCTGTCACGTTTTCCTTTTTTTTTAAAGCAACATTTCACGAGCTATCCAATATAAAAAAAGTCCAACATGTCACATGTCCCTCTTGTATAAGGAAATAACGCACGGTACTTATGGGTCCAGCCCAATTAGCATAAAAAACTCATGTTTGTCAATCGACTAGGGTAGGAACCGTACCCTCTCCCTGGGCCGGGCTGCATGTTAATATAGTGTAGAATAGCCCCACACGTGGCATATACAGGCTCCGTATAATACTAGGTAGAGTACTACTCTATACTAGTATAATACATATATAAAAGCAAGGTTTAACACCCTCCCTTAATCTAAACCTCGAGAGAGGTTGAGATTACGCTTAAATTCATCTAGATCCTTAACACCTAAGGTATTGGTAAAACCATCTGCAACTTGATCCTTGGTGGAGATGAACCTGACATTGAGCAGCTTGTCTGCAACTCTTTCTCTAACGAAGTGATAGTCAATCTCAATATGTTTGGTTCTGGCATGAAAAACTGGATTAGCATAAAGATATGTAGCACCAAGATTATCACACCAAAGACATGGGCGTTGGCGAAGAGGTACTCCCAATTCTCTAGCCAATGCTTCAACCCAGATCAATTCTGTTATGGCATCAGTCATTGCCTTATATTCTGCTTCAGTGCTAGAACGAGAGACAGTAGCCTGTTTTCTGGCACTCCATGATATAAGATTAGGACCAAAGAATACAGCAAAACCACCAGTAGACCGTCTATCATCAAGACAACCTGCCCAATCTACATCTGAGAAGGCACTAAGCAGTGTAGAGGAAGATCTCTGAAAAGTAAGCCCAACCTTGACTGTACCTTTGATATACCTGAGTATACGTTTCACTGCTGTCCAATGAGTAGTGGTAGGAGCATGTAGATACTGACACACTTTGTTTACCGAGAAAGACAAATCAGGTCTAGTCAATGTCAAATACTGTAATGCACCAACAACACTCCTATAATTTGTGCTATCTTCGGGGCCAAGATCATCTCCATCATACAAAGATATTTTGTTTGTGGTGGAAAGAGGCGTGGGACATGTAGTACACTATAACATCCCCACCTTGTTCAGTAAGTCTGTAGCATATTTTTCCTGTGTTAACACAACGCTATTTGAACACTTCTTCACCTCAATGCCCAGGAAAAAATGCAACTCACCAAGATCTTTGAGTGCAAAGTGAACACTCAAATTATGGAGCAAAACTAAAGTTGCTTCATCAGAAGAGCTAAGAACAATAATGTCATCAACATATACCAAAACAAACATGGTGATACCTGACCTGTTATAGAGAAACAGAGAAGTGTCGGCCTTGGACGCTTTAAAACCAAGTGCATGCAGATTGGAATTCAACCTAGAATACCATGCACGTGGGGCCTGTTTCAGACCATAGAGAGACTTATCCAGCCTGCGGAAATAATGCGGAAAGCGAGGATCCTCAAACCCAGGGGGTTGCTTCATATACACTTCCTCCTCCAGAACGCCATGAAGAAACGCGTTCTTGACATCTAGCTGTCTTAAGCTCCACCCTTGAGACACAGAAACAGAGAGAACAAATCTAATGGTAGCAGCCTTAACAACAGGACTAAAAGTATCCTCATAATCAATGCCATACTGTTGTTTAAAACCCTTTGCTACAAGACGAGCTTTATACCTTTCAACTGTGCCGTCTGACCGTTTCTTTACTCTGTAAACCCACTTACAATCAATCAAGTTTGTGTGCTTACTCGGAGGTACCAAGTGCCATGTTTTGTTTTGTATGAGTGCTTCATATTCTTCATCCATTTCTATTTTCCACTTCTCATCACCAAGAGCTTCAACCAAAGAGTCTGGTTCCCCTGTGGAGGTAAACATGCCAAAACGAGAACTGCGATAGCGAACTGTACCGTTAGTATATTTTTTCGGTTGTCGGATACCATGTTGGAGTCGTGTACAAGGTGGTGGAGGCGTGGGTGCATCAGGGACCACGGGGGAGGAAACCGCAGGAGATCCTGCAGAGCTGGCACCAGCAGGAGACAAATCTGTCTCAGAATCAGTGGAAGAATCGGCTTGAATTTCCGTATCCTGATCGCTCTCGGAGGATGCAGCGAGGACATCATGCACACCGTCATTGGCACCATCATTTTCGCGACGTGGCGATGCAGGAGAGGATGCATGGCTCCCGTCGCCCCTTGCATCATGTCCAGCAGAAGATTCTCGAGCCCCGCCGCTGTCGGGAGGCGCATTCCCGCGCACAGAAGCAGCGTGGTCGAGGGACATGGTGCGGCACGGATGGTCCAAACCTGCAGGAGAATGTTCAGGTGCAGGGATATCAGCCCCGGGAATAGTGTACGCTATGATTTGCTCTATCTCCTCCATTTCTTGATCATTTTGCCTCAAATGTCCACTAGAACCTGCAGTGTCTTGACTCGTATCTATTGTACTATCATCATGAAGCTGTAAGTGATCAGTGACAGGGACAATATGCATATGGTTATCAACTTGAATACCCTCATTATTGAATGGAGATGTGGATGAGAGGGACTCAGATAGTAAAAGAATTTCAGCTCGTAATTGGGCACCCGCATTTGGATGAAGAGACTGAAAGGGAAAGATATTTTCATCAAACACAACATCTCGATATATATAAACACAACCGGTGGAAATATCTAGACACTTAACACCTTTGTGTAGAGGGCTATAGCCTAGCAAAACAAATCTCTTGGATCGAAAAGAGAGCTTGCGCTGGTTGTAGGGTCTAAGATTAGGCCAACAGGCACAACCAAAAATACGAGGAGCATCATAGTTGGGCTTAACATTGAGTAGTTTTTCAGCTGGAGACATAAGATTAAGAACTTTTGTAGGAAGCAAATTAATGAGAAAAGTGGCAGTGAGGAATGCTTCATCCCAAAATTTGAGAGGCATAGAAACATTGGCAAGAGGAGCAAGGCCAATCTCTACAATATGTCTATGCTTACGCTCAGCTGAACCATTCTGTTGATGTGCATGTGGACAAGATACATGATGAGTAATGCCCACTTTTTGAAAGAAACCGTGGAGTTTTTCATATACACCTCCCCAATCGGTTTGCATGGTGATAATTTTGCGACCAAATTTACGTTCAACAAGTTGCTGGAAGTTAAGAAAAACTTGATCAACATCACTTCTTTTCTTAAGCTAATAGACCCAAGTAAACTTGCTATAGTCATCAATAAAGCTTACATAGTACTGGTGTTTGCCAACAGAGGCTGGGGCTGGACCCCATACATCAGAAAACACTTGTTCCAAGGGAACAGTAGAGACACTAGTAGATATAGGGTATGGCAGCTGTTGACTCTTTGCCTGTGGGCAGGGATCACACACATATGGATTTATTTCAGGAGTGTATGACAAATTATTCTTTCTAAGAACTTGTTGAACAATAAACGAGGATGGATGCCCTAGACGACGATGCCAAGTGGATGAAGACGGCTTGATGGTGATGAAAGCATTCTTGTGGGAGGCGGCAGAAGTGGGTACAAGTGGATATAAGCCGCCATGACAGGGACCCCTAAACAGAATTTGCTTGGTTGCCTGGTCCTTGATCAAAAAGAAGAAAGGGTGAATTTCAATAAAGGCATTGTTGTCTAGGGCAATTTTATGAGCTGATAAGAGATTCTTGGTGGCACTAGGAACATGCAAAATATTGCGCAAGTGTAAAGAACTATGAGGGGTATGTAATGTTGAATGACCAATATGCTGTATTGTCAAACCTGTGCCACTAGCATTGTGGACTTGATCACGTCCCCTGTAGTCATCGCGAGTGTGCAGCTTGTTCAGTTGTCCAGTAATGTGGTCTGTGGCACCAGTATCCATGTACTAGTTGGTATCAACACCATATGCGCCTTTCTCAGTGCGAGGGCGATCATCATCATCATCATCATCATCACGATCAGCATAGCACCACCAACACTCATTTGCGGGATGACCATACTTTTTGCAAATCTGATCGGTGGTGTCAACAAAGCAGGTAGGAGTACGTCCACTACCTCTGCCAACCTTAGGTGCACCACGATCATCACCATGCCGATAGCGCCCAGGTCCATCGCGGCGCTGCATGTCCCGATCATCACGGCGGTATCCACGATCATCACGGCGATCTCTGTACTGTCTATAATCACGGCGATTATATCCACCGCCATCCCTGCGATAATCATCTCGGCGCTAATCATCTCGGCGATAGTCATCCCTGTGGTACTGACGATCGTCACGGTCATCACGTCGAGGGGGCAGCTCTCTGTCATCACGCCTTGGCTGGCTGGGTCCATCACGTCCAACGGCATTTACTGAAGACTGAAAAACTGCAGTCTGTTGTGTCTCCTGAGCGAGCATGTCCTGACGATCATCATAGGCTTGGGGTTGTGAGCATGTATCAGCACATGTGGTGGCCGGAACAGCATTAATGGAGGCCACCAAGGACGTGTACTTCTGATCAAGACCCCCAATGATATAACCTTTCAGCTCATCGTCATCTACAAGTTATCCTGCAGCAGCCAATTCTGAAGAAAATCCCTTCATCTTTGCAATGTACTCTCGTGCAGTCATCTCAAGTTTCTTGGTATTAATCAGAGCACCACGAAGAAAATTCACGCGGGCGCGAGACTGTGAGGCAAACAGGGCTTCAATTGTGGTCCATACCCGATGTGCGTGCTCAAGACCGATGATCTGAGCGAGCAGATCGGGATCCAATGATTTCACCAAATAACTCATGACGGCCTGGTCACGAGCCACCCAGATCGCGTGCGCCGGATTTGACACTTCCGATTTCTTCTTGTTCTCATCTTCTATCTCCATGGTTTCTGGTGGGGCGCGATCGGAGCCATTCAGCAGCCCCATAACCTGCGCACCGCGAAGGGCTGGAAGGATCTGTGTCTTCCAGAACAAGTGATTCTCACGGGACAACTTCTCTGTCGGGGGAGCGCCGAGGGCGGCCGTAAGACTGGCTGCAGCCATAGCCGCCATAATAAACGAGGAAGAGGCCATCTAGGTTTTGGTTTTCGAGTTGTTTTGGGTTTGTGTTTGTCGTTAGAGAGGAGGTCTTTGGCAGCACAAAGCAGACGGGGTTCTTTTCTGGTCGTTGGTCTTGGTTTTCTAGGATTTTGGAGAGGTCCTGCACCGGCGATCACCGGCGGGAGGGTGGAGCGATCAGATGCAATCACGAGATGGGACAAGGAGGCTCCGATACCATGTCAATCGACTAGGGTAGGAACCGTACCCTCTCCCTGGGCCGGGCTGCATGTTAATATAGTGTAGAATAGCCCCACACGTGGCATATACAGGGTCCGTATAATACTTGGTAGAGTACTACTCTATACTAGTATAATACATATTAAAAGCAAGGTTTAACAATGTTTAGATGTCCACAATTCACCAATATTGTTCCAATTACTACAACACGCACACCGTGCTACATCTAAAACTGATCGGTCTTTTAAAAACTCAAAACCTAATCCGTATGGACCATATGTATGCAACCAACTCGAAAATGGATGCATGCATTGATTGAAATAGAAATTAGGAACCATAAAATAACCAAGATGGTCATAAAGAAAAACTATAAAACTGATTGATACAGTGTAGCAAGCCAGATCTTACACTGATAGGTAATGATGAAAGAACTTCACAGCATATCGATACGATCCGATTTTGGCTTTTCTGCGCATCGTGTCACGATATAGGAGTATTTATTTACGATACGGTGGCAGCCTCGCAGGAAAAAGAATATGTGATGCTGCAAAATTAGACTAATTTATACTGACATATATACATAAATCACCGAATGCATTCCCTCAAAATATGAATACCTCAAATAATACAAAACTTTTATGTAATAAAAAGTAGTACAAAACTTGAAGACATAATTCTTAAACATTAAAATAATTTCACATGTTTTGAAAATGCATATAAGACCTAAGTCGTCAGATGGACACAATGATTCTAGACACATACTCCTCACCACAAGTCATTGGAATTTACAATCATGTAAAACAAGGTCGACCAACTAAGATGCCAAAAACTAAGTCATCCATACCGGTGTAGTCATGATACATCAAACGAAGAATATAAGCGAGCTGGACCGCAAAATAACTGAACTGAGTAGTAGGGTTAACATTAATATGAAGTTCTAAAATTTTAAACATAATATTACGTCCATTAGAAATAATTTGTACTATGTTGTTATTGACATGTAAAATATTTACTGAAACATCACAAAATAAAGTAAGATCAATTTTTGTATAGAAGGTATTACCGAATTAATTTAATAACATAAATAATGGTTAAAGTTGTATATTTTTGATTGCGCATGTGTAAGACATTATGTATTTCACAGCACGAGATTGGCACATTTTTTTGAACAACAATAAATGAAGACAACAAGGGGTAGAAAGATCATATAAAATTAGAGCTGAAATTATTACATGTCGACGACCCATATATTAATGAGGATATTTTTACCTTATACTAGGAAAACATATTTCTGTTTCATCAGAATGATCTGAACATATTAAAACCATTGCTCAAGAAACCCTAATTATTTAACAATATGATGTTTAGACTCGCGTACTTATCCAACATTAAAATAAAAACTACAAGTTAGCTCATGATCTAAAATTTTATCTCTATATACCAATTGAATATCACGGCATCACACAATCATTAATGTAGTGTTTTGGTAATACCCTAATAATCTTCCACCCATAAAGTAAAGACGATCATAGATGTCTTCTACGCATGTGATATATACTAAGAATATGTAGATCATAGATAAATAATTTATGTTTTCTATACATTTGCAAATGTATAAATATTTCCGATGCATTTTTACACACTAAAAAAAACAACCATAGATTGTGCCCTCGCAACAAATGTAAAAATATTTCCGATGGATTTTTACACACTAAAAAAATCATAGATTGTGCCCTCGCAAACGGTATAAATATTTCCGATGGATTTTTACACACTAAAAAAATCAATTATAGATTGTGCCCTCGCATTTGCGAGGGCCCCCATGCTAGTTGTTTAATATGAAAAAATATGTTACTGTTTTACTTATTTACTGCTCTACTGCTTCGTGTTACTTTATTGAGTTACAAATTATATATTCTACGACGAAACAAAGAATACCACATCATGAGAAGATCGAACATGTACCATTTTGGCTTCGGTTCTCTCTAACTCCAACAAAAAGCTACAGGTGTAGAAGAAGGATGTGGTTATCAAGCAACTCGGTGGCTTGTTTGAGCTAGGCAGAAATCCTATATATAGCACCTCCAGGCCGTGACACACATGTGAAATTGCAATTTCTGCTAGCATCTACATGCACCCGTGATACACATGTGACCATAATGAGAAGTGGGGAATTGTCTTTGTACAAAGCATGTGCGGACCAGCAGACCGTGATACATGCCTAATTTGGAACTTTACACTAGCAGTAAGACCGCTATTATTTGCTTACTAGCCAATCGAGTAGTTTGCACACATGAAGGCAGGTTCCTGGTTTCTTTCTATTTTATCTTTTCTTCTTAGCTTGACTCGATCTACAAACCAGAAGTTCTAGACGTAGCTGCACCTTTTCGGTTAGTATCACATTCTTGCTCTAAATCCAGTACTAATCTATGTATTTATAACTAGGAGAGTATTAACATGTACTCCTTCTGGTTCAGATTAATAGGCCCGTACTAGTAAAAAAACATAAACCTTTAGTTTGGGCAACAAAATATATACTATTTTCATGTCATGTGGGTTTTCTTTTTCCTAGGACTTTTGGGCATCTCGGTGATTTTTGAGCGGGCGACACATACCCCTTTCCGGCTCCGCTCGTCATGCTATGCCTTGGCTCCACTGCGTTCACCCATTGGTTCTCGATTCTACATGTTGGGTCTAGAATGTATATATTTGTTCGCACATATTCTAGCTTGTAGCTCTTTCGGTGTCCCACATATTATGTCCGGCCCTCCGCTTGGGGAGGCGACGTTCCAGTTCTTCTGCCTTGTTTGTCGGTGTAGGCGTCTAACGCCGTGTGCTGTGGATTAAATGCCACGTTTCTGCGTGGGTCTAGTGGCGCGCCTGCACCATATTGTTGCGGCTCGACCATATTGTTCATGGTGCTTGCTGCTGTTCTAACAGGCGGTAATTATTAAAGACGTCCATGGATTAGTTTGCAGACATGAAGGCGTGTTCTTCTAGTCTTAGCTTAACTAGATCTCCATGCTGAATGAACCAAAAGTTCTAGACGCACTGGTGCTACCTTCGGCAGCTGCACTTGTTTGGGTTAGCATCACATGATTGCTCTATATCCCATATTAATATATTTATTTATAACTCGGTGAGTATTAACATTTACCCCTCCGGTTCAGTTTAACACACCCGTACATAGTTTCAAACCTATTAGCCATTAGTTGGTCAACAAAATAGATACTATTCTAGGTCACATGGATTTGATTTTTCTCTAATTTTCGGGTATGTCGGAGATTTATGAGCGGGCGACACATACTCCTTTCCGGCTCCACTCGTCGGGGGACGCCTCAACTTCCCAGGCCTACGATGCGTGTACCGATGCTGCATGGCCACCGGGCGCCGACGCGTACCTAACCTCTACAACCATAGTTAGGACTCACAATTTACACATGTAATCCTAAGAGAGAAATTGTGATCTCTCCTAGCCAGGATGCACCCGAGAAACAAATGGAGGAGACCAATAAATACATTGTGATGTGACCAAAATGAGATGTGAGGACCACCAGACCATGATACACGACAATTTTAGAATGCTGCCTTTCAACATTTCCGAGTTTGTCGTTTGTGAAGTGATGAAATTCTACTTTGTTTCAATATATATACTTTAAGACATGTTCCTAGTAGATCTTATTTTCCCTTTTAGCTTGATTGGATCTCTAGGGAAAGGAACGAAAGAATGTACACACATCTTCTCTGTTAGATGCTTGCTTGCTGCAGCACACGTTGTTACATCGATTCTTGCAGGCACGGGACACGTGGTGACCTCTTCGTCGTAGGCAGCGCGGGGATGAGCAATTTTTCACAGGCGGTGACCTAAAAAATTGCCTTTAGGATTCTTTGTCTGTTGGAGGGCTGGATGTGCCCCAATAATAACTGTAGAGGGGTTGGAGGAGTCGAGATCGACTTCCTCCACGACGGTGCTAACACTCTTGGGAGGGAGGCGTGTCAGTGTTACTGAGCCAAAACAGCAACGGCAAGGCCGACGCATCTATGACGCTAACGACTGGGGGCTCAGATGGTATGGATATGATGTGTTAAGGAAAAGGAGAGTATAAAAATTAAATTTAGTATGATAGGCTCATCATGAATGCATGTTGATGATATTACATTGGACAATGTGTACAGCGTGATACCTCTATTAACCGCAATACCAACACCTCCACCGTGCCCCTTAATAATGTTAAGATTGCGCATGAATATATCATGTGTCTCGTGAGGGCACTCAACGTAAGATATAGCATCCATCACGTTGTGAAAAGCAATGATATATTTATACTTTGTTGGCCTGCACAAAATATCCCCTATAAGAGCTGACAGCATGTTGTCCTCTGCATCATTATCGTCCGAGTACATTTTGTCAATTTTCCTGTTCTCCTATTTTTATTATGAGGTATTAGCACCCGGGGTACATAAACTTGTCCACACCGAGCAAATTCATACAACAACTTGCAAAATGGGGTCGAGTGGTACATAAACTTGCGCCCTTGTGCAAAATTAGTCCAAATCATCCCTATGCAGACACGTGTCGGCGCTCTTTTTCCACAAAGACCCTTAAACAATTATGTATAGCACATGTTGCTTTAGTGCAGACTTACATGCTGCGGGTCCCACTTGTCAGTGAAGAATTAAGAATTAAAATAATAATCATCTATTGGGGATTCGAAACTAGGACATTAAGGCACTCCCCACCTACACTTGCCACTGCAACAAGAGCTATTCATGAGTTAAGATAATACGTTCTGCTAATATTTGTATAGCATAGTTGTGATCCTTTCGATGATGCTCGGTGAGGATTTGAAAACGGAGTCCTGAGCTGTTGCGACATCGACATGGCACTCGGACCAACCACGCTTCACAAGGAAAATTAGAACATCGTACACTTACACACAATCACCACACACAAACGCACAGGTAAAAAAGAGCGCACACAAACGCATGCATGGTGACGTTCTTGCCCAACAGTCGATGGCCCTGCAGTTCGTCCTGATATCGCCGTGGTCTCCGTATTCATGGACGGCCGGTCATGGCGCTAGCCGAGACGCATGCGACTAACACAAGGTTCGACTCGTTCGTCTGTAGCCGAATTATAACCAGAAAAGAGTTCGTCACCATAGGATCACCACACTATAATGCAGACTTTTCGCTCTCAGGTGCTACACGCCCTCATACTTTGAAAAATAAAAAATAATTAAAAAGGTTTAAAAATTTTGAACTTTCTTTGAAATCAAAGATGATCAGATATTGTACTCGTAAAAAAAAAATACTCCCTCCGTCACAAAATAAGTGGATTGAGTATGTCTAGATTTGGATGTATCTAGACACGTTTTAGTATATAGATAAATGCGAATCTAGACAAACTCACGTCACTTATTTTGGGACAGAGAGAGTATGAAAAGTAAATGATTCGCATGGTCTTCAGGGCAAAAAAATAATAATATGATGAATCAAAGGTGAATAGTATCTAGTCATGGGGCATTTCGAGTTTTTTTATCCAGGATACAATAAAAGTAATTCCCTAGGGAACTATTTTTATATAAGTACAATACATGGTCATCTTTGAATTAAAAAAATTCAAATTTTTCTAAATTTTTTTATTTTTATTTTTTTCAGGTATAGGGGTGTGAACCACCCGGGAACCACACTGTAATTCTCCACCACGCTATGCTCTTTTATGTGTGCACCGTGCTAACTGTGTATAACAGCGAGACACATAAGTTTATATTACTATTGGTTGTGCTGTGTACTGGCAATCGCAATTTGGCAAAGACCCTAGATTCCGTGTTCAAATACCCGCCTAGTAATAATTATTATTTTATTTCCTAGTTCTTGACTGGCAGGTGGGACTCTTAGCATGTAAGACAACACTAAATTTATATGTATTATAAAAAATGTTGAAGTGTGTTGGTGAAAAAGAACGCTGCCACATGTCATCGTAAGGACAATTTGGACTAATTTTGCACAAGGACGCAAGTTACCATACCACTCCACCCCATTTTGCAAGTAGTTGTATGAATTTGCTCTGGCTAGACAAGTTATTGTACCCCGGGTGCTAATACCTCTTTTATTATTCACTCTAGACAATGGTTCTGAAGTGGATTGAACGTCATATCAAAATAATTCAGAATTTGATTTAGTGACAACCATAGTTTCTCGAACATGGCCTTCCAAAGCGGCTAGTTTCCCGTCTTAAGATTCACTGACGTTGGCGATCAAACTGTGGACGCGGAGGTGAAGCTAGACGTGATCATAGAGGCGACAGAGGGATGGGTGGTTACTGAATCGATGTGGGTTTGACTATCCAGTAGATCGGATGACACATAACAGGTTCAGGCTTCCGATACCATGTCAAATGGACAAAGAGTTTCTACTCGGTAGGAACATCAAGCCATGAGGTGTATATTTATATAGATAGTGTACTTTGGGTAACCAAGCATACATGACTGTCCAAGAGCAATGTAGATTATCCTAATTCGACTTCTGACAATCCTATTCTTATCCACTAACTATTGTGAGTAGCACGTGTGGTGTGAGTCACGGATTTATCGGAGTTGGACCAAGTCAGCTGATATACTTCACTCAGTTGTTAAGTATATGGTGCTTTTATTATGGTCAATACAATAATACATAACTTCCATATGAATTTAACTTATATAGTGTCTTTCAAATTAGTGAAATGTGATGATGTGTCGAATGAAATTAGTTTTCTAAGAAAATACAATGATATAAGTTTCGCATGCATAATTGATGTATACATATTGTATTGTATATATTGGCTGGTAAAAATTTGAAATATTAACTACAAACATAATTTTGTGTTTTATATTTTAAGACAGATAAAGTAGCTTACAGTAAACTCTTTCACGACATGTATACAAATGTAAATGTCATGGGCAAGTGTTACACAAAATTCTCTATATTAGGTCGGCCTCTCAATAACACACACAAACTGCATACACAAGGAGAGTGTTGTTGGCTGAGAGAGACAAAAATATATACTAGGACGGTATTGACACCGGTGACACATATGGAACCTATAACCTCCAATTGTGTGGATTCTTACACGCTAGCTTGACAATACAATATTATGGATGTTGGGGCGTCGAAGCAGGACAAGCATGCATGCTTAGGACCACCAGATTCTTATCCATTTTCAACCTCGTGACTCAGGTGTAGGCAAGCTTTCACAAGCCGTGTTTTTACTCTACTGGTGTGAAGTTACTAATCATTGTATGAAATTATATAAAGACCAACAGATTCTTGTTTCATAGAAAATTATTTGGTGTGGAAGAATGTTCAACTACATTTTTCCAGAAATTGAAGTGAAATCCTCATGTTGCCAACAAATTTCTCACTTCTTCAATTTTTAAATGTTAACTAAATGCATATTTTAGTATTTCTTTTTTGCGAAATATTTTAGTATTGTTAGAGTAGATAGTGATGAAGCCTCAAGTACAAAAGCGAGCTTAACTGTTGCACGCCTTTGGACTCATTTAAATGTCGTGAAAGGTAAACGGTATGGTAGCAATGAAAATTTTCTACAGGACACACGAATTGGGTATCTTGTTTTATCTTATTTGTACTCATTAATAATGCGAACACATAGAAGAGAAATCCATGAAAACATATAAGAATGGATTTTCATCGTCGACGGAATACTGCTTTTCTGAGAATGTTTCTCTTTTATTCATAGTATGCTCGGCTACAAGGTGTCCTTGGCAAACCAGCATGAAGACCAACATGCCACGATCCATACACTTGCCACTCCATCCCACCGGATTGGACCATAGCATCACATAGTAGTACAAAGTACATTACGAAAGTAAATGATAGTAGAAAATAAAATGCAAACACACAACAAGATAATTTATTCCGCCGGGTTCTCCGAGATGAGCCTAACCAGCCAAGAATGTAGCACTCGTGGAGTAACATATACTCCAATGGTGTTCAACATATCACCAGAGCGTCCAAAGAAGCAAATAATCCTTCCTCCATCACGCACCGGGATGTGGAAAGGAGTTCCGTTAGGTGTGCCATATATCTTGGTATCTTTTTCCTTGAAGGTGGAAATTTTAAGTGACGTAACAACACAATCATTATCATAAGTTGTACCAAACGTCCCTGAGATCACTGTCACATAGTCCGTAGGGTCGAGAGTAATATGCATCAATGCAATAAGATAAACATATGTGTGTAAGTACGCATAGGTAGAGAGAAGGAAAAGAAAGCAATCCCCCCCCCCCCCCCCCCCCACACACACACGCAACGTGCTCTTTGTGTTGATAGGGCTCTTTGTGTTGATAGGGCGACCCCAGGGGCCCTCGGAGTGCTCGATGTAGGTGAAGGAAATCACGTCGATGGTACCTCCTCTATGGATGGTCGCGCTGTTTAGCCAGCCAAGTGTTACCTGCACATTCCTCTCGCCGCCACCAGGCCCACCCCATTCCCCAATCACGAGGGCTGGCTCTGAATTAATTAACACAAGCATAACATACATGATCTTAATTACTGGCTGAATATAACCAAAAAAACAAACAATACTACATCATGAGAAGATTGAACATGTACTATTTTGGCTTCGGTTCTCTCTAACTCCAAAAAAAAGCTACAGGTGTAGAAGAAGGATGTGGTTATCAAGCAACTCGGTGGCTTGTTTGAGGTCCGGAGAACTGCTATATTTAGCCCCTCCAGGCCGTGACACACATCTGAATTTGCAATTTCTGCTAGCATCTACATGCACCCGTGATACACATGTGACCATAATGAGACGTGGGGAGTTGTCTTTGTACAAAGCATGTGCATACCACCAGACCGTGATACATGCTTGTTTTGGAATTTTACACAAGCAGTAAGACTGCTATTATTTGCTTACCATCCAATCGAGTAGTTTGCACACATGAAGGCAGGTTCCTGGTTTCTTTCTATTTTCTCTTTTCTTCTTAGCTTGACTCGATCTAAAACCATAAATGGTAGACGTAGCTGCACATTTTCGGTTAGCATCACATTCTTGCACTAAATCCAGTATCTACTTGCTAGACGGGACCAAATGGTTTAGCGTGGTCGAGGTATCTAGTTAATTGGATCAAGGTCAAATAAAAAAGTTAAACCTTATCGACTAGAATTTAAAATGAAAGGAACACAAATTTCTTAAGCATCCTTTTTGTGCTAAAATAGTTTTGGCCTTAATAAATTCCAAACTATTTTCTAAAAATCTAGGAAATTTTATGAAATGAAAATAACTATATAGGTCATAAAAACTAGCTTTTAACCCAAAAGTTATTATCTAATAATTAATTTATAAAAAGGTCTAAATTACTTTAACAAATCCGCAAAACTAGTTACTAGGGTTTATTAAAGACTATTTTAATAATATAAAGGTCTCAATGTAAAACTAAACTAGATGTAAAAATGGACATATTGTCTAGTGGTCACCGCTACGTCGACCACGTCTCGTTGGGATTCGTCTTGCGTATGAAGGTCTGTATGTCTTCGTTTTTTCCAAGTCTCGTATGGCTTCGTGTATCACGCTTGTTGATCTCTTGCCATATGTTTCTTATGGTCCCGTCTAGCAAGTGGCAGCTTTTCCTAATTCAACCAGTAGTTAGACGGTCATCTTGGGTCAGATTGTATAAGTATATAATAAAAAAAATAATGTTGAATTTAGAGAAACCAGGTGTCGTTCCTCAGCTGTAGAAGCTGGCATCTAGATCTTTTTGGTCATTCTACATGGAGGTCGAGTCATGCTAAGAGCTAAAATAAGAGATACCATAAATATGACATAAGGAAGTGAAGCACGTCACATATGTAGCAATCAAATTCAGTGAACAGGAAGATGTTGAAATGCAACATTCCAAAGGTCTCGTGTATCCTCACATGCATGGTCCACTCCATGTGTCTCACATTTGTCTCTCAGTTTTGTGCAGATGATAGCCGGTGAGTCTTATCTATGTATGTAAGGAGAGTGTCTAGTGGTGTACAAATTACAACTCTTAGGTGGCCGGGTAGTTAGAGAGAGAGACATAGCGAATATGGAACGATCTTCTCTACATGTAGTTATCCTTTCCTTTCTGAGATAATTTCCGCTAGTAATTAAGTTCATGCATGTTATGCTGGTGTGAACTAATTGAGAGCAAGCCTGCCATGATTGGGGCATGGGGTGTACCTGGTGGTGCTGAGAGGAATATGCAGGTAACGCCTGGCCGATTAACCAGCATGACCATCCATTATGGATCTACCATCGACGCCTGGCCGATTAACCAGCGTAACCTACATAGGCACCGATTACATCGAGCACTCTTAGGGCCCTTGGGGTCCCACTGTCAACATGAAAAGAACGGTACGTGTGTGTGGATTTTTTTTTGTTTCTTGTCTCTCTATATGGCTACTTAGACTCCTATGTCCCTCTTATTGTGTGGGTGCATATTACACTCGACCCTACGGACTACGTGCAGAGATCTCATGGACGTTTGGATCCGCTTTTGACAATAACTATGTCATCAAGTCTCTTAAAATTACCACCTTCAAGGGGAAAGATAATGATACATATGGGGAACCTACATGGACTCCTTTACACATCCCGGTGCATGATGGGGGTAGGATTGTTGGCTTCTTTGTACGCTCTGGTGACTTGCTGGACGCAATTGGGGACGCAATTGGGTGTATGTTACTCAATGGCATGATGCACTACCTACTGCTTGTCACAATAAATCACCTTGTTATGTGTTTGCATTTTATTTTCTACTGTCTTGTACTTTTGTAATGTGCTTTGTATGATTGTGTCACACCTTGGTCCAAGTCGTGGGATGGAGCGGACAATGTCTGGATCATGGCACGTAGGTCTTCTGGCTGGTTAGACGAGGAAACTATGTTGCCAATTATATTATGAATAAAGGAGGAAAATCCTCAAAAATGTAGTTTTCCATTTCCGATGGAAATATATTCTACTATGCGTTCATGGAGCTCTAGTCTATGTGTTCACGTGATTGAGTGTGAGTTTGGTAAAAAGAGATATCAAGCATGTGCCTCCTCTAGAATATTTTCATTACTAACATATTGTTTAGCTTTCACGACATTCAGTGAGCCCAAAGATTTGGTATAATTAAGATTATTTTGATTCTGAAGGCTTTGTCATTATCTATTGTAATAATACTAAAATAAACAATAAGGACCTATAGCTCAAAACGGAACCATGTTGAAGTAACAAAAATATATAAAAAAACATGAATGATATTTTATATCTTTGTAGATTTACACTTACAAAAAGCAATACACTCCCGAGCAAAGAAGAATGACTAGTGTGACAATACCCATAGAATATTTATATAAATTTTATTAACCAAGAGTACAAATCAAACAAGCATCAACAATATTAGCATATCAAGATAGATAGGAATACATTGTAAAATGATAATGAAGTAGTGAGTAGTATTCATGTATTGATAATTCGGAATAAAGTAAAATTGGTTTAAATTAAATGTTCAAAGATTGCCCCATCCTGAAGATTGGTTACATGACAAGAAGGTAACCAGACTTATGAATATTAGATGATTGAAGACAATGGGGTAATATCATATATAATGTCACTGGTTCAAAAATATGAAACTAATACTAACAACATGTAAGAACATTGTGTGGATACTCTAATTCATATTATATATACTATACTTCTTGCGATCCCTGGGAAGCAGTTGGTAGACAAAACACATAGCATTAACACGTACACATAGATGATTCTGGGCTTGGTTGATAGGCATAACGCTAGAAAATTTGCAGGCAACTGCGTACCCGAATGGCGGCTAAGAAATAAATTTAGACATGTCGTTGCAAGAGAAATAGGCCTGCGAAATCCATGCTTTTATAAGTAAGCTAGATAAGTAGAAAAGTCGAAGAAAATCATCTTACAAACCAGCGATACTCTAAGAAAATGATATTACATTACGCTTTACAGAGGGAGCATGTCGCGGAGTTGCACCAAAGCCACTCGAAGATACAAAGTTCATGAAAAATGTGCCTGCATGGAGGGAGTTCTACTACGACATCTGGTATTCCTACATCTAGAGAAATGTCCTGCAAGCAGATAGGGAAGAACTTCACCGTCTCGGTAGCTTAGGGCTAGGGTTGTGAACTTATAATCATGGAATCGTCGGCACCCTCGTGTTGCAGACATTCCTTGTCGCCACAATGTTCATGACGAAGCCCGCTCCGCCCCTAGACGGACGATGAACTCGCACGTGCCGCTGTAATCTAGTAGTGCTCTCCTCGCTTCTGAAACCCGTACACTTGATGACATCTTCAGGTATTATAGCCTCCACCTCCTGGTCCATGAAGTGCAGGAAGTCCGCTTGATTCATCTCCCGGAGCCAAGAACGCAGAAACTGATGGGACCCCAGTAGCTTGTAGAACCTCGAACCATCGATGGTGTGGAAACTGCGTTCGTAATTTTCATTCCATATGTTTGGATACCTCCTAATCTCGCTTGAAAAACCTAGCCTCTTGAGCTCGTACACCATACTGACATCTACCAGGATGGTAGAGAGGACTCATGCGTAGTCGGTGCCGCCAAAAGCGCTCCCGGACGCGCGAAAGGAAGGATTGCTCACCGACACCCTACATACCTTCCACGAGCCACCATCTTGGCCTATAACGCATATGGTTGAATGCAGGGCCCCAGGTTACACCATTGATATTCAGCGAGAGCACGGACGCGGCAACTGGAACCCAAAAAACCCTCTAAAGATGCTTGGAGGTGCAAAGTACGGAAGATGCATCATTGAATGTTGCTCGTAGACATACTTATCACAGGGTGTGTCGCCTCGGAGTACGCGTTGAAACGACCACCGTGCTTTCCGTGGCCACAGCCGCAGGACCTCCCATGACCACGCTTTGCGGGCGGAGCCTCCACCTTATCCATGGTCGGCTGATGACCCACAAGTATAGGGGGTGTATCGCAGTATTTCGATAAGTAAGAGTGTCAAACTCAACGCGGAGCAGAAGGTGCTGGCTAGTGGTATGGATCAGGAATTCTCTGCAAATACTTAGCAAACGGATTTTAGGGGTTTTTGATAAAGCAAGTAAACAAAGTACGTTTAAATAAAAGACAGTAGGAATAAATGCAGAAAGTGGCCCAAACCTTTATGCAGCAAAGGATAAGCCGGTTGTATTACTTAAGATGGCCAAACGTTCTCGAGGACACATGAGAAGACTGTCAAGTGCTTTCGCTTTATATAGTTGATTAATCTTCTTTATCTTGCTACGTGTTGTGTGGGTGAACCTGTGCTAATGTACCGACCTTCCTAGGACTAATACATACTTGTGATTATACCCCTTGCAAACATCCGTAAGTACAAGAAAGTAATTAAGGTAGAAACCTAACCACAGCTTTAAACTCTAAGACCATTACGTCCCTTGTGCAATGGTTTCCTAACGGGGGTTCAGGTTTCTGTCACTCCGGCAACCCCTACGATTAGTAGCCAAATACACAATGCATTCCCCTAGGCCCATATAGGTGAAGTATCATGTAGTTGACGTTCACATGACACCACTAGAAGAAGTACACCACAACTTAAATATCAAACTATTGAATCTTTCTCAACACAACTCCACTACTAACAACATGACTTCTCCCATGTCCTCAAGAACAAAACGAACTACTCACAAGACATCATATTGATCATGATCAGAGATGGAATAATGATGTATAACAATCTGAACATAAACAATAATTCAATGGTTCACTCAATAGCATCAACTACAAAGAGTAATCAACACCGGGAAAGTTTCCCCTATGAACTATGCAAGATTCAACTGAATTGTTACAGCAATATGGAGATGGTGATGAGGGTGCTGATGGTGATGATGGTGGTGGTGATGGTGATGATGATCCCGATGAAGTCCAGCTTGCTGGTGGTGTTGATGGCGACGATGTCCCCTCTCCGGGAAGGAATTCCCCCGGTAGAAATCTATCTGCCGGAGAGATCTTTCTCTCTCGGTGTTTTCCACCCCGTAGAGGCGGTTGAATCTTTATGTGGTCGCTCTCCGAGTCTTAGGGTTTCGGGAGGATAATATATGCTAGAGGGGAGTGCCAGGGGTGGACCAGGGCGGCCACACCACCTGGTGGCGCGGCCTAGGCTGGCCCGCGCCAGGGGGTGGTGTGGGCCCCCTTTGGCCCATCTTCGGCCCCCCTTCCGGCTTCCTTCGTCTTCTGGAAAAATAGGATTTTTCGTATATTTTCCAGGATTTTCTGATCTTCACGAATTTTGCCTCCAAACAACACCTTTTCAATCGGAATCCTGACTGCAGCGGTCCATGCTTCAAAATTCATCAACCATGCAAAAAACAGATGAAATAACATAAGTATCACCTCTCAATACGAAATATATCAATGAATAACAGTGAATTATGACATAGAATAGTGATGCAAAATGGACATATCAACTCCCCCCAAGCTTAGACTTTGCTTGTCCCCAAGCGAAACTAAGCTCAATAAACATGGCCTCAGGTTTATGGAGTGAAGAGTCGATAAAATAATACGGACAAGAAGCATCACATTCATCAATACATAGATCATAATAGAAGACAACTCACTATTATATAACTTAACTTGCAATAAGTAAAGGAAACACAATAAAGATACATAAAGTAAATTATAATTGGTAATGGCAAACTTAGGTTTTGGTCGAAGAATAGTTGATAATTTGCTGGAGTTCACAAATAACTGGTTTTCAATGATAGCTTTCAAAGTAGTAAACATCAAGATAAGAGCAATGTGTAAAACAAGGAACATAAGAAACATGATTGAATAAATCATCATATGAATGAATGAAACACAACAACTCAAAGTACTTGCTGAGGTAGAAGGGAGTAGGTTTGCTGACTCAACTAAAAAGTAAAAGAAAGGCCCTTCGCAGAGGGAAGCAGGGATTGCAAGTCTCATAAAGAGATCCCAAAAATTATGATACTTACTAGCTTTCAGCTCTCATTTTCCCTATCATAGGCATCTTTAGGTGATTAAGGTTAAAGTGACACAACTAAGAGGATATGCTTGAAAAGTTATAAGTCAAAATCTCGTGCCCCTTACTTATGAGTACCGAACCTCATGCTACTCAACTTCAGTCACGAGTAAGCTCTTGTCATTGTAAATACATGTGTATCATTGAGAACCGCCAACGGGGTACCCCTTACACAAGACACAGGAGCTATCCCATAATCAAAATGACAAGGCAAGCAGACAGTGAGCATCTCAGCGATCTTTTTATTTGCTATTTTCATAGGTTTTTATTGAGGATGCTTCATAGAATGCTCACTATAGTTATGCTGCAAGTTTCCACCATGATTAGGCATGGCTTAGGCTAGCGGCCCAGGCGTTTCTCTAACACACATATGAACTCCATGATCTTACAAGTTCCCCTTTTATTTCACACTGCCGGGATCCATAGGCAAAAGAATCATGATATCAACTAGGTACAAAGTACCACAGTGTTGAAAGCGTTCCCCATGATACATGGTTCTGCTAACTTCAACTCATAAAGCGCAAGCATATACGCAACAAAGAAAGACCCAATGCTTTAGGTTATTAAGTACAAGAAACTAAAGTGTGCCATCAAGTTCGTGAGAGCTTTAATCACTAATTTTCACATAACAAATTTAATTTGGGAGGTAGATAAAACAAGAATTTACTTGGGATATCAATAATGCTAATAGGTAGGTATGGTGGACACAAATGGCAAAGGTTTTGGTTTAAGGAGGTGGATGCACGAGACGAATTCCCTCTCAGTACAGGTTTTTGGCTAGCAAGGTTGGGTAGCAAGTATAAGAGTTGAAGGAAACAAACAAACATACAAGTGATAAAGACAAACATGCAATCTTCCTTGGAAGCACAAAAGATCGTAACTAGAGAATACTAGACTTATGAGCAAATCAAGAAAGAAAGATGATGAAATTATATTTCTTTAGAGTACTTTTACCTTTTTCATTCAACTCTCAAAAATAGTGTTGCTACCGACCGAGCCAGGTTTGCCAAAACCAACTAAATTAACTCAATGATCCCAAATTGATACCAATACTAACAACAAGATCAATCATATAACTACGAATTGAAAACTAATATAAGCTATGCAAAAGAGTAAATGATAGAACTTCTCATTAATATTTCATAACGGCAACTCACACCAAGGGATACATATCTAACGAGAGAGGGGACACTTTCATAATGCAAACCATACTACATAATAACTTCTCTATTCATGATATGACTCTACTAATAAGGCAAAAAGATAGAAGATAGTGATGTGATACCGCGGCACTCCTCCAAGCTTGGAACAAACCAAGGGGATGCCAAACCTGATGACGAATTACTCCTTCGGTGCTGGTGGTATCCTCTCGATGAGCTCTCTGATAAGTTTCCCCAAGTCCTCAATCTCAAAGGTGAGATTACGAATCAGCTGTGAGTTTTGCTCAATGCGGCTCATGATCATGTCGGGCTGAGAATTCCAGCTCTTGTGATTCTTTCCCCACTCTTCCTCCTTGTAGTCTTCTTTTCCTGCATGGCTAGATCGAGGCAAATACCAATTGGAGGGTAATTTCCCCTTGGGAATATTCTAGTATTGATGATCATGATAAGGGTATGGAAAGGGTTCTTGGTGCGCGGAGGAAGTGACCGTGGAGCCAAAAAGTGACGATGAGCTTTCCCCCCAGTCTGCATCCTTGCAGTCCTTCTAACCCTGGCAGGTATTGTCACCACTCCAATGCTTGCAATGGTAGTGCCGGTGTGCGGATGTTGGCCTTGCTCCTCTTCACCTTCACTCTTGATCTCATTCTCCTTCCCGGGGTCTTGGAGGTCTTCCTCCATAGGCTCCTTCCCTTTATCCTTGGCGGACACCATTGTGCTTCTAAACTTTCAAAGAGTATGTCCTGGCAGAAACAGATCGAAAAAAAATGACGAAAACATGATATACGAACCTCGGGGGATCTGGTGGATTATATATTACGAAGTTTCATACCAAAAGGAAGGTACTGGGAGAAAACGAGTCGGAGGCGGAGTCCGGGGTGGACTCACCACCTGGTGGCGCGGCCAGGGGTGGGCCCGCGCCATAGGGTGGTGTGAGCCACCTTGGCTCTGTTTCCGTCCCTCTTTCGCTTCGTAGCTTTCCTTGTTGGATAAAAACAGCAAAAATATAGTTGGATTCTATTTTCGCGGAACTTTTCTTACCAGAACTTTTACCTATTTGAAAACGGATTCTGCAGGTCTCGAAATTTGGTGTTTAGTGGTTTCTTCCAGAGTCACCACTTGAATATCATCAATATCTTCATCTTCATACACTTATTACTTGAGTCATAAAACCCTTCTCTTCCTTATTACACCATTATCTCCACTTCCTGAAATTTCTTTCACACAAAACTTCACACAGTTCTCATTAGCAACATTAGTATAAGTGAAGTGAAAAAACCTTTTGAGTCCAACTTCAACTAAAAACCATCAAAACATAAGCTACTGTAGCAAATTCTTCCGAAAACCAAAAAAAATTCAAAAAGGAAATCGAATAAAGAAGCAAATGCAAGAGTGGCAAAATCTGTCAAAAACCAGCAAGTAAAGATCAATTTTTTTGAAACTATTATGTTGCTCAAATCAAAAAGTGCAAAACTAACGAAAGTTAAATAACAACCTCGGGCAGAAGCACAAAAAATTACAGCTCAATCCGGCATACAGAGATCTCTCACGAATTTTTACGGTGAAGCACAAAAATCTGTTTCGGGACAGCAACTTCCCCAAATCTTACTTCTCTCTCATTAGAGGTTGATCTTGACACAAAAACCAAACAAACCGGATAAGGAGCGGTTATTACCTAAGTAATAACTTCCAAGACTCAAAGAAACAAAAACAAACTTAAAGCAAAAAAAATTGGGTTGTCTCCCAAAAAGCTCTTTCTTTATAGCCATTAAGATGGTCAAGATAATTTTGAAGATGCTCACATAAGAATATGAATTGAAGTGAAAGAGAGCATTAAGAAGCAAAAATACACACGTTTAAGTCTAACCCACTTCCTATGCAAGGGAATTTTGTAAACAAACAAGTTGTTGAAGCCAGAGGCTACTTGCATAAGAAGGCAAAAGAAGTGCAACATAAAAAGTTTCAGCATAAAACGAGGAAACTTGATATTATTGAGATGCATAAGAACACTTTTTCCTCTCTCATAGTGACTTTCAGTATCATGCATAAACTTAACAATATAACTATCACAAGGACCATCGTAGCAATGATCACTTATTCTAACAGAAAACATAGGAATACTAGTTCTCATAACACTGCTTTGTGAAACAATATTAGAGGTATCCTTACAAAGGATAGTGTGTCTCTCTTCTTCATATTTAGTAACAAAGTCTTTCACATTTTCTATTATAGGTTCATCAACCATTTTTTCATCAGGTTCAACAGCTTCATTCATACTTTCATTAACCATACTAGCTATCATAGAATGTTCCTTTATCTTAACTAGGAAAGGCATTTTCTCAATATAAGGTTTAGGTAAGACATGATTAGTAGTATAAACTTCAGTATTTCTTACAGGAACACTCTTAGCAATATCTTTATAAGGTTCATGATACTTATTCCACTTCTTTTTAGGCACTTCAATGTAGGAAGCAAAAACCTTAAAATAAGAAGCAATAGCTTGAGAGTCTAGACCATAATAATTTTTAATATTTTGAAAGTCATCAGTTCCCATAAAAGATTCAATGCATTCATAATCATAATTTATACCTGACTTTCTTCCTTTGTCATTCTCCCAAGCTTCAGCATTGTCTTGAATACGGTCCAGAAGATCCCATTTAGCTTCTTCATCCATGCGAGTGAATGATCCAGCACAAGAAGCATCCAATAAATCCTTATCATGTAGAGGGAGCCTTGCATAAAAGTTATTGATAATAATATTATTGGGGAGCTCATGAATGGGACATCTGAGCATTAGTAACTTCAATCTCCCCCAAGCTTGAGCTGTAGTCTCTCCATCAAGAGGCCAAAAGTTGTATATTTGGTTCCGATCTTTATGAATCTCACTAGGAGGATAAAACTTTGAATAAAAGAGAGGCACTATTTCCTCCCATTCCAGAGCTTGACCATTCTTCGGCAGCTTATACCATTCCTCAGCTCTTCCTTTCAGCGATAATGAGAATAACTTCTTCTTAACTTGATATGTAGTAATACCTGCACACTTGAACAACCCGCATAATTCGTGTTTAAAGAGTAAATGATCGCCTGGATGGATAGTTCCATCCCCAACATAATAGTTATCCATAACACGATCAATAATTCTTGTAGGTATTTTAAAAACATCATTCTCAGCAGGTGGTGGCTTATCTACTACCTTAACAGTGGTAGTAGCATTACCAAATAAGAAACTCAGCGAATTATCCATAACAAAAATAATGCAACTAATAGAAGTAAACAATACTCATAGTAGAAGTTTCCTTTACCAATTCCACTCTCCAATAGTGCTTCACTCCCCGGCAACGGCGCCAGAAAATAGTCTTGATGATCCACAAGTATTGGGGGTGTATCGCAGTATTTTCGATAAGTAAGAGTGTCGAACCCAACGAGGAGCAGAAGGTGCTGGCTAGTGGTATGGATCAGGAATTCTCTGCAAGTACTTAGCAAACGGATTTTTAGGAGTTTTTGATAAAGCAAGTAAACAAAGTACGAGTAAATAAAAGACAGTAGGAATAAATGCAGCAAGTGGCCCAATCCTTTATGCAGCAAAGGACAAGCCGGTTGTATTACTTAAGATGACCAAACGTTCTCAAGGACACAAGGGAAGAATGTCAAGTGCTTTCGCTTCATATAGTTGATTAATCTTCTTTAGCTTGCTAAGTGTTGTGTGGGTGAACCTGTGCTAATGTACCGACCTTCCTAGGACTAATACATACTTGTGATTATACCCCTTGCAAACATCCGTAAGTACAAGAAAGTAATTAAGGTAGAAACCTAACCACAGCTTTAAACTCTAAGACCATTACGTCCCTTGTGCAATGGTTTCCTAACGAGGGTTCAGGTTTCTGTCACTCCGGTAACCCCTACGATTAGTAGCCAAATACACAATGCATTCCCCTAGGCCCATATAGGTGAAGTATCATGTAGTTGACGTTCACATGACACCACTAGAAGAAGTACACCACAACTTAAATATCAAACTATTGAATCTTTCTCAACACAACTCCACTACTAACAACATGACTTCTCCCATGTCCTCAAGAACAAAACGAACTACTCACAAGACATCATATTGATCATGATCAGAGATGGAATAATGATGTATAACAATCTGAACATAAACAATAATTCAATGGTTCACTCAATAGCATCAACTACAAAGAGTAATCAACACCGGGAAAGTTTCCCCTATGAACTATGCAAGATTCAACTGAATTGTTACAACAATATGGAGATGGTGATGAGGGTGCTGATGGTGATGATGGTGGTGGTGATGGTGATGATGATCCCGATGAAGTCCAGCTTGATGGTGGTGTTGATGGCGACGATCTCCCCTCTCCGGGAAGGAATTCCTCCGGCAGAAATCTGTCTGCCAGAGAGATCTTTCTCTCTCGGTGTTTTTTGCCCCACAGAGGTGGCGGAATCTTTCTGTGGTCGCTCTCCGAGTCTTAGGGTTTCGGGAGGATAATATACGCCAGAGGGGAGTGCCAGGGGTGGACCAGGCCGGCCACACCACCTGGTGGGGCAGCCTAGGCTGGACCGCGCCAGGGGGTGGTGTGGGCCCCCTGTGGCCCATCTCCGGCCCCCCTTCTAGCTTCGTCTTCTGGAAAAATAGGATTTTTCGTATATTTTCCCGGATTTTCTGATCTTCGCAAATTTTGCCTCAAAACAGCACCTTTTCAATCGGAATCCTGACTGCAGCGGTCCATGCTCCAAAAGACATGAACCATGCAAAAACAGATGAAATAACATAAGTATCACCTCTCAATACGAAATATATCAATGAATAACAGTGAATTATGACATAGAATAGTGCTGCAAAATGGACGTATCATCGGTGCCTTTCCCTTCTCGCCTGCTGAAAGTTTCAGAGGCGCCATGGGAGAGAGGGGATTTCCGACGCTCTCAAGTGAAGCGGAAAGATCAGTGGGTCAGGGAGAATGCAGTCAATAAGGAGGCACTACGCCTGGACCCTGATTTACCGGGGTGGAAGACGACATCATTGCGACATACGCGTGGCGTGGGCCGCAGACACCCGCAGTGAACCATCGCATTGTGGGAGCGGTTCCTTATGCGGGGGAATCGTTTCTCTCCCCAACGATCCCAAGGTCCCGACGATTCAAATGCAAGGCCGAGATGTCTCTCGGGCGCTGCACAACCACCCCCAGGGTGGGGCCCTTACCCCTTCACGCCTACGGGAGGGCGCGTGCACGGCAAGCGCCCGGGGACTACTGTCAGAGTCCTGGTACCTAGGGTACCCCGATCTTGCGGGCAACGGGCCCACCTAGGGGCCACCTATTTTTCTCGTGGCCACAAGACAGGTAGAAGGCCTCGCAAAGGGAGGCCAGGGCTGGCACCGAGGGAGGGTGCCTTAGTGCCCTCGACTCCACCCCGTGAGGTTGGGCCTTCCCGGGTCTCCAAGGAGACCTCGAGAGGGTCAAGGCAGGGGCACGCTAGCAACGCCGCCATGGTACGGGAGAAGAAGACAAGAACCTACAAGGGAGACTGGGCGTCTTGGTAAAGCCGGGAGGTACAATGTACCGACTAGTGCAAAGACACCAAGGATGTCAGTGGAGCCAAGACAGGAGCCCCTTGCCACTTTGGTGCTAAGGGGACAAGGGCGCGTCAGGAAGCTAAGGGTGGCGTCAGGTGGACCGGCTTTATAAAGGACCGGTGAACGACCAAGGCAGGGAGGACCGAGTCCACCAAAAGTAGCCTGGTAGACTGGGTCTTCGAGGACGCCGATGTGGACACCCTTCCCGCCCATAATTTGGGGCAAAGAGGCCCGACCGCCCTATGTAAGGAGACCTTCTCGTACCTTGGAAGGGGTCGAGTCCTAGAACTTGTAACCCTAGACATTGGTTCTCCATTATACCCTCGCAAAGCTCATCGAGTAATACAACCAAGAAGAAGCATGGACTTTACCTCCTCACGACGGTCCTGAACCTGGGTAAAAACCCCCTGTCAACCTCTCTATCGTGCGCGTGCGCCACCGTCCTCGCTGTCGTTGAGCTTCTCGGAACGCGTGATTCAGACCCCTCTCGAACTCAGGGCTCATTGGACCCCTTTTCCTTTGTGGGACACATCTCCGATAAAATTGATATAAATATTCTATGGGTATTGACACACTAGTCATTCTTCTTTGCTCGGGAGTGTACTGCTTTTTATAACTGTAAATCCACAAGGACATAACATATCGTTTGTGTTTTTTATATTTTTGTTACTTCAACATGGTTCAGCTATGAGCTATGGGTCCTTATTGCTTATTTTAGTATTGTTACAATAGATAATGACAAAGCCTCCAGAATCAGAATAAGCTTAATTATACCAAACCTTTGGGCTCACCGAATGTCATGAAAGCTAAACAATATGCTTGTAATGAAAATATTCGAGAGGAGGCACATGTTCCATATCTCTATTTACCGAACTCACACTCAATCACGTGAACACATTGACTAGAGATCCATGAACACATAGAAGAATAAATTTCCATCGGCAATGGGAAGCTACATTTTAGACGATGTTCGTCCTTTATTCATAATATAATTTGCAACATAGTTTCCTCGGCTAACCAGCCAGAAGGCCTACGTGCCATGATCCACACATTTTCCGTGCCATCCCACGGCTTGGACCATGTCGTCACACAAGCGTACAAAGCACATTACAGAAGTACAAGGTAGTAGAAAATAAAATGCAGACACAAAACAAGGTCATTTATTCTGACAAGCAGCAGGTGGTGCATGCATGCCACTGATACCGCCAGGTTTGTCTGGAAGAGCGTAGCCGGCCAAGAACGCTCCATTCATGGAGTAACGTATACCCCAATTGCATCCAACAAGTCGCCGGAGCGTCCAAAGAAGCCAACAATCCTACCCCCATCACGCACCGGAATGTGGAAAGGAGTCCCGGTAGGGTCGCCATATATATCGTTATCTTTCCCCTTGAAGGTGGTGATTTTAAGGGACTTGATCACACAGTCATTGTCCAAAGCTGAACCAAATGTCCCTGAGATCTCTGTCACGTAGTCCGTAGGGTCGAGTGTAATCTGCACCCGCACAATAAGAGGAACGCGGCAGTCTGAGTAGCCATGGGAGAGAGAAAAAAACAATTCCACAAACACACACACGCACCGTTCTTTGCATGTTGAGAGTGCGACCCCAGGGGCCCTCGGAGTGCTCGATGTAATCGGTGCCTATGTAGGTGAAGGAAATTGCGTCGATGGTAACTCCGCTATGGATGGTAATGCTGGTTAGTCGGCCAGGCGTTGCCTGCATGTTCCTCTCATCGCCACCAGGTCCACCCCATGCCCCAATCTTGACGGGCTTGCTCTGAGTCAGTTAACACACGCATAACATGCATGAACTTAATTAATTGCCGAAATTATCCCGAAAAGGAAAGAATAATTACATTCAAAGAAGATCGAAGACGTACCATGTTTGCTCCTGCTCTCTTACTCCAACGACAAGCTATGGGTATAGAAGAAGGATGTGATAGCAAGCAGCTCGATGGCTTCGTCGAGAAACTGAGAGACCCTATATATAGCCCCTCCTGCCCACCTGGCCACTTGAGAGTTTTAATTTGTACACCACTAGCTACTCTCTAGCCTCATAGATAAGACTCACTAGCTATCATCCACACAAAAGTCTACAATCCTGAGAGACAAATTGTAATCTCTAATAACCACTACACACACGTGAGACACATGTGAGGACCACCTAACCGTAAGATACACGAGGATTTTGGAATGTTGCATTTCAACATCATTCGGTTCACACAAGCAGAAACACCGCACTGTATTTGATTGCTACTCCCCCTGTTTCAAAATATAAGATGTTTTAGCTTTGTAAAAGAAGTGTACCTAGACTCTTTTTAGTGTGTAGGTTCACGAGGGAGTACATACGTGAAGTGATTGACTTCCTTAGGCCTAGTTTACGTCTCTCGTATTTTTATCCATTAGAGTTTTGGGGATATGAGGGGATTTGGCACTGAATTTGATTGCTCCATATGTGAAGTGGTTTACTTCCTTATGTCATATTCCTGGTATCTCTAATTTTTTCTCTTAGCATGACTCGATCTCCATGCAGAATGAACAAAAAGATATGTAGCTGAGGAACGACACATGCTTCTCACTTGCTGGATGGGACCAGGAGAAATAAATGGCAGGAGATGAGCAAGCGTGATACACGCCCATGAGAAACAAATGGCAACCCGAATCCATACGAGACGTGGGGCGTCGACGCAGCACATATGGAGCATATAAGACGTGGGTTACTTATGCCATGCAGAGTTCTGGGTACATTCAGCTTTTCATGTGTCCTAGAGCTGAAATGTACTGTCTACTTAGAGAAGTTTATGAATGGTTTAATGAAGTCATTCATCGATGTTCTGCAATGTATGTAAAATCTAGCCTTCGGATTCACATAAACCGCACTTAATACCCCCTCTTTTTCATGCACTTTTTTCTTCAACAGTAATGTAATGAGGTGAAATTCAGGTATGGCATCAACACCTGATTGAACTTTCTAGCTTATAAAAAGTACCTTTGCCTTTGGGACATCTGACATTGTGTTTTCTTTCACCATTGTATTTTCAGAATCTAGGTTTGTATGTATTTTGTATTGCATTGCCGCTTTAATAGACGGTTAAATATGGTGTTTTCCCATTTCTTAGTTATACCAGCCTATCAGGTCAGCGTCATCTACTTCACATGGACTTTTTACCTCCTCATTTCTTCTCATTAGCCAGACCTATTTCGTTCGACCTGCTGGCCCTTAACTCACGTGCAAAAACTCCCAATGAATAGTAAATCTCTGACTTAATAGTAAATCTGATCTTGGCGTAAGTTTAGAATGATCTTTCCGATACCTCATCCTTAGATGGTAAAAAGATATAAAATGTCCAAAAAACTATTTTCTTAATTAACAAGTAGGTAGTAGATATTGTATTGGAGTATTCTCATAATATCATGCTAGATCCTCTGTGGGCCGGTAAGTAAGTAATGTTTTTTCTTCTAATCAAACTCTAAAAAATTATTAATGGCTTATATGTCCATTTAAAATAAGAAATATAGATATTCTAATCAAGAATTTGTGAAGATGTGTATTTGGCCATATGGGCTCAGTGCTAGAGGTTATAATACGCAAACATATATCTATAGATTTCCTAATATTTGAATTTGTCTATTCTATTATTGGAAAAGATTGAAAAGATTATATCACAAGCAGTCTCATAAATTTCTTAACATATCCACGTGTTCCCAAAAATAGCTAGCAAGTGCAGGTGCACGGGTTAATGACTAGTAAGGAAAATGGGACTAACAGCCGGCTGGGCTTGAGGCGGTGGCCGGGTGGGCCACCAGCCCAGCTACAACAACAGTCGGGCGGGCTAGCCTTGCGGCCCAGCTCGCGCCCCGCGCGGTGGCTAGGCGCATCGACCAGGCTGGCTCCCCGGGTGTGCTAGCCGAGCGCCTACAGCCCATCTTGCACGCCAACAGCGGCAGGGACTGCGTGGCCCGGGTGGGCCGGCTCCCGCCCACGCTGCCCGGCTAGCTAGCCCCGCCCGCCAGCTCCCTCGCGTGGCCGTTGGCCCGGGTTTAAGCAGGCCCGCGGCGGCGGCCAGTAGCTGTTGTAGCACGCGTGCAGATGATATTATCAGCAGCTCGCCATATGTGGGTCGTTTGGCCTAGAAGGAGTAGCTCTGCTGTCTTTTCCCTACAGATTCCTCTTGGGACAATTCCCTCCGGGGTGTTGGCCTGATGAGAAAGTTTCACTTTAAATTTAAATTTAGATATTTATTTAGTATAAGTTAATTCACAACTAACATATAATAAATGCATACTAGTATAAATTTCAATTTATCTGAACTCCTTTTAGTCTCTTTCCTTCTTTCTTTCTCATCCGAACAACTTTAGATCTTTCTTTTCTCTCTAGAATAATTTTGGTTCTCTCATTTGTGATTCCATCTTTACAGGAAAATCTCTAAGCGTCATAGTGCCCTTAAGCGTGTTCTCTACAGTTCAAGAACGTCATAGACGTGATCTCGATCAATGATCAATAGCTGGACCGGGATGCCCATATTGACGCCTATGCACTCCACGAATCACCATCGTGTCAAAGCTTAAAGATATATACAATTCCCTTTGTTATGCGATACAAGACTTGTTCCAGATCTGATCATCGGTATCATGATACCTTGTTCAATCACGTTTCTAATAAGTATTTTTTTACTCGTTCACGTAAAATTCCATCCCCAGGACCTAGTCATGCGTTGTGCAGCTTATGGATGTAATTTACCGAGTGGGTCCATTGTATCTTCCGGTAACATTGATTAATATGATCTGAAGGTCTAAGAATTAGGACACTATGTTTCTAACAATTCAAACTATGAACTAAGTGACATGATCGTGTTGCAACAATCATCGGTGGGAAATTTCCATCACATCATTCTAAATGATATGACTTAATTGTCAATTGGATTTAATAGCACCATGATCAGGAAACCTTGATTATCAGCTTCCCAATGAACTAGTTGAATAGATGCTACTAGGGACCTAGGTTTGTTTATACAACACACATGTATGAATGTTTCGATTGATACAGTTATAGCATGATATAAAACTATTACGAACTAATGAGATATGATAATAAAACACCTTTATTTTTTTCCTCTAGGGCATATATCCTTCAGCATGGTACATATTTATATAGGTAGTGTAAGTTGCAGTACCAAGAAGACAAGACGGTCAAGGGCGGAGCCAGTGGGGGAGAGCAGGGGCTAGAGGCCCCCAACCATTCACCCCCTCATTAGGCACCCGCCAACCATTCGCCCCCTCAACACATCAGGCTGGTACAATTACAAATTACACGTACCCATCAAAAAGTATATAATTGCTTGATTAGTAGCTACGAACTTGTGTGCGGCAATCTTTGAAAGTCCAACTGAATAGGTGGCGCATATTCCCAAGTTTAAATAGGTCATTGTGTCCTCGAAGTGGTGTACGTTCTTTTTGCCTACACCAACGGTCAATCTGGCAGGTAAAAAAATCCATCTAGCCATAGTCTCACAATAGATCAGATTGATCGAAGCATCCCACTCCTATGGAAAATGCCGGCGCTTGTCATCCCCGGGTAGTGCCATGGTGCTATTCGCTCCGGCTCCCTGTTGATCATGCAATGACGGTCGACGCCCGTGTCTGTGGTGTGGGTTTGTGCAATTGAGTCCAAAATACCATGGATCTCCATACGTATATCTTTCTCGGATTTCTTGATAAATCACTCGGTTCTAGTTTCTAAAGCTACACGAGGATACACAAGTTACAACTGCATCGAAATAAACAATTCATAGTGTTTATATGACATGGAGTATAGATACAGCCTACTAATCCGTTAGTTATCAGTGTATGCATTTTATTAGGAGTCAATATATCTTTCAGGTTGCATAGCTCACTAATTTGACTCCCCATGTCTTATCCTTGAACTAGTTGCGCCATAGTGATATTATTGATTTTTCAATAATTAAGTCTTAGGATCCTGTCCTCAGACATCTTCGAGGAGCTCGCCATAGAGGACCTTCTCGAAGATGTACTGTGACATCTTCTTATCAAGCTTTTGTGAATTAACCCTATTTTTGTTACAATTTTTTCAGTTTGCGGATGGCAGGTAGAAGATGAAGAAGGGCATTTTGCCCAGCTAGTTAGGATGATGAACTCATGCATGTATCTCTGCGCTTCTATGAATCAAATGAATTTCGAGACTATGTGCCAAAACAACGTATATATAGAATCCACATATTGAAAATGATATTTACCTTGGAGTTTATTACATTAATATATACAAGATAGATTGAATCCAAACATTGATCTCATTTTATTATTGCAAAAATTACTACCAAACTAAATCCATCCATCTACTTGTAGCGCATGAAATGGGCTAATATAGCAATGAGAGTTGAAAGGATGAAGTTTCTCACCTTTTAGAACCTTCGGATAGATGGGACGCCGCAAAATCTTGAGAAAAAAATGGGCATGAACTCGAGCTTGAAGGAAGAAGAGAGAGGAGCCACTAGCTTGAAATGGTCGCTTGGGCAGGTGGAAGAAGATATAGTCGGGCTATTAGTCCCAGATCGTGTGTAGAACCAGGAGTAAAGGTCCATCTTCAGTCCCGGTTCGTGTAACAAACAAATAAAGGGTCTGGCGCTAGCCCCAGCCTGCCTAAAACCCTTTAGTCCCGGTTTGTTACACGAAATGGGACTAAAGGGTCTATTCGAACCGGGACTAGTGTATGCCGCCTCCTGTGGTCAGTTCTAGCCGTTGGGACCGGGGCATTACTCCCGGTTTCACTACTAGGAAATACCTTATCAGTGGCACACCTTTTTTCACTTTCAGTGGCGCATATCTGATGCGCCACTGATACATCGCTATTGATATTTATTTCGATGGCGCATCTTGAAATGCGTAAATGCACCGCATATTGCCAATATGCGCCACAATTTTTTTCCAAAATTCAAAAAAAAGGTGGACCAGATCTCAAATTTCTGTGGCGCATATGGCCAATATGCGCCATAGATTTTTCTTTCGAATTTCAGAAAAAAGCTAGCCAGATCTAGATCTGGCCGGAGGTGATGGTGGCTAGAGGAGGGCTAGGAGGAGTGGGTCGTCGAAGGTGGTGGCCGGAGGATAAGGAGGAGGAGGTCGCCGCCGGAGGTGGTCAGAGTAGGAGGAGGAGTCTGCCGGAGGTGGTCGGAGTAGGAGGAGGAGTCTGCCGAAGGTGGTCGGAGTTGGAGGAGGAGGTCGTCAGAGGTGGTGGTGGAGGAGGTCGCCGGAGGAGGAGGGGAAGGAGGAGGAGGAAGTTGCCGGAGGTGGTGGAAGAAGAGGTTGCCGCAGATGGTGGAGGAGGAGAAGGAGGAGGTCACCGGGGTGGAGGTGGAGGTCACTAGAGAGTGGAGAAGGAGGAGGGAGGAGAAGTGGTGAGGGGAGAAGAAGTGGGGGAGAACAAGGAAAAAGAGAGGGAGAAGGGCGCCGGCGGGATTCAAATTTCGAATCCTGCCCAATACTTCTGTGGCGCATATGGGAGAAATGCGCCACAGAAGTTTCTCCCCCTTTTTTATTTTTTTGCAGGAAAAAATCTTCTTTCTGCAATAACTTTTTACTCTTTTCGAATTTGGGGGATCTGTAAAATCTAGCCATTGCAATCGAGTAGGAAATTTCGAGATGATCATTTTGATATATTAAACTTTTTTTTCCGACATCGAATGCAAAAGTTATGGCCGTTTTACCATGTCATGACCTATTTTTGCAAAATAGATCGAAATTCATGTATTTCAAGTTTTCCAAAAAGTACACACAAAATATAACTACATCTCAAAGGAATTATACAAAACTGAAAACGTGACCCCGGGGGGATCTGTTTTTTCCATATTCGGTGGCTCATATGTCATCAGTTTCTATGTCGCAGACGAAAACATGTGCCACAGAAATGTGGATTTCTGTGACGCATATTGGTTCCGTGCGCCACTAAATTGCCAAATATCAGTGGTGTTTTTTTTCTGTATGCGCCACTGATATTTTTCTGTGGCGCATAGTTCTGTATATGCACCACAGAATAGCTTGTCTATCTATAGCTATTTTCCTAGTAGTGTTTGTAGCAAAACCGGGACTAATACCCCCGAACCAAAGATGCATTTTCTACTAGTGATCAGTAAGTTTGCATCTCTGGGAGATGATCGGGGATAACTAATTATGATCTTTTTCGCCATATGTGTTGAGATAGATTATGATAATCCACGGGGTGTCTCGTGCCAACGTAAAACACAGCATCTCAGCTCCGGTGAGATGGTTCCGGGAAATGAACAGACGCCACCCTACACCTCCCAAGCGAGTCATACTTATGACTTTTTGCACATTAATCTCATATTTGTGGTCACAAGCCAGGAATTGCACACTATCTCGTGTGAAGTCATTGAATTGCGTTATTGCATTGCATGCACCATCTGTACACAAAAAAGTAAACATTAAATTATAAAGTCTAACTAATGCAATGCAAACTTTTCGTTAGGGTTTCTTGTATCTCTGGCGATGTGCATATTAGATATGCTCTTGATAGGATGGTTGGCGTTGGCAATGGCAGTTCCGCATTTCCTGGCCGACCTTTATTTCTTGCCTCTGGGTAAAGTGATCATGATGAGCACAACAAGTGTGTTATGGTGTGCATTAAAGGTAAAAAGCCTTAGCGGTACAATAAACTTAGTGAATGAAAGCGAGATTATACGAGTGGTAAAGTGAAACCCTGATGATCAAACAAAAGACCATCACCTATAGGTAGAGAACTGATTCCCTCAGGGCTTATCATAGACTAGCAGAAAAAAAGTGTGTGCTATGTGTTTCGTTGGCAGACTCGGGCCCAAACAACAGTGATATTCAACCTTTCACTATTGTGATGGTTGTAGTACGTAGCGGTGACCAGAACACAAAGTAAGTATGTCGATGGTTCCTCTCGAAAACTAGTAGCATACGCGTTTGTCACTAGTTATCGGTTACGTCTGAAGATCCAATATGTAAAATTGTCGGTGGTTATAGGTTACTTGCTGTTCGTACTAACTATGACTTTTTTGGCGGGGTAGAATGTATCATTCATGATTGAAAAAATATTATGTTGCTAGGTTTGAATAACCAGCCACGGGATGGCTAAAATTTTCTTCTTCAAGTTCCCCACCCCTCTCGAGCGCGTGACACTAGCTCCACTACGATTTCATGGTTGATGGTATTGAATCCGGCCCAGGAAGGTTAAAAACAACAAGTATCGAGGATCGCCGTTGTCGGATCCTACTCCCACGCTCCCATTAAACGACGGAGTTGTCGTCTGGCCCACCCAGTCTGCTCAGCTAGTCGACAAGAGAGATCCGCTTCACCGCTACTCGGTTGCCTTCGCACCATCCTGGTTTTTTTAGAAAACAACGGTGAACGGTGGAAAATCAGGAGATCCGCTCTCCCTTGATAGTGCAGCGACACATGCCTTCGCACGCCATCCTGGTAGTGTTGTGGGACGCGCGTTGTCATGGTGCCCGGACCTACACTACTCCGTTGACCAAGCATCAAGCGAGCGGCTTTTCGTAAACCACTACCAACGACGGCGGGGTAGGGAGCTCAATGCCACTGAGTAGCATCCCATGAAATGCCACGCCTTCCCTGGTGCACGTGTGGGATACCAAGGTCTCGCCACCCCCGACGCTGGAGAGGATGCTTCCAGTCTTCGCATTGAAGCGCGCGTTTTCAGATGACAAGAGTTCTATGACATGTATTCCCGCGAGAGCGTAGGGTTCACATCTGAGGTTGCTGTCAGGTTCACTGATGACAGGGAGGCCATCGTTGAATCCATGACAGGTATTGAGCCTGATGTTTCTAATCCTCCTCCCTCTGACATGGTAGCGGAAACTCTTGCTCACCACGGGTTCTCGCGGTACACATCCGAGCTGGCAGCGGATACTCTCACTGCCCTCAGTTTGTCGCGGAGTGGGTCCGGTTAAAAAAAGACATGGAAGCGGAAAATGCTCGCCCTAAGGGGGTTCTCATGCCCGAGATCTGAGGTGGCAGTGGAAAACCATGACGGCTATGGGTTGTCTCGGCGAGATCGTGCGATGGGTCCCCTTCACCTGAGAGGATGACTATCACGAATGGTATTTGAAGGAGTTATGCCCTAGAGGCAAATAATAAGATGTATTATTTGATATACCTCCTATATGTTCGTAATACGTTTCATATTGTGCTATAACTGTGTTAATACAAAACGTTAATACACGTGTGGTATGTAAACAAACCGTGTCTCTAGTTACCTCTAGTGAACTAGTTCATTGGTCATGAGGATGGTCTGTGTTTCGAGATCATGGGCATTTATGCCAACTGACAATGAGGTCATGTTATTAGATGAATAACATGATAGACAAACATCCGACCGTTATATCGTAATGAGATCTGGTTACAAAGTTCACCATTGATGATAAAACACAGAGAACCTCGCAACCTGATCCTTTGACTGTGAGGTAATGCAAATCACCATTTTGGAAGAAGCTTAGATGGTTATCATCATCTCGTAACAGGGTGATCAAAAAGGTGCCACTCAGGTTTTCCGAAGGAATGCGTAGAGGAGTACATATCAAGACCAGGATTTGTCTAGTCCATGTAACGGACAGATACATGTGGCCATCTCGGCGACGTTGCACTAATGAAGCTTGCAAGCATGTGACTATGTCACAGAATGCAACGACATGAGAACGAGAAAACAAGTTCATCGGTAACGAGATCGAACTAAGGTATAGAGATACCAAAGATCAAGTCTCGGATGAATTAGGTATCGTATGACAAAGGGAATGGGGAACGACTATCTCACGGTTCAAGCAATTGTATTCGTGAAATGCACGGGGGTCACATGGCCATCCAGGTCCCTCTGTTGATCATTGATATGAGAGTGGTCTCTATCATGTCCGGAGTGTTTCCGGACAAAAGGATGTCACGCTTAAGGGTAGGGACGCTTAGGGTAGATGAGGCATCGTATGAGGAATAGAGAGAGAGAGAGAGACCGGAATAGTTTCGGCAACATCCGATGGAGATCGAAAAGGGGTCTAGAAGATGTTCCGGAGTAAAGGAATAATATAATATGTGTATTTGAATGTTAATTGGAGAATTAATATTAAATACATATTTTATTTTATTTATGAAGGCACTATATTGCTAATGGGCCTCACCCGAAGGGAGGCCCAAGTGGGCAAGGCACCTAGGGGGTAGGGGCTAGCTGGCCTAGGGCTGGTGGTCCACTTGAGTGGGGCCCACCTAGGGCCGGCGGCTGCCCCAAGGTGGCCGGCGGGTGTGGGGATTAGTCCCACCCCGCCTAGCCCTTGGCTGGTGCGCCCCCCCTCCCACTATATAAAGGGGTCCCCCCTCCCCTTGGAAGACACCCATTCCTCTCATTCTCTCTCTCTCATCTACTGAGGACTTCCCCGTAATATTGGGGAGGACCTCTTGGTTGAGTTCTCCACCTTCACACTACCGTCGTGTGATCGGCGATCTGGCATCTACTTCTTCCGCTGCTCGGCGGGATCGGAGCCCGGTTGACGTCCACTACACCGGACGTGTGACGAACTTCGGAGGCACAACATTTGGGGTGCTGCTCGTATTCATCAATATACGCCTTCCTGTGTAAGGCGTGCCAATCTCTGCAAAGGTATGAATACTGTATTCCTTCTCTATTACTTATGTCTACATAGTATAGATCCTGGTATTAGTAGATAGAAATTTTTTGTTTTTTCTGCTACGGAACCCTTCAGTGGTATCAGAGCGGGTCTATGGGTAGACATGTTGTACGGATAGAACACATAGCAATATGTGGGCATTGATCCTCTAGTTGCTACCCTCTTTTAGTGTTATTGTTCATATCGCGGCACTGTTTGATGAAGCGGCCCCAACCGACCTCACGTGGTGATTCACGAGACTAGTCCACAAATCAAAGTGGCTTAGGGGGTTGTCTGTCTCTCTATAGTAGTTGATATGGCATTGACACTGGAGGGCCCTGAAAAGGGAAGAAGAACGGCAATCATTGAATCCATGTTGTGGCTCGACGTTCGTAGGTGGGAAGGGGTTCTACTGCGAAAGCCCTAAAGCCACGTAAACATGCAATAGTTAATATAGAAGCGTCTATTTTTATTATTGCATAGGGGCAAGTATTATAACATGGCAATGACAAGTTTGTGAAACTCTCATTGAAGCTATTGATGATGATCATAAAGCTATAACCATGTCATAACACTTTACTTTAGAAGTATTACTTATTGTGCTAGTATTCTTACTAGACGGTAGTATAATAAGATAATCCCTCATAGTATTCCAGTTATCGTATTCCCCTTGTGTGTGCACCACCAAGAAAGTTCTTCGATATGAGGCCGGCCGTGATGATCGGGGGTCAGACATATCTACGTTTGCATACAGTGGGTGCAAGCCATGTTGCACTGCGAATACACATGAGTTAGGATTGGCGAGCCTAGCACGCTAGAGAAGCGTGGCCTCGGAATACAAGAGACCGAAAGGTCGAGCATGAATCCCATGGTTGATGTGATCGACATTAGGGAATGTCCACCTTTGATACTGCGCTAATGGTCATGATGATCGGGGGAGGTGCAGGGGATAGGGATCATGTGATCACTAAACGAGTAGAGGGATGTTCGTTTAAGTGGGAGTTCCTTTATTAAAATTGAACTCATTATTATGAACATAGTCTAAACACTTTGCAAATCTTTTGTAGATGTCTCGCCCACCCACCTTCAACCTAAGAACTTTCCTCGAGAAGAACAAGCTGAAAACTGATGGAACGAACTTCACCGCATGGTTCCGCAATCTTAGGATCCTCCTAGTCCCCTACAAGCTGACTTATGTCATCGAGGCTGAGCTTCCGGCTAAGCCTATAGATTCCGCCTCTCAGGACGAAAAGAATGTCTGGCAGTCCAAGGCGGATGATTTCTCGCTCATGCAGAGTGGAATGCTCTATGCCATGGAGCCGGATCTTCAAAAGCGTTTTGAGAAGATGAATGCTTTTGAGATCATTGAGGATCTCAAAGCCGTCTTTGCTTCGCAGGCTCGTGTAGAGAGGTATGATGCTTCCGAGCTCTTCTTCTCTGCTAAAATGGAAGAGCACAACAGTATTAGTAAGCACATGGTCAAAATGTGTGGCCATGTTAAGGGCTTAAACGCCCTGGGTTGCAAAATCCCATAGGAGCTCGCTATAGATAGGGTGCTGCACTCGCTGCGGCCTAGCTATAAGAGTTTTGTGATGAACTACACCATGCAATGGATGACTAAGACCCTTGCTGAGGTGTTCGCCATGCTCAAAACTGCTGAGGTTGAAATCAAGAAGGAGCACACGGTGTTGATGGTCAACAAGACTGCCAACTTTAAGAAACTGGGGCAAAAGGGAAAAGGCAAGGGCAAGAAGTCAAAGAGGGATGGCAGGTTTGCTCCTGTCACCTCAAAGACTGCGAAGCCTGGCCCTAAGCCCGGCACTTCGTGCTTCTAATGCAAAGGGGATGGGCACTGGAAACGCAACTGCCCTAAGTACCTTGAAGACAAGCGAGCTGGAAAGAGAGCCATCCCGGACAAAGGTATATATGATATACATGTTATTAATGTATTCCTTACAAGCGCCAGGAGTAACACCTGGGTATTTGATACCGGATCTGTTGCTCACATTTGTAACTCTCTACAGGATCTACAGAGTAGGAGGCGCCTAAGGAAGGACGAGGTGACGATGCGCGTCGGCAATGGTTCGAGAGTCGAAGTGATGGTCGTCGGCACCCTGCATCTCCGCCTACCGTCAGGATTATTGTTGGATTTGAATAAATGCTATTATGTACCCGCACTGAGTATGAATATTGTGAGTGGGTCTTGCTTGTTGCAAGACCATTATTCGTTTAAATCAGGAACAAATGGTTGTTCAATTTATATGAATGATATTTTCTATGTTCATGCTCCTGTATGTGATGGTTTATTCCTACTTGATCTTGATTGTGATACACACATCCAAAGTGTTGATGTTAAACGTTGTAACCACAGTGACAATAATTCCATGTACATATGGCATTGCCGTCTTGGTCATATTGGCATAAAGCGCATGAAGAAGCTTCATTCAGAAGGGCTTCTTCGATCATTGGATTTCGAATCTCGTGATACATGTGAGCCATGCCTCATGGGCAAGATGACCAGGACACCATTCTCCGGAATAGTGGAGAGAGCTGTAGACCTACTTGGGATCATACATACAGATGTATGTGGACCAATGAGTGTCTCAACACGCAATGGTTATCGTTACTTTGTTGCCTTTACTGACGACTTGAGCAGATATGGCTATATCTACTTGATGAAGCACAAGTCTGAAACCTTTGAAAAGTTCAAGGAATTTCAGAAAGAGGTAGAGAATCAACTTAACAAGAAAATCAAGCACCTTCGATCGGATCGGGGAGGCGAGTATTTGAGTTATGAGTTTAACATGCACTTGAAGGACTGTGGGATCATCTCGCAGCTTACGCCAGCCGGAACACCACAGCATAATGGTGTGTCGGAACGCCGTAACCAGACCATATTGGATAGTGTACGGTCCATGATGCCTTTAACTGATTTGTCTGTGTCTTTTTGGGGATACGCGTTAGAAACCGCCGCTTTTATTTTGAACCGAGCACCAACCAAATCCGTGGAGACAACCCCATATGAGATATGGTATGGGCAGAAGCCAAAATTTTCCTTTCTGAAAGTTTGGGGATGTGAGGCGTATGTTAAGAAACTGCAACCTGACAAACTCGAACCCAAATCAGAAAAATGTATCTTTGTAGGATATCCAAGGGAAATTGTTGGATATACCTTCTACAATCAAGCCGAAGGCAAAACACTTGTCGCAAAAACCGGCACCTTTCTCGAGAAAGAGTTTCTTGCAAAAGGGGTGAGTGGAAGGAAAATTGAGTTAGATGAAATTGTTGATCCTTCTCTCTGTATTCCGAGTAGCGCAACAGAAGCTGATCCGAAACCGCTCTCCAACATGGAGGAAGAGTCCATTGATGCTGATCAAAACAATGATGTCGAGACTCCTGAGGTTCGTAGGTCTACAAGGGTTCGTGCCACTCCAGATTGGTACAGTAGCCTTGTAATGTCTGTCATCTTAGATGATCAGGATGAACCTACAAACTACAAAGAAGCTATGGATAGTGCTGACTCCAAGAAATGTCTAGAAGCCATGAAATCCGAAATAGGATCCATGCATGAAAACCAAGTTTGGACTTTGGTGGATCTTCTAGAGGGCCGCAAGGCTGTAGAAAATAAATGGATCTTTAATAAAAAGACAGATGCGAATGGTAATGTAACCATTCACAAAGCTCGACTTCTCGCAAAGGGTTTTCGACAAATCCAAGGAGTTGACTACGACAAGACTTACTCTCCCGTAGTGATGCTTAAGGCTGTCAGGATTTTAATAGCAATTGTTGCACATTTCGACTATGAAATTTGGCAGATGGATGTCAAGTCCGCATTCCTCAATGGTCACATTGATGAAGAGTTGTATATGATGCAACTGGAAGGTTTTGTTGATCCTAAGGATGCTGGAAAAGTATGCAAGCTCCAACGGTCCATTTATGGGTTGAAGCAAGCATTTCGAAGCTGGAACCAACGTTTTGATCAAGTGATCAAAAGTTTTGGATTTGTCCAAAACTAACAAGAGTTCTGTGTTTACAAGAAAGCGAGTGGGAGCTCGGTAGTTTTCTTAGTAGTATATGTGGATGACATATTACTCATGGGAAACGATGTGGATCTTATGAATAGCGTAAAAGCATATTTGAGCAACCAATTTTCCATGAAGGATCTAGGTGAAGCTGCATACATACTAGGAATCAAGATCTATAGAGATAGATCAAGGCACCTAATATCATTAAGTCAGAGTACTTACATAGATAAGATTTTGAAGAGGTTCAAAATGGAAAACACCAAGAGGGGTTTTACACCTATCATGAAGAATTGCAACTTGAGTGTGACTCAATGTCCTGTAATGGACAATGATAGAGAGAAGATGTCTGATGTCCCCTATGCTTCTGCAATAGGATCTATCATGTATGCAATGCTTAGTACCCGACCTGATGTGGCGTTGGCTCTTAGTTTGACGAGCCGATATCAGAGTAATCCAGGACCGGAATACTGGACAGCTGTGAAAAATATCCTAAAGTATCTGAGAAGAACAAGGGTTATGTTCCTAATCTATGGAGGAAATGATGAAGCTCTAAACGTAACAGGTTACGTAGATGCGAGCTGGAATTCAGATCATGATGACTTGAAGTCTCACACAGGATTTGTTTTCTTGGTGAATGGTGGGGCGGTAAGCTGGAAGAGCAAGAAGCAGACGGTGGTGGCCATTGATGATAAAACACAGGGAACCTCGCAACCTGATCCTTTGACTATGAGGTAATGCAAATCACCATTCTGGAAGAATCTTAGATGGTTATCAAGAATCATCTCGTAACTGGGTGATCAAAAAGGTGCCACTCAGGTTTTCCGAAGGAATGCGTAGAGGAGTACATATCGAGACCAGGATTTGTCTAGTCCATGTAACGGACAGATACATGTGGCCATCTCGGTGACGTTGCATTAATGAAGCTTGCAAGCATGTGACTATGTCACAGAATGAAACGACATGAGAACGAGAAAACAAGTTCATCGGTAACGAGATCGAACTAAGGTATAGAGATACCGAAGATCATGTCTCGGATGAATGAGGTATCGTATGACAAAGGGAATGGGGAACGACTATCTCACGGTTCGAGCGATTGTATTCGTGAAACGCACAGGGGTCACATGGCCATCCAGGTCCCTCTGTTGATCATTTTGATATGAGAGTGGTCTCTATCATGTCCGCAGTGTTTCCGAACCGAAGGATGTCACGCTTAAGGGTAGGGACGCTTAGGGTAGATGAGGCATCGTATGAGAAATAGAGAGAGAGAGACCGGAATAGTTTCGGCAACATCCGATGGAGATCGGAAAGGGGTCCGGAAGATGTTCCGGAGTGAAGGAATAATATAATATGTGTATTTGAATGTTAATTGGAGAATAAATATTAAATATATATTTTATTTTATTTATGAAGGCACTATATTGCTAATGGGCCTCACCCGAAGGGAGGCCCAAGTGGGCAAGGCGCCTAGGGGGTAGGGGCCAGCCGGCCTAGGGCTAGTGGGCCACCCGAGTGGGGCCCAGGCCGATGGCTGCCCCAAGGTGGCCAGGGGGTGTGGGGATTAGTCCCACCCCGCCTGGCCCTTGGGTGGTGCGCTCCCCCCTCTCTCTCTCATCTGCTGAGGACTTCCCCGAAATATTGGGGAGGACCTCGTGGTTGAGTTCTCCACCTTCACACTACCGTCGTGTGATCGGCGATCCGGCATCTACTTCTTCCGCTGCTCGGCTGCATCGGAGCCCGGTTGACGTCCACTGCACCGGACGTGTGACGAACTTCGGAGGCACAACATTTGGGGTGCTGCTCGTCTTCATCAATATACGCCTTCCTTTGTAAGGCGTGCCAATCTCTGCAAAGGTATGAATACTGTATTCCTTCTCCGTTACTTATGTCTACATTGTATAGATCCTGGTATTAGTAGATAGAAAATTTTCGTTTTCTGCTACGGAACCCTTCAGTATTCGTATGTGTGATTCCGGTTTTATGATATGCCTCCATTATGTGTATTCTACCGCGATCTCGGTAGAGAGGGTACATGATGCTCGGTTTTCTGCAGCCTCTCACACCGCCCTTTGTCCCGGCTTTCGGTCGGACGCTTATCCTATAAAACATAACGTCCTCTTCATTCTTTCACACAGCGGCTTCTTTGTTTCCTGTTTGCGTCTTAGGTTATAAGTCACCATACCAACCGAGCGACGTCTTAGCCGTATCTGACACATTCGATGTGGCGGTGTGATTTATTTTAGGCCGAGAGGCGGCATAAGTGAAAGGCCAGAATTTTGATTTGTAGAAGAGGCGCCTGTAACACGAGAATTCTATCGATGGTGCCCGTCCAGGCTTAAGCAGGAAGTTTGTGCCTTTTGGATTTTTCTATTTTTTATACATTTTCCCTTCTGCCGGATTACTGTTCGTGCATGCGTCTCATCTCTCTTTTGTTTTATCTCTCACATGTGTGTTGTCGTGGTTACGTGGTTCTTGCGGTTTTCGCTCTGATGTTATGCGCATGATGCTCGAAACAGGAGCAGAGGAATGAAGCTCGTCGTATCCATGTAGGCCAATAGAAATATGTAGACATGTATCCATTTCTTTCCTTTGTAAATAAGTTGTAACCCTTCTGTACAAAATATGTTCTTCAGAATGAAAGGTGCAATCACGAAAATAGGTTGACTAAGAGGGCCGATCAGCAACGAATGTGTCGTATCGTGTTGTGTAACTTTTTTACCTTTATCTATATAGAGGAATGGTCTATATGCAACATCTTTTTACTCGTACATGTTCGTGTACTTTTCTACCTATTCCTACTCTCTCTTATTAATGTCTTACAGTGTCGGTTTTTTCGGTGAGACTCTAGAGTACTCTAGGCTTTACTTAATTTTTTCGCTAAGCTTTACTTTTTTTCTCGGCCTCACTGCACTCACATGGGTAGATAGGCGAAGCATTAGCGGTATGTTCTCTTTTGTACGACGATCGTGCGGCACGCTGATCTATAGCGCTAGCACCGTCTACAAAACACTCTAGAGCCTACCTGCTTACCGTATCATTATCACTCTAGCGTGGCTGTCTATTCTGAGGCTCAGTGTCACGTTGTTTCAATGCATACTTCGAGACGACGTGCCCTGTAATAAGTATCACTACGAGCATCATTAACGTTGCATATTTCCTGCTTTGCGCCTCCAAGCATCTTTAGAGGGTTTATTGGGTTCCAGTTGCCCCGTCCATGCTCTCGCCGAAGATATGCGCGTTAGCTAGGGCCATGCATTCAACCATATGCATTATCGATCAAGATGGCATCTCCTGGTGGGTGTGCAGGGTGTCGGCAACCAGTTCGTGCTTTCGTGCGTCCAGGAGCGCTTTCGGCGGCACCGACTGCACACGTGTCCTCTCTACCGTCCTTGTCGATGTCATTACAGTGTACGAGATCAATGGGCCAGGTTTGTCAAGCGACATTAGGAGGTATCCAAACTTAGGGCACGAAAAGTACAGACGCTGTTTCCACGAGATCGATGGTTCTAGCTTCTACAAGCCACTTGGGTGCCATCGGTTTCTGCGTTCTTGGCTCCCGAAGATGAAGCAAACGTTCGTCTCGCACTTCATCAACCAGGAGGGGGAGGCTATAATCCTTGAATATTTCATGAAGTGTATGGTTTCGGAAGCGAGGAGAACACTGCTAAATTATAGCGGCACGCACGAGTTGATCGTCCGTCTAGTAGTGGAGCGATGCTTCCTCGTTAAAAATGGCAGAGATAAGGAATGTCTGCACCACGAGGGTGCCGACCGAAGCTTCCGAGATGGTGAAGTTGTTCCTTCTCTTCATGGGGGACATTTTGGCGGATTCAGAGATTCCCACTGTTGTAGTAGAATTCCTTTGATGTAGGCACATTTTTCATGAACTTTGTATCTTTGAGTGGCTTTGGTCCAACACTGCGACATGTCCCTTGTGTAAAGCTAATGTAAAGTGTAATGTCATATCATTTCCTTAGGGTAAGATGATTGTATTTGACTTTTCTGCTTACCTAGCTTACATATAAAAGCATGGATTTCGCAGGCCTATTTTTCTTGCAACGACACGTCTAAAAAACATTAGCCACCGTTCGGGTGCGCACTTGCCCACGGATTTTCTAGCATTATGCCAATCAACCAAGCCCAAAATCATCTATGTGTTTGTGTAAATGTTATGTGTTTTTTCTAACGGCTGCTTCCTGGGGCATCAAGGAGAAGTCTAGTATATATATAATGTGAATCAGAGTATCCACACATGTTGTTAGTTTTAGTTTCATATTGTTGAACCATTGACAATGTGTGATATTACCCCATTGTCTTATAGAACATCTAATATTCATAAGTCTGGTCACCTTCATGTCCTATAGCTAATCTTCAGGATTGGGCCATCTATGAAAATTTAATTTAATGTTATTTTCATTTATTCTGAATTATCAATACACAAATAGTACACACTACTTCATTAGCATTTTACCATTTATTCCTATCTATGTTGATATGCTAATATTGTTGCTGCTTCTTTGCTTTGTACTCTTGGTTAATAAAATAGATATAAATATTCTATGGGTATTGACACACTAGTCATTCTTCTTTGGTCTGGAGTGTACTGATTTTTGTAAGTGTAAATCTAAAAGGACATAAAATATTGTTCGTGTTTTTTTAAATTTTTGTTACTTCCACATGGTTCCATTAGAGTAAGCTTAATTATACCAAACTTTGTGCTCACCGAATGTCGTGAAAGCTAAACAATATGCTAGTAATGGAAATATTCTAGACGAGGCACATGTTTGATATCTCTTTTTACCAAACTCACACTCAATCACGTGAACAAATAGACTAGAGATCCATGAACACATAGAAGAATAAATTTCCATCGGCAATGGAAACCTACATTTTAGACGATGTTCATCCTTTATTCATGATATAATTTGCAACATAGTTTCCTCGGCTAACCAGCCAGAAGACCTACGTGCCATGATCCACACATTTTCCACGCCATCCCATGGCTTGGACCATGTTGTCACACAATCGTACAAAGCACATTACATAAGTACAAGATAGTAGAAAATAAAATGCAAACACACAACACAGTCATTTATTCTGACAAGACCTGGAAGAGCGTAGCCGGCCAAGAACGCGCCATTCATGGAGTAACGTATACCCCAATTGCATCTAACAAGTCGCCAGAGCGTCCAAAGAAGCCAACAATCCTACCCCCATCACGCACTGGAATGTGGAAAGGAGTCCCGGTAGGGTGGCCATATATATCGTTATCTTTCCCCTTGAAGGTGGTGATTTTAAGAGACTTGATGACACAGTCATTGTGCAAAGCTGAACCAAACGTCCCTGAGATCTCTGTCACGTAGTCCGTAGGGTCGAGTGTAATCTGCACCCACACAATAAGAGGAACGCGGGAGTCTCAGTAGCCATAGGGAGAGAGAAAAAACAAATCCACACATACACACAGACCGTGCTTTTCATGCTGAGTGCGGCCCCAGGGGCCCTCAGAGTGCTCGATGTAATCGGTGCCTATGTAGGTGAAGGAAATTGCGTCGATGGTAACTCCGCTATGGATGGTCACGCTGGTTAGTCGGCCAGGCGTTGCCTGCATGTTCCTCTCATCGCCACCAAGTCCACCCCATGCCCCAATCTTGACGGGCTTGCTCTGAATCAGTTAACACACGCATAACATGCATGAACTTAATTACTTGCCGAAATTATCCCAAAAAGGAAAGAATAACTACATGCAGAGAAGATCGAAGGCGTACCATTTTTTTGCTCCGGCTCTCTCTTACTCGAACCACAAGCTATGGGTATAGAAGAAGGATGTGATAGCAAGCAGCTCGATGGCTTCGTCGAGAAACTGAGAGACCCTATATATAGCCCCTCCTGCCCACCCGGCCACTTGAGAGTTTTAATTTGTACACCACTAGCTACTCTCCTTACATACATAGATAAGACTTACTAGCATGACTCGATCTCCATGCAGAATGAACAAAAAGATCTGTAGCTGAGGAACGACACCTTCTTGTCACTTGCTGGATGGGACCAGGAGAAACAAATGGCAGGAGATGAGCAAGCGTGATACACGCCCATGAGAAACAAATGGCAACCCGAATCCATACGAGACGTGGCGCGTCGACGCAGCAGCATGTCAAATTATTCTCTGAGCACTAACTGAATACTAAAGGGAAAAAATTCAATTCGAATTATGATATTTGCATGTCAAATTTACTGAAAAATAGATTTTCTGTATTTTTTCTTTTTACAGGACATACAATATATGCTTTCTCTTATTTTGCAAGCTCTTCGTGTGTTGAGTTCTTGCCATAGGATCCTTGCTGATGACTCATGTATAGCATGTTTGTGGTAGTTGAGAATTTATGGGCATTGGCAGTTTAAAAAAAGGAGATTTGCAGGTCGTATTTACTAGAACATTAACTTTGCCCATGTTTTTTTCTCTTTTATTTTTATATATGCAAGAATTTAATCCATGGTTACTTATGCCATGCAGAGTTCTAGGTACATTCCACTTTTCATGTGTCCTAGAGCTGAAATGTACTGTCTACTTAGAGAAGTTTATGAATGGTCTAATGAAGTCATTCATCGATGTTCTGCAATGTATGTAAAATCTAGCCTTCGGATTCACATAAACCGCACTTAATACCTCCTCTTTTTCATGCACTTTTTTCTTCGACAGTAATGTAATGAGGTGAAATTCAGGTATGGCATCAACACCTGATTGAACTTTCTAGCTTATAAAAAGTACCTTAGGGACATCTGACATTGTGTTTTCTTTCACCATAGTATTTTCAGAATCTAGATATGTATGTATTCTGTATTGCATTGCCACTTTAATATACGGTTTAATATGGTGTTTTCCCATTTCTTAGTTATACCAGCCTACCAAGTCAGCGTCATCTACTTCACATGGACTTTTTTCCTCCTCATTTCTTCTCATTAGCCAGACCTATTTCGTTCGACCTGCTGGCCCCTTAACTCACGTGCAAAAAATCTCAATAAATAGTAAATCTCTGACTTAATAGTAAATCTGATCTTGGCGTAAGTTTAGAATGATCTTTCCGATACCGCATCCTTAGATGTTAAAAAGATATAAGATGTCCAAAAAACTATTTTCTTAATTAACAACTAGGTAGTAGATATTGTATTGGAGTATTCTCATAATATCATGCTAGATCCTTTGTGGGTCGGTAAGTAAGTAATGTTTTTTCTTCTAATCCAACTCTAATAAATTATTAATGGCTTATATGTCCATTTAAAATAAGAAATATAGATATTCTAATCAAGAATTTGTGAAGATGTGTATTTGGCCATATGGGTTGACTGCTAGACGTTATAATACGCAAACATATATCTATAGATTTCCTAATATTTGAATTTGTCTATTCTATTATTGGAAAGGATTGAAAAGATTATATCACAAGAAGTCTCATAAATTTCTTAACATATCCACGTGTTCCCAAAAATAGCTAGCAAGTGCAGGTGTACGGGTTAATGACTAGTAAGGAAAATGGACTAACAGCCGGCTGGGCTTGAGGCGGTGGCCGGGTGGGCCACCAGCCCAGCTACAACAGCAGTCGGGCAGGCCAGCCTTGCGGCCCAGCTCGCGCCCCGCGCGGTAGCTAGGCGCATCGGCCAGGCTGGCTCCCCGGGTGTGCTAGAGCGCCCATAGCCCATCTCGCGCGCCAGCAGCGGCAGCGGCTGTGTGGCCCGGGTGGGCCGGCTCCCGCCCGCGCTGCCCGGCTAGCTAGCCCCACCCGCCAGCTCCCTCGCGTGGCCGTTGGCCCGGGGTTAAGCAGGCCCGCGGCAGCGGCCAGCAACTGTATTAGCACACGTGCATGTGATATTATTAGCAGCTCGCCCTATGTGGGTCGTTTGGCCCAGAAGGAGCAGCTCTGCTGTCTTTTTCCCTACAGATTCCTCTTGGGACAATTCCCTCCGGGGTGTTGGCCTGATGAGAAAGTTTCACTATAAATTTCAATTTATCTGAAACTCCTTTTGGTCTCTTTCCTTCTTGCTTTCTCATCCGAACAACTTTAGATCTTTCTTTTCTCTCCAGAACAATTTTGGCTCTCTCATTTGTGATTCCATCTTTACAGGAAGATCTCTAAGCGTCGTAGTGCCCTTAAGCGTGTTCTCTACGGTTCAAGAATGTCATTGACATGATCTCGATCTATGATCAATAGCGGGACTGGGATGCCCATATTGACGCCTATGCACTCCACGAATCACCATCGTGCCGAAGCTTAAATATATATACAATTCCCTTTGTTACGCGATACAAGAATTTTTCCAGATCTGATCATCGGTATCATGATACCTTGTTCAATCACGTTTCCAATAAGTACTTTTTTACTCGTTCACGTAAAATTCCATCCCCATGACCTAGTCATGTGCTGTGCAGCTTATGGATGTAATTCACCGAGTGGGTCTAGTGTATCTTCTCGTCACACAGGAGAACAAATCCCAATCTTGAAGAATAGGCCTCAACCTGCCCCTTTGAAATACTCAACATGCACTTTTATGGTCACCCAGTCACGGACATGACGGTTGATGTAGTCAAAGCAATTTTTCGGTAACATTGATTAATATGATCTCAAGGTCTAAAAATTAGGACACTATTTCTAACAATTCAAACTGTGAACTACGTGACATGATCGTGTTGCAACAACCATCGGTGGGAAATGTCCATCACATCATTCTAAATGATATGACTTCATTGTCAATTAGATTTAATAGCACCATGATCAGGAAACCTTGATTATCAGCTTCCCAATGAACTAGTTGAATAGAGGCTACTAGGGACCTAGGTTTGTTTATACACCACACATGTATCAATGTTCCGATTGATACAGTTATAGCATGATATAAAACTATTACGAACTAATGAGATATGATAATAAAACACCTTTATTTTTTGCCTCTAGGGCATATCTCCTTCAGCATGGTATATATTTATATATAGGTAGTGTAAGTTGCAGTACCAAGAAGACAAGACGGTCAAGGGTGGAGCCGGTGGGGGGCGAGCAGGGGCTAGACACCCCCAACCATTCACCCCTCATTAGGCACCCGCCAACCATTCGCCCCCCTCAACACATCAAGCTGGTACAATTAGAAATTACACGTACCCATCAAAAAGTATATAATTGCTTGATTAGTAGCTACGAACTTGTGTGCGGCAACCTTTGAAAGTCCAACTGAATAGGTGGCGCATATTCCCAAGTTTAAATAGGTCATTGTGTCCTCGAAGTGGTGTACATTATTTTTGCCTACACCAACGGTCAATCCGGCCGGTAAAAAAATCCATCTAGCCATAGTCTCACAATAGATCAGATTGATCGAAGCATCCCACTGCTATGGAAAATGCCGACGCTTGTCATCCCCCGGGTAGTGACATGGTGCTATTCGCTCCGGCTCCTTGTTGATCATGCAATGACGATCGACGCCTGTGTCTGTGGTGTGGGTTTGTGCAATTGAGTCCAAAATATCACGGATCTCCATACGTATATCTTTCTCGGATTTCTTGATAAATCACTCGGTTCTAATTTCTAAAGCTACACGAGGATACACAAGTTACAACTGCATCGAAATAAACAATTCATAGTGTTTATATGACATGGAGTACAGATACAGCCTACTAATCCGTTAGTTATCAGTCTGTGCATTTTATTAGGAGTCAATATATCTTTCAGGTTGCATAGCTCACTAATTTGACTCCCCGTGTCTTATCATTGAACTAGTTGCGCCATAGTGATATTATTGATTTTTCAATAATTAAGTCTATATCTATGTAACTTTTTTATCCTAATGTAAACACTGCAAACAAAAAATCCTTTTGACACACCTATGATTTATCTTTCGTGTGCTCGATATTTTCTTCAACCCCCTCAAGGTCAAAATCTTGATCACTCTGCCGCGAAGACAGTCCAAGGGGTAACAAGTTCCGATAACAACCAACTCGGGCCCCGCTATGCCTTGGCGTCTCAACTTTTGGGCCGCAAAATTAAAATCTCAGACCAGCGGTCCACCGGCAGGTAAAAAAAAAAGTCCATCTAGCCATAGTCTCACAGTAGAGATCAGATTGATCGAAGCATCCCACTGGTATGGCAAATTCCAACACTTGTCATCCCCCGGTAGTGTGACGGTGCTATTCGCTCCGGCTCCTGACGGTCGACTCCTGTCGTCTATCGTGTGGGTTTGTGCAACTGAGTCAAAAAATACCATGGTTCTCCGTATGTATATCTTTCTCATAGTGATGTGTGGACCTCTCCAATTCCGAGTAATTCTGGTTTTCTTTACTATCTTGTGATTTTTGATATTGGACGATTATTCGCATTTTTATGTGGAAATTTCCCCTTCGCCGTAAATCCGATGATTCCACCACCTTAACATCCTTTTTCTCCTTCGTTTCCACCCAGTTCGGTCGTACCATCTATGCCCTCTAGACCGATAATGGGAAAGAGTTTGACAACCTCGCTGTTCACACCCTCCTCGCTACTCATGGCACTGTCTTCCGTCTCATGTGTCCCTACAATTGTCAACAGAACGCTCGCGTTGAACGCATCCTTCGCACCCTCAACGATTGCATCCGCACCCTCTTGTTCCATGCCTACATGCCACCATGCTTTTGGCCGGATGCCCTCGCCACCGCCACACTTCTCATTAACATTCGGTCTTGTCACTCCCATTGGTAGTATGCACCACACCAACTTCTCTATGGTACACCACCCTCCTATGATGACCTCCGCATCTTTGGTTGTCGCTGCTACCCCAGTACAGCCGTCACTGTTGCACATAAGCTTGCCCCTCGCTCCCTTCCATGGGTGTTCATCGGCTATCCGGCTAACACCAAGGGCTATCGCTGCTATGATCTAGTCTCTCATCGCGTAATCACCTCGCAGCATGCTTACTTTGATGAGATGTTGTTTCCGTTTAAGAAGGGCATCTTGGAGACTCCTACAACGCTGGTTGCCCCTCCTCTGGGAGCCACTACACGACGGCACGCAGCAGCAGTCCCGCCAGCGCCCACGCTTCATGTGCCGGAAGCTGCAGCCTAGGCTGCGCCCGCCACGCCCGGGGCCTCCGCGTCCAGGTCATCATCGTCCACGCCGGCCTCTTCCTCACCGGCCCCTCATCGCCGGCCTCCCCGTCATCAGCCCCCTCCTCGCCGGCGCCCTCGTCACCGGCTACTGCGTTGTCGGCCCCCTCGTTGTCATCGAGCTCGGCTGCTGCCCCGCCGCCATCTCTGACCGCGGGCGACACTACTCGTGCACGTGCGGGTGTGCATCGGCCCTCTACACGCTACCCCGCCGACATCGACGCATGCGCGGCTTCTATGCATGCGCTTTCGTTGGTACCCAACTCCGTTCGAGCTGCTCTACGCGATCCACAATGGCATGCGGCCGTGCAGGAGGAGTTTGATGCCCTGCAACGAAACCGAACTTGGGAGCTCGCTCTGTGCCCTCCTCGCGCCAATGTCATCACTGGAAAATGGGTGTTGAAGCACAAGCTGCGCTCTGATGGTACACTCGAGCGCTACAAGGAACGCTGGGTGGTCCAAGGCTTTCGTCAATGCGCCGGTGTCGACTTCACGGATACGCTTGCTCCCGTTGTCAAACCGGGCACGATCCGAACTGTTCTGCACCTTGTCGTCTCTCGAGCTTGGCCGGTGCACTGATATGTCGTAAACGTATCTATAATTTTTGATGCTCCATGCTTGTTTTGTATGAACTATGTTATGTTTTGTCTACACTTTGAGGCATTTTTATACATTTTCTGGATCTAACCTACTAACAAGATGCCGCGGTGCCAGTTGCATGTTTTCTACTGTTTTGGTTTCAGAAAATCTAGTAAAGAAATATTCTCGGAATTGGACGAAACAAAAGCCGAAGTTCCTATTTTCCCGACACGACACAGAAGTTCAAAGCAGAGACGGAGGAGAGCCACGAGGCGGCCACACCATAGGGTGCCCCCTGGGCGCGCCAGGCCCTGGTGTGGGCCCCTCGGGCGGCTACTGACCACGCCTCTTCACCTATATAAACCCCCCGAGGCGAAAACCCTAAAGAGAAGATCAGAATTCCACGAAAAGTTATGTAGCACCGCCGCCACCAAAGAGGAGATTCGAGGGACAGAAGTCTCTGTTTCGGCACCCTATCGGGACGGGGAAGTGCCCCCGGAGCCATCTCCATCGACTCCACTGCCATCTCCATCGTCGTTGCTGACTCCCATGATGAGGAGGGAGTAGTTCTCTCTCGAGGCTAAGGGCTCTACCGGTAGCTATGTGTTCATCTCTCTCTCTCTATGCGTGATCTTATTGAGATCATGAGCTTTGTAATCTAGTTGAATAAGTAGATCTATTCTGCTACTCAAGTGCTTTAATTAATCTCTGCTTATCCCCACGTGTGTGAAGTTGACAGTGTGCACACCGTGTGGCACATAGGCTAAGGTTACAAAATACTTATCATGAGTATAATTTGAGCTGTATGTCTCCATGAGATTGTGGTGTTTGTTGGAACCATCTAGCGCTCAAGGTGATAGTGAGGGGTTATTTAGATGGGGAATGTGAACTTTAAGGTGTGTTGTTATAGCCCAACATCGTCCAATCGGAGAGTAGTTCAGGGTAGCATAATGAAGAGACGCTATTTATATGAGAGTGTCTACTAGTGAAAGTATGATCCCTAGGCCTTGTTTCTAAGCATTGAAACACCGTTTACAATCAGTCATTTTACATGTTTGCTTGCTGCCACTCTTATTATAGATTGCAATTACCACTTATAATCATCCATATTACTTGTATTTCACTATCTCTTCACCAAACTAGTGCACCTATACACCTGACAAGTGTATTGGGTGTATTGGGGACACAAGAGACTTCTTGTATATTGATTGCAAGGTTGTTTGAGAGGGATACCTTTTATCAGTTCCTCCCTGAGTTCGATAGACCTTGGGTGATCCACTTAAGGGAAACTTGTTGCTGTTCTAAAAACCTCTGCACTTGGACGCCCAACATTGTCTACAAGAATAGAAGCGTGCGTAGACATCAAGCTATTTTCTGGCGTCGTTGCCGGGGAGGTAAGGTAAAAGGTACTCACAACCTCTGGCTACTAAGCTATCTTCTAGTAATGTTGTTGGTGTGTGAGTGCTCGAAGTTATTTCCTTTAGATTCTGCAATTATATCTTCTTGTTTCTTGTTTTTATTTTCACTAGTTAGGCTTAATGGAAGACAACAACAAAATTAGAGAGATTTTTAGTATTTTTCCTGAGGTAGAACATGAATGGTTTGAAAAAGAAAATTAAAAAACCCATGGAACTTTCTTTGCATGCTAATAACAATGTTACTAGTATGAATTTTTTGAACACCTTTGTAACTAATGCTATGGAAACGTCTAAGCTTGGGGAAGTTAGTTTTTATGAAAATGATCTTTTTAGTTCCCCAGCTTTAGAGGAGAAAATTTGCTCTGATGATACTATACCTCCAATATATGATGATTACAATGATGAATATGATATTTTCAGTCCACCTACTATTGAGGAGAAAATTAATTATGATTACAATATGCCTTCTATATTTCATGATTATGGTGATGAGAATAATAATGATAGCTATTTTGTTGAATTTGCTCCCACTACGGTTAATAAGAATGACTATCTTATAAAGAGAGTAATAATTATTTTATGTATGTGGCTCATGATAAGAATGTTTTATGTGATATTTATATTGTTAATTTTATTCATGATGCTACTGAAAGTTATTATGAGATAGGGAAACGTGGTTTTATGTATCTCAACAATATTAAGTTTCCCCTCTTTATGTTGAAATTTTTGAAGTTGCACTTGTTTTGCTTTCCTATGCTTGTTGCTTTGTGCTTTCATGACTTGTTTCTTTACAAGATTATTTTTCATATGAAGTGGGTTAGACTTAAATTTGTTCCATATTTGCTTCTTGACGCTCTCTTTTACTTCAATTCATATTTCCTATGTGTGCATCATCGAAATTATCATGCCTATCTTAATGGCTATAAAGAAAGAGCTTTTGGAGACAACCCATTATATTTTTACCTTCAGTTTATTTTGTTTTGTTGAGTCTTGGAAGTTATTGCCTCTGTAATAACCTCTTCTTATCCTTTTTGTTTTGTTTTTGTGCCAAGAATAACCTCTAATGAGAGGGAAGTAAGATATGGGGAAGTTGCTGTCCCGAAACAGATTTCTATGCGTCACTGTAAAAAATAGTGAAAAATCTCAATACATCGGATTGAGCTGTAATTATGTTTGCTTATGCCCCAGGTTATTACCCAACTTTTGTTAGTTTTTCACTTTTAGATTTGAGCAACAGAAGATTTTTAGAAATATCGGTCTTTACCTGCTGCTCTTTTTTGACAGATTTCTGTCATTATTTGCATTTGCCTCTTAATCAGTTTCTATTTGAGTTCTCTTGGATCACTTGAGCTTTTAAAAGAAATTTCTACAGTAGCTTATGTTTTAATGGATGATTTACTTGAGTTGAAACTGAACTCAAAGGATTATTATTTTGAATAGACTAATGTTGCTAATGAAGATTGTGTGAAGCTTTGTATGAAGGAAGTTGGCAAGTGCAGGGAGAGAATGATGTGCTGAGATGAAGTATGGACAAAAGCTCAAGCTTGTGGATTCCCCAAGAAATATTCAAGAAGTACAAGCGTCAAAGCTTGGGGATGCCCAAGCCATCCCCTTCTTCATCAATAATCTCAGGTCTTCTTTCAAGACACTTTATTTTTATTACCTTATGCACTATGTGTTGTTCTTGGTTCTTTCTTTTCCGCAATAAGTTGGTTGGATCCCAACACACTTCTTTTGGAGAGAGACACACCCCGTTATTCATTGCCTAAAACACTCTAGTTTTCACTCTTATTGGTCAGTGAGTGTTCTCCTTTGCTAGCACTGTGTTTAGCTTTAGTTTTCTTATTCTTTTGTCTTAGAACTTTTTAGTTCTTCTTTGTAGATGGGTGAGACATGCTCTCTAGTCTTTATTTATTATTATCTATGATATTTGTTTCAAATAAGTCGATTGGTGTTGGAAAAGAGTAGGAAGTTTCATGCTTATAGTGGTACAAAAGGAAGCTTGTTTTGACCGTGATTTAGACTTTATCATGTCATGCTAGATGTTTCTTTGACCATATGCTCAGTGATTATTTTTGTAGCATGACTTGTTTCAAAATATTGAGATTGCTTAATGTGCCTTGAAAGAATCATGCGTTGTTTTAGCATACAAAAGCATAATATTGTGGTATTCTCCTTTGATGCTTTATTTGGGTTGACTTGGCACATGCTTACACCATGTTAAGACTATGAACCAATCACCATAGCCTCTATGATCATTTAGTTTTTGACTTGCAGTATCACTTTGTGCTTTAATTAATAATTTTTGTCGCTTTGCATGATTATGGCCATTATTGCTCTCTTAGTTGGTCGATCCCAGTCTTTTGCTAGCCTCCACATGTACTGAGTATGAGTTCTACTCATGCATAAAACTCCCAAGAAACCAATCTATTCCAAAGAGTCCACTATAAATTCCTATGCATGTTGTGTTCCACCATTCCAAGTATATTCATGTTTTTATCTATCTTCCAAATTAAACTATTGTTTCGGAAAATTGGTGAAAGCTCTCACAAACTTCATGGAATACTTTATTTTCTTGCACTTGATAAACTTGAACCATTGTGTGCATCTATGTTGCTTATATGCTTGCACTTTATAAGTTGTGAATTAGCAGAACCATGACACCATGGGGAACGCTTTCAACATTGCACTTATTATTCAGTTGATATCATGTTCTTTTGTTTATGGATCCCGGCGGTGTGAAATAAAAGGGGAGCTTGTAAGCTCATGGAGTTTGTATGTGTCTTAGAGAAAAGCCTGGGCGGCCTAAGCCATGCCTAATCATGCTGGAACCTTGTAGCATAACCATAGTGAGCATTCTATGGAGCATCCTCGATAAAAACCTATGCAAATAGAAAATAAAAAGATCGTTGAGATGCTCATTATATGTTGCCTTGTCATTTTGGTATGGGAAAGCTCATGTGTCATGGGGCAAGGGGTACCCCGTTGGTGGTTCTCCATGATACACATGTACTTACAATGACAAGAACTTACTTCTGACTAAAGTTGAGTAACATGAGGTTCGGTACTCGTAAGCAAGGGGCATGAGATTTTAAACTTATAACTTGTCAAGCATATCCTCTTAGTTGTGTCACTTTAACCTTAATCACCTTCAAGATGCTTATGATAGGGGCAATGAGAGCTGAAAGCTATAAGTACCATAATTTTTGGAAGCTCTTTATGAGACTTGAATCCCTACTTCCTTCTATAAAGGCCTTTCTTCCACCATTATATTGAGTCTCCACCTTCTACCTTTATGCACCTACTTTGAGAGCATAGTGGCCATTCTTAGTTCTATGTGCATTGTCCCAAGACTAGTTGATTGATGCATAACTTGATATTGCTTGTTTGAAACTATTGTATCTAGTCACTCTTATGAACTTTGAAGGTGTCCTATGCATTTATATTTGCTACTCTATTGAGGGACAAGCTGAATACTTTTATGCTATGTTTTCTTTATGTGAAACAAACAAACGTCTTGCAAAGTATGTTATTCATGAATCTTTTGTTTGTGCCTTTTTATGGTGTATCATAGTTTCTTTGCTTATTGCTTGTTTGGTAAAAACTATCTTATGTTTTATATACACTTTGAGGCATTTTTATACATTTTCTGGAACTAACCTATTGACAAGGTGATGCAGTCACAGTTGCATGTTTTCTGCTGTTTTTGGTTTCAGAAAAGCTAGTAAAGAAATATTCTCAGAATTGGACGAAACAAAAGCCAAAGCATAGACGGAGGAGAGCCTGTTGGGTCCGCGGCATAGAAAACAAAAAAATTCCTACGATGAGAACTACACGCCAAGATCTATCTACTAGGTACAAAGCAACGGGTGGACATACATCCAACGAGAACTTACCCTCAAAGACAACGAGTTTTGTTAAAGAGTAGGAACTCGTGGTTGATGTAGTCGTACACTTGCCGATCTCAAGATCGTGAGGAAGTCCGAGGGTCACAACTCAGCAGTGCATCCGTACTCACACACACGTTCAAGCCACCGGACAACCTCCACCTCCTCGCTCTAGCGATCCAGCAGAAGCAGCAACTCCTTCCAGATGAAATTCCATCGGTAACATGTATCTCGCTAATCCGAGACCATGGGGGAATAATTCTAGAGGGGGAGAGAGATCCTTCACAAGGAGGTGTGAGGAAGAAGGAGGAAGAGGGTGGACTTTTATTGGAGGAGGGGGGTGCCCCTCCTCTCCATGGCCGGCGCATGGGGGGTGACCCCTCACCTCCCCCATTCATGTGGTGGTAACCCCTCTACATTAAAATGCCTTTTCACATTCCCCTTTAAAGTCCCTACTTTAAATGCATTAAAATTCTCCAAGTTTAATGCTCTCTCATTTAATAAAACTCTTTTATTAAATTTATTCAGAATTTTTGTTAATTACTTTAATTAACAAACATTCACATATAACCCATTGCAATATTTCAATATCACATGCAGAACCACTTTCTGCAATTTCACCCGAAACAATTTCCGGTTTCTATCGAAACAATTCCTGTGCTTTGCAATTCTTTCGTCTGAAACATATGTGCTCCAAAATGGTGTCCGGTAAATCTTAAGTGTGTCACCCTACGGTTCGCGAATAATGCAGACATGATTGAGACTCCTCTCAGATCAATAATCAGAAGCGGGACCTCGAGCTCCATACTTATTCCTACACATTCAACGATGACTTCTGTGATCGTGAGAACCTTTAACGCTAGTAACTAAATCCCTTTGTCTCGCGATATATTACATGTCCGAGATTCGATCATTGGTATCTCCATAACTAGTTTGATCTCGTTACCGACATGCACTCTTTTCTTTTTCCCGTGATATAACATTCTAGTTATCACATCAATTGCTTGCAAGCTATCTCAATGTGATACCACCGAGAGGGCCCAGAGTACATCTATCCGTCATCGGGATTGACAAATTCCACTCTTGATCCATGAGCCTCAACATAACACCTTCGTAGTACTGAACCCATCTTTATAGTCACCCTGTTAAGGTGTGCGTTTGATGTTATCAAGATACTCTTCAGGTGTTAGCAAATAACATGATCTCATGGTCTAAGGATAAAGTTTACTTCGTATGATGTTATAGCAATATAAACATAATGACTTGATCGTAATGCTATACTTCGGATGAATTTTCATCACATCACTCCACCAATGTTGTAACCTTGTTATTAACAACATCCAATGTCCATGATCAGGAAACCTTGATCATCTTGTTAATCAACAAGCTAGTCTATAAGAGAGGCATAACTAGGAACCCTTTTTGTTTATTAAACACACATGTATTGATGTTTCCGATCAATACAATTCTAGCATGCAAAATAAACATCTATCATATATAAGGAATAGATAATAACAACTTTATTATTGCCTCTCAGGGCATATTTACTTCAGTCTCCCACTTGCACTAGAGACAATAATCTAGTTCACATAGTGATAAATCTTACACCCATGGAGTTCTGGTGTTGATCATGTTTTGCCCTAGGTGGAGCTTTAGTCAACGGATCTGCTACATTTAGATCCGTGTGTACTTTACAAATCTTTATATCTCCATCCTTGACATGCTCGCGGATGGAGTGAAACCGGCGCTTAATATGCTTGGAATTCTTGTGAGACCTCGGTTCCTTTGCGTTGGCTATGGCTCCATTGTTGTCACAATAGATCACCATTGGGTCCAATGCACTAGGAACCACACCTAGTTCCGTAATGAACTCTTTCATCAAAACCGCTTCCTGCGCCACTTCTGAAGCAGCAACATATTCCGCCTCCGTCGTTGATCCAGCCACCACAAGGTGTTTGGTACTCCTCCAACTAACTGCTGCTTCGTTCAAGAGAAATACGTATCCGAATTGAGACTTAGAGTCATCCGGATCGGTGTCAAAGCTAGCATCGACATAACACTTCGCGACTAGCTCTTCTTCACCTCCGTATATAAGAAACATATCCCTAGTTCTTCTCAAGTACTTGAGGATGTTCTTGGCCACTATGTTGTGTTCCGAACCTGGATCAGATTGGTACCTACTAGTCAAACTAATAGCATGTGCCACATCCGGTTGTGTACATAGCATGGCATACATAATAGAGCCTTTGGCCGAGGCATAGGGGATCTTATCCATCATCTCTCTTTCTTCCGCCGTAGCCGGACTTTGAGTCTTACTCAATGTCTTGCCTTGCAACATAGGTAAGAACCCCTTCTTACTTCCGTCCATATTAAACTTCTTTAATATCTTATCAAGGTATGTACTATGCGATAGCCCAATTAGGCTCCTTGATCTATCTCTATAGATTTTAATGCCTAATATTTATGACGCTTCACCAAGGTATTTCATCGAAAATTTGTTGTTTAGATAACTTTTAACACTGTTTAAAAGATATATATCATTTCAAATCAATAATATGTCATCCACATATATTATCAGAAATGCCACATTGCTCCCACTCACTTTCTTGTAAATACAAGCCTCTCCATAAGTTTGGAAAAATCCAAACTCTTTGATCACCTCCTCAAAGCGGAGATTCCAACTCCTGGATGCTTGCTTCAGCCCATAGATGGATCGCGGAAGTTTGCATACCTTATTAGCATCCTTAGGATCGATAAAACCCTTAGGTTGTATCATATACAACTCTTCTTCAATATTACCATTGAGGAACGTGGTTTTGACATCCATCTGCCATATTTCATAATCGAAATACGCAGCAATTGCTAACATAATCCTAACCGACTTAAGCATCGCTACGGGAGAGAATGTCTCATCGTAGTCAACTCCTTGAATTTTTCAAAACCCCTTTGTGACAAGTCGAGCCTTATAGATGGTCACATTACCATCAGCATAAGTTTTTCTTTTGAAAATCCATTTATTCTCAACGGCCTTTCGATCGTGAGGTAAGTCCACCAAGGTCCAAACTTGGTTCTCGTACATGGATTCCATCTCGGATTTCATGGCTTCTAGCCATTTGTTGGAATCCGGGCTCATCATCGCTTCTTCATACGTCGCATGGTCATCCATTTCATGAACCATGAAATTCACAACAGGATTGCCGTACAGTTCAGGAGCTGCACGTGTCTTGCTTGACCTGCGAGGTTCCGTAGTGTCCTCTTTCGGAGTTTGATGATCAATATCATTAGCTCTCTCTTCATTAGGTGAAGTCAACTCCGAAACAACTTCCGGTGCTGCGCTACTCGCCATTTCATGAAGAGAAGGTTCAATAACCTCTTTGAGTTCTACCTTCTGACTACTCACACCTTTTGCGAGAAACTCCTTCTCAAGAAAGGATCCATTCTTGGCAACAAAAACCTTGCCCTCGGATCTGTGATAGAAGGTATACCCAATCGTTTCCTTAGGGTATCCTATGAAGACACATTTTTCTACATTGGGTTCGAGTTTATCCGGCTAAAGTTTCTTCACATAAACATCGCATCCCCAAACTTTAAGAAATGACAGCTTAGGTTTGTTTCCAAACCATAATTCATACGGTGTCATTTCAACGGATTTAGATGGTGCCCGATTTAAAGTAAATGCAGCTGTTTCCGGTGCATAACCCCAAAATGATAGTGGCAAGTCAGGCAGAGACATCATGAATCGAACCATATCCAATAAGGTACGATTACGACGTTCCGACACACCATTACATTGTGGTGTTCCGGCAGGCGTGAGTTGTGAAACTATTCCACACTCTTTCATGTGTGTGCTAACTCGTAACTTAGATACTCTCCTCCACGGTCTGACCGCAGAAATTTGATCTTTCTGTTACGATGATTTTCCACTTCATTCTGAAATTCCTTGAACTTTTCAAAAGTTTCAGATTTGTGTTTCATCAAATAGATATACCTGTATCTACTCAAATCATCCGTGAAAGTAACAAAATAACGATATCCACCTCACGCCGACACACTCATTAGTCCACACATATTAGTATGTTTGATTTCCAATAAATATGTCGCCCGTTCCATTGAACCGGAAAACGGCGTTCTACTCATCTTGCCCATAAGGCATGGCTCACATGTATCAAATGATTCAAAATCAAGTGATTCCAAAAGTCCATCAGAATGGAGTTTCTTCATGCGTTTAACGTCAATATGACCTAGACGGTAGTGCCACATATATGCAGATGTATCATCATCAAGTTTAATCTTTTTAGCATTAACATTATGAATGTGCATAATATTACTATCGAGATCCATCAGAAACAAACCATTCAACACAGGTACATGACCACAAAAGATATTATCCATATAAATCGAACAACCATTGTTTTTAGATTTAAACGAATAACCACTTTGCATCAAACACGATCCGGATACAATGTTCATGCTAAGTGTAGGCACCAAATAACAATTATTCAGGTTTATAACTAATCCCGATGGCATATGTAGAGGCAGCGTTCCGACGGCGATCACATCAACTCTTGATCCATTGCCGACCCGCATTATGACCTCATCCCTTGCTAGTTGTCGCTTGTTCCGCAGCCCCTGAATCGAGTTACATATATTAGCAACCAATCCCGTATCAAATACCTAGGTGCTACTGCGAGTACTAGTCAAGTACACATCAATAACATGTATATCATATATACCTTTGTTTGCCTTGCTGGACTTCTTGTCCGCCAAATACTTGGGGCAGTTGCGCTTCCAATGGCTAGTTCCCTTGCAATAGTAGCACTCGGTATCGGACTTAGGGCCAGCTCGGGGTTTCTTTTCAGGATTGGCAACAGATTTTCCACCCTTCTTTCCCTTGTACTTGCCTTTCTTGTCCTTCTTGAAACCGGTGGTCCTATTGATCATCAACACTTGATGTTCTTTCTTAATCTCCACTTCTGCAGTCTTAAGCATTGGCAGAAGCTCTGGAAGAGTCTTCTTCATGCCCTGCATATTATAGTTCATCACGAAGCTCTTGTAGCTCGGTGGCAGAGATTGGAGAACACGATGTATGGCTAAGTCATTGGGAATCATTATTCCGAAGGACACAAGCTTATCGGCGTACCCAGACATTTTGAGTACGTGCTCACTAACAGAGCTGTTTTCCTCCATTTTGCAGCTGAAGAACTTTTCAGAAGCATAATAACTCTCTACGGTAGCATGGGTATAGAAAATCATTTTCAATTCTCCCATGGTATCAAAGGCATTGCCATTTTCGAAACGCTTTCGAAGTTCTGGCTCTAGCTCATACAGTATGCCGCAATGAACTAAGTTGTGGTCCTCCTGACGAGTCACATAGACATTCTTTTCCTCGTCAGGGGCATCAGGAGCTGGTGGGGGGCCTAGCGGCGCATCTAGCACATATTGCTTTTCTGCAGCAGTGAGGAGAATCCTCAAATTCATAGCCCAGTTGGTGAAGTTGCTACCATTCGCAGCAAGTTTCTCTTTCTCCATGAACACATTGAAATTAAAAGCAGGTGGTGCCATCTACAACAGAATTTGTAAAGTTTATTTCGACTAAGTATATGATAGAGTGAGTTCAACTAATCCAAATTACTAATGAACTCCCACTCAAAAACGACATCCCTCGTGCCTTTTTGGTGATTACATGAACCAAATCCACTACACCAAGTCCGATCATCACGTGAGTCAGTGTAGCTTCAAAGGCGAGCATCTATATGGGCATCATATCAACTATATGACTCATGCTTAACCTTTCGGTCCGTGTTCCGAGGCCATGTCTGTACATGCTTGGCTCGCCAAGTAAGAACCTTAGTACTCGCATGTGTAAAACTGTCTTGCACCCATTGTATGAAAGCGTAGAGTCAAGTACACCTGATCATCACGTGATGTCTCGAAACACGACACATAGAATGGTGTATACTCAAGGCAGAACACATTTTATCTTGATATTTAAATGAGGGATCATCTTACAATGCTACCAAAAGCGCCAAACTAGCAGTATAAGATGCTAACATCTAATGTGTAAAGTGAGATGATATGGTCCATGCTTTTGATCTCTATCATTTGCATCGTGGTATGATCTCTATCATTCCTTTGTGTGTAAGGCCAAGGTCTATGGAACTTACACGTTGAATGTGTTGTAAGAGTGTCTACCATACATCTACTTACAACAATACCATATCAATACACTAGCCCAGCAACGATCTAAACTAGACGCCTCTAATTTATCAATTGCAAGTTTTACGTGGCTTAGGGCTTTCGGAGATAGAACCGTTCTCACCTACGAACATGAACCACAACGAGGATAACCAAGTTATTAGCAACTCGTTGTAAATCAAATATTACCTATAGTATGAGAGATAGGCACCTGCCAGCCACTTATGCAAAACAAGTTGCATGTCAGTCGTGGAACCGGTCTCATGTACGATGACATGTAAGGTTGGTCTGGGCCGCTTCATCCCACTATGCCACCAATATCCAAAATACATAGAAGATGCAATAACATGATCATCATCGCCCACATATAAACATATGTGTACTACCCGTGCAAAGCACCTACGCATAGATTAGGCTCTGATACCACTGTTGGGTCTGCAGCATAGAAAACAAAAAATTTCCTACGATGAGAACTACACGCCAAGATCCATCTACTAGGTACAAAGCAACGGGTGGACATACATCCAACGAGAACTTACCCTCGAAGACAACGAATTTTGTTAACGAGTAGGAACTTGTGGTTGATGTAGTCGTACACTTGCCGATCTCAAGATCCTGAGGAAGTCCGAGCGCCGCAACTCACTAGTGCATCCGTACTCGCACACACGTTCAAGCCACCGTACAACCTCCAACTCCTCGCTCCAGCGATCCAGCGGAAGCAGCAACTCCTTCCAAATGAAATTCCACTAGGAACATGTATCTCGCTAATCCGAGACCATGGGGGAATAATTCTAGAGGGGGAGAGAGATCCTTCACAAGGAGGTGTGAGGAAGAAGGAGGAAGAGGGTGGCCTTTTATAGGAGGAGGGGGTGCCCCTCCTCTCCATGCCCGGCGCATGGGGGGTGACCCCTCACCTCCCCCATTCATGTGGTGGTAACCCCTCCACATTAAAATGCCTCTTCACATTCCCCTTCAAAGTCCCTACTTTAAATGCATTAAAATTCTCCAAGTTTAATGCTCTCTCATTTAATAAAACACTTTTATTAAATTTATTCAGAATTTTTGTTAATTACTTTAATTAACAAACATTCACATATAACCCCTTGCAATATTTCAATATCACATGCAGAACCACTTTCTGCAATTTCACCCAAAACAATTTCCGGTTTCTATCGAAACAATTCCTGCGCTCTACAATTCTTTCGTCTGAAACATATGTGCTCCAAAATGGTGTCCGGTAACTCTTAAGAGTGTCACCATACGGTTCGCAAATAATATAGACATGATTGAGACTCCTCTCAGATCAATAATCAGAAGCGGGACCTAGAGATCCATACTGATTCCTACACATTCAACGATGACTTCTGTGATCGTGAGAACCTTTAACGCTAGTAACTAAATCCCTTTGTCTCGCGATATATTACATGTCCGAGATTCGATCATTGGTATCTCCATACCTAGTTTGATCTCGTTACCAACATGCACTCTTTTCTCGTTCCCGTGATATAACATTCTAGTGATCACATCACTTTCTTGCAAGCTATCTCAATGTGATATCACCGAGAGGGACCAGAGTATATCTATCCATCATCGGGATTGACAAATTCCACTCTTGATCCATGAGCCTCAACATAACACCTTCGTAGTACTGAACCCATCTTTATAGTCACCCTGTTACGGTGTGACGTTTGATGTTATCAAGATACTCTTCAGGTGTTAGCAATTAACATGATCTCATGGTCTAAGGATAAAGTTTACTTCGTATGATGTTATAGCAATATAAAAATAATGACTTGATCATAATTCTATACTTCGGATGAATGTTCATCACATCACTCCACCAATGTTGTAACCTTGTTATTAACAACATCCAATGTCCATGATCAGGAAACCTTGATCATCTTGTTAATCAACAAGCTAGTCTATAAGAGAGGCATAACTAGGAACCCTTTTTGTTTATTAAACACACATGTATTGATGTTTCCGATCAATAAAATTCTAAAATGCAAAATAAACATCTATCATAAATAAGGAATACATAATAACAACTTTATTATTGCCTCTCAGGGCATATTTCCTTCAGAGCCACGAGGTGTCCACACCATAGGGTGGCGTGGCCCCCCTGGGCACGCTAGGCCCTGGTGTGGGCCCCTCGGGAGGCCACCAACCTCGCCTCTTCGCCTATATAAACCCCCCGAGGCGAAAACCCTAAAGTGAACATCAGAATTGCACGAAAAGTTCCGCCGCACCACCGCCACTGAAGAGGAGATTCGGGGGACAGAAGTCTCTGTTCAGGCAGGGAAGTGCCCCCGGAGCCATCTCCATCGACTCCACCGCCATCTCCATCGTCGTTGCTGACTCCCATGATGAGGAGGGAGTAGTTCTCTCTCGAGGATAAGAGCTCTACCGGTAGCTATGTGTCCAGCTCTCTCTCTATGCTTGTTTTATATCTACTTTATTATGTTTTGTCCGCACTTTGGGGTATTTTTACACATTTTCTGGAACTAAACTATTAACAAGATGCCACAGTGCCAGTTGCCTGTTTTCTGTTGTTATTTTTTTTAAGAAAAGCTAGTAAGGAAATATTCTCGGAATTGGACGGGACAAAAGTCAAAGTCAATATTGTACCAGAAGGAACACAGAGTCCGACGCGGGCTACCCTAGCCGCGCCACCAGGGGGTGTGGGCCCCCTGGCGCTCCACCGACCTTGCCCCTTCTCCTATATATTGCCTCCAGGATGAAAACCCTAAGGACCTGATCAAAATTCCATGAAAGATTTTGTAGCCGCCGTCATCTCCATCCCTAGATCGGGAGGGATCTGAAGGTCTTCCCGGTGCCCTACCGGAGGGGAGAGATCACCCTGGAGGCCTTCTTCATCACCATGCCTGTCTTCGATGTGATGCGTGAGTAGTTCATCCCTGGACTATGGGTCCATGTAGTAGCTAGATGGTTGGTTATCCTCCTTTGTGCTACCATGTTTAGATCTTGTGAGCTCCGTTCATGATCTAGATCATCTATTTGTAATCTTACATGTTGTGTTTGCGGGGATCCGATGGATATTGAGATGCTATTTCAGATTGATTATTGATTCTACCATGTCTATGTTATTTGTGATCTTGCATGCTTTGCGTTGTTAGTAGCTATCTTGGACGAGTAGATGCTAGCAACTCCAAGAGGGAGTATTTATGCTCGATAGTGGGTTCATGCCTCTAGGAATCTGGGGAAAAGTCACAGAAATCTCTAAGGTACTAGATGTGCTACTGCTACTAGGGAGAAAACAACAATCATTTGTTCATAGAACAATCGCATTGTTTACTTTACACACTTTCCTTAATGCAATTATCTGTTGCTTGCAACTTAATACTGGAGGGGGTTCAGATGATAAACTGAAGGTGGATTATTAGTCACAAATGCAGTTGGATTACGGTCTATGTATAATGTTGTAATGCCCAATCAAATCTCATAGGAGTCAAGATGATTAGTATATGCATGTATGCTTTCTCGGTTTCTGTCAATTGCCCCACTGTAATTTGTTCACCCAACATGTCAACTCTCTTAAGGAGAATCACCTCTAGTGAACTATGGACCCCGGTCCATTCTTTTACCATCAATCTACAAGCTATTTATTGTTTTCCATTTACTTTCTGCAAGAAATTACTATCTTCCACACAATACGTTTAATCCTTTATTTTTAGCAAAACCGGTGAGATTGACAACCTCACTGTAAGTTGGGGGCAAAGTTCTGTGGTTGTGTTGTGCAGGATTCCAAGTTGGAAACAACACCTTGGAGGTGTTTCCTTACTCCTACTGGTTCGATAACCTTGGTTTCATAACTCAGGGAAACCAACCGTTGTGCTCATCATACCTTCCTCTTGGGGTTCCCCAACGAGCTCAACGTATCTTGAGCCATCAAGCTCTTTTCTGGCGCCGTTGCCGGGGAGTCAAGGACATCTTCACAAGGCGAGTCCCTCATAACCAATCTCTTTACTTTGTTTTTTTTGTTTTGCTTAGTTTATTTATGCTTTGTTTGCTTGTTTCTTTATCAAAAACACAAAACAAATTAGTTATACTAGTTTGAATATTTATATTAAAAACACAAAAAATGACTACTCTGAAAAATACTAAGTTGTGTGACTTCACTAGCACCAACAACAATGATTTCATGTGCACACCTATTGCTCCACATGTTCCAGAAGCTACTTTCTTTGAAATTAAACCTGCCTTGCTCAATCTAGTTATAAAAGAACAATTCTCTGGTGTTGGTACTGAAGATGCTGTTGCTCACCTTAATAACTTTGTTGAACTTTGTTAGATGCAAAAACATAGGGATATAGATGGAGATATTATTAAGCTTAAATTGTTTCCTTTCTCTTTGAGAGGAAAAGCTAAAGAATGGTTTCTATCGCTAACTAGAAATAGTATTGATTCTTGGACTAAATGTAAAGATGCCTTTATTGGAAAATAATATCTTCCTACCAAGATTATATCTATGAGAAGTGAAACAATAAAATTTAAACAATCTGATAATGAACATGTTGGTCAAGCTTGGGAAAGAATGAAATCTTTGTTAAAGAATTGTCCCACTCATGGACTGACTGCTTGGATGATTATCCAAACCTTTTATGCAGGATTGAATTATTCTTCAAGAAATCTGCTGGATTCTATTGCTGGAGGTACCTTGATGACCATTACGTTGGGTGCTGCAACAAAGCTTCTAGATGATATGATGGTTAACTATTTTGAATGGCACACTGAGAGAGCTCCACAAGGTAAGAAGGTAAATTCTGTTGAAGAGACCTCCTCCTTGAGTTATTAAAGTGATGTTATTATGTTTATGCTTGTTAATGGGAAAGCTCATATTGATCCAAATCATGTTCCCTTAGCTTCTTTGGTTGCTCAAGAAGAGCAAGTTGATGTGAACTTCATTAGAAATAATAATTTTAGCAACAGTGCCTACAGGAATAATTTTGGTAATAACAATTATAGGCCATATCCCCCAATAATGGTAATGCTTATGGAAATTCCTACAACAATAATAGGAGTGCACCCTCTGAACTTGAAGTCATGCTTAAAGATTTTATTAGTAAACAAACTGCTTTCAACAAAACTATTGAGGAAAAACTCTCTAATGTTGGAAGAAATATAGCATCATTGTCTGAAGCACAATCTTCTTTGAATAAAATGGCTGCTAAACCTGAAACTATTGAAAATCCCTTTGCTCTTACTAATGCCATACAAGTTAGAATTGATGAAAATGTTAGACTATTAGCTGAATTGCATGCTAAGTGGGAAAGAGAAGATGAAATTACTAGAAATATTAGTATTTCTACTATCACCACCACTAATGTTAATGCTAGCAAACCACATGAAGTTCCTTCTGCAACAATGCCTAAAACCAATGGAACCTTTTCTAATAAAAATGTTGAAATTCATAGAAATATGGGAAACAATAGCTCTACTACTTTAGATGGTAATTATGATTCTGATCTTGATGGTTGCAATATCTCTGAAGTGGTTATGTTCCTATAAAAGCTTGCTAAAAGTCCTAATGCTAGTTCTATGAACATGGCCTTTACAAAACACATTACTGATGCTCTCATAAAAATTAAAGAAGAAAAGATGAAACATAAAGCTTCTATTCCTATGAAATTAGCAGATGGTTAGGAACCCATCATTAATATGAAAGTGAATGATTATTATCTCAAAGCTCTATGTGATCTTGATAGTAGTGTTTCTATTATGCCTGGAAAGATTTATGAAATGCTTGATTTGCCACCATTGGAAGATTGTTATTTAAATGTCCAACTTGATGATAATGCTAAAAAGAAACTCATGGGGATTATTAATGATGGTATTATTAAGGTTAATAATGCCTATGTCCCTGTTGATTTCTATGTTTTGGATGTTGAATACAATGCTTCTTGTCCTATTATTTTGGGAAGACCTTTTCTTAGCACTGTTGGTGCCATTATTGATATAAAAGAGGGCACCATTAAATATCAATTTCCACTCAAGAAAGGTATAGAACACTTCCCTAAGAAGAGAGAGAAGATTCCTTTTGCCTCTCCTATTAAAACAAAATTTGTTCTTAATGCTTCTTCGTTTGAGAATACTTGATTCTTTTCTTGCTTCTTATGCCTAGCTCAAAGGCGTTAAAAAAAAGAACTTATTGGGAGATAACCCAAATTTCGTTAGGAGTCTTTTGTTGAGTCTTTGAAGTTATTTCTTCAGTAATAACCTCTCCTTATCATTTTTGTGCGGTTTATGTGCCAAGAGTAACCTCTAATGAGAGAGAAGTAATGCTTTGGAAAGTTGCTGTCCCGAAACAGATTTTTGTGTTTCGCTGTAAAAATTCATGAAAAATCTCTGTATGTCGGTTTGAGCTGTAATTGTTTGTGCTTCTGACCCAGGTTGTTATCCAACTTTCTTTAGTTCAACACTTTTCGATTTGAGCAACAGAAGGTCTTCGAAAAAATTGGTTTTTACCTGCTGGTCTGTTTTTGACAGATTTCTGCCATTATTTGCATTTGCCTCTTAATCTCTTTCTCTTTGAGTTCTCTTTGATCATTTGAACTTTTTAAAGGAATTGATACAGTAGATTTTGTTTTCATAGAATTTTTACTTGTGTTGAAACTAAACCAAAAGACTTATTATCTTGAGTACACTAATGTTGGTAATGAAGATTGTCTGAAGTTTTGTATGAAGGAAATTTTAAAGTGTAGGGAAGAGTAATGTGATAAGATGAAGTATGGACAAAAGCTTAAGCTTAGGGATGCCACCCGTGTCACCTCGAGAAATATTCAAGAAGTACAGGCGTCAAAGCTTGGGGATGCCCAAGGCATCCCCTTCTTCATCAATAAAAATTTCAGGTTTCTCCAAACACTTCAATTTTATTGTTTCATGCACAGTTGTGTTGTTCTTGGAGCGTCTTGATTTTTTTTCGTTTGCTTAGTTTTCTTGAGTAAATTGGTTGGACCCCCGCATTCATACATAGTTTCAAATAGGTTGATTTGGATTGGAAAAGAGTAGGAAAGTTCATGCTCATAAGTGGTATTAAAGGAGCTTGTTTTTTGAATATGGCTTAGCCTTTATCATGTCATGCTTGATATTGTTTTGACTTCATGTTTAGTGATTAATTCTATAGCATGACTTGTTCCAAACAATTGAGATTGCTTAATGTGCCTTTAAAGAATCATGCATTGTTTTAGCATATTAAAGCATAATATTGTGGTATTCTCCTTTGATGCTTTATTTGGGTTGACTTGGCGCATGCTCACACCATGTTAAGACTATCCCAAGTCACCATAGCCTCTATGATCATTTAGTTTATGACTTGTAGTATCAATTTATGCTTTAATTAATGATGTTTTGTCGCTTTGCATGATTATGGCCATTATTGCTCTCTTAGTTGGTCGCTCCCAGTCTTTTGCTAACCTCCATACCAAGTATGTGTTCCACTCATGCATCCAACTCCAAATAAAACTAATTTATTCCAAAGATTCCACTATACCTACCTATTAGCATTTTCTATTCCAAGTATATTCATGTTTTTATCTACCTTCCGAATTAAACTTGTTATGTGAAAATTAGTGATTAAATCTCTCACAAATTTGATGGCACACTTTACTTTTATTGCACTTAATAAACTTGAACCATTGTGCCCATCTATGTTGCGTATATGCTTACGCTTTATCAGTTGTGAATTAGCAGAACCACGTTACCATGGGGAAAGCTTTCAACATTGCACTTTATTTGGTTGATATCATGTTCTTTTGCTTATGGATCCCGACGGTGTGAAATAAAAGGTGATCTTGTAAGCTCATGGAGTTTGTATGTGTGTTAGAGAAATGCCTAGGCTGCTAGCCTAAGCTATGCCTAATCATGGTGGAAACTTATAGCATAACCATAATGAGCAATATGTGAAGCATCCTTAATAAAAAACCTATGCAAATAGCAAATAAAAAGATCGCTGAGATGCTCATTGCCTGCTTGCCTTGTCATTTTGATATGGGAATGCTTCCGTATCATCGGGCAAGGGGTACCCTGTTGGCGGTTCTCTATGATACACATGTACTTACAATGACAAGAACTTACTCGTGACTAAAGTTGAGTAGCATGAGGTTCGGTCTTCGTAAGTAAGGGGCATGAGATTTCAACTTATAACTTGTCAAGCATATCCTCATATTTGTTCACTTTAACCTTAATCACCTAAAGATGCTTATAATGGGGGAAATGAGAGCTGAAAGCTAATAAGTACCATAATTTTTGGAAGCTCTTTATGAGACTTGAATCCCTACTTCCTTCTATGCAGGGCCTTTCTTTTACTTTTGTGTTGAGTCTCCATCTTCTATCTTTATGCACCTATTGAGAGAGCATAGTGGTCATTCTTAGTTTAATGTGCATTGTCCCAAAACTTGTTGATTTATTCATAACGTTGATATTGCTTGTTCTTAAACTATTTGTATCTAGTCACCCTTATGAACTTTGAAGGTGTCCTATGTATTTATGTTTTGCTCCACTATGAGGGACAAGATGAATACCATTCTCATTATGTTTTCTATATGTGTGAAACAAACAAACTTCTTTCAAAGCATTGTTATTCATGAATCTTTTGTTTGTACATTTTCATGTTACAACATAGTTGTTATGTCTTATTGTTAGAACTATATCTTTCATGCTATGTTAAACTACTATGATCCCAGCTATCAATGTTTTACGAATACCTTGATCAAGATTATGATGGTGCATGTCACCTCAAAAATTATTCTTTTTTATCACTTACGTACTCGGGGACGAGCAAGAGTTAAGCTTGGGGATGTTGATACATTGCAAACGTATCTATAATTTTTGATGTTTCATGCTTGTTTTATATCTATTTTCTTATGTTTTGTCCACACTTTGGAGTATTTTTACACATTTTATGGAACTAACCTATTAACAAGATGCCACAGTGCCAGTTGCATGTTTTCTGCTATTTTTCGTTTCAAAAAAGCTAGAAAGGAAATATTCTCAGAATTGGACCGGACAAAAGCCCAAGTCAATATTTCACCAGAAGGAACACGGAGTCCGGAGGGGAGATGAATAGGGGAACTAGGGCGGCCACACCTGGTGGCGGCGCGGGCTTCCCTAGCCGCGCCACCAGGGGGTGTGGGCCCCCTGGCGCTCCACCGACCTTGCCCCTTCACCTATATATTGCCTCCTGGACGAAAACCCTAAGGACCCGATCAAAATTCCATGAAAGAGTTTATAGCCGTTGTCATCTCCATCCCTAGATCTGGAGGGATCTGAAGCTCTTCCCGGCGCCCTACCGGAGGGGAGAGATCACCCTGGAGGCCTTCTTCATCACCATGTCTGCCTCTGGTGTGATGCGTGAGTAGTTCATCCCTGGACTACGGGTCCATGTAGTAGCTAGATGGTTGGTTCTCCTCCTTTGTGCTACCATGTTGAGATCTTATGAGCTCCATTCATGATCAAGATCATCTATTTGTAATCTTACATGGTTTGTTTGCGGGGATCCGATGGACATTGAGATGCTATTTCAGATTGATTATTGATTCTATCATGTCTATGTTATTTGTGATCTTGCATGCTTTCCGTTGTTAGTAGCTATCTTGGACGAGTAGATGCTAGCAACTCCAAGAGGGAGTATTTATGCTCGATAGTGGGTTCATGCCTCTAGGAATCTGGGGATGTGACAGAAATCTCTAAGGTACTAGATGCGCTATTGCTACTAGGGAGAAAATAGCAATCCTTTGTTCATAGAACAATCGTATTGTTTACTTTACACACTTTGCTTAATGCAATTATCTGTTGCTTGCAACTTAATACTGGAGGGGGTTCAGATGATAATCTGAAGGTGGATTATTAGTCATAGATGTAGTTGGATTACGGTCTATGTATAATGTTGTAATGCCCAATCGAATCTCATAGGAGTCAAGATGATTAGTATATGCATGTATGATTTCTCGGTGTCTGTCAATTGTCCCGTTGTAATTTTTCCGCCCAACATGTCAACTATCTTAAGGAGAATCACCTGTAGTGAACTATGGACCCCGGTCGATTCTTTTACCATCAATCTACAATCTATTTATTGTTTTCTGTTTACTTTATGCAAGCAATTACTATCTTCCACACAATACGTATAATCCTTTGTTTTCAGCAAAACCGGTGAGATTGACAACCTCACTGTAAGTTGGGGGCAAAGTTTTGTGGTTGTGTTGTGCATGATTCCAAGTTGGAAACAACACCTTGGAGTTGTTTCCTTGCTCCTACTGGTTTGATAACCTTGGTTTCATAACTGAGGGAAACTTGCTGCTGTGCTCATCATACCTTCCTCTTGGGTTCCCCAACGAGCTCAACGTATCATGAGCCATCAGTAGCCCACTGGGTTTGTCAAGGCCGAGCATCCCGACCATGTGTGCCTGCTCTCCCGCTCTCTATACGGGCTGAAGCAAGCACCGCGCGCCTGGTACCAGCGCATGGAGGCGTTTCTTCATCAGCTTGGCATCCACTCTACGCACTCCGACGCGTCCTTGTTCCTCTACCGACAGGACTATGATGCGGCTTATTTGCTGTTCTATGTTGATGACATCATCCTGACAGCCTACAACGACGCTCTTCTTCAACAGCTCCCTGATCGTCTTCGCGCTGAGTTCGCCATCAAGGAACTCGGTCCGCGTCACTACTTCCTCGGCCTTGAGGTGGTACACCACTTGGACAGGTTCTTTCTTCATCAGCGGAAGTACTCTTAGGATATTCTCGAGCGCGATGGGATGCTTAATTGTTCTCTTGCGGCCACTCATGTCAACACGAATGCCAAGCTCTCCGCCACTGCTGGATCGCCGGCTACGGATGCGTCTCACTATCGCTCCATTGTTGGTTCCTTGCAGTACATGGCGCTCACTCGCCTGGAGCTGCAGTACGCCGTGCAGCAGGTCTGTCTCTACATGCACGCGCCTCGCGATGCTCACTAGACAGCGGTGAAAGGGATTCTTTTGTACATCCGCGGCTCTATGGACCTCGGGCTCACGATCTCCGCCTCACCTTCCGTGGACATTGTGGCCTATTCGGATGCAGATTGGACAGGGTGTCCTGACACAAGGCGCTCCACCTCGGGCTATTGCGTCTATCTTTGCTCGTTGTTGATCTTCTGGTCGTCCAAGCGCCATCCCAGTGTCTCCCGGTGTAGTGCTGAGGCTGAGTATCGCGTTGTGGCCAATGCAGTTGCTGAGTGCACTTGGCTTCGTCAGCTCCTCTCTGAGCTCGCCTGTCCTGTTGACAAGGCCACTGTCGTCTTCTGCGACAACGTCTCCGTTGTCTACCTCTCCGCCAACCCGGTTCATTATCGTCGCACCAAGCGCATTGAGCTGGACATCCACTTTGTTCGTGAGCAGGTTGCTCTCGGTCACATCCGAGTTCTTCATGTACCGACCTCTCAGCAATTTGCGAACATCATGACGAAGGGACTAATGAATTCAACTTTTTCAGAATTTCGGTCCAGTCTATGTGTCGCTGCCGACCCTTCGACTGCGGGGGGTGTTGAGATATACGTATCTGTATAGGTCTCCTTGGTAGTTTCCTTGTACACCAAGGCTTGTAATCTATATGCCTCCTATATATATAGGTGACAGCCGGCCCTATTGGAGCTGTGCAATCTCTCTACAATAATGTGCAACCACGTGACTCATGCGACCGGCTTGCAGGCAGAAGAGGCCGCGCCCTTGCTTTGATCTTGCTCTCCTCGGCTGACGGGCAATGGTCATGCATGCACGATGCACCCTTTCCTTCCTCTCATTTTCTTTTTTTTAAATCCTGTAGCTCTAGCTCATGACGTGGTATCCGTATATATAAACGCTTGTGGTCCATTCGATTAACCAAAATAGACGGCTACTGTTTATTTTTATATTTTTGCGAATGGCTACTGTTTAACCAAAATAGATGGCTACTGTTTATTTTTATTTTTTTTGCGAATGGCTTCTGTTTAACAAAAATATATGGCTCCTGCAGCAAAATATTTGCTTATCAAAATAGATGGATACTGTTTAGTTGATGGTACCACAAAAAGTCTCATTTTGATTCGCTAATATTTTTTCAGCTTATTTGGTTTGCGCTCTTGATTACTATACATGATATAAATATTCGACTACAATTTTGGGCATAGGTATAGAAGAAAGATGTGTGATAGCCGGAAATCTGTTTCGGCTCTCAGGTCCAGATGATCACATTATCTGGACCATCGAGATGCTTCGTGATCCCCACTGTCCCAATGTATTCTTTAAGTTATTTATCGGTATATATCTTTCTGTACAGTGCATGGTCCCACATGCACAGCACCGATCTTGTACCGTCCTGCCGTTTAGCCAAAACAGAACATGACGTGGGCTGTTTTCTTGTACCACATGCAGCATCGAGAACAACCTGGCTATTTTACTGTATGCAAGAAAATAAATTCACATATATTGCTCCACATGCAGCTGGCTTAAGTATCCAGCGGTTGACTCGTCAGATTAGTCGAGTCTCCAAGAACCGTTCCCATCTGGGCAAACTTGTAACAATCTTGTTAAACTTGTTTTTGACAGTTCATTCCTATGATGCCACAACCCACAATAAATATGAGATTCTAAATAACTAATCCAGACAGTGAAGTCAATAGTAGTATTAAAAATCCATCAAATATATCTGGTCCCTAGTCTTATTTGCTAAACCTAGATCAAACTCTTCGACTTTTATTACTACACAATGACTAAGCACTAGAAGTTTAAAAAGTACTAAAAAATATCAGCAGCCGCGAGACCAATCCAAGTTCACGGCCTCTTGCTTGGTGCATGTGTTCTTCAGGTAACCGGCCACCCCGCAGTTTGTGCATTTGACCACCTTCCTTGGCTATTTCGGAACCACCGTGTTGAGGACATGTTGTTCTTGTGTGATCACTACATCCGAGTATGGTGCAAAATCATGTTTAATACTCATCCCATGTAAAACAAAGAGGAAGAAGATACATACACACAATGAATAACACCACTTGCGCAACCACAAATTGACCGGTCCTCCTGAAACAAAGAACAATATTAGTATGTTCCATTCCACCTTCATATCCAAATCACGGCTATGATCATCCTATGAATGAGAACATTGCGAGATATACAGAGTTTGCAAGGAAATGCACACAGAGACATCACTTCAGCAAGCATGTCAATCTGTGTCTGCAAGCAAATATAAGCACGTCTAAATCTCTGAATGTCAACAGGTTAGAGCAAATCAATCATACATAATGACCTACCCATATGAAACTCATGGAAGAACTTGTGTAAGAATAAATTAGAAAAATATTTTAGACATTGACCATGGTATAACAAAGTTGGCAATGGAGATTTTTATCGGTCACTTGCACTACACTTATGAGTAAACTGTTATTTTCCGATGTGGCATTTTCATTGATTTGCAAGTTGACAAATGACTATTGGAAATCGATTTGTGTAACCATAAATTGTGTACTCGTATATAAATATTCATGCAAATAGATAGATCAGTTCTTTTCTAGCAAATACCAGATCAAATAACACACTTTCACTAATCATAACGCATTAAATTTTTATCTAATCTTCTTGCCACTATACAATAAGATAGGATAAAACAAAATCATAATAAACTGTGAATTCAATCCAAAATCTTAAAATCAATTTTTTTTGTTTATTATAGATAGTGAAAAAGGATAAATATACCAGGAAATAACTAGAAGTCTAGAACCAACACCATCTTCTAAAAGTATGGTAACTTATATGCTTCTTCTGAAAAAACTATATACCTAGCTTCTTTTAAAGCAAAATATATACATAACCTGATATAATACAGACCTCACATAACTAACTTCTGATCATTGCTACTACCCTCCACAAAAACATTAAATCGATGTGATATCACTTTAATATAATGTAGAAGCTTCAGATTAGAAGAGATGGCAGCAAGACACACCATTTAGTGATTGATGCGGTTGCAAGGAAATAGTTAATTAAGTCTTTTGAACAACAGTACATCGTAATATAATCAAGCAAAAAATAAGGAAGGTCGGAATCAGGACAACATACCTGGAGAGTGAATCTTGAATGCATAAATATATGTCCAACAAGTCATCGCAGAAAATATGGATGAACCGAATATGATGCGAACATTTAGAATAAAGAAAAAAAGGATTCAGAATACTCTAACCCAACTGCAATAGAAATATTATTTTTTAGAAGTGGTTGGGCTATCAATAACAAACACTGTAGACACGGACAGTTTGTTCAGGATTCCAACTCAAGTGAGGACAGAACAACAATTGAGAAGTTGAGACCAAGTAGGAAGTGAGCTGACATCGGAAAGTTGCCCTCAATAACCTTGAGAGTCACCTCCATTTCTAAAAAAGAATAGATCACCTATACGGCACATTCTGAAACAAATATTGTGTCTCCCCCTAATTTGCAAGAGGAAATTGATGTGTCAGCTAGAGTAGAGCAAGTATGGTAATTCCCCTACATTTCAAAGAGCACACAAATATAAATTCATTCCAGAAGCACCTGAATTGGGCATATACAGAATTGATGTCCCATCTGTCCATGAAAGCACAACCGAGTTTTCAAAATTGTATTAGTCGTCTCCAGGCATAAACGATAAGGTATAAAGAAACTAATAGATGGAAGTTGTATACATAGCTGTATTGAGGAAAAGTGGAATCTGAACATTTTTATGATCCTGCATACATCTGATCCAAGCAAATTTTAAGACAGCTTCAGAGTTCCAAGGGAAATTAAGTAGTACAAAAACCTATACAACAAAGAAAACTCTTCGTCTAGTCCATTAGGAATAATGCATCAGTAACATGATGATTTCTCCTATTATGTTACATGGATGATGGATTGTTCTGAAAACATATAAAGCTGATACCAAAATTTATATGCACAGAATAAAGAAAAACAAAAGTGAAAGATGATGGATTGCTTCTCCCGGGTCATCGAGCGCTCTAGTGAATGAAGAATAAGATCTCAGTATTCAGTGTAGTAGGATATGCAAAATGTTCAGGCTGCAGAAGTTGTATGCTCGCCAAGTGAGTCGAACACCATCCCTAGCACTGGCTCAACAACATGCTCACCTCTAGTCTTAGGGTAACTCTGATAGACTTCTCCAACACGCCAATTCTGATTGTGCACGGAGTCCTTTAGGCAGCCTTACCTCAGTCCCTCACCCTGCGAACCCGAAAAACTAATCCCTCGGTCATCAGCCGATTTAAATTACTAATGTGTCATCGAAATTCTAATATTGTGCAATTGTCTGACATAACAACCTAATCCTTCCTTCAGCAATGTATAAGCAACAATTCAGTTAAGAAAATGACATAACAACCTAATCCTTCCTTCAGGAAAACTTCCAGTTCTACTAGTAATGCTGCTGACAATGGCCATGGAAAAAACTGACCTTTTAATCCATCCAGAAGCTTCTGGGTTCACATGGAAGGTCGACTGAGTGGAATCAGCTGCGCCGTCATCTCCATCGGCAACTCTCTTCGCACCTTTACTGTTCGGTGAGTGGATCACGGCACCAGATCGCGGTTCATTGCCGACCTCGCCGGCGCTCTCCTCCACCGACCTATCAAGCACTTCCCTAGGGGACCTACACTCTCTGCCTCATCCCCAGCATCCAGGCCCGTCATAGCAGCCACCACACCCACCGCTCCCTCCTCCTCGAGACGGACGACGTATCCTGCATCCAGTCCCGCAGGCGCCATGGTTGAGTCGCCAAACTCTAGCCTGCGCAATCAGTGATTATCGCTCCAAATCGAATCAGGGATTACCGTTGCGGTGGGCATTGGGAGAACTGGGCTTACCTCCCGATCGGATCCAGCGGGAACCCAAAATCTGCTGCGTCCATGGTAGCCCGGCTGTGTAATTCCACCGCCCGCTTGGTGCGCCGCCGCAAGCTGTTGCGAACTGCGAGGGCTGCGGCGAGGGATTTGTGTGTGTCTGACCTGATACGTCCTGACGGCGAGCCATTTACCTGTACCAGCGGTACGGGCTGCTGCCCAAATTCTTGTCCCAGCAGAACATGCTTTTGTGCCGTCCACCCCGCAATAAATGACGTACGTACATGACTGTGTCTACGATTCCACGCGTTTTACAGGAATTTCTCCAGAAACCACCAGTTGCCAAAAACTTCACTGCACGTATCTCAAAACGCGGTCTGACGGTGCTGATAATGAGAGCATCTGGACCTGCGAGCCAAAAGGCCGCCTCCTGTGATAGCAGGCAACTATGGCTTCGTTGTTAAATTGAGAACTCCTATACATAGCACCTCCAGCCCACCTGCCCCCGTAATAGTTGTCAACCCCTAGCTACTCTGGTTGGATACAATTAATGAAGGACTCACCAGCTATCATCCACCTAAAAGTCTCTAGAATGCTGGGAGATAAATTGTGATCTCTGATATCCAGTATACACACGTGACACACATGGAGCGGACCAGTATATACTCTTGCATGTGAGGGCCACAAGACCATGTGATACACCATATTTTTTTGAATGTTGCATTTCAACATCTTCCTGTTCACACGAGCAGAAACACCACAATGAATTCGATTCCTACACATGTGAAATGCTTCTCTGAATTCCTTATGTCATATTCCTGGTATCTCTTAGTTTTCCTCTTAGCATGACTCGATATTCATGCAGAATGAACATAAAGATCTAGACGCAATGATGCCAGCTTCTGCAGCTGAGGTACGTCACGTGCTTGCATGCTCTAGATTCAACATTAATTTATTTATCATAACTTACAGAGTATTAGCAGGTAATAATAAGATAGACTTTTATAAAATGATAAAATGATTATTAGAGTACTTCAGACCCTTTTTATAAAATGATTATTACAAATAACATTTGGGTGGAAAGATATACTTTTTAAATCTTCTATAAGTTTTAGAAAATAGTTTGGAATTTACTAAGGCCAAAACTATTTTAGCACGGAGAAATAGTTTTGGAATCTATCTCTACTCTCATTTTCTCTAAGTACCATTTAGGCCCGCCGTGTCACAATCCCTCCCATACCGGCGGCCGGCCACTCTATAACTAGCGGGACCATCACATGTGTTCTCCCAGTGCAAGCCTTGCTTAACATGTTGTCCCCTGTATCAAATGTCAATTCCCTCGTGTCTGAAAGGTTGATGCTTACGAATAAGGACTCATGGCCATAATTAAGTCCTATGTGAGTTAACATGTTGTCCCCTATATGACATGTCTATTCCTCTCTTTCCCCTATCTATTCCACGTCTTATCCTCTTATCTGTGAGTTATGTATTGCTTTGTCTATATTTCTAATATGCAGTAATCATGTTAACTCCTGTTCACCCCTCGAATTGTTCCTGCCAATTTAGATTATAGCACCAGCAAGGAAAACTTATATCTAGGGGCTGAGAATCATTAGATTTTGCGTGGTTATAGTGCATTATTTAGACAAAATATAAATAAAAAATTGACTCTTCAAATCTATAGACACACTCTACCTATTTCGTCCACAACATGTTGTTCATTGTTAAGCAGAACATTATCGCAATAAAGAGCAAAAATCATCTTGTAATGATAAGTCATCACCTTGAAAAGAGAAACATGGAAGGGAGATAAAAAAAATCATGTTCTGGTTATCTGGAGAGTGGATAGAACATATATTTAGCATTTGCTTCTCTTGTACCTATCAAGGCCGACAAAGAATTATTGTTTCAAGTAAATCTCTATGTGTGTGTTGATGAACTATATATAATCATGTGGTGCATCGTAAGTATATTTATTGTGGTCCATGTCGAGTAAGCGGCATGTTAACCTACCTCATCCATTAGGGTAAGATATAAATTAGGAGCATGACTACATTCGTAAATTTCCATTTTAGGACCTAGAGGCATTTGGAAAATCTAGAAAAACATACTTCCAATTAAGTTTACTAATGTAGAATTCAGGTGATTAGTGGATACTCGTAAGACTGAATTATAGAGACGAGAAATCATGAGATTTTTTTTGACACCTTTACCGTAGGGGAATCCCCTATGGTGGAAATTTTATATTGAAAGGTAAAACATTGTACAACAGAACCAAAGGGAAAGAAAACAAAAAAGGAGTTACAGCATGAGATTTTTCGCAAGGTTAGTTGTGATGGTATAGTATTATTTACCCCCAAACATAGAATTTAGATCCATTTTTAGCAAGAGACTACATATATGTTTTAACTATCTGAATTATTAGATGATATTTATGCTAAAGAGATACTTACTGATATTTTCCACTCTCTCCAACTACGTACACTAATTTTGTATGATAGCATAATCTTAAGTGTCTTTTGCTGTATGTAATACCATACCTTATTAATTATACATTACGAACACATGGAGAACAATGGAGGTTGCACGGTCACTATATTCTATCTTAGCATGAACAAACTGAATGAATGAACACCCTACCCAATTTTCACACTTTAGTCTACTTGACATATTCATACTACTTACTTTTTTCCACTATACTGCTAATTAATAAACCACATACTACCCCGACAATATATCATATTTTCATAATAAGAGACAACCTTACAACGCATAACATGCAGCGTACAATAAACCATGTCATCTTCCATCCCAATCAAGGCCCAGCAAGCATTTTGCTTCATGTGTAAATACCTTGATGTGTGAAGATGAACTATATATGGATTTATGTGGCTCACCGTTGGTGTATTGTTTCATTTTTCCTACTACAGCTCATTGGCATGTAACATGTCCAATCTCCTCTTGCCATTCACTTGTCTTGACGCATGTGAAGCAAGTGACATCTTATCCTACCACGCCAGTAGCTAAGAATATATATTCCTGGCATGCCCACATCATAAATTTTCCCACCTAAGGTAATGTGTATTTTACAAAATATTCAAATAACACTTCCAAATAATTAAGCTTACAGATTGAGAATTCATGTCAATAGCGCATAGACAAAGAAGGGAATTATACAGACTGTAAAAACATTCCCGAATTGTCTTGTTGTGGACTTCTCCCTACCATGACACAAAATGGATTGAGCGGGTTGACCATGTCACATGGGTAAAGTGTACTAACTCCTCTAAGGTGTCTAATCTAAGTACTTAGCCATGTCACCGGTTATGGACAAATTGAGTTCCTGAATATCGAGGTTATGACATGTTACTTGCTCATCCAAATTTCAGAATTTCTTAAAAATGATGGGTTAACTTAATCGGGATCTTTTTAAACAAAACAAAATTGTTTATTGAAAGTAGGACAAAGGTTTACAAATTGATTGCAAATTAGCCTAAGCTCCACCTAGCCAAATAAGCATGTAGTTGTCACGTACTATGTCTTCTTACTTAGATCTACTTCCCATACAATTAAGGTACTAACCATTCATGGCTGCAACGTTTCATGTTACAGGATATTCCGACTCTGAGTGTGGAGGAGTTATTTATTTATGCTATTTGATACTTGCATAATTTGAGCTAGCCTCCATGCTAAGAAATTGTAATAATTCAATATTCTCGATCATTACGCTTTATTTATGATTCACGGATATTACTTTGTTATTCATCTATTCTCTGTGAACCAATGAACCAATCCATGGATTGGTATATTGAAGAGAAGCTCAGTATTTTTAGGTTGTAGTGTTACAAATCGCAACTCGCGGGGTGCGTGCGCACACATCGTGACGAGGCACGGTGAGGCGGGCAAGAGAGGAGGAGAAGATACGTGCACATCTCTTCTGTCATCAAGCTTGACAAAGTGGTGGAGCAGCCTCCGTTATAAGGAGGGAAAACTCTCACTCAACTAGCAATGTAGAACTAAACTTTTGTCCCATCTCTTGCCATACATGAATGGGCCAAATGATCTGATTTCAGAAATTTTGCTTAAAAGAATAAATGGGCTGGGCCATATTTAGGCAACATTCCAACAATAACACTCATAGTAGTTTGACTTATAATGTGTCTTACAGATTGGTGAAATGTGATGAGGTATGGAATGAAGTTAATTTCCTAAGAAAATACAATGATATAACTTCTGCATACATAATATATATATAGTATTGTATATATTGGTTGTTAAAGATTTAAAATGTTTACTGCACACATATTTTTGTGTTTTATATTTTGGGACCGATAAAGTAGCTTAAAGTAATCTCTTCCACAACATGTATACAAATGTAAGTATCATGGACACGTGTTACAGAAAATACTCTAGATTATTTTGGCCTCTCAATAACACACACGCTCCATACACAGGCATAGACACGCATAGACACACATCGGGCTCCTCGAGCACTAAGAAGCTAATGGTAATTTGCAGTCACCCACTAATCATGCAGAGGCCGGGGTCTTAACCTTACTTTTTTTTAAATATAGTAATATGACAACGACCAACTGTCACTTCTAGAAATGGTTTTTGCTACGTTTGTAATTATTTATTTGGGACAAAGAATACATATTATTCCCAGGGCCAGCCCATATGCCGGACAAACGGTGCACCCCCACTAGGCCTAGGCCTAGGTAGTTGTTCTATACGTTGTAAATTCTGGTATTTAGACCCCACAAAAATGAAAGGCCCATGTGCAGCCCACTCTCATCACCACGCATGGGAACACCAAGCAATCCATCGATTCCATATTTGTATCCTTGTCCCGTTGCCTATATGGTAATTAAAGGAGAAAAAAGCAATCGTTGACGAGCAATCATTAATGGCGCTGCCGCTGATGTGCCAGCTGATGTGCCCGCCATTAATGGTTGCCAATCGCACTACTCTATCGTCCCCTGAACATCTCCTTTCAATTCTTACTGGTTCTTCCTGCTCTATCCGTCCATGTTTATTGGGCTATTAGCCCTGTGCAGCGCGACCAAGGTAGTAGGCATTGGGCTGAAAAATTGCCGTTTTATTGATTTGGCGAGGGTACGTATCTGCCATCTTAATGGTGAGAAGGTGAACGATCTGGGCATGCATCGGTCGATCCTATTTTCACGCCGATCGGCTTCTTCTTCCCCGCTAACTCCGAGTCCCAAAAGTTCCTCCCGCCGAGCTTCCCCATCCAAATTCATGAAATTTTCGAGTTCAAACAGATCCCACTGATGCAATTCGATCCCGCCGAGAGTTTGCGGATCAATTCTGAAAGTTTTCGTGAAGAATCTGGCGCCAAGATTGTCTTTATATCCATGACGCCTCGGCCTTCTTCATCACCAAGTCCTGACGGTTGGTTCCACCCAAACCCATGCCTCCTCAGCGCCCCGAGGATGAGGCCCGCCATCCACGGCATCTGGGTTTGGTTGGTCGTTCATCCTTCCATTTCCTCCTAAAATCCCCTGTTAGATATCTCTCTATTTTCTCTTTTTCAGTCCAAGAAGTTAAAGATCTGTGTAGCAATGTAGGCAAAAGGAAAAACGAATTACACACTTAGATTTCCCTTTTTCCTGATTTTATAGGTGTTGTTGGATCCCAGAGAGTGCTCACTCCTCAAGTGAAAGAGGAAAATCCTTCACTCCATGCTACAAATCAATTCTCCTACATTCGAATCGAGCTAGGTGATTCTGTTCTCACTTTGACTATTATTATGCAACTTGTATTACTTGTTCTAGGAAGCAATTATCCGGCAGTGAAAATTGAAAGCAGGTAGATGTGTTGGTAGAGTCTCAATACCGAGCTATTTACAAGTTCCATAGAATTGGTTGTTCTTTGAGAGAGATTATGCGGTTCGTCATACTAAAAGTTGAAGAGCAACCAGTTGAGAATGTATATGCGAATTAGTTCGTTTGGTAGACAGATAAATATCATGTGGTGTCAGTTTTAGAATCAAAAGATCATGGATCCATGCGATGTATTGAGTATCATTTGTTTTACACCATGTACTGAATATCACTTTGCTTTACACCATGTACTGAATATCACTTTTTTTTCCGATATAAACTGTTTGATAGTGAATAAGAGCCCCCTTTCTGCCATTTTGCACCTGGGCCCGACATAAGTACGGACCGGTACTGATTTATTCCTCGAACATGATTGCCATCCGAAGAGACGGCTACTATAGATAGCCTTCTGATTAGCCTTGAGTTCATTACAATCAAACAAAGAGCACTAGCCGCCAGCAGACGATTCCCGGTAGTACACTTCTCTTTCCCGACATCGTTTCACTTCGCGCGAGACCAAATAGCCAACATTGAGATAACAACCTAACTAACCCAAATGGAGCAAGCGCTGAATTTTCCATCTTCTTTTCAAGGTATTCAACAGTTTTCAGGACGCAGATAGTCACCTGCAGATGAATCCAATATCAGATTAAGGCAGTAACACATATGTTGATCTCCTCCGCGGTGAGGTGGTAGATACATAATTGAAACTTTATTCCCTATGGAACATGCTAAACTGAGGTCTGGTGCGACCCGGCCCCCGCCTTCGTGGTTCGCTCTTGCACCACCGGGGGCGACGGCGAACCCTGTCCACCTACCCCGCCTCCAAACACCTCCTCCTCTTCCCTCTCCCCGCCGCTACACCCGGTGTGGTTCGCCGGGCCCTCTCCCCCGTGTGGCTAGTGTCGGCGGGGAGGTTTCTTCCCATGCATGGTTTGGGGGGTGGGGCCTCCTGGCGGCGGCGGAGTACTTCGGCGGACGGCAACCCAGTGTGGCAGAGTGAGCTCTCGCGGTCGGGTGGAGTGCACACCGGCGGCATGACCTATTGGTCGTTGGGAGGCATGACGGCCGGTGCGTAGCCGACGCCCCAGCCTAGTTCTGGGCAGGCCGCGCCCGATGTTGTGACATCTCATCCGGTGGACTGAGGGCGGGATCTGGTGTTGGCTTGGTGGCATTGGTGGTGGTCCTGTTGCAGTGCAGAGGCGGGACTTCACGGGACGTATCAGGCTTGGCCGGGCCGGTAAGGGCCTGGTTTGTCCTGCTGCGGCAACCGGTCGGCTACCTCCTCCCAGCGGTGGAGGATGTTCCCTCCCACATGCCAGTGTACCATTGATCCTCGTCGGAATTTCTTCTTCTCGATTTTACCGGTCTCGCTTCGTGAACCCCGGTGAGATGTTGGGGGTGACTGCAAGGCCATGGTGGAGTGTGCTCGTGGGTGGCATGTCTAGTGGAGCGGTCTGGAGTGTCTGAGGGTCTCATGTGAGGGGTCAAGAGAAATATGTGTTGTCGACTCCGACGTGGTGACGTTTGAGGGTGTCCCCGTCCTTCTTGGAGGGCGTCGGATGTACCTCTCCACCATCCCTTGTTGCATATCACAGGAAACCCTAGAACCCACCCCCCCCCCCATTTGATGGGTTCAGGCAGCTTGATGTGCGATGCTTCAAAGTGCTAGGAGCAGGGCGGAATTTCTTCAGAGGGCACAACGGTAGCGAGTCATCTCCTATTCCGTCGAACCACCGGTGTCGATATTGTTTTTTCTCTTCTTTTTCTTTCATGTTTCTTTTGGGTTGGATTTGTGTTGTTGGCCCTAGCAGTGCTATCCCTATAGTATCGGTTGGTTGCTATATTAATATAGTGGGGCGCAAGCCTGTTTCGAGGAGGATGTGAAACCATAATCCATTCATGCAACTACCGTTTAAGCTAATAATACAGCTCGAACTCCTCAAGAAGTTCTTATGAACTCGGATGGTCGCATCAAGAGGATCCAATTGATACGAGAACACTTGGTTTCTAGCTTGACAGAGTAGAGAGGTAAATAATATATTGCCAAGGGAGGAGACAGCGGACAGCCTCTTGCAGATAGACATCACGTTAAACAAAAAATGCGCAATGTTGTTGTGTAGACTACAAAGAGAAGTAGTGAAATCATGCACTTACAGACTGGTCGTGCATCCTTCTTCTGGTGAACGAGCACGGTGATGAACAGAAGGAGCAGCAGAAGGATGAACCAAGGCCGCCTGCGTGCCATCGTCTTCTCAGGGTGTTCACAAGAACTACAGAGACACTATATCGCCGGAGGCTTGCTTGCAGGGTTGGCTCTGAGTGGTGTTTTGTGTGCGAAAGACTCAAGACGAAGTCCTGGTCATGTGTGTAGTAGCTGAGGCTTGTTTATTTTTGACGTGACATCTTAACTTGTCTCGGAGAAATTCAAATGTTGTTGCTTGCGGTCGAGATTGGTAGATGACTGGCCAAAACGACTAGTCGTTGGCGAATTCACAAAGTCCAAGTCATGCGTGATTTTGTGAAATTAAAGGAGCCCTCGGCGCTAATTGATATTTGACAGGCCATTATTGTAATTGAGTAATGTTGTTGCGTGTGGCTGAGATTGGTAGACCACCGGGCAAAACGACTAGTCGCTGGCGACTTAACAAAGCCCGAGTCATGCGTGATTTTGTGGAAATTCAAGCAGCCCTGGCGCTAATCGATGTTTGACAGGCCATTGTATTGTAATTAAGTAATAAGTATGTTGTTGTGTGGCTGAGATTGGTTAGACGACTTGGCCAAAACGACTAGCCAATGGCTACTTGAACATGTGTCTGCTTAACTGCAAATTTTTAAATGCAGTTGTTTAACCATGCAAATAATCTTGAGCCTATATACATGTCCAGATGCAAATTCACTCACAAGAAACAAGCCTACATATAAGCATACCAGAAGCAAAAATTTCAAGGTAGCGTCCCTTCCGGGTTTGGTCTGCTTCCCCAGCTTGTTGTGCTATTTCTCACAAGCAACAAGTTTATGGGCAATATTCCTTGGTTTCTGGGGAGCAACAATCTTATATAGTGGGTGAATCTAAAAAGTAATAGTCTCAGAGGAAGAATCCCTTCGTCCCTGTTAAATAGCACAACAAACTACTGCAAGAGAGAAAACCAGGTCAAGCTGCTCTAGCTTCCAGTGTGTTGGTTGCTTATGTACAGTTTGCAAGTGTTCGTCAGCATTTACCCAAGAATCAATCAGCTCATCGCAAAGGCAAACAATCAACTACTTGCCACTTGGTGAATAAGAAGACAGCGTCATTTTGACATGGGCTCCCATGTCACTGGGTCGAAATTTCCCACTTAGAGGAAGGGTTTATTGCGAGTATCACAATATTTTTGTTAAAGTGAAATAGTTGCCCATGTCAACAAACAGAATCGTGAGTACCACGCATACTAATGCGTTGTCAAAATTTGACCATTAGCACACAACGAATCATACTTGGTGATCGTACCTGTCCTAGTGCAATAGTGCACTAGTTAAAAAAAATCAACAAAGGGAATATATTAATATCCGAAGATACAGTTACACCCAGCCTCTGCAACAATATGGTGCCTTAGTGGCAATACGGATGCACACCACCAGAAAAAGAAAAGAAAAATTATAGAAAAGAAAAGTCCTGCTACACTGACCTCTTCCTTATAACAGCGGAACAAACGCTACTAAGACAGCAACAGAAATCCATCATCTGCAAAATGTGACGTCTCTAAGAAGGGACAGTGCACAGTCATTGTCATCCTCCTGATCAATGACCATAGGTTTTCACCCCGGAGAATCCGTGAAAGGATCGTATGGGCACCTAGAGGGGGGGTGAAAAGGTGTTACTTCAAATTTTACTCTTTTTCAAGTTAGAATTTGACACAAATGGTAAATTCTCTAGAACATGCAACTATAGTGAATTTACCTATATGTCAATCTGCCACAAACACTAAGCAAGAACTAGATAAGTAAAGTGCGGTAAAGGATAGAAGAAACCAAAGTGGAACACACGGAGACACTAGGATTTGTTTCCTGTAGTTCCTTCCTTTTGAGGGGAAGTACGTCTACGTTTGGAGAGGGAGTGGTTTCAAACCACCAACGTCACGAGAGGCCTCCCTTGTTCTCTGATGAACCTCATCCAACGGGCTCGATTCACCTCTTCCACTATACGGCAACCTTCGAGGTGGAAGTCGGCACATTTACAACGAGTTCGGGGCACACATCCACAACTTAATTGGAGGCTCCCAAATACAAGCAAGCTGTCAAACAATCAAAGACAAGCTTGTAAGAACCAAATCAAAAACTAGGATTTCCAAAGAAACACTAGAGCATGGGGGCCCTCAAGTGAATGAGGGGAAATGAAGATCTCTCTTGGTGAAGTTGTAGATCAAGGCCTCCTCCTTCGATTCTCCAAAGATCAATGACTTTGGATGGTTGGATGAAGAGATCTTGTTGGTGGCTAAAATGGGGATGGTATTCTTCAGTGGGTCGAGCAGCTGGAGGAAGGGGATAAGGTCCTCTATTTATAGCCCTTCACTCCACTAAACCGTTTTTTGACCGTCGGAGAAAAGTCAGAACGGAGACTCTGGCCTATACACCGGAGACTCCGGTCTACACCGGAGATTCTGGCCCATCCCCAGACCAGCCTCCGCACTAGCAATCTGGCTGACCCAGCCCTTCTAAGAGCCAATTGGACCAGAGACTACGGTCCACCCACACCGGCGACTCCGGTCCGAGGCTTGGACCCGAGACTCCGGTCAGTCTCCGGACCTTGCTCCAAACCACCAATCTGGCTGACCCAGGCAGAAATCTGGAGCCCCCTCCGGGGATTCCTGGGGAAACTCCGGACCACACCGGAGACTCCGGTCCAGCCAGACCGGAGACTCCGGTATAGCCAGACCGGAGACTCCGGTCTGGAATTCCCAGGAACATGTAAATATTACATGGAAAGTTCCGTAGGCCAAGGGTCCTTTTCACTTTGCATTATATCAACCTGTAGACAATAGCATATTGTAAAATGATCTACTTGTTGTTAACGAACACCAAAAGTGATTATGACAGTAAATGTCCTTTCAATCTCCCCCTTTTTGGTGTTCGATGACAACAAGTGATTTTGCATGGAATAATTTGCAATGAATTATGATAGTGTATAATAATGCTCCCCCTGACTATGTGCACTAAGATAAACACATAAAACATGCACGACATGTAGTACATAGATAAAGCACATAGTTCTCACACGAGTTACAATAATATAGGAGCACCCACAAAGTCACACACAAACACACAAATAACAAATAGTATCTCGCAGCCACATAAAGCAAATAAGTACGAAGTTCGAGATAGCAAAAAAGAATCAAATCCAAGCCCAAGCCCATGCAAATCCTGATGACAATGTCTTCTCCCCCTTTGGCATCAAAACACCGAAAAAGGGAAAAGACCTAAGCTAGCGCCCCAACGGATTAGTAGTCCTTGTCGTCACCATCCTCGTCCTGCTCATCCATATCCTGATCCTCATCACCATCATCATAGCCATCATCACCATCTAGAGCTGCAGGCCCTTTGCCGTGAGGGCGAGAAGAGGAGGTACCCTGGTACCCATATCCAGAGGTGACATCAGAAAAGGTCTTCCAATCCACCAAACTATCATGTTGCATTCCATGCCCCAAAAGAAAGAGTGTAGTCTGACTCAGTGGATGGTTGAGCGCCATGCTCATCAGTGCACTCATCCTCTCCTTCCTCATCATCCGCTTCACCCTGAGCCTTAATCTCCTTAAGGAGTTTCTCTATGCGATGGTTGCCCTTGTAGGAGGCATGCTGTTGCTTGCGGATGTCCACATTCATGCAACAAAGGGTCCTCTCCTAGAATGAGGCCTTCTTGACCCTCTCATGTACATAGTCACGTGTCATGGGAGGCAGGGGTGCATTGGAAGCACTCTTCCTTCGAGCCCTAGTAGGAGAGGGGGCCCTCTCGGTCTCAGAGATCTCCTGCTGCTCATTGGCATAGGAGCGTCTAGGAGGAGGCCCCATGCGACCCTTCTACTATAGTGATAGAAGAGTGTGCTCAGTAAGGTTGGGATCCAAGCCAAGTGGAGAACCATTATCTTGGGTGTTGATGAGTCTCATGACAAGTGGTGCATATGGAGGAGCCTTCTTGTACAATATGGCATGGTACATCTCCTCAAATATGATCTGCATTTGTCTCGGGGCCAGCCATGTAAATCCTGTGGGTATGATATAGTAAGTTGACCAAACCACATCTGATGGCATCATCATTTCCAGCACTCAGGGAAATGGTATGGAGAAATATCCTCAACATTAGATTTTATAGAGGCTTGAGTCCCTTGGACCCGCCCACAACACCCTTGCTGCCATACAAAGGGGCAAGCTTGTTCTTGTTCACGCCAAGAGCCGCTGAGTGCATGCACATCCCAACATGAGTGGACACGCCCTGGAAGGTCTCAAAGATGGCCTCCGCAAAGCTATAGAAAGTTGCGGAGTAGCGGTGGTTTCCAGTCATCCAGGTCATAGTCCTGGCTTGGTCAGACCCAAACACAAATGTGGCGTAGAACTGCTGCACAAGGGTAATGTTGTAATCTTCACAGAGCTCCATCAAGTTGAACATCCCTAACTTCACACAAATCCACAGTGCATCAGAGAAGTAGGGGTTGTTCCTCATCTGCTCAAGACTCGTATACTTCTGGGTGCACACAGGTGACTTCTTGAGCACGCTGTAAATGTCTTTCATGAAAATAGCTTGCTCCTTCCTCCAATAGCATGGGTCATCACTAGTGCGAGGCAAGGCATAGAAATCAGTCTTCCGTAGCACACGGTACTCTTTCTTTGACATGTGGTCCAAAGACTGAAGATTGTCGTACTTTGGCCTCTTGGCATAGTTCTCTTCCTCAACCATGTCCTGCTCCCTCCTCATGTATGCTGCATCATGGGCCAGCTGTCTCCGGTTGGACGGGGCACAACATATTGACCCTTAGACTCATCATAGCGAGGATCGGCCCTCTTTGACTTTGCCTTGGTGCGAGGAGGACGACGAGAACCAGAACCTCTGAACAACACTGATGGAGATAGCATGGAGGTAAGCATATATGTCCCAAAAGATGCAGCACAAGAGCCTTGAAGCATTACGGGATATGTTTGAGTCACCCCACACCAGAGTCTCTGCAGGCCACACCGGAGTCTCTAGTTCAGACCGGAGTCTCCGGTCCAGAGGATCGGAGTCTCCGGCCCTTGAGCTGGAATCTTCGGTCGGGAGGCTCGGGCAAGAACTGTGAGGCTGCGGAGGGGATGATTTTAACAGATCAGGCAAGGCAACAAGGCTATTGTACTAGTGTGCATGCATACAAGTGATTCCCGTGGGCAAAATCAGCACCAATCCTCAAAAACAAATCAAGGGATGAACCCTAGGAGAGAAAGAGGGGGAGAGGTACCAGATCTGTCCATGGGATCGATTCCACCGGTGGGAATCACCCAATGGTGGAGGGGAGGAGGCTGGCCAGCGGCACGGCGGATCCCGGGGGCTTCTTGGCCTCTAGGGAGGAGTTTTGGAGGAGGAGGCGACGGGGTTGAGAGGGGAGGACAGGGTGGATGAATGAAAATGACTATTTTAGTTCACCCCGTCCTCCCTGTAAGTGGCCCGAAAACCGTTTGGACTAGAGACTCCGGTCTACACCGGAGACTCCGGTGTGAGCACACCGGAGACTCCGGTCCTCCTCGACCAAAAACTCCAGGTTTTGTGTTTGGGGACATATATGAGAGAGTGTGTGTTTTTAGGACAAGGAATAGGCTTGGGTCAAGATGACATACTGTGAAGAATCAAGAAAAACCATAGAAATCCATTCATATGTTCATTAACGCTCTAAATAAACACGAACTAAGAACCAACTCTTCAATAAGAAGAGGGTGGTGGCCGAGGCCACCATGTAAGAGTTTGTGGCATGACACCGCGAAGAATTATCCTTAGGTTCATAGCCACTACCCATCAATGAAGCTCACTGATTGTTGGCCCAAAATATATCGAGCTCGTTGGGGAACCCCAAGAGGAAGGTATGATGAGCACAGCAGAGTGTTTTCCCTCACTTATGAAACCAAGCTTATCGAACCAGTAGGAGCAAGGAAACACCTCCAAGGTGTTGTTTCCAACTTGGAATCCTACACAACACAATCATAGAACTTTGCCCCCAACTTACAGTGAGGTTATCAATCTCACCGGTTTTGCTGAAAATAAAGGATTAAACATATTGTGTGGAAGAAAGTAAAAGTTGCAGAAAGTAAACAGAAAACAGTAAATAGTTGTAGATTGATGGTAAAAGAAAGGACCGGGGTCCATAGTTCATTAGTGGTGATTCTCCTTAAGATAGATGACATGTTGGGTGAACAAATTAGAGCGGGCCAATTGACAAACATTGAGAAATCATACATGCATATACTAATCATCTTGACTCCTATGAGATTTGATTGGGCATTACAACATTATACATAGACCGTAATCCAACTGCATGTATGACTAATAATCCACCTTCAGGTTATCAATCCGAACCCCTACTGGCTCGTGGTTGATGTAGAGCTTGTTGGGGAACCCCAAGAGGAAGGTATGATGAGCATAGCAGTAAGTTTCCCTCAGTTATGAAACCAAGGTTACCAATCCAGTAGGAGCAAGGAAACACCCCAAAGGTGTTGCTAGCTGAGCCTTAGCAGGGTGCACTACCGGTGCTAGTGAAGGGAATATGCCCGAGAGGCAATAATAAAGTGGTTATTATCTTATTCCATGTTTATGATAAATGTTTATTTGGCATGCTATGATTGTATTAATTGGAAACGTTAATACATGTGTGTTTAATAAACAAAATACAAAGTTCCTAATATTGCCTCTCATATAAACTAGCTTGTTGATTAACAAGATGATCAAGGTTTCCTGATCATGGACATTGGATGTTGTTAATAACGAGGTCACAACATTGGTGGAATGATGTGATGAACATTCATCCGAAGTATAGCATTACGATCAGAGTCATTATGTTTATATTGCTATAACATCATACGAAGTAATCTTAGTCCTTACACCATGAGATCATGTTAATTGCTAACACCGGAAGAGTATCTTGATAACATCAAACGTCACACCGTAACAGGGTGACTATAAAGGTGGGTTCAGTGCTACGAAGGTGTTATGTTGAGGCTCATGGATCAAGAGTGGGATTTGTCCATCCCGATGACGAATAGATATACTCTGGGCCCTCTCGGTGATATCACATTGAAATAGCTTGCAAGCAAGTGATGTGATCACTAGAATGTTATATCACGGGAACGAGAAAAGAGTGCATGTCGGTAACGAGATCAAACTAGGTATTTGGATGCCAATGATCGAAACTCGGAAATGTAATATATCGCGAGACAAAGGGATTTAGTTACGACGTTAAAGGTTCACACGATCACAAGAGTCATCGTTGAATATGTGGGAGTCAGTACGGATCTCCAGGTCCCGCTTCTGATTATTGATCAGAGAGGGGTCTCGATCATGTCTGCATTATTCACAAACCGTAGGGTGACACACTTAAGAGATACCGACACCATTTGGAGCAAATATGTTTCAGATAAAGATTTAAGAAAGCGCTGGAATTATTTCAATAGACACCGAAACTGTTTCGGGTGAAATTGCTGAAATTGGTTCTGCATGTAATATTGAAATGCTGTAGGGGTTTTATGAGAATGTTTGTTAATTAAAGTAATTAACAAAATTCTGAATAAAATTAATAAAAGAGTTTTATTAAATGAGAGAGCATTAAATTTGGAGAAATTTAATGCATTTAAAGTGGAGACTTTAAAAGAGAATGTGAAGGGGCATTTTAATGTGGAGGGGGTTACCACCACATGAATGGGGGAGGTGAAGGGACACCCTCCCCTCCTCCTATAAAAGGCCCCCCTCTCACTCCTTCTTCCTCACACCTCCTCGTGAAGGATCTCTCTCCTCCTCTAGTATTATTCCCCCATGGTCTCGGATTAGCGAGATACATGTTCCCGGTGGCTTTATCTGGAAAGGAGTTGTTGCTTCCGCTGCTTTGCTGGAACGAGGGACGGAGGTTGTCGGGGTACCGGACCTGTGTGCGATCACGGATGCACCGCTGATTTGCGATGCTGGACTTGGTGGTGCTGGACTTGCTGGATCTGAAGGACGTGCTAGAGCCGGACCTGCTGGACTTAATCACGATCTTGAGATCGGCAAGTGTACGACTACATCATCCACGAGATCCATCTCGTTAACAAAACTCGTTGTCTTTGAGGGTAAGTTCTCGATGGATGTATGTCCACCCATTGCTCTCTACCTAGTAGATAGATCTTGGCGTATAGTTCTCATCGTAGGAAATTTTTTGTTTTCTATGCTGCGAACACAACAGTGGTATCAGAGCCTGATCTATGCGTAGGTGCTTTGCACGGGTAGTACACATATGTTTATATGTGGGCGATGATGATCATGTTGTTGCATCTTCTATGTATTTTGGATATTGGTGGCATAGTGGGATGAAGCGGCCCGGACCAACCTTACATGTCATCGTACATGAGACCGGTTCCACGACTGACATGCAACTTGTTTTGCATAAGTGGATGGCGGGTGTATGTCCCTCCTACTATAGTCAATATCTGATTTTCAACGAGTTGCTAATAACTTGGTTATCCTCATTGTGGTTCATGTTCGTAGGTAAGAACGGTTCTATCTCCGAAAGCCCTAAGCTAGTGCCTTGATATGGTATTGTTGTAAGTAGATGTATGATAGATATTCTAGTTTAGAGGCGTCTAGTTTAGATCGTTGCTAGGCTAGTGCCTTGATATGGTATTGTTGTAAGTAGATGTATGATAGATATTCTTACAACACACTCAACGTGTAATTTCCATAGACCTTGGCTTTACACACAAAGGAATGATAGAGATCATACCGCGATGCAAATGATAGAGATCAAATGCATGGACCATATCATCTCACTTCACACATCAGATGTTAGCATCTTATATTGCTAGTTTGGCGTTTTTGGTAGCATTATAAGATGATCCCTCATTTAGATATCAAGATAAAATGTGTTCTTCCTTAAGTATGCACCGTTTTGTGGATCGTGTTTTGAGGCATCACGTGATGATCGGGTGTTCTCGACTCTATGCTTTCATACAACGGGTGTAAGACAGTTTTACACACGCGAATACTAAGGTTCTTACTTGGCGAGCCTAGCATGTATAGACATGGCCTCGGAACACGGACCGAAAGGTCAAGCATGAGTCATATAGTTGATATGATGCCCATATAGATGCTCGCCTTTGAAGCTACATCAACTCACGTGATGATCGGACTTGGTGTAGTGGATTTGGTTCATGTAATCACCAAAAGGACACGAGGGATATCGTTTTTGAGTGGGAGTTCATTTCTAATTTGGATTAGTCGAACTCAATTTGTCATAAACTAAATCGAAGTGAATTTGCATAATTTGTTGTAGTCGTTGGCGTATGTTTACTACCTTATGCTTAGTTTTAATTGAGATAATAGAACTATAGAATTCTGGATATTTACTTTACGGACTGGTATCGTATTGTTTTGAATGTCAATTTAAAGTTTATAAGTCCTATTGCAAACTTTTAGCAAACTTATTTACTCCATGAAGTTTAATAAGTAATATTAAATCAAGATTAAGAATTCCAATGTTAGTATCTAAAGTATCATGTTTGCCTCCATGATTATTGATATTCAAAAGTTGTTTTAATATCAAGATTATATTGGAGCTGAAAAATTGTTTCAGCAACCATCATGTGTGAAAGATATTGTAATATCTGAAACAAAGTTTTTGGTTGCATTATGATAGAGTATAATTTAGCAAAATACATGTTCTCATATTATGAGAATTTGTAAAGGATGGAGATGCTAGGCATCCAGATCACCCAAAAAGGTTTTTGGGAACTAACATTATACTCACGATTCATCCTTATAGACTATAGTAGCTTGATCATGAAAGTTGTCATGATAAGGATGTAGATGATGTAAGTAAAATGTTTACTACACTAAAAGATTACTAAAGAATGGATTTTTGAAAGAATGCCAAACATTTGATGATGGTGATCCACTTCAAAGTGCAAGTCCAAAGGTATTAGTGTTTGACTATATATGCTTTGTACTATGTGTCATGTGAATGACACCACTATTGATGTTGATAGATTCTTTTAAAAGAAAAGGAATTGTTGAAAGAGAATCTATAAAATATTTGGCAGAAAAGAAAAGATTGGAGATGTCCAACTTAGGTATATAGAAGATATACATGTTATGGATGTATTCCTTGCTTGTTAAACAATATGGTTCTGAGGTATTGGATACCGGTATTGGATACCGAATTGGTTGGTATGAAGTGTCATACAGGACAATGCAATTCATGAACTACAATGGCCTAAGTTACTAGCAAGAGAATAAGTGATGATGATCATCGAAAACAAATAAAGTGTTATTGTGTTTTTCGTTGTCATCAAACCTAGCCTTCAAGATTTGTTTTAATAATTGTTACTTTGTTCTGTTATTATGAGAACAATGGTTGTTCAAATAATTACCGTATTCCATAAAGGATGGATGAACTTTTACAAGTCTAGTGGGAGAAATCACATCCATAAACACTATTGCTAAAATGTCGCAAGACAAATGATTGAAAGATCTCTTATGAAGTGACATCGCTGTTTAAATAATATTGGAAAGAAAACATGAAGAAACTCCATGTTGATGGATTTTTGGAGTCTTTGGTTTTGATCAATTGACGCTTGTGAAACTTTCCTCGAGATAATTGAAACTCCGTCCATAGGCCAAAGAGGAACGGATGACTAACTTATTGCATATTATACATATTGATGTATATAGTCCATTAAATGTAGCCATATGCGATGGATCTTTTTGCTTCATATGCTTTCTCCAGAAATTTGAGTGAATATATTTATATATTTACTTAATAAGGAAGAAGTATGAAACATTTGAAAATTGTTCAAAGACTTTCAAGATGAAGTGGAAAATCATTGTAACAAGAAAATAAAGAGTTTACGATTCGATCATAAAGGAAAATATTTGAGTTACATGTTTAGCAAAACACCTAAGATTTGCGGAATTGTTCCATGATTTATGTTTCCGGATAAACCATAGGAGTATGGCATATTCGAGAGATGAAATCAAACCATGTTTGACATGGTAAGATCAAAGGTGTCATTTATAAAACTTCCATTATGTTTTAAGGATTGAAGCTTTAGAGACTACCGCTTTTACACTAAAAAGAGCACCATCGTGATCCGTTGAAATGACACCATATAAGTTATGGTTTGGGATAAAACCCGAATTGTCTTTTTTAAAATTTTGGTGTGTTGTGCATAAGTAAAATGTTTACAACCAAAGTTGGATAAACACGTCTTTGTAGGTTATCCCAAAGAATTTGTTGGGAATTTCTCCATAACACCAAGGACAAAAGAGTTTGTTACTTGGAACGTCAAGTTTCTTGAGAAGGATTTTTTCGTGAAAAGTTAAGTGGGAGGACAATAAAACTTTGATAAGGTTGCTGAACCTTAGCTATATGTGCTAAGTAGCGCAGCGCCGGAAAGTGTCCTGGTGGCGGCCACAATGCTCATGGCTCCCGTGATTACAAAGGGTGTGATCTCGGAGATTAGAGTTCCTATTGAACCGTGTGGGTTGGTAAGAATCAAATAGTGTGATTTGATAAACAAGTTGTTATTGTTTTGACAATGATGAACCGACTACATTCAAAAAAGCGATGATGGGCCCTGACTCCATAAAATGACTAGAAGTCATAGAATCCGTGATAGTATCAATACACGAGAAATCAAGTTTCTGAACTTGGAAGACCCTCCGGAAAGGCGTGAATCCTATCGGTCGTGTTTGGATCTATAAAGAAATAGACATGGATGTTTAACATCTATGAAATAGTCGACATGTCGGAAAGAAGTTTATGGCAATGTTCAAGGAGTTGACTATGACAAGATTTGATCTTTCATAGCGATATTTAGTCTTGACGGATTCATGTAGCAACCACTACATATAATTTGGTATATGGTAGTTGAATAAACAAAACAAGGTTCTTCTAATAGAATGGTTACCTAGGACGTGTACATGACACGGTCCGAAGGGTTTTGTTAATTCAAAGGGTGCTAAAAGGGCATGCAAACTTCAATAGTTGAAGTAAGCATAGCGGAGTTGGAATCTTCACCATGATGAAACTGTTAAAAGAGTTTAAATTCATCGGAGATGATGAAGATGCTTGCATTTGCAAGAAATTAAGTGGGAGCACTGAGACATATTTCTAATACATTATGTAGAGAACATATTGTTGATTGGAAATGATGTATCTTGTATTGACACAAGTTAATACTTTCTTTAAAATAAGATTTCGATGAAAGACTTGGGCAAAATCGGAATATTAGGCATCAATGTCTATATGGATAGATTGAGGTGCTAATATGGTTGTGCCAGACATACATATATGATATATTGAAAGGGTTCAATATAGAAACAACAAGAAAGGTTCTTGCTGCATGGAAAGGATTGTATCAAGATTCAAGTGTTTCAACACTTCGTGAGTAAAATCACATGAAGATTTTGATCGATTATACCATGATATGTATATATCCAGATAAGTCCTATGCTCTAAATGTTATGAGCACATACCAGAATGATTCATAAGATGATCATTGGACGATAGTAAAGATATTCTTATGAGCTTTGGAAGAACTAAGAATATATCATGTATAAGTGACAAATAGTTAAAAGGAGTTCATTGTAAAGTGTTACATTGATACTAGTTTTGTCACAAGATACAAAAATAAAATTTTATCTCAATTTAGACTATGGGTGGCACAATGTAATGGAAAGGATGTTCCATGATGGATTTGGATGAGTTCCAAAGTTGAAACATTGTGACGGATACTACAACAAAAAGGGGAAGTATATGACTGCTATAGTAGCAGCAAAGGAGGGCATTTGTGTTATGTAGTTTGTTATCAAACTAGGTGTGGTTCAAAGTGGGTTAATACTATGAAGATATATTGTATGACAACAATATAAACATATTTTAACCCGAACAAACTAAAGGTCTCACCAAAGGACCAAATATATACAATGCCATCTCATTTGAGAATGAGTGATGCGTAGAGACGCAAAGACAAGCAAATACACACGGACCTGAAAGTGCCAGATCCAGAGATTATGTTAACCACTAGCAAACGTGTATATTCAACACCTAGGTGTTGTATATACAAGTTTACAAACTAGATTATTGACTCTAGTGCAAGTGGGAGACTGAAGGGAATATGCCCGAGAGGCAATAATAAAGTGGTTATTATCTTATTCCATGTTTATGATAAATGTTTATTTTGCATGCTATGATTGTATTAATTGGAAACGTTAATACATGTGTGTTTAATAAACAAAATACAAAGTTCCTAATATTGCCTCTCATATAAACTAGCTTGTTGATTAACAAGATGATCAAGGTTTCCTGATCATGGACATTGGATGTTGTTAATAACGAGGTCACAACATTGGTGGAATGATGTGATGAACATTCATCCGAAGTATAGCATTACGATCAGAGTCATTATGTTTATATTGCTATAACATCATACGAAGTAATCTTAGTCCTTACACCATGAGATCATGTTAATTGCTAACACCGGAAGAGTATCTTGATAACATCAAACGTCACACCGTAACAGGGTGACTATAAAGGTGGGTTCAGTGCTACGAAGGTGTTATGTTGAGGCTCATGGATCAAGAGTGGGATTTGTCCATCCCGATGACGGATAGATATACTCTGGGCCCTCTCGGTGATATCACATTGAAATAGCTTGCAAGCAAGTGATGTGATCACTAGAATGTTATATCATGGGAACGAGAAAAGAGTGCATGTCAGTAACGAGATCAAACTAGGTATTTGGATGCCAATGATCGAAACTCGGACATGTAATATATCACGAGACAAAGGGATTTAGTTACGACGTTAAATGTTCACATGATCACAAGAGTCATCGTTGAATATGTGGGAGTCAGTACGGATCTCAAGGTCCCGCTTCTGATTATTGATCGGAGAGGGGTCTCGATCATGTCTGCATTATTCGCAAACCGTAGGGTGACACACTTAAGAGATACCGACACCATTTGGAGCAAATATGTTTCAGATAAAGATTTAAGAAAGCGCTGGAATTATTTCAATAGACACCGAAACTGTTTCGGGTGAAATTGCTAAAATTGGTTCTGCATGTAATATTGAAATGTTGCAGGGGTTTTATGTGAATGTTTGTTAATTAAAGTAATTAACAAAATTCTGAATAAAATTAATAAAAGAGTTTTATTAAATGAGAGAGCATTAAATTTGGAGAAATTTAATGCCTTTAAAGTGGAGACTATAAAAGAGAATGTGAAGGGGCATTTTAATGTGGAGGGGGTTACCACCACATGAATGGGGGAGGTGAAGGGACACCCTCCCCTCCTCCTATAAAAGGCCCCCCTCTCACTCCTTCTTCCTCACACCTCCTCGTGAAGGATCTCTTTCCCCCTCTAGTATTATTCCCCCATGGTCTCGGATTACCGAGATACATGTTCCCGGTGGCTTTATCTGGAAAGGAGTTGTTGCTTCCGCTGCTTTGCTGGAACGAGGGACGGAGGTTGTCGGGGTACCGGACGTATGTGCGATCACGGATGCACCGCTGATTTGCGATGCTGGACTTGGTGGTGCTGGACTTGCTGGATCTGAAGGACGTGCTAGAGCCGGACCTGCTGGACTTCATCACGATCTTGAGATCGGCAAGTGTACGACTACATCATCCACAAGATCCATCTCGTTAACAAAACTTGTTGTCTTCGAGGGTAAGTTCTCGATGGATGTATGTCCACCCATTGCTCTCTACCTAGTAGATAGATCTTGGCGTATAGTTCTCATCATAGGAAAATTTTTGTTTTCTATGCTGCGGACCCAACAGTGGTATCAGAGCCTGATCTATGCGTAGGTGCTTTGCACGGGTAGTACACATATGTTTATATGTGGGCGATGATGATCATGTTGTTGCATCTTCTATGTATTTTGGATATTGGTGGCATAGTGGGATGAAGCGGCCCGGACCAACCTTACATGTCATCGTACATGAGACCGGTTCCACGACTGACATGCAACTTGTTTTGCATAAGTGGCTGGCGGGTGTCTGTCTCTCCTACTATAGTCAATATCTGATTTTCAACGAGTTGCTAATAACTTGGTTATCCTCGTTGTGGTTCATGTTCGTAGGTAAGAACGGTTCTATCTCCGAAAGCCCTAAGCCACGTAAAACTTGCAATTGATAAATTAGAGGCGTCTAGTTTAGATCGTTGCTAGGCTAGTGCCTTGATATGGTATTGTTGTAAGTAGATGTATGATAGATATTCTTACAACACACTCAACGTGTAATTTCCATAGACCTTGGCTTTACACACAAAGGAATGATAGAGATCATACCGCGATGCAAATGATAGAGATCAAATGCATGGACCATATCATCTCACTTCACACATCAGATGTTAGCATCTTATATTGCTAGTTTGGCGTTTTTGGTAGCATTATAAGATGATCCCTCATTTAGATATCAAGATAAAATGTGTTCTTCCTTAAGTATGCACCGTTTTGTGGATCGTGTTTTGAGGCATCACGTGATGATCGGGTGTTCTCGACTCTACGCTTTCATACAACGGGTGTAAGACAGTTTTACACACGCGAATACTAAGGTGCTTACTTGGCGAGCCTAGCATGTATAGACATGGCCTCGGAACAGGGACCGAAAGGTTAAGCATGAGTCATATAGTTGATATGATGCCCATATAGATGCTCGCCTTTGAAGCATGGATCTGAAGGACGTGCTGGAGCCGGACCTGCTGGACTTCATCACGATCTTGAGATTGGCAAGTGTACGACTACATCATCCACAAGATCCATCTCGTTAAAAAAACTCGTTGTCTTCGAGGGTAAGTTCTCGATGGATGTATGTCCACCCGTTGCGCTGTACCTAGTAGATAGATCTTGGTGTATAGTTCTCATCGTAGGAAATTTTTTGTTTTCTATGTTGCAGACCCAACAGCTAGTAGCAATGTGGAGACCTGCACAACAAAACCACAAAACTTTGTCCCCAACTTGCGACAAGGTTGTCAATCTCACCCGTTTTGCTGAAAACAAAGGATTAAACGTATCGAATGGAAGGAAGTAATAGTTTGCAGAAAGTAAACACAAACATTAAACAGTTTGTAGATTGTATGTAAGAGAAAGGACCGGGATCCATAGTTCACTAGAGGTGGCTCTCCTTAAGATAGATAACATGCTGGGTGAACAAATTACAGCAGTGCAATTGACAAACATCGAGAAAGCATACAAGCATATACTACTCATCTTGACTCCTTTGAGACTTGATTGGGCATTACAACATTATACATAGACCGCCATCCAAATACATCTATGACTAATAATCCACCTTCAGGTTATCATCCGAACCCCCTCCAGTATTAAGTTGCATGCAAAAGATTATTGCTTTACGAATTGTGTGTAAAGTAAACAATACGATTGTTCTATGAACAAAGGATTGTTGTTTTCTCCCTAGTAGCAACAGCACATCTAGTACCTTAGAGATTGCTGTCACTTACTTAGATTACCAGAGGTATGAACCCACTATTGAGCATAAATACTAACTCTTGGAGTTGCTAGCATATACTTGGCCAAGATAGCTACTAACAACGGAAAGCATGCAAGATCACAGATAACAAAGACATGATAGAATCAATAATCAATCTGAAATAGCATCTCAATATCCATCGGATCCCCGCAAACACAACATGCAAAATTACAAATAGATGATCTTGATCATGAACGGAGCTCAAAAGATCTAGACATGAAAGCACAAAGGAGTATAACCAGCCATCTAGCTACTACATGGACCCGTAGTCTAGAGATGAACTACTCACGCATCACACCGGAGGATTGCATGATGATGAAGAAGGCCTCCAGGGTGAATTTCCCTCTCCGGCAAGGTGTCGGGAAGAGCTTCAGATCCCTCCCGATGTAGGAATGGAAATGACGGTGGCTATAGACTCTTTCGTGGATTTTTGATCGGGTACTTAGGGTTTTGGTCCTGGAGGCAATATATAGGCGGAAGGAGAGGCCGAGGGGGTGCCTGGGCTGGCCACACCATCCCCTGGCGCGGCCAGGCCTGGCCCGCGCGGCCAGGTGGTGTGGTGGCCCCTGGCTCCTCCCCGTCTCGTATTCTGGCTCCAGATGACTTCCGGTAAAATAGCAATTTTGGCTTTTGTCCCGTCCAATTCCGAGAATATTCATTTTCTGACTTTCCTGGAACCAAAAACAGCAGAAAATAGGCAGTTGGCACTGTGGCTCTAGTTAATAGGTTAGCCCAAGAAATCATATGAAAAGTACTCCAAAGTGTGGACAAAACACAAGAAAGTAGATAAAACCAAGCATGGAACATCAAAAATTATAGATATATTTGCAATGTATCAACATCCCTAAGCTTAACTCCTGCTCGTCCTCGAGTAGGTAAGTGATAAAAAGAATGAATAATTTTTTACGTGACATGCACCATCATAAACTTGATCAAAGTACTTGTAAAACATTCAAAGCTGGGATCATAGTACTTCAATCATAACATGAAAGACAAAGTTCTAGCAATAAGACAAAGAAACTATGTTGCAACATGAAAAGTCACAAACAAAAGATTCATGAATAACAATGCTTTGCAAGACGTTTGTTTGTTTCACATAAAGAAAACATAGCATAATAGCATTCAGCTTGTCCCTCATAGAGTAGCAAGTATAAATGCATAGGACACCTTCAAAGTTCATAAGAGTGACTAGATACAAATAGTTTAAAACAAACAATATCAAGTTATGCATCAATCAACTAGTCTTAGGACAATGCACATAGAACTAAGAATGGACACTATGCTCTCAAAGTAGGTGCATAAAGGTAGAAGGTGGAGACTCAATATAATGGTGGAAGAAAGACCTTCATAGAAGGAAGTAGGGATTCAAGTCTCATAAAGAGCTTCCAAAAATTATGGTACTTATAGCTTTTAGCTCTCATTGCCCCTATCATAAGCATCTTGAAGTGATTAAGGTTAAAGGGAACAAACTATGGTGTACATGCTTGACGAAGTATACGTTAGAAATCTCATGTCCCTTGAATATGAGGGTCGCTCCTCATGCTACTCAAGTTTAGTCACCGGTAAGTTCTTGTCATCGTAAGTACATGTGTATCATAGAGAACCGCCAACGGGGTACCCCTTGCCCGATGATACGGAAGAATCCCTATATCAAAATGACAAGGCAAGCAGACAACGAGCATCTCAGCAATCTTCTTATTTACCATGGGAATATGGTGATTTTTCCTCTCTTTCCTCTTTTCATAATCTCTTTTTTTCTTTTTCTGTTTTTTCTCGATATAGGACTCTTTTTTTATAAGAAGAATGCTTCATAGACAGCTCATTATGGTTACGCTGCAGGTTTCCACCATGTCAGCATGGATTAGACCAGCGGCCCAGGCGTTTCTCTAACACATATACATAACTCCATGGACTTACAAGCTCCCCTTTCATTTCACACCGACGACATCCATATACAAAAGAGCATGATATCAACTAGGTACAAAGTACCCGTGCAATGTTGAAAGCGTTCCCCATGACAGCATGGTTCTGCTAATCCCCAACAAATAAGTGCAAGCATATACAACATAGACGACACAGTGATTCAAGTTTATTAAGGGCAATAAAAGTAAAGTGTGCCATCAAGTTCGTGAGAGCTTTAATCACTAGTTTTCTCATAACAAGTTTAATTTGGAAGGTAAAAAAACATGAATATACTTGGAATAGCATATCTAGTAGGTAGGTATGGTGGACTCTTTGGAATAACTTGGTTTAGGGAGTTGGATGCATGAGTAGAACTCATACTTGGTTGCGGAGGCTAGCAAAAGACTGGGAGCGACAAACTAAGAGAGAAATAATGGCCATAATCATGCAGAGCGACAAAACATCATTAATCAAAGCATAAAGTGATATTACAAGTTGAAAACTAAAGGATCATAAAGGCTATGGTGACTTGAGATAGTCATAACATGGTGTGAGAATGCGCCAAGTCAACCCAAATAAAGCATCAAAGGAGAATACCACAATACTATGTTTTAATATGTTAAAACAACGCATGATTCATCCAAGGCACATTAAGCAAGCTCAATTGTTTATAACAAGTCATGCTACAGCAAATAATACTAAGCATAAAGCCAAAACAATATCAAGCATGGCATGACAAAGCATAGGCCACAATCAAAAACAAGCTCTCTTTACCACTTAAGCATGAACTTTCCTACTCTTTTCCAAACCAAACCAAACTATTTGAAAGAACTCACAAAGATAATAATAATAAATAAAGATCAGTGAGCTTGTTTCACAAATCCAAAAATAAGAACTAAAAAGTTCTAAGATGAAAGCACAAGAAAACTAAGGCTAAACACAGTGCTAGCAAAAGAGAATACTCACAAAACAATAAGAATGAAAACTAGAGTGTTCTAGGCAATAACGGGGTGTGTCTCTCTACAAAAGAAGTGTGTTGGGATCCAACTAACTTATTCAAGAAAACTAAGAAAACAAGCAAACAAAAACTAAGAACGAAAACAAAGACGCTCCAAGAACAACACAACTGTGCATGAAACAATAAAAATGAAGTGTTTGGAAGAAACCTGAAATTTTTATTGATGAAGAAGGGGGATGCCTTGGGAATCCCCAAGCTTTGACGCTTGTACTTCTTGGATATTTCTTGGGGTGACACGCGTGGCATCCCCAAGCTTGAGCTTTACTCCATTCTTCATCTCATTACTCATTCCTTCCATACACCTGAAATTTTTCCTTCATACAAAACTTCACACAATCTTTATTAGCAACATTAGTGCACTGTGGATAATAGGTCTTTAGGTTCAGTTCCAACAACAATAAAACTTCCATTAAAACACAAGCTACTGTAGCACTTACCTCAAAAAGCTCAATTCCCCAAAAGAACTCAAAAAGGAACCAACAAGAAGCAAATGCAAATAATGGCAGAAATCTGTCAAAACAGACCAGCAGGTAAAAACCAATTTTTTCGAAGACCTTTTGTTGCTCAAATCTAAAAGTGTTGAACTAAAGAAAGTTAGATAACAACCTGGGGCAGAAGAAAAAATTCATGCCTCATAAGGACGTACAGAGATTTTACACGAATTTTTACGGTGAAGCACATAAATCTGTTTCGGGACAGCAACTTTTCCAATCATTACTTCTCTCTCATTAGAGGTTACTCTTGGCACAAAAAGCAAATAAAAAGGATAAGGACCGGTTATTATTGAGGTAATAACTTCCAAGACTCAACTAAAACTTTTGGGTTATCTCCCAATAAGTACTTTTCTTTAACGCCTTTAAGTTAGGCATGATAGTTTGAGAAGATGCTCACATAAGAAATATAAATTGAAGTAAAAGAGAGCATCAAGAAGCAAATTCAAAGCACATTTAAGTCTAACCCACTTCCTATCAATAGGAATCTTGTAAAGAAACAAGTCATGAAAGCACAAAGCAATAAGCATAGGAAAGCAAAACAAGTGTAACTTCAAAATTTTCAACATAAAGAGGGGAAACTTAATATTGTTAAGATACATAAAACCATGTTTCCCTCTCTCATAATAACTTTCAGTAGCATCATGAATAAAATTAACAATATAACTATCACATAAAACATTCTTATCATGAGCCACATGCATAAAAGAATTAATACTCTCCACATAAACATAGTCATTCTTATTAATTGTAGTGGGAGCAAATTCAAAAAAATAGCTATCATTATTATTCTCATCACCATAAGAATCAAATATAGAGGCATATTGTAATCATAATTAATTTTCTTCTCAATAGTAGGTGGACTGAAAATATCATATTCATCATTGTAATCATCATATATTGAAGGTTTGGTATCCTCATAAGCAATAGAATAGCTATCTTCCAAAGCTGGGGAACTAAAAAGATCATTTTCATAAAAACTAGCTTCCCCAAGCTTAGACTTTTTCATAGCATTAGCAATAATGGTGTCCAAAGAGTTCATACTAACAACATTCATATTAGCATGCAAATAATGTTCCATAGGTTTTTTAATTTTCTCTTCAAACACTTCATGTCCTAACTCAAGATAAATACTATAAAGCTCTCTAATTTTGTTGTTGTTTTCCATTAAGCCTAACTAGTGAAAACAAGAAACAAAAAGACAAAATTGCAGAATCTAAAGGAAATAACTTCGAGCACTCACACTGGAGGATGTGAGTACCTTTTACCTTACCTCCCCGGCAACGGCGCCAGAAAATAGCTTGATGTCTACGCACTTATATTCTTGTAGACAGTTGCTGGGCCTCCAAGTGCAGAGGTTTGTAGAACAGCAACAATTTTCCCTTAAGTGGATCACCCAAGGTTTATCGAACTCAGGGAGGAAGTGGTCAAAGGTATCCCCTCTCAAGGAACCCTTCAATCAAGATACAAGAAGTCTCTTGTGTCCCCAACACACCCAATACACTTGTCAGGTGTATAGGTGCACTAGTTCAGCGAAGAGATAGTGAAATACATGTGGTAACGGTGATAGAAAATAGCTTAAAGGCGTGGAAAAGACTAAAGTAAAATTGAAATAAAGATAGAAGCAAGCAAACATGTAATAGATCTAATAGCAAATGGTGTTTCTGTGCTTAGAAACAAGGCCTAGGGATCATACTTTCACTAGTGAACACTCTCATATAAATATATTCTTCTTTATGATACTACGCTGAAGTACTCTCCGGTTGGACACTCTAATCCATGGTAGGGCTATAACAGCACACCTCAAAGTAAGCCTTTCCCATCTAGATAACCCCACACTGTCACCTTGAGCACTAGATGGTTCAAACAAACACCACAATTTCATAGAGACATCCAACTCTAAATATAACTCATAACAAGTATTTGTAATCTCTAGCCTAAGTGCCACCATGGTTGCACACTGTCAACTTCACACACATGGGGAGAGCAGAGATCTATTAATGCAAGGTAGATCTACTTGATTACAAAGCTCATGATCACAATATGATCACGCATAGAGAGAGAGATGAACACATAGCTACCGGTAGAACCCTTAGCCTCGAGAGAGAACTACTCCCTCCTTATCATGGGAATCAGCAATGGTGATGGAGATGGTGGTGGAGATCAATGGAGATGGCTCCGGGGGTACTTCCCCGTCCCGGCAGGGTGCCGGAACAGAGACTTTCTATCCCTCGAATCTCCCCTTCGGTGGCGGCGGCGCTGCGGAACTTTTCATGGATTTCTGATTAATGATCTAGGGTTTTTGCCTCGGGGAGATATATAGGCAAAAGAGGCAAGGTCGGTGGCCTGCCAGGGGGCCCACACCATGCCCTGGTGTGGCCAAGAGGGACCCGCGCCTAGGGGTGGTGTGGCCACCCTGTGGCCCCTCTCCGTCTCGTATTCTGGCTCCAGATGACTTCCGGTAAAATAGCAACTTTGGCTTTTGTCCCATCCAATTCCGAGAATATTTATTTTCTGACTTTCCTGGAACCAAAAACAGCAGAAAACAGGCAGCTGGCACTGTGGCTCTTGTTAATAGGTTAGCCCAAGAAATCATATGAAAAGTACTCCAAAGTGTGGACAAAACACAAGAAAGTAGATAAAACCAAGCATGGAACATCAAAAATTATAGATACATTTGCAATGTATCAACCCCCTCCAGTATTAAGTTGCAAGCAACAGATAATTGCATTACGCATTACGTGTAAAGTAAACAATACGATTGTTCTATGAACAAAGGATTGCTGTTTTCTCCCTAGTAGCAATAGCACATCTAGTACCTTAGAGATTTCTATCACTTCCCAAGATTACTAGAGGCATGAACCCACTATCGAGCATAAATACTCCCTCTTGGAGTTGCTAGCATCTACTCGGCCAAGATATCTACTAACAACGGAGAGCATGCAAGATCACAAATAACAAAGACATGATAGAATCAATAATCAATCTGAAATAGCATCTCAATATCCATCGGATCCCCGCAAACACAACATGTATGATTACAAATAGATGATCTTGATCATGAACGGAGCTCACAAGATCTATATATGGTAGCACAAAGGAGAAGAACCAACCATCTAGCTACTACATGGACTCGTAGTCCAAGGATGAACTACTCACGCATCACACCGGAGGCTTGCATGGTGATGAAGAAGGCCTCCAGGGTGAATTCTCCCCTCCAGCAGGGTGCCAGGAAGAGCTTCAGATCCCTCCCGATCTAGGGATGGAGATGACAGCGGCTATAGACTCTTTCGTGGAATTTTGATCGGGTCCTTAGGGTTTCTGTATCAGAGGCATCTTATAGGCGAAAGGGGAGGCTGAGGGGGTGCCCTAGGCGGCCGCACCACCCTCTGGCGCGGGCTAGGCCTGGCCGCGTGGCCAGGTGGTGTGGCCGGACCCTGGCCCCTCTCTGTCTCGTATTCTGGCTCCGTGTCCCCCTCGGTGAAATATTGACTTTGGCTTTTGTCCCGTCCAATTCCGAGAATATTCATTTTCTGACTTTCCTGGAACCAAAAGCAGCAGAAAATAGGCAATTGGCACTATGGCATCTTGTTAATAGGTTAGTCCAAGAAAGTGTATAAAAAGTACTCTAAAGTGTGGACAAAACATAAGAAAGTAGATATAAACCAAGCATGGAACATCAAAAAATTTAGATATGTTTGCAACGTATCACTCACATTCACAAAATGATATTAAGAGAACTGAATTTCTTAATTTTGGCATTATGGGGGGAGGGATAGTCTAATGTATTAGAACCGCACTCCCCCTATCTCCATGCCTACACCTAAACCAAATAGTAGTCAATACATAGGTGAGTATGCAAGGTGATCAAGTCAAGCTCCTTGCATCTATGATATTTAGTTCATTCCTCAAATAACAAAATCTTGCTTAATCAAGTGGCTTCGTGAAGATTTCAGCAAGCTGGTCTATGGTTGACACATATGATAGCTCAATATCACCTCAAGCAACATGATCTCTAATGAAGTGATGACGAATCTCAATATGCTTTATCCTTGTGTGATCCACCGGATTGTAGGCAATCTTGATAGCACTTTCATTGTCACATAGAAGAGGCACTTTGTCACAATGGACACCGTATTCCTTTAAAGTTTGCCTCATCCATAGCAATTGAGTACAAGCACTAGCAGCTGCTACATACTCAGCTTCTGCGGTGGACAGAGATATACAGTTTTGCTTCTTAGAAGACCAACACACCAAGGACCTCCCAAGGAATTGGCAAGCCCCGGAGGTTGATTTCCTATCATCCTCATCACCATCCCAATCCGAATCCGTGTATCCACACAGAGAGAAAGTTGAGCCCCTAGGATACCAAATACCATAGTTTGGGGTATGAACCAAATATCGAAAGATTCTCTTGACCGCCATCAAATGGCTTTCTTTAGGAGCCTCTTGATATCTTGCAAACACTCCTACACTCAACACTATATCGGGTCTAGATGTACAAAGGTAAAGCAAAGAACCAATCATGGACCGGTATACCTTTTGATCCACATCTTTACCATTTGGGTTTAGTTCAAGATGGGTCTTTGTTGCCATGGGAGTGGGACCTCCATTTAGATCTTTCATGTTGAATCTCTTGAGCATATCTTGAGTATACTTTGCTTGGTTGAAGAATGTCCCTCCTCTTACTTGCTTTATCTCAAAGCCAAGAAATACCATCAATTCTCCCATCATAGACATCCTAAACCTATCAGTCATAAGCTTTGAGAATTCATCATTAAAAGCTTTTTCAGATGAGCCAAAAATAATATCATCTACATATATTTGGCATACAAAAAGTTCCCCATTGACCTTCTTAGTAAAAAGAGTGGGATCGATTTTCCCAACCTCAAACCCACGATCTAGAAACAACTCTCTAAGATGCTCATACCACGTGTGTGGGGCTTGTTTGAGCCCACAGAGCGCCTTATCAAGTTTGTAGACGTGGTTTGGAAAGTTGGGATCCTCAAACCCTGAGGGTTGCTTTACATATACCAACTCATGCAATGGACCATTAAGAAATACACTTTCTACATCTATTTGTTGTAATTTAAATTTATGATGTGTCCCATAAGCAAGAAGGATGCGGATGGACTCAAGGCGAGCCACGGGTGCATATGTTCCTCCATAATCAATGCCTTCAATTTGAGAGAACCCTTGTGCAATCAATCTTTCCTTGTTCCTCACCACAATTCCTAGGTTGTTTATTTGACCAATAAAATATAAATTATTTTACACAAATGTTATACCATTAGAAAGTATAACATCTAAATTTTTCAATGATATAATTTTTATGTTAAATAATTAATATTTTGTTAGTCAAATTAACGACCTAGGTATACGCGTAGGCCCTTTAAACTGAGACAGAGGGAGTAGTAACATATGCATGTTACTACTCTAAGTTACTCCCTACTATGACCAGAACTTGACCAGCCTTATGGTTCCGGCCGATTTTATATCCCGAAGAACTTCGCTCAGAACATGGTGCCAGGTCAAGAGACCTAATATTCATGCACGCGGCGCCACTATCTCGATTGCTTCTCTAACTCGCCAAAGTGATTTCGATATCCTCCTTCTTGTCTTTTGTCGTCCCCGGCCTTCTCGATTTTTGGACATGCCACAAACGAACTGATCTCATATTTCATAAAAATCACCTTTAGATCAACAAACCGTAGTCTTCGAATCTTGACATGATATCAATTGTTACTGTTGGAGGTGAGAGATCAATAATCCGAGGACAAACAATCAAAGCACAACACTGAGAATTGCCAACTTGATTCATCGATTAATGACTACATCCACGGGGCAAGCTTAAGAGATGCTCCTCCTCATGTAATAATCAACATAATACCACCGACGATAAGCCCGCCGAGTTCAACAGACACATCATGCCCTGCCACGGCTGCAGAACCATCAAACAAATTTTGTGTCTAACCTACAAGTTGTGTCTAGTTTATATAGGCTAGTACTGAACCCTTTACATATTAAGTCAGGTTACGATTCTAACACATAGCCTTCTGCTAAGTGCGCTTCCAACTGTACCCAAACTTGTATACATATTCGAGACATAATTAACATTAGCAATATGTCACAGTAGACATATCACATCAAAGGATAGTGATAGGGGTTGTTATGTTGTTACCATAATCATGTGAACGATCTGATATGTTGATAAAGATCAGATCGATCTCTATCATCCTCTCTCCCTAGCATTGGCAACTATTCATACTCGTTTCTATCCAAATTAGTTGACTTAGATTTGTCTAGATTCAGATGTATCTAGACATGTTTTAGTGCAAAGTACATCCAAATCTAGATAAATCTCAGTCATTTAATTTGGATCAGAGGGAGTAGTAATTTTGCCAAGTTGTGGCCTGTATTAACACATATCGAGCATGAGACAAAGGATAACATTCCATCTATTCTATAAGGATCATAAGCAAGATACAAACAAGAAGGCATCTAAACAGAGACAGGTTAGCGGGAGACTTGGACATTCGACTCTTCTGCAATTGGCGAACCTATTTTAAACTGCATGATTGGCCACATGGAGACAAATTATATTTCTTTATTAAACTTGGACACTCCGACGGCTGTTTCTTTGGCTGGAATCTTTTGCAATTTGCACACAGACCAATCAGACCGACAGTAGCTTTATCGCGTCTCGCGTCTCGCGTCTCTTGTGATGGCCTCAATGTAAATTGGCTGCATTTTAGTCTGGCCATTTCTCTACATTTATGTTATCCATGTTTCAAAATAATTAGCTCATTTTATATAGATTTTGCAAGTATCTGCATAGTCAACTGCTCTAGCTCCGACCAATCAAAGACACTTATTTTGGAACAGAGGTAGTACATGTTAGTATTTTTTCGAAATGTGGAGCGATGCCCCGGCCTTAGTACATGTTAGTTAATTTCATTTAGTTGATCGATAATCTGGACCTCATCTGGATGTCTAATAAAAAAGGAACAATGTTGGATAAGAAAAGCTGTTCGCAGGTTAGCTGTTAGGTACTTGTGTTAATCTGAACTGTTTTTTATGGCGCGTGCTAGGCATCCCCGGACGATGGGGGACTCCCATCGTCCTACTTCTGCGCGCGACACGTGTCCAAAAGTCAGTCCAAATCCCGCGTTTACTGCAAGTGTCCCCGCTTTTGCTTCCGAAGCAAAAAAACGGTTCGTTTCAGAAATAGAACGTCTCGCCGGAGACCTCGTCGGAGATCATGCAGCAAAAAAGTTATACTAATGTAGCAAAACTGACTTCGCCGGAAACATCGTCGGAAAAACTCGCTGGTGACACTCGCCAGAGACCTTGTAGCAAAAGTTGATACCGTTGTAGCAAAACCACAATACGGTTGTAGCAAAAAAAGTTCTTCTAATGTAGCAAAAAAATGACTTTGGCGGATACATGGCTGGAGACTTTAGCCGAAAGACCTCGCATGAGAACTTGTTACAGTATTGTAGCAAAACAAATAAATGGAGATAGCAAAAAAAAAATATCAATGTAGCAAAATCGAGGCCAGCCTTTGTAGCATTGGGACTTGCAGGAGCGACGACCATGGCGTCCAAGCTAGCAGCAAATGTGGTCGTCTCCTGTAGCAGTGTTGGCCTGCCTCTGTAGCAAAAGGAAGGTACCCGTTTGTACCAAAAAGAAGGAGTGGCGGCCATGGCATCCATCTCTGTCGCCGGCGAGCAAGCCCAGACGCCACCTTCATCGGCGAGCTCGTGGGGACAAGGAAGGAGACAACAGCGAGCTCCGGCAGCGAGATCCCCACGGCAAGCTCCGGCGGCGAGATCTCCACGGTGGCGGCAGGAGGGGCAAGCAGTAGGTTGCGGCGGCCCGAGCAGCGTAGGTGACGGGGGGAAACCCTAGCTGTGGATTAACCAAAAAAGGAGCTAAACAAATAACACTGCAGCGTAGGTTAACTATGACCGACAAATCACGGACGGAAAGGTCTGCCAAGTACTTAAAAAGAAGGGTACTCCCTCTGTTCCAATATATATATAAGATGTTTTACCTTTTTCTAAAACACATGTATCTAAACGTATGCAGATTCTCTCAATTTTCTTCGAACCTACATACTGAAAAAATGTTTAAAAAAATGAAACAGTGTTAGTGGAACTAGACACTTTTTTTGATATAGTAGAAACGGATCGGCGTGAAAATTCTAGAAATTCATCCCTGAGAGGGATTGAACTTCAATCGGTGGGATGCGCCATTGCGACCCAACCACTAGGCTACTATTCCGTTCTCCTGAAAAAACGTTTAGATACGAGTGTTTCAAAAATAGGCCAAAACATCTTAGAGTTTTAGAACAGAGGGAGTAAAAATACCAACATAGACATATTTAACTATTGCTGAAAAGTTGCGTCTAAAATTACCATCTAAGAATATAAAAGGAGAAACAAAAGGCAAAAAAACATACTCTGGCATACACGATGTGGCGCTCACTGACAAGTAAAATTGTTGTAAGGGGTGGCACGCTGAGAGCCCGAGAATCTTACCACCTTTAATATTAGTACTAGATGGACCCACCGCGCTCGGCAGTGTCGTCCTCAGCTAATTGCGTTTAAATTCTCTGGAAAAAACAGTGATAGGAGGAATTAGACACTTTTTTGATATAGTAGAAGCGGGTCGGCGTGAAAATTCCGAAAATTCTTCCTTGACAGGGGTCGAACTCCGGTCGTTAGGATGCGCCAACTGCGACCTAACCACTAGGCTACTACCCATTCTCGCGTTTAAATTCTCTGGCAAGCTAGGTTGTTCTCTTCCTGGAGTATATATGGTTTTGTATTCGGTCCATTGTTGCTTGTTTCTGTTCATATGACATGGGCTTGTTCATAGTATGCTCGAGGCCGGTGAGAGCAAATTGCGTCCCACGCACCCCTAAATCCGAAAACACACCGCACACCCGTGCATCAGTCTCGACCAGTGGCCAGGCAACGTAAAGATGATCACCATAGATTCACATCACACACACGCTCATACAACAAACACGTCCCATGACCCGTCCCACCGGAACCGCCCCCTACAACAACATTGAAGAAAAATATAGAGCAGTGAGCAGAGGAAACGAACAAAGAGGGGCAGCCCCATAGAACACGCATGGGCACATCAGCCGCACTGAGAACCAGCCCGCACCGATGATGTTCAGCAGGCGAAGAAGCTGGACGTTACAATAGAACCAAAAGAAACCACCATCACATCAAGAAGAGCAGGAGAGAGACCGATCCCGCGGTCAAAGAAACAATAAACCACTCCCTCGCCACGCTTCCACGTAGAACACATGCGACTACACATGACACGGCGGAACACCACGAACACAAAAGCCAGGTAGACCTGCACGGAAGGGAGACGTCCATTTCTCGGTGGTTTACATGTCGGCACCTGGGCCGAATCGAAAGGACATAACCGAGACAACCACATGGCCCAATTCAAAAGCTAAAATCACGTTTATAAATCCAGGCATGATTAATGCTCCTAAATCATCGTTCCCATGCCATTATTATCTTTCCCGTAATTAAACTATCTTTTAATTAAAGTAGTCATCGTAATAAAAATACACGGCAGAAACCACAATTGAAAATTGGAATTGTTTCGCCCATTAAAGCGACATACTGTTTTAAAGTTTTTTTTTAATTGAGTGCTTGTAAATCTTTTTTTGGACCATTCCACCACAGCACTAGCTGGACCCCACCCAAGTACATCTCTCGAGCAACCACAAGAGCTGAATTTCATAGAGCTTAGTTCTCTTCTAAGAAATAATATAATATATACCTATTCATAGCAACTGGCCTCCTGGGGGATTTCAACAACATTTGTTCCACTAATGGTGTGTTTATATTCAATGAGATCATCGGGCACCTTGGACCAACTGACTCACGTATTAAGGGTAAATCCATTACAAGTTCCATCATGTAGGAAAACCCGCAAATAGTTCAACAAAATAGATTTTTTCACAACGCCAATATTGAACTTCCTCCTATCCAAATACAGTCATGTTACCATGGCTATAAATTCTCCAGGTTGTTAAATTTATGATCGAAATTTATAAGAAGAGTAACTTCTGACAGAGTGAAACGAGACCCGTCGTCGAGAGGCTTTAGTCAATCCATAAAGTAAAGTTTTTCTTGCTAGCGCCCGTGGCTTTTCCCCTTCTCATTGGAGAGTTTTTCCACGTTAAAATTTTGTGTCCCTTGTGATTGGCTTGGTTATTCCTGGTTCTTGTACTTGTCACGTTTTTAACACAGATAATGTGTATTCTATGGTGACAATTCGCTGAGGACAATAGACACTTGCGTGGTTGGGGCTAAGGACAAAAATTGTCTCACCTAGGGTACAATTTTATTATTCATTATGAGCGACATAAATTGTATTTTGTACACATCCATGTCTTAAAACATCACCGAAAGTCAAAATTTGGATATTCCATTGTGTTGTTAACCATTTCAGTCATTCGGGGATGGGAAGGGGGGGTGCTTATCCAATCTAAATAAAAAATGTTTTTCACAAAGCCAAAGGAATACCAATTCGAGCGAAAAATGCTTTGTCGTCAGTGTGATAGATGTCAGAGCGTCGGCCCGAACAAGTGGATTTATGTCAAGGTGGAGGCCTTGTATTGATATGCAACAACTATCCTAAGGTGTAATACCCCAGCCTAACATATATCATGGGTGACAACCTTGTGTTTGTGGGAAGCGAGTTCATCGATCTCTCCCATGCGACTTGTTGAGTAGCTCTGGATGATGCGTCATGGTGGCGGCCCTAATTTTGCATATTGTTCGTGGCTTGCGGATGCTGACTTCGATAGCCAGAGCTATGAGATGACTGAGAAGTGTGGCTCGTTTGCGAGCGGGATGTCGGGGGGTATTCTCCGTTACTTCTGGAGTTCTGGTGGTGTTGGTCAGCCATGTTTTCCAAATAAATAGGGTGATGTATGGCTTTCAGGCCGGGTTTTCTATCAACTGAGTCAAATCTATTCTTCTGTATGAATTGTAGGAGTGCGATGCCCCTCGATGTTTCTCAAAAAAGGAGTAAATAATAAGAGTGTGCTTGGGTCTTTGCATTTTTTGGATAAAGGGTAGTAAATTAATATTAAAAGGATAGCAAGTACACCTAGCCTCTGCAACACAGCCAATAAAAATACAGAAGATAAAAATTAGATACAACTCCATCTCAGTCTGCCTCTTTGCATTGCCCAATATAGAATTGATATATGCTCTGAGTCACCATCAAAACAATAAAAATATATGCTTGGAGTCTGTAAAGGAGGAACCTTTCAGCCACACCAGCAACCACTACGCATAGTACATGGCTTGAGCAGCGAACCAAAAGAAAGCAAGATTGATTGGAAGCACTTGGGGCGACGCTCTTGTCTTCAGAGGTCAGCTCCCCCCTCAAAACTCATTAGCCTGCATCAAGATTCAGGTCGATGTGATGCAGCTCTCTTGCAGGCTTGTCTCCCTGGTGCCCACGCGCCTAACATCTCCATTGACTTGTGATAGCTCTCCATTCTCCTTATCTCTAGTCTAGCTTTAACATTCGGCTCTTTTTTCTTATGATATTCAGATGGTAATCTCTGCCTGGTGAACAAGATTGAGTTAGCCAACTCCGATGTCTGACTCGCCGCCAGGTCGTCGTCGTTATCACTAGTACCGTCCGCCGCCTTGCCTCAGCCCGGACGGTAGTTTGCATCGCTGTCACCCTGAAACTCTATCTTCCTAGGTAGTTGCTCCTCGCCTCCATCCTCCGAAAACTCTATTGTGTCTGCTCCTAGCAGCTACGTACAGATATCCCCTCAGTGACGTCTCCGATGATATAAGAATCTTCTGCCATTTCCATCTAACAGGTAATTGGTCAGATTTGAATTGTCTCTGTTTCATATTGATCGCTAGCTCCATTATATATTACGTGAAATTACCTTCTCTGTGTACATTTATCTAGAAAAATAGTATAGTCGGGATAGTGATAGCTTTCACTAGCGGACATCTTGTAGGCCCTTTAGAAGTGGAGGAGTTTGTGTTATAGCAGAAATGCTAGTTAGTTGATGTGATTGCTAAGTCCATATGTATCAATTGTTTGATGCAGAAGCCGGGGTTAATTCCCTTTTCGCAAAAAAAAATGTTGATGTGATCAATACTATTTTACACCACTCCATATCGGTAGGTATTGGTAGTAAGTGTGTTGATAGTCTTGTTAATTGTCAATATGGCCCCGTCGATGTCAGTCTAACCAAAGAAAACTGCATATTGAAACAATAAAAGAAAACTGCATATTAAATTTGACCGAACACACCCTATGTAGGATGGAAGGAGAAGTTGTTGATCTGGAATTCGACCTTGAGAATGATAAATATAAAAAATTCATTACCAAAGAGCTAAGCAAGGCCCTAGCCAACAATCGGGACATCCGGATAACGGTAAACCAGAATTTGACATTTGTGCGTCCTCTGCTCCCCGAGCAAAATTCTGGAAAGCCAGAAAGGTGGATGGGCATTAAACTTTCAGCTGTTGACAAAAAGAATAAGGAGACAAAGAATGCTACTCTAGCTGTCAGGGGTGATAATGTGTGGTTTGTTGGCTTCATGAACCAGAAAGAAAAGTGGTTTGAATTTGGCAAGGAACCCACTGGCATTCGTTTCCTCACAGACTCCACCTTTCTAGGATTTTTGGGAACTTATCCAGAATTGGTTGGTTCCCCTTCGGCATGGTTTGGTAAAACGCTAGGACAGATATCTGCAAGGGAGGCCGTGTTTGAACTCTCCAAATACAACGGAGGGGGAAAGCGGAGATTCAAACTGTGTTTGGCTAAGCTGATTGTAATGATTTGTGAGTCTGCACGGATGTTTTCACACAGGAAATGGGTGGTGCGTGGTTGGGGCCTGGACCCCGAACAAACTTTAACTGTGTGTAAGAATAAGAATCAGATTGAATACTTGACTAACTGGCAGAAAATATATAGAGCGATGATGGAGTGGGCTGAATATACCTCGATCGGCTCTAAACGACATTGGGATAAAAGGCCACCGACAGGCATGTAATGTTGTTCACCTGATACTAAACTCACCACCGGAAGAGACGAGTAAAGCAGAACCAGGCAGTGGCAAGAAATCGGCGGTTGGTGGTCATGGGCATTCAGGTGATGGTAAAGACCATTATTCAAGGCATGGAGATGGTAAAGGTCAGTCGTCACATCAAAGAAAAGGTAATGGGCAGTCGTCGCGGCATGGAGGGGGTGATGCCAATTCATCTCATCAAAGAGATGGTAAAGGAGATTCGTCGTCGCGTCGAAGAAAAGATAAAGGTCAGTCGTCGCAGCATGGAGGGGGTAGTGGCCACCCGAGGCAGCAAACGGATGGAAATGAGAATCAACTGCATGTGGATCACGACCACAGCCTTGTGGAGGTGTTTACCCTAGGAACTGCAAACTCTAACATCTCTTTTCTCGGCAGCATCGCTGTTTCGGACGGAAGACATGGCCAGACCATCTTCTGCAACAAGGAAGGAGGTGCTCAAAGCAAGGTATGCCTCTCGTGTTAACTTTAATCGGTTAGTACCCTTTTCTTGAAACTTACGAAGCTAGAAATATAAGGAGGATGGTCATGATTGGCTGACACCCCTTCGGTTCACAGGGCAGAAAGAGGTAATCGGCCAATCATGGATGTCCTTTTGTTTTCAGTTTTGTGTGTTTGAAAGAAGGGGAACACCGAAGCAAAAGTGTTAGTATAAATAATACTTGTGCGTTACATCCGATTGATACATATGCAGGGTGATTTCGTACTCACGGGACCTTACAGAGGTATCTCAGCTGAAGGGAGGGTTGCCCTTCAAATCATCCGCACAACAGAAGCAGAAGTAGATGTTTCGATATGGGACCCCTACTCTAAGGACAAGCATCAGTATGACAAGATCCTGGCCAGTGACATACCCGGAAACCTCAAGTTGAGGTACGCTGTGTTGAGAAGTGCCATAGAGGCCAGCGTGCAGGTCGATGTCTTCCTCTTCGAAAATGTCCATGTCTATGGTGAAATCACAGTGCGAAGCCAGCTAGCAAGTGGCGAGGAGACTAGGGTAGTGCTCCTCAGAGCTGGAGTCCATGGCCAAGTGGAGCTTGTCGCCTCGTCCGCTGGATCGAGAATTGCACTCACACGATCCGTTGTTGCGTGGCCTGTCGGCTCCCCAATTAACATAAATGTAAGTGCATTTATGTTACATCCGCTGGAGGTGCTGGTCGTGGTTTTTCTGCGCAAATACGCGTCGAAAGGAAGCACGCTGAAGAGCATGGAGGTGCTCGCCATAGGACGAGTAGACAGCCTGCAGTCCTTCAGAGCAGGCGCAGCCGATCGCCATCTCGCACCCGTCGGGATTCAGGCTGCTCTTCGCGTCAGATGCCACCAAGGGGAGCTGCTTGCATCGCTCAGGGAGGAAGGGACTGCTTGCCTGCAAGTGTCCCTCGTTCACACAGAGATGCCACAGGAGGGACATATGATTTTGAATTAGAATTTCCTCCGGACGGCCCTGTTGTGAGACCCGATGGAGACGTTTGCTATCTTGCCTTCACACCTGAGATGAATCAGATGGAAAGCACCTTGCAGAGAGCGGTCGTTATCCAGGTTGGAGGTAATCGCCCGCCAATCTCAAGAGAATCCATTCATCAGCTGTTTATGGCCGAGAAAGGAATTCCAGAAGAGGCACTTTCAGTTCATCGACATTTCCCAACTGACTTTCTGGTCATCTTCAGCTCCGTCAGATACAAAAACATGGCTTTGGATGGAGGAGACATAAGAACTCCGAATCATCACCTTATAGTTAGGCCGTGGAACAGGCAGGCACAGGCCGAAGCCAAATCGCTATACTACAAATGTGCTATCAGTCTAGTTGGGATCCCGGATCATGCTTGGTCCTGGGATAATGCAGCAAAGATCCTTTCATCGCCATGTTGGATTGAATCGATCCACCCCGATTCTGCGTCAAGAGATGATCTAAGGGCGTTCAAAGTGATAGCTTGGACAGAGAACCCTCATAAAATTCCCAAAGTCAGGTTCGTTCATTTTGTTGAGCCTGAAAGGTCGTCTGACGGTAGTGTCCCCGAGCCAGCTTATGCCGCTGCCGTGATTGGAAGAGGAAGAAGGTCTTCGACTATTAAAACTTTGCAGTACAAGGTCGTCATACACCTGCATACGGTGGAAGATTTCTCGCCACATACTCGCAGTCCACCGTCTGATGGAGGCAGCGATGATCTAGGCAAAGATGGGATCCCTAGGCCCCCTGATTTGAACCATGGACCCAGAAAGTTCCCGTACTTTGGGAGTTTGGGAGTATCGGACGGGGAGAGACCTAACGGCAACCATGGTAGGTCCACAGTAAATGGGAGAAAAGCTGTTGGTGGCATTGAATGGCGTCCACCCTCGATTATAGACACAAGGCATGAAGAAGGGGAGACACAGAGTTACTCACAGCTGGCGTCGATAGTTCCCGAGGCAGGTGCCATAATGGAGGTAGGGGAAGAGCCGGAGATTTTTTGTGTTCGAAGCACAATGTTCACACCCCCCCGGTCGATTGCAGATCTAGCCCTTTTGGAAGAAGCTGAGAGGCCGAAGATCCATCTCTGTAGACAGCTTGAAGCTTTCCCATCTCAGCTGGCCCATCAGACTGACACGAACTCATTGAAGTTTTTCTATGGACTCCTTAAACCATTTTTGATGGGTTTGTAGCATGGAAAACAAAAAAATTCTACCGCAAGAACGAACAAAACCCAGATCTAATCTAGATAAAAGCCAAGATCTAATCTATTAGACATGAGCAACGAGATAGATAGGAACTAACCCTCGTAGATCCGAAAGCATTAACGAGATTAGATCTCGTGGTTGATGTAGTCGATCACTTGCCGATCTCAAGATCGTGTGGACGATCCTTCCGGCGCCGCGTTCCGGCAGCGCTTCCGCAGTCGGTCACACGTGCGGAGTCGAATCAGACCTTCCTCTCCCTGTTCCAGCGAGCAGCGGAGGTAGTAGATCTTCTCCACGGAATCCCAGCAGCACGACGGCGTGGTGGAGGTGGTGGAGTAGAGAATTCTGCAAGGCTTCGCCTATGCCTGTGCAGAAGAAAGGTGGAGGAGAGAGGCGGCAGAGATTGGGAGTTGTGAGAGAGGTGGAGGGGGCGCCCCTGCCCCTCTATTTAAGGGGGGTGAGGCGCCATGGGAGGGGGAGTCCTTGTAGGACTCCCCTCCCTCTAGGGCCAGCGGATTGGGGAGGGGGAAGGAGTCCTCCTCCCCCATGAATCCGTGTCTTGCCCCACTAGGTTTCCTTTGAACCTTTCTTGGTTTTCAAGCAAACTCCAAGAAATCCTCTAGAACCTTCCAGAACATTCCGAAACCTTCTAGAATCTCCATACAAACACTCCGGAACATTTCCTAACTTAGAAAATGATCCCCAATATATGAATCTCATTCTCCGGACCATTCCGGATCTCCTCGTGATGTCCCGGATCCATTCCGAGACTCCGAACAACATTCGGTCTCCAACGCACATTCCATATCTACTTAAAACAACTTCGAACCTTAAGTGTGTCACCCTACGGTTCGTGAATATACAGACATGACAGAGACACATCTCCTATCAATAACCATCAGCGGGACCTGGAGATCCATAATGGCTCCCACATACTCAACGATGACTTCGTGATCGATTGAACCATTTACATACGAAACTAATTCCCTTTGTCTCGCGATACTATACTTATCTGAGGTTTGATCGTCGGCATCTCTATACCTAGTTCTACCTCGTTACTGATAAGTACTCTTTACTCGTTCCGTGATATGTCATCCCTTGTGACCTAGTCACATGCTTGCAAGCTAACTAGATGACATTCCACCGAGAGGGCCCTGAGCATATCTATCTGTCATATGGATGGACAAATCCCAATCTTGGTTCATGCGCTTCAACACATACTTTCATAATACCCAATGACACCTTTATGACCACCCAGTTACGAAGCAGCGTTTGATGTCATCAAAGTATCCATCCGGTGATGGTGATTAACATAACCTCATGGTCGAAGGATTAGATTACTATGTATTTGAAAGCTTACAGCAATACGAACTTAATGACTTGATCTTATGCTACGCTTACTATGGGTGTGTGTCCATCACATCATTCTCCTAATGATATAACCTTGTTATTAATCACATCCTAATGTCCATGATCAGGAAATCATGATCATCAATTAATCAATAAGCTAGTTCAACAAGAGGCTTACTAGGGACTCTCTTATGTTTACAAAACACACATGTATTAGTGTTTCCTAATAATACAATTATAGCATGGGATGTAAACATTTATCATAAACATAAAGATATAATAATAACCATTTTATTATTGCCTCTTGGGCATATCTCCAACAGTCTCCCACTTGCACTAGAGTCAATAATCTAGTTAAAAACTTGTGCATTCAACACCTATGGCTTTCTGGTGTTGTATAGACACTATTGCTAGTGGTAAACATAATCTTCAGATCTGACACTTCCAGGTCCGTGTGTATTTGCATGTCCTTGCGTCTCTACGCATTACTCATTCTCCAGTGAGATGGCATTGTATAATTTGGTCCTTTGGTGAGACCTTTAGTTCCTTCGGCTCAAAATATGTTGATATTATTGTCACACAATATATCTTCATAGTATTAGCCCACTTTGAACCACACCTAGTTTGATAACAAACTACTTAACACAAATGCCCTCCTTTGCTGCTACTATAGCAGTTATATACTTAGCCTTTTGTTGTAGTATCCGTCACAATATCTCAACTTTGGAACTCATCCAAATCCATCATGGAACATCCTTTCCATTATATTGTGTTACCCATAGTCTAAATTGAGATAAATTTAATTTGTATCTTGTGACAACACTAGTATCAATGTAACACTTTACAATGAATTACCTTTAACTATTTGTCACTTATACATGGTATATTCTTAGTTCTTCCAAAGCTCATAAGAATATCTTTACTATTGTCCAATGATTATCTTATGAATCATTCTGGTATACGCTCATAACATTTAGAGCATAGGACATATCTGGATGTGTACATCTCAAAGAATGATTGATCAAAATATTCTTGTGATTTCACCAAGTGTCAAAACACTTGAATCTCGTGTCAACACACTCGAATCTTGATCCAGTCCTTTCCGTACGTCAAGAACCTTTCTTGTTGTTTCCATATTGAACTCATTCAACATCTTATCTATGTACATTTGGCAAAACCATATTAGCGCCTCAATCTATCCATATAGACATTGATGCCTAATTCTTGGGTTATGCCTAAGTCTTTCATCAAAATGAAATTCTTAACCTGTGTCAATACAAGATACATCATTTCCAATCAACAATATGTCCTCTACATAATGTATTAGAAATATGTCTCAGCGCTCCCACTTAATTTCTTGCAAATGCAAGCATCTTCATCATCTCCGATGAATTTAAACTCTTTTAACAGTTTCATCATGGTGAAGATTCCAACTCCGCTATGCTTACTTCAACCATTGAAGTTTTGCATACTCTTTTAGCGTCCTTTGAATTAACAAAACCCTTTGGATCGTGTCATTTACACGTCCTAGGTAACCATTCTATTAGAAGAACTTGTTTTGTTTGTTCAACTACCATATACCAAAATATATGTAGTGGTTGCTACATTAATCCGTCCAGACTAAATATCGCTATGAAAGATCAAATCTTATCATAGTCAATTCCTTGAACATTGTCGTAAACTCTTTCCGACATGTCAACTATTTCATAGATTTGAAACATCCATGTCTATTTCTTTATATATCCAAACACGACCGATAGGCTTCATGCCTTTCCGGAGGGTCTTCCAAGTTCAAAAACTTGATTTCTCGTGTATGGATACTATCATGGATTCTATGACTTCTAGTCATTTTATGGAGTCAGGGCCCATCATCGCTTCTTTGCATGTAGTCGGTTTATCATTGTCAAAACAATAATGACTTTCTTATCAAATCTTACTATTTGATTCTTACCGACCCATACGGTTCTATAGGAACTCTAATCTCCGAGATCACACCTTTTGTAATCACGAGAGCCATGAGCATTCTGGCCGCCACCGGGACACTTTCCAGCGCTGCGCTACTTAGCACATATAGCTAAGGTTCAACAACCTTATCAAAGTTCTATTGTCCTCCCACTTAACTTTTCACGAAAAAATTCTTCTCAAGAAACTTGACGTTCCAAGCGACAAACTCTTTTGTCCTCGGTGTTATGGAGAAATTCCCAACAAATTCTTTGGAATAACCTACAAAGACGTGCTTATCCGACTTTGGTTGTAAACATTTTACTTATGCCTAGCATACCAAAAATTTAAGAAAGGACAATTCGGGTTTTATCCCAAAACATAACTCATATGGTGTCATTTCAACGGATCACGATGGAGCTCTTTTCAGTGTAAAAGCGGTAGTCTCTAAAGCTTCAATCTTTAAAACATAATGGCAGTTTTATAAATGACACCCTTGATCTTACCATGTCAAACAAGGTTTCATTACATATCTTGAACACTCCATACTCCTATGGTGTTTTGGGAAATGTAAATCCATGGAACGATTCCTTAAATCTTAGGTGTTTTGCTAAACTTGTAACTCAAACATCTTTCTTTATGATCGAATCATAAACTCTTTATTTTCTTGTTACAATGATTTTCAACTTCATCTTGAAAGTCTTTGAACAACTTTCAAATGTTTTCATACTTCCTCCTTATTAAGTAAATATACATATATATTCACTCAAATTTTCGGAGAAAGCATATGAAGTTGAAATCCATCGCCCACGACTACACATAATGGACTATATACATCAATATGTACAAATTCCAATCAGTTAGTCGTCCGTTCCTCTTTTGGCCTACGAACGGAGTTTTAATTATCTCCAGGAAAGTATCACAAGCGTCATTTGATCAAAATCAAAGACTCCAAAAATCCATCAACATGGAGTTTCTTCATGTATCCCTTTCAATATAATTTAAACGGCGATGTCACTTCGCAAGTGATCTTTCAATCATTTGTCTTGCGACATTTTAGCATTAGTTTTATGGCCGTTATTTCTCCTACCAGACTTGTATATTATCCATCTATTATGGAATATGGTAATTATTTAAACAACTTTTTGTCGTCATAATACCTGATCAAAATAACAATTATTGAAACAAATCTTGAAGGCAAGCTTTGATGTTAACGAGCAACACAACAACCCTTTGTTTGTTTTCGATGAACATCATCACATATTCTCTTGCTAGTTACTTAGGCCATTGCAGTTCATGAATTGTGTTGTCCTGTATGACACTTCATACCAACCAATTCGGTATCCAATACCAGAGAACCACATCGTTTAACAAGCAAGGAATACAACCATAACATGTATATCTTCTATATGCCTAAGTTGGACATCTCCAACCTTTTATTTTCTGCCAAATATTTTATAGATTCTCTTTCAGCAATTCCTTTTCTTTTAAAAGAATTTATCAACATCAATAGTGGTGTCATCAACATGACACATGGTACAAAGCGTATATAGTCAACTACTAATACCTTTGGACTTGCACTTTGAGGTGGATCACCATCATCAAATGTTTGGTGTTCTTTCAAAAATCCATTCTTTAGTAATCTTTTAGTGTAGTAAACATTTTACTTACATCTTCTATTCATCCTTATCATGACAACTTTCATGATCAAGCTGCTATAGCTTATAAAGGTGAATTGCGAGTATAATGTTTTTTTTCAAAACCTTTTGGAGGATTAGGACGACTAGCGTCTCCAACCTTCACAAATTCTCATCAAATATGAGGACGTATACTCTATCATGTTGTAACCAACACATTGTTTTAGATATCGCAATACCTTCTACATATGATGGTTTCTGAAACATTGCTTTCAGCTCTTAGATAAACTTGATATTTAAAAACAATCTTTTGAGTATCAAGAATCATGGAGGCAAACATGATACATTAGATACTAACACTGGAATTGTTACTCTTGATTTAATACTACTTATTAAACTTCATGGAGCAAATAGAGTTTGCTGAAAGTTTGCAATAGGACTTATAAACTTTAAATTGACATTCAAAACAATACGATACCAGTTCGTAAAGTAAATATCCAGAATTTCTATAGTTCTACTATCTCAACTATGACTAAGCGTAAGGTGGTGAACGGATGCCAATGACTACAACAAACTATGCAAATTCACTTTGATTGTGTTTATGATAAATTGAGTTCGACTAATCCAAATTACAAATGAACTCCCACTCAAAACAACATCCCTCGAGTTGTTGTAGTGATTACACGAACCAAATCCACTACACCAAGTCCGATCATCACGTGAGATGATGTAGCTTTAAAGGCGAACAATCAACATGTTCATCATATCATCCATATGACTCATGCTTTACCTTTCGGTATTCTGTGTTCCGAGACCATGTCTGTACATGCTAGGCTCGTCAAGGTTAACCTTAGTTTCCACATGTGCAAATCTGGCTTGCACCCGTTGTATGCACACGTAGAGTCTATCACACCCGGTCATCACGAGATGCTTCGAAACGACGAGTCTTAGCAACTGTTCCAACTAAGGACGAACACTTTATTACTTGATATTTAGTGAGAGGGATCATCTTATAATGCTACCGTCGCGATCTAAGCAATACAAGATGCATAAAGGATTAACATCACAGGCAATTCATAATATGTGATATGATATGGCCTTTCTTCTTGTGCCTTTGATCTCCATCTCCAAAGCATGGACAAGATCTCCATCATCACCAGCGTGGCGTCAAGGTCCGTGGCGCCGCTTCATGGTTGTCCATCACCACCAACAACTATTACAACTACTTGAAATAAAGCTATTACATGATGAAATAGACACACAGGTCTTAACAGAATTAAAGACAACCATTAGGCTCCTGCCGGTTGCCATATTACAACAAGGATCATTGCATACATCAAATACAATCACAATCACATGATGGCCATATCACATCACAAAACCCCTGCAAAAACAAGTTAGATGCCTCTAATTTTCTTTGCATGTTTTACGTGGTTTGGGGCTTTCGCATAAGACCGATCTTACCTACGAACAAGGACCACAACGTTGATACAAGTGTTGTCAGATGCTCACTGTAAATTGAATCTTAACTATGGTGGGAGAGACAGACACCCGCAAAGCCACTTGTGCAATGCAAGTTGCACGTCAAGCGTGGAGCAAGTCTCATGTGCGATGACATGTAATGTTAGCCCGAGCCGCTTCATCCCACCATGCCGCAAGATGCAAAGTACACGCTAAGACACCGACAACAAAAGCATCAACGCCCACAAAAGCATTGTGTTCTACTCGTGCAACAGATCTACGCATAGATACGGCTCTGATACCACTGATGGGTTCGTAGCATGGAAAACAAAAAATTTCTACCGCAAGAACGAACAAAACCCAGATCTAATCTAGATAAAAGCCAAGATCTAATCTATTAGACATGAGCAACGAGATAGATAGGAACTAACCCTCGTAGATCCGAAAGCATTAACGAGATTAGATCTCGTGGTTGATATAGTCGATCACTTGCCGATCTCAAGATCGTGTGGACGATCCTTCCGGCGCAGCGTTCCGGCAGCGCTTCCGCAGTCGGTCACACGTGCGGAGTCGAATCAGACCTTCCTCTCCCCGTTCCAGCGAGCAGCGGAGGTAGTAGATCTTCTCCACGGAATCCCAGCAGCACGACGGCGTGGTGGAGGTGGTGGAGTAGAGAATTCTGCAAGGCTTCGCCTATGCCTGTGCAGAAGAAAGGTGGAGGAGAGAGGCGGCAGAGATTGGGAGTTGTGAGAGAGGTGGAGGGGGCGCCCCTGCCCCTCTATTTAAGGGGGGTGAGGCGCCATGGGAGGGGGAGTCCTTGTAGGACTCCCCTCCCTCTAGGGCCGGCGGATTGGGGAGGGGGAAGGAGTCCTCCTCCCCCATGAATCCGTGTCTTGCCCCACTAGGTTTCCTTTGAACCTTTCTTGGTTTTCAAGCAAACTCCAAGAAATCCTCTAGAACCTTCCAGAACATTCCGAAACCTTCTAGAATCTCCATACAAACACTCCGGAACATTTCCTAACTTAGAAAATGATCCCCAATATATGAATCTCATTCTCCGGACCATTCCGGATCTCCTCGTGATGTCCCGGATCCATTCCGAGACTCCGAACAACATTCGGTCTCCAACGCACATTCCATATCTACTTAAAACAACTTCGAACCTTAAGTGTGTCACCCTACGGTTCGTGAATATACAGACATGACAGAGACACATCTCCTATCAATAACCATCAGCGGGGCCTGGAGATCCATAATGGCTCCCACATACTCAACGATGACTTCGTGATCGATTGAACCATTTACATACGAAACCAATTCCCTTTGTCTCGCGATACTATACTTATCCGAGGTTTGATCGTCGGCATCTCTATACCTAGTTCTACCTCGTTACTGATAAGTACTCTTTACTCGTTCCGTGATATGTCATCCCTTGTGACCTAGTCACATGCTTGCAAGCTAACTAGATGACATTCCACCGAGAGGGCCCTGAGCATATCTATCCGTCATATGGATGGACAAATCCCAATCTTGGTTCATGCGCTTCAACACATACTTTCAGAATACCCAATGACACCTTTATGACCACCCAGTTACGAAGCGGCGTTTGATGTCATCAAAGTATCCATCCGGTGATGGTGATTAACATAACCTCATGGTCGAAGGATTAGATTACTATGTATTTGAAAGCTTACAGCAATACGAACTTAATGACTTGATCTTATGCTACGCTTACTATGGGTGTGTGTCCATCACATCATTCTCCTAATGATATAATCTTGTTATTAATCACATCCTAATGTCCATGATCAGGAAACCATGATCATCAATTAATCAATAAGCTAGTTCAACAAGAGGCTTACTAGGGACTCTCTTATGTTTACAAAACACACATGTATTAGTGTTTCCTAATAATACAATTATAGCATGGGATGTAAACATTTATCATAAACATAAAGATATAATAATAACCATTTTATTATTGCCTCTTGGGCATATCTCCAACAATATTTGGATCACTTCGGTATATGGGCCACAAGATGAACATGACAAGATACGGTTTTTAGAAGAGATTAGAATCACTAGGACTAAGTGTCCTGGCAGCTGGGCGATCATGGGGGACTTCAACTTAATTCCGGATGCTCAAGACAAGAATAACAGAAACCTTAACAGGAGAATGATGAGAAAGTTTCGACACGTAGTCAATGATCTTGCTTTAAATGACATTATCCTAAATGGTCGTGCGTTTACTTGGACAAATGACCAACAGAATTGCACACTCACCAGAATTGATCACGTGTTGGGTTCAGTAGAATGGCACACCTGCTTCCCAGGCTGTTTCTTGCAAGGCATCACGTCCTCCATCTCTGATCACTGTCCACTTGTTCTATCAACTGAGAGCAACACGTTCAGGTGCACCCGCTTCAGATTTGAAGCTTATTGGACAAAAAGAGAAGGGTTGTTTGAGGTCGTCGAGCAAGCTTGGAAGAGCAATGAAAGTAAGAAAGTTAATCCCATTATTAAATTCAATCAGAAACTCCAGAAGACTGCTCGTGCACTACAAAGTTGGAGTGCAAAGTCATTCGGAGATATCAAACAGCAGATCGTGTGGGCAAATACTCTGATTGCGTTTCTTGATCAAGCAGAAGAAATGCGCACACTGTCGTTTCAGGAGAGATGGTTCAGAAGGGAGCTGAAGAAGAAGTTACTTGGGCTATGTGTGGTAGAACGATCTATGGCTAAGCAGCGATCGAGGATATCGTGGTTAAGCGAGGGAGATGCGAATACAAACTATTTCCACACACACGCAAGTCACAGACGGAGAAAAAATTACATTGGGTCGTTAAAGGTTGGACAAGAGATGATCTTGGAACACAATAAAATTGAAAAAACTCTCGCTGAACATTACATCAGTAGACTTGGTTCTCCGGCTGTGAGAAACTCAAATCTGGATCTTGGATATATTGGAATGAATGAAAGAAATTTGCAACACCTTGAGCTACCATTCTCAGAGGAGGAGATTTGGGAGGCTATAAAGGAAATGCCCAACGAGAAGGCCCCAGGTCTGGATGGTTACATCATTGCCTTCTATCAAAGTTGCTGGAGCATAATCAAGAAGGATTTGATTGAAGCCTTCTCAGCTTTTTATAATTTAGATGGTCGTGAGCTCAAGCAAATTAACAAGGCTTAGACTGTTCTGTTGCCTAAGAAGATGGGAGCTTTGGAACCAGTTGATTTTCGGCCAATAAGTCTGGTTCATAGCCTGTCAAAAATATTTTCTAAAGTCCTGGCCAATAGGCTAAGTGGAGAACTGCCTAGCTTGGTCGGACTAAATCAGAGAGCTTTTTTAAAGGGTCTTTCAATTCACGATAATTTCAAATTAGTAAGGGAAACGGCTAAAACTCTAAAGAAGAAGAAATGCCCCAGCATACTTCTCAAGTTGGATATCGCAAAGGCCTTCGATACGATGGCGTGGCAATTTTTACTTGAAATTCTCCAGGAGAAAGGTTTTGGGGCTAGATGGAGAGCGTGGATTGCAATGCTTTTATCTTCTGCTTCTATGAGCATCCTTCTTAACGGAATACCGGGAGAGCAGATTCAGTATGCTCGTGGATTGAGACAAGGTGATGCCTTATCGCCCATGCTTTTCATTCTAGTTATGGATGCTCTAAGTCTGCTCTTTGACAAGGCCGAAGAAAATGGACTACTGTCGCCTTTCCCTGTTCGGCAAACTGTACCCCAACGTCTATCAATCTATGCCGATGACGTAATTTTATTCCTCAAAGCCACTCCAAGGGATGCTGTGGCTGCAAAACAAATCCTTGATATTTTTGGAAGCGCTTCAGGGCTAGTCTGCAGTTTGAGTAAAAGCTCTATATCACCTCTGGTCGTTAAGGAAAGCGTGCTAAAAGAGATCAGCGGCATCCTCAATTGTCAAATTGTCAAATTGTCAATAATATATCTTGGACTTCCTCTTCATCTCAAGAAAGCAAGAAAAGAAGACTTCCAAACCTTAATAGATAAGATAAGAAATCAGCTAGCAGCTTGGAAGACTCACATGCTGACACAAGGAGGCAGATTAATTTTGGTGCAGTGCGTGTTAAGTGCTATTGCAATTTCTCCTTGGACCCACCTCCATGGGTCTTTAAAGAAATATACAAGATTAGAAGAGCTTTCTTATGGAAGGGAATAGATGCGGTTGCTGGAGGTAAGTGTTTGGTAAATTGGCAAACAGTTTGTCATCCTAAAGCTTTAGGGGGGCTGGGAATTATGGATTTAGAGACAATGAGTACTGCTTTCCGTACTAGATGGGCATGTATGCTTAGAGCAGATGAAAGAAAACCGTGGAATGATCTTGGTAGTCTAACGGATGAGCGGGTTAGACACATTTTTAATGCTGCAGCAAGAGTGGTCGTGGGCAATGGAGAAAGAATTTTCTTCTAGACAGATAAATGGATTAATGGAAGGACAATTTGAAGATATTGCGCCAGAGGTCTTCGATGCCATTAATCCAGAAATTAAAGCAAGAAGAACAGTAGCGCAAGCTCTTAACCATGGAAGATGGATTGAGGATATCAAAAAGCCAATCACAATCGCCACTTTCATGCAGGTGCTTGCAATTTGGGAGGAATGTAACTCAATTCATCTTAATCCACAAGAAGATGACAAATGGATCTGGTCGTGGGAGGCAAATGGGACGTTCTCCACCAAATCTGTTTACATGGCTCATTTCCAAACCAAGATTGAGTGGCAATCTGCTTCGGAAATTTGGAACTCTTGGGCTCCATTGCAATGCAATTTGGCGATGTGGCTCTTCATCCGTAAAAGGGTCTGGACTGTCGATCGCTTGGCAAAACGCGGTCTTCCACATAATGATAAATGTGTGTTCTGTAATTCAGCAGAGGAAAATGCACAACATCTGTTCATGGGATGTGCGGTCGTAAACATTATTTGGAGCAAAATGCTTCATTGGGCAAAACTGCAAGTTGTTACCCCTGCTACCCATGACTCTCTACAGGAATGGTGGCAACTAGCAAGAGGATCTCTCACTGGGAAGAAAAAGAAAAAGCTAAACTCACTAGTTATGTTGACCACATGGTCTGTGTGGAAAGAAAGGAATAGCAGGGTTTTTGAGAAGATCGCGAGACCCATGAACATTATCCTAGAGCAGATAAAAGCTGAGGCAAAACAATGGGCACTAGCTAGTGCAGGTCGTTTTATCCTCGAGGAAGGATAAACTTTGTGCAGTTTCGATCCTCTGTAAAGGTCGGCATTTTATGTGCTAGGCGGATCATGGACGGTAGTCTCACTAGTTTTTCTGTTTTGCTACCTCATTCGGTTTACCTTCGGTCGCTGGCAATTGTCAGTCCCTTGTAACTTGGGCCAGCCAGTGGCATTGCTTATTCTATCTATATTAATACATGCAGCGCTCCTGCATGGTTCGAAAAAAAAAATGTAAGTACTCCGTTGTATCTCTGCTAGCTCTGGCTCTAGAGTAGTATATGCTTTTCTGATTTCATTGTTCTACTAAACCTGATTTAGGTGAACTGCCTCCACCCCGTTACTATTCCGACCAATGAGGGCAACAATTCTAATGCCAGTGCCACCCCCAACTTGAGCTTCTCATTTGAGGATCATACGCCGAGAGTCTGTTTCAAAACTCTTGATACCATTGGTTATGTCCGCGTTAGTGTCGATGACACCCGCCAGTACAGGGATGAACCGAACAATTCACTCCCAAGGTCATTGACCAATCAGATCATGCAGGTGTGTGATCAGCAACGACCACACAATTTCTTATTTCTTATAGTATATTCTTCAATACCGTGTCGAGTTTTATTTCATCCATATTATATGTTAGTAAGTGTGCCGTCTATCCATGCTTGCAGGAGGATAAGGACATGTTCGTGGAGAATGGGCCGTTGGTTGTCCATCCTAGCCAGCTGACCTTCGCCTTCCACCCAAACAAGATCATGTCCTGCCTACTACACCTCACCAATAAGTCATATGATAGTAATATTGCTTTCCGCCGTCGCCCGAGCGACGGATTGTTGTTGAAGCTCTCTGGTATCCTACCGCCAGATTCCACGTCGACGTACCTTCTAAGGTCAGAAAGTCCGCTGCCACCCAACATGGATGCCTTTTCCTTCATTCTAGAGAGCTGTGTAGTGCCTGAGGAACAGGAGGATGAGGAGGACCTGGAGAAAATCTTCGAGAAGCAAACCAACCATGAAATTGTAGTGGTGACGCTACCAGCGACAGTTCATGGCCCAGCAGCATATGAGACAACATCTGAGGTTAGTTGTTTATTTGCTACGAGAATAATCGATAGCTGGAAAATAAACTCGAAAACAAATACTAGTACGAGTGTACCTAAGACTAATAGAACTGAACCAATCTCGGTCGCTATCCCTGACCCTTTACAACCAGTATTTTTTGGGAATATCTCTTTTCCTGCTCACTTTTCAGGAACCAGATTTAAAATTTGAATATTTTCAAATCTAAACAATTTTAAAATTTCAAACCTTTTTCAAAATCGGATTTTTATTTTGAACCTTTTTAAATTTTGAATATTTTTCATATTCTGAAATTTTTATTACCCAAAAAAATAGAAAATGTAAACATAAAAAAGAAACAGCAAAGAAAAAAAAGTACTTTTTATTGGTCAGATGCGGCCCATGACGAAAAACGGTTGAGGCGAGAGCGGAGCATAAGGGCTCTCACGTTAGGGTACACCTACGATTTCTCGATGGACATTGCTACCTAGCGAATGTTATGCTGATTATAACTCATAAGATTTATGTATTTCACGATTCCACGACGGGTCCCGATAGTACTCTGTCACGATATATAATATTTATGTATTTTTTTATACATGTTCAAAAAAGTGAGTATTTGATCCACTCTAAACACACATAAGATGATATTACCATCATGCAAGATATATAATATTTATGTAATCGTTTAATCCTGGCTGTCCTTTTGTTTTTGGTTTCGTGTGTTTGAAAGGAGGGGAACACTGAAGGAAAAGTGTTAGTATAATACTTGTGCTTTTGTAAAACAAAGTATTTGGGAGAACTGGCTCAACCTCTAGGATGGCTCTGCTAATCAAGAATCAGTTCATGAATAACTATTCAGGAACCCCTGTTTTCTTTCACGCGAACAGTAGGAACCCTTTTTAACTTTCCTGCGAACACGAGTTAACTTCGTTTCCTTTCGAAGTTAACTTCTAATCTGCAGCAGTAATAATGAATATTAACTTTTGCCTGTGAAAGTTAACTTTCGCGACCTTCTTAACTCTCCCGTGTGTACAAGTTAACTCCCACTTTTATGCTAGTTAACTTCCAGACGGAGCACCGATATTTTGGTGTTTTTGCGGACTATATATTTCTCGTATTTTTTGAATCACTTATCGGAATGATGTATACCATATACCATTGAAAAGGTATTGAAATATCGCATCTTTTTCATAAATAAAGTTTTTAAAAATTCGGTATATTTTTTAAATAATTTCATATATATCAAACAGTGTTTTCGCAAACTTCTCTGTTACTGTATTGTATTTTGGACGTAATTTTCTAACCGCTCGTCGGCATAATGCATGTGATATACCGTTAAAATGGTATGAAAATTGCGGAACTCTTTTGTTTATAATGTTTTTCCAAAATTCTTATGGTTTTTAGTTAATTTTGAATATATTAAACTTCATTTTCGCGGACTTTTCGTATTTCATACAGTATTTTGTACCTTATTTTCAAACCGTTTGTCTGATTGATGCGTGTGATATAACATTGGAAAACTGTGAATATTGCGCAACCTTTTCATTTAGAATGTTTTTCCAAATTCCTTACTGTTTTTAATTAATTTTACATATATTAAAAGTAGAGATGGTCGAATGTTTTGAAATTGACATGTTCTCGATGTATGGGTTGGACAAGTCGGCAAATTAGAGTGAAATTATGTTCATATTTACTTCAATTACTTGAGGAGGGTTCAATTTAGACAATCGAAGTACGTAGAAATGAATTTATTATGTAGGATTTCCGTCCGAAAAACAGTGTATGTAAACTGCTTTTAACATGCATGCTAACTTCTAAATACGTGTTAGTTAACTTCATTCACGATATAAATTCTCTGCACTACGTGCAGTCTTTTGGTCATAGTTTTACGTGAAAACGAGTTAACCTTCGTTTCTTTTCATGTTAAGTTCCGTGAACTTCTTAACTTCCCCTTGTGTACAAGTTAACTTTCACTTTCTATACTAGTTAACTTTCCGATGGAGCATTGATATTTCGTGTTTTTGCAGACTGTATATTGCTCATAGTTTTTGAACCACTTATCGGAATGATGCATACGATATATCATTGCAAAGGTATAGAAATTTCGCACCGTTTTCGTAAATAAATTTTTCCAAATTCCGTATATGTTTTAAATAATTAAAAATATTTCAAACAATGTTTTCGCCAACTTCTCTATTAATGTACTGTATTTTGGATATAATTTTTAAACCGCTCATCGAAATGATGCATGTGATATATCGTTGAAACCGTATGAAAATTGTGCAACTCTTTTGTTTATAATATTATAATGAAAATTAATGCGTGTGATATGCCGTTGGAAAACTGTGAACATTGCGCAACCTTTTTATTTAGAAAGTTTTTCCAAATTTCTTACGGTTTTTAATTAATTTTAAATATATTAAAACTAGAGATGAGTTAACTTAGTTTCTTTCCATATTAACTTCCGCGTGGTGGTTCACCGGCACGTGAAGAAGGTAGGGGAGGGCGACGTGGTGGCCCGTCGGCATCTGCCGTAGGTAGGGTGCTTGGACGCTTGGGGTGGAAGGACGCGGGTGGTAAAGGGACGGGTAAGAAGGTGGTTAGGTGGGGGTTCTTGAATAAGATTATATAGAAATCTCTTAAGGGGAATTCTTGAATAGTCATGTCCTATATATATATATATATATATATATATATATTATATATATCATAGGTACATTTATATACACTTACGGTACAGGGTATAGAATATATACAGTACAACATACAAGTCTAACACCCTCCCTTAATCTTAGCCACTTCCTAAAGAATCTAGAAGGTGTGACGTGGAGGAATTTCATCTCATCTATTCCACAGATGGCCAATTGACGTGGTGTGATCACGCAATGGCCATTATTATGGACTTGGTTTTAGAGAAAGAGGGGTGCACTAGAGATCTCGCTCGGCTAACAGACAAACAATGTAGGACACGAGGTTTACCCAGGTTTAGGTCCCCAGAGGAAAAATCCTACTAATGTTTGTTTGTTCTTGATTACTAGCGAAACCGATGATTATAGGGGTGCACAGATGAGATCTAGTGGGTGTGTATGCTAGGGTGTAGGTCGTCCTTCTCGTCGTTCCCTCCTGGCCTTTATATAGGGAGGCCAGGTCTCAGGATAGGGTCGAGTCGATTACAGATTAGGGTTTGCCTTTCAAACTTCCTATCTAAAGTTAGCCGTATCCTCTAAGGAATCGCATCCTTATTGGGTCTGGGCCACCCGAATCCTTCTTGGGCTTCGTCATCAGGTGCATATGATCACGTGGGATCCTGCTTGGCCAAATCGGATAGGCCAATCTTGGGTACCCGTAGGGCATAGACATGTCAGTAAGATTGCGCTTACACGCCTCAAACTGTGGTTAAGGAAATGGCTTGGTGAAGATGTCTGCAAGTTGATCCTTAGAAGAGATGAACTTGATCTGTAGTAGCTTCTGAGAGACACGTTCCCTTACAAAATGATAGTCAACTTTAATGTGTTCCGTTCGGGCATGGAATACCGTAATTTCCGAGAGGTATGTAGCACCAATGTTGTCACACCAAAGTATAAGAGGTTGTGGTTGGGAGATTCCCAATGCCTGAAGCAAAGACTACACCCAAATAAGCTCTGTAGTGGCATTGTCCACAACCTTGTATTTCGCTTCAATACTGCTATGTGATACAGTAGGCTATTTCCGAGCACTCTAGGCGATCAAGTTGGAGCCAAAGAACATAGCATAGCCCCCCGTGGATCGCCTTTCATATGGAATGCCTGCCCAATCCACATCCGAGTATGCCGAAAGGACCCCAAAGGGGTTTGGCCGAATGCGCAGCCCATAGGACACCGTGAGTCGTACATAATGCAGGATGCACTTAACAACAGACCAATGAGTGTCACGAGGCGCATGAAGATACTGACAAACTCTGTTGACAACAAAGGAAATATCTGGACGCATGACCGTAAGATACTGAAGGCTATCAACAATACTCCTGTATTCTGTAGAATCCTCAGAGGACGGAAGCTCACCATCAACATCAGTGATCTTGTCGGTGGTAGACATAGGTGTGGCAGTCGTCTTGCACTTAAGCATCCCATCTCACTGTAGCAGGTCCAAGGAGTACTTCTTCTGTGTCATAACCAGACCATGATCATGATGAGCAACCTCCAAACCTAGAAAGAAGTGGAGTTGACCAAGATCTTTGATAGCAAAATCAGCACCAAGAGCACGGACAAGAGCATCTGCAGCTGACAGAGACAAACTGACAAGGATAATATCATCTACATAGACCACCAAGTACATAGTAACCTCAGGCTTATGTAGAAAGAAATAATGATGAATCAGCAGTGGAGGGTACAAAACCATGAGCACGGAGACGAGCATGCCAAGCACGAGGTTCTTGCTTCAGACCATAGAGTGCTTTGGTAAGATGACATATATAATCTGGATGATCACTATCAGCAAAACTAGGAGGTTGCCGCATATAAACCTCCTCCTCCAATACACCATGAAGAAAGGCATTCTGCACATCAAACTGACGAAGAGACCAACCTAGAGTAACTGCAAGAGATAGAAGAAGTCTAATAGTTGTAGGTTTGACCAGTGGACTGAATGTGTCTTCATAATAAAGACCATAACATAACGCTCAATAGACCCATCAGAATGCCTCTTCACTTTAAATACCCACTTTGAATCGATGACATTGACTCGTGGTGGTGGAGGAACAAGAGTCCACGTCTCATTACGAAGGAGAGCGTGATACTCATGTTCCATGGCTTCTCTCAAGTGAGAAATAATCATAGCATCTTGGTACGTGCGCGGTTCAAAAGAAGGATCCGCAAGAGCAGCTGTCATACAGGCAGCATACCAGGCAATAGTCCCATCAGTACGCTCGCGAGGGCGAAAAATACCACTTTGGCTACGTGTGTGCGGACGCTACGTCACAGGAGCTGTCGAGGCCGAAGGAGAAGCCAGCGAGGGGCTAGACGATGGCGGTGGTGAAGGCCCAGCTAGCGAGGGGCTGGGCGAAGGCGAGGTTGCCCGCCTCGCGGGTGACTTGGGTGCAGGCGAGCATGTAGGTGGTGAAGAAGGTGGCCGCCGCACGAGCGACGCATGCGGTGCGGCGACGTGGGCCGTGATACCTTCGATCCGGATTCATGGATGTAGTATAATAGCTTTTTTCCTAGAAGACCTAGGTTTAATCGAACCTTGAAAAGCAATGCTAAAAGGAAATAAAAAGGACACGTCTACAAGACTTTGTTTCTTTGTTTTACCTTAGTTTATCGGACTAATTTAGTTTACTTTATAATGGGTTGAATCAATGGATGGAGATAGACCAGGGTTGAAGATCCAGCTGAAGCCGCATATCATATAGGATAAATGATAATAATAAGCATAGGCATGTGTAATGTTTGAACGGAGATAATCTCTTGTGGGCAACACATCCTAATATACTACAGCCTCCGTGATGCAGCGGACATAGCAATAGTCTTTTAATCCATCCGAGTGCACATCGAAACAACGGGCTACAAACGATTATTAAGTACAACACACAGATCAAAGCTTTAAGTGGTGACGTTGTTGTGATCCCTAATGTGTCGCAAGCGAAGACCGTACTATCCTTTCTGTCACTGTGATTCCTATGAAATCACCGCTAGCCAAGTATCTGACCTCAAGCCTTTATCAATATATGGGATTTTGGGTACCTACAAATCCACAGATCAAGACAAGAGACAAAAAAAAGATACAAATCTCAATTGCAAACAAAATACAATACTCTCATGAATTATATGCACATAATTGCTGCGATGTTTCTCCCCAACCCGCAGTCCGTGAGTCCTACTCACTCATAAAAAATAGATCGGAGATAGAAAACATCGTATAAATACTTAGATTAAAATCAAATATTTTTACAATGGTCGACAAATCATAAAAAGATCTAAAGTACAAAGCAATGGCTATAGCTAATGGAGGGGATGGATGATGGAAGTGATGAATAATGGATAAACAATGGCGTGGATCTTCTTTGGTGGTGTTGTGATGTAATCTGAGAATGGAAGCTCTCTAGCCGGCGGCTAGAGCCTCAAAATATATAGGCGTCTTCATGAAAGTCGTAGGGTTTGACGAGACGAGGCCAACGCCACCTGGTACGGACGGACGGTACTGGCGGGCTCTGTCAGTACTAGTGGTCGTTTAGCTTGCCGACGCCTGGGAATGACTCCCCAATTACTTGGTCGTGTGGACTTCCTCAAAAACCTTCATTATGACTCCTTATTTCGTATTAAAAACCGTGATTTCCTACACAACACAACTCAAAGCAAGTATTTGCTTATCTTTGCAATTATTAGTCATTAGTGGCAAGAATTGATAGTTTCTTTTTAATTGCTTGACTTAAAACAATGTTTAAACATGGTGGAAGATGGCTAATTTTGGAGCCATCAGGACGGACGAGAGAGACAGGCGGCATGGACGGCGATGCAGGTCGGGTCGGTTCGACCGGTGGAGCCACTCGTCATGGCAGTAGTGGCGGCCGAGTCGGGATCGGCGGCGGCAGCAGCTGCGAGTGGGGGAGGAAGCGAGGCGACAGGATCGACGACGACAAGGAAACCCTAAGCGGCGGTGGGAACCCTAGGCGGCAATGGAAACCCTACCTTGTGTGATACCATGTAAAACAAAGTATTTAGGGGAACTAGCTCAACCCTCTAAGGGTGGCCTATCACATATATATATATATATATATATATATATATATATATATATATATATATATATATATGTGTACCATAGGTACGTTTAAAATACAAGTACGGTGCACGGGTACAGAAGCTATACATTACAACATACAAGTCTAACAGCTTTACATAGCAAAAGTGAACCCTCACATAATAATCTATGTCGCTATCCTTGACCCTTCTCAACTGGATTTTTTTGGAAATATCTCTTTTCCTGCTCACTGTTTAGGAACCAGATCTAAAATTTGAACATTTTCAAATTCTAAATATTTTCAAATTTAAACAATTTTCAAAATTGAACTTTTAATTTCCAACCTTTTAAAATTTGAATATTTTCATATTCTGAAAAAATTAGCCATAAAAATAGAAAATGTAAACATAAAAAGAAACAGTAAAAAGAAAAAAGTACTTTTTTATTGGTCTGATTCGGCTCATGACGAAAAACGCTTCAGGCGAGCGTCATGGCCCCTCTGAGAGCGGAGTAGAGGGGATGTCCTGTTAGGATACTCCTAGGATTACTCGATGGACGCTGCTATCTGGCGGATGTTATGCTGATTGTAATTGCCGACGGGTTCCGACAGTACTTTGTCACGATATATAATATTTATGTGTTTTTATATACATGTTCAGAAAAGTGAGTATTTGATCCACTCTAACCATACATAAGATGATATTACCATCATGCAAGATATTAATTACTGTGGAGCGAAGTTCAAAATACATTGTAACCATTTGATTCTAATTTGGTAACCAACTTGACAAAAGCTGGTGACCAAGTGACTACGGATTGGAAACTATGGTCAAATAAAAGATGTCATAAAATATGAATATGTGATCTACTTTCAAGCATCTCGACCCGGCAAAGTCTGAAACTAGATCTTAGTTTCGACTTACGATTTAGGAGGCAGGTAGTTTAAAATTCGGAAAAGAAAAATCTTTGTAGCTGTATTCACGCAAAATACCATCACTGACTGGGTTACCATGTCTGATTGTGTTTATGGAAGCCTAATCTAGGACATTTGTCCTGGTTTATTTTTTTCAAATCCCTTGTTTTACATTAATAATGTATAGAGTAGTATTTGACTACTTGTTTGCATCTTGTTTAACTGAACCAAAGAATTTAAACAGGAATATTAGTAATTCAATCCAGACCTTCCTTCAACATTTGAGTGACAGATCAGCGGAGGAATTGAGTATGATCAAGGTGGCGGCAGGGACCACGAGAGAGCTCGCGGTGGCGGATGGCGTCAACGAGGTGGACAAGGCCGTGGGATTAAGGGAGGCTACGGTCCTCCCAGCGGCGGAGATGGACGCCCCGAAGTTTACGCTCCTCGCAGAGGCGGCCCGGGCGGGCGTGGTACTCGCGGTGGTGGACGTGAGTATAGATCTGCCGACGGTCCTGCCGGCAACTCGCAGGCGCAGCCCAGGAGAGGGGGTGAAGGAGTATCCGGGGATCGTGCCCCCGCGAGGGACCCGACGCAACCATCTGCGGCGTGGGAAGAGGAGGCCGGAAGCTCTTCCGGATCCTTCGGTATGCACCTCCCCTGTTCTATTTTCCTGCTTCACTTTTAGCATCAATGTTTCAAACTGATCTAGCGATTTGGTGCTGGAAAATTAAGTCTACAAGATTTGGTTTCACTTATTTATGCGATTGATCGCAGCATTCTTTTTCGCCCTGTATCGACGGTACCGGTACTGGTATAGCATAGTTAACACAATATTAATTTTGTGCTCATTGTTGATCTAAATACAATATCGTAATGTCATGCTTCCGAGAGATAGCGGAAAACAGAGGCTGTTCTTGTGAATGGAAACAAATAGAAATGTATAGCACTTCAAGGGATAATTACTGATAAATTTCTGAAGGTTGGCATTTTTTACATGCGGATTTTTACATGAAATTCAAGGGAATCACACGGTAATTTTACTCTAAATGGATAATGGTGTACCCGGACATGTAGTTGGTGGGAAAATATGGCTTAGTTCTGTATTTGCCTCCTGTAAACTTACCTTTTATGTTTCTAACTGCTCTTCCTTTTCTGCTACAACGCATTACCTCCAAAGAAGCGGCGAAATTGCAACCGTTAGCACGCCCAGTTGTTGTGTCTCCAAGTGGCACACGGGTGCCAATGCGAAGACCTGATCGTGGAGGATCATTATATACAACCAAGGTCAAGCTCTTGGTAAACTATTTCATACTCATCTACCAAAAGGCGTCTACCATTCTTCACTATGACCTAGATATCAAGTTCGATCCAGCATCTCCAAATGCTTCAGGCAAGGTGCTTTCAAAATCAGATTTTCTTTCTGCAAAGGCTGAGCTTTTCAAGGATGATAGCTTCCGGCGGTTTGCATCAGCTGTTGCTAGTGATGGAAACAGAAATATATTTACTTCTGCTCAACTGCCAGAAGGTTTGTTCCGTGTCAGAGTTCGTTCGGAGACCTACATTGTATCAGTAGAGTTGAAGAAGCAACTTCCTTTAAGCCAACTTTCTGAGCTGCCTGTGCCTAGGGAGGTCTTACAAGGTCTTGATGTCATTGTGCGTGAGGCTTCTTGCTGGCGCAAGATAATACTTGGTAAGGGATTTTACTCACAGGAAAGCGCTTACGACCTTGGGTCGGGTGTTGTAGCTATGAAAGGAACCCAGCAGACCCTTAAACACACTGAGAAAGGGCTGGTCTTATGTGTCGACTATTCAGTTATGCCATTTCGCAAAGCTGGATGTGTCCTGGATCATGTCAAGCACTTCATAAGTCCTCTTAATTACAGGACTGCACTAAACAAGACTCAACTGAAAAATTTGGAGTATGAGCTCAAAGGCCAACGTGTTACTGTGAGCCACCGGAGGACTAACCAGAAGTACACTATTCAAGGCTTGACTGATTTGCCTGTCAGCCAGATCACCTTTTTAGATTCAGATTCAGGGCAGACGAAGAAGCTGGTTGACTATTTTGCTCAGCAGTATGGCAAGGTGATTGAGTATCAGATGCTTCCATGCTTGGATTTGAGCAAGAGCAAAAACAAACCAAATTATGTGCCCATTGAGCTTTGTATTCTTCTTGAAGGGCAGAGGTATCCGAAGGCAAGTTTGAGTAAAGAGACCGATAAAAAACTGGAAGGCATGGCTTTAATTAGAGCATATGACCGGAAGCAGAAGATTATGGAGGCCGTGAGAGCTATAGACGGGCCTTGCAGGTAACTGTTTGAGTCTGAACCCCTTTACGCTGTCCACACCACCCGTTTGTTACTAAACCTGTTGCGATGTTTAACTGGTATAGTACCAAAGTAGAGTTAATGCTCTCCTCTTTTTTAAATACCTCTAACGTGGTATGCACGTTAATATATTATTTAATGGAACAGTAGATTGTGATCATTACGCATGTTAATATCTTGTTTAAAGGAACAGTAGACTGTGATCATGTCATCATTATGTTTGTCAAATCTTGTTCTCTTTGTTTTGCGTTCTTGATATTTAGCCCTTTCCTGTCTAGAAAAGAACAATACATACTTGCGAACAAATCTTTTATCTTTTTTCTGGAAAATTGAAAAATAAAGAACATCCTTATGTACAAAAGAACTGATGTCCGTTATGAGGTACTAATCCCCATTTTTTTGCAGGGGAGAAATAACTCAACAGTTTGGGATTTCTTTGGATGTAGAGATGATGGAAGTCACCGGTAGGGTCCTTCCTCCTCCCGCTCTGAAACTTGGTGGCGCCACCGTGAATGGTCAGCCCAACAAATGCAGTGTTGATCAGAACTGCCAGTGGAACCTTGTGAGGAAGAAACTGGTAGACGCCAAAGAACTCAAGTGTTGGGGCATTGTCGACTTCAGTGCAAGGCCATCTCACTTGAGGCAGCAACCGCTTAATGTTGACAAGTTTGTTAATTATATCGTCAACAAGTGCCGTGATGTTGGCATTGGGATGTATAAGGATCCATGTTTTGTGCATCCGTCAGCAATGTCAGTGCTATCGGATCCACCCAAACTGTATGATGAGCTCAACAATGCAAATCTGGCTGCATTGCAGAAGAACCAGAAGCTGCAACTTGTCTTCTGCCCGATGTCTGAGAAGCATCCTGGATATAAGACACTGAAGCTGATCTGCGAGACGCAACTGGGGATCCAAACCCAGTGTTTACTGAGTAACGTCGCAAACAAAGTCCAGGACCAGTACATGTCCAACCTTGCTCTGAAGATCAACAGCAAGCTCGGTGGCAGCAACGTCGAGCTCTATGACCGGCTTCCAGTGGACACCGGTGCGCCTTTCATGTTCATCGGCGCAGATGTGAACCACCCGGAACCCGGAAATGTGGAAAGTCCATCGATAGCAGCCGTGGTTGCGTCCATTGATCGTGGGGCAAGCAAGTACGTGCCTAGAATCCGTGCGCAGGCGCACCGCTGCGAGTTGATCAGGCACCTCGGTGAGATTTGCCAAGAGCTCATCAGTGTGTTTGAGAAGAAGAACGGCCTCAAGCCTCAGAAGATTATTTACTTTCGAGATGGTGTGAGTGATGGGCAGTTTGACATGGTACTTAACAAGGAGCTTGCTGACATGGAGAAGGAGATCAAGGTGAACGGGTACTCGCCGACGATCACCGTTATCGTCGCCAAGAAGCGGCACAACACAAGGTTGTTCCCCAAGGACAGGGGTGAGGTGCAGATGAAGAACGGCAACGTGCTCCCAGGCACAGTGGTGGACACCGGCGTGGTCGACCCTATGGCATACGACTTCTATCTGTGCAGCCACAACGGGCTGATCGGGACGAGCCGGCCCACACACTACTACAGCCTTCTGGACGAGCATGGCTTCAGCTCCGACGCTCTGCAGAAGATGGTATACAACCTCTGCTTCCTCTTCGCCCGCTGCACCAAGCCGGTGTCGCTGGTGACGCCTGTCTACTATGCCGACCTGGCGGCATACCGGGGCAGGCAATACTACGAGGCCATGGTGGCGTCTCAGCCCAAGGTGGGCAGTTTGTCGTCTTCCTTCTTCTCTGCAGATGGTCCTGAGTTTCCGAAGCTGCACGTGGATCTTCAGGACAACATGTTCTTCATCTGACATAGGCTTGTGACCTGTGTCGCTTGCTTAGCTTGGTCTGGCAGAATATATACAAACTGCTGTATGTTTGTTTGAACTTTGAACTTGAAACATTTTGGTGGTTGCGTCATTGTGCTTGTGCTTCAGGTCGATCTTCTGTGTCTAACTATAGCTGTGTTTCTCGCCTGACGTCCGGCTGATTGTAAGCGAGAACGGCTTTCACACACGCAGGCTGAATACTGACGTTGTAGCCATCATGTTCCACCAACTTTTGGTTTTCTGCTGGTGAAATGCCATGAAGCATTTACATAAGCGCGGAACCATCCCATGCGTCGCTCCCAGGAAGGGGTGGCTCGGGAGTAGCCATGTAGCCACCGCCACACCCTTCCTCTTCGCCCCCGCTACCCCTACTGCCGCTGAACGACGCGGCTAACGGCGGTGTCGGGTCCTCATCCTCTAGCACGACAGATTCCTATCTTCTTCGCATGGTGGGATCTCCGGCCAGAGCTTCATGGTGGCCCTGGACGGGACGGTTTGTCTGGTGGAGATGGACGCTAGGTCGGTGGCCCCGGCTTCTTTGGAGACTTCGCGAGGGCGGCACAATAGCTGGTTTGGGAGACTCGGTGCAGCTCTACTCCTCATCTCCGCGTGATGGCGGCGTTACCCGCTGAGATCCCCGGCCTCCTGTTGCAAGCGGCGGTGTGGGGGCCTGCCGATCTTCCTAATAAAGGAGGAGGTCCTAGGGTTCTTCTCATGCTAAAACGATGTTCTGCTTAATGCATGTCCCCATTGATCTAGCAGGTGACGAGTTCTGTAAGGCTTCAGCCAAGTGATCTTATTGGGAGATTGCCTGTTGATTTCTATATCAGATGGGATTCAGTCGTGCACCCATGATTGTGGTCATGCGGTTTTAGGATGGAGTGACGCGAAGCTTAGTTGTCTATTCTCATCATGGGATATGTCGGTGTTTCAATTTTCATGGTGAAGACAGTGGCAGAGAATGTCATGGAGGCTAAGTTCTGAGATCTAGTAATGCATACCAAGTCTTCATCGCGATGAGGACTTTTCATGGTGTTCCTTCACTTGTAGCAGATCCATCGGCATGCGGGCGTGACAACGCAGGAGGTGTACAAAGTCTTATCTTTTAGGGTAAAAATTCAATGTCCGATTTTAATTGGTTGTGCCTGGCAATGACCTTGTTGAAGGCATTGCTTTAAGAGTGCGGCATAAGGTCTTTAGTCGGGCGGCGACGTCTGGTGTGCACTGTTTCCTTCTTGGAGGCGTCGTTTTTGGCGAATTTGAACTCCGAGTGTTGTCTTGGCAGTGGTTTGTATTACAGCTACAAACTTTTGATCATTGTAGTGGGATCTTTTGTATTTTCTTCTTCTAATTATTATGGTAGGGATGTGTGCATCCTAATTTCTTTAGGAAATTTTATTTTTCTAAAGGCTAGGTGGAGTTAGTATCTCGGTGATATTAATATATTCTCTTTGTCGAGAAAAATATATTCTAGCGACGGAACACAAAACAACACTGGTTTTAAAGTATCATCTGAGCGTGCATAGCTCCCCTGACTTGAAATTTGAAGGACCCACGGCGAAGCACAAAGCTCTTTCAAACTTTTTTCTGGGTTTTATTTCAGGCTTAATTTCATGGTATGAATTTCAACTAATTAATTTATTTGCATCTGCGTAAGGATGACAATGGGCAGGGTATGAGCAGGGTAGAGCAATACCATACCCATACGCGTATAGTCAATGGCTATAAACTTCTACTCATACCCGTACCGGCGGGTATAAAACTTTACTCGTACTCATACTGGATAGGTATACCAAATGTACTCGACAGGTAGCCATACCCATTGGGTACCCAGCAGACAGATAAAAAAGTACACAAATTATTCACAATTTTACATTCATTGATAGTATATTTAACAAAACAAATTATAGCAACTCAATAATAGGTAGACGAGTTCTCAGGGTCTGATACTCTGCTTCCTTGCCCTATGTCATAGCAATGCCTAGAGTTATTAGTAGCCATCTGATTAGCTTAAGAACGTAAGTGCGCTAGTAATGCTCTGATGTATAATAATAAAGTAACTTGTGGAGGCTCCTGGTCGTGGTTATAAGGCCAGAGAGTGGTCGGATGGGTGGCTCGACATCTATGAAAAAATAACCTACCTTTATCCTATCTTTTATCCTGCTTTATCTACCTACCAGTTCTTCCTTATTTTGCTCCTATATCTTAGTTTTTAGTCGAATTCCCCTATCAAGATCTAGTTTAGTAGCTTTGTCTCAACCTGATCCTGACAATTGGTATCACGACTTCACGAGCCACAAATGGGGCCTCAAATTTTCCCACGCGGGTTGCTTGATCGATGTGATTCGAGCATGAAACCCCCGGGCCTTCTCCAGATCCGTGGATTCGTGTCAGCTACTCCCTCCATGCTGGCGGAAACTGGTATCAATTTGCTGCCTTTCCATCAACATGTCGCTGGTCCGCACAAGATCGCAAGAGGCCCTGGACCACGAGGCGGAGGAAGCGGAGATCAGCGGTGGCGGAAGAACAAGCTTGTGTTGAAGAGGAGATTGGTACTCGTCTTCTCCAAAAGGTCCTTAACATCCACCGTCGATGAGATGATCAGTAACAATCGGTCGACACAATCCAAGGTGCGCTCGCTACTTTGATTGATATGGTAGCTCTGCTGGGCATATCATTGCAGAATCCACACCATGTCACAGGATCAAACTGCAGCGCTGATCTGGGAACTCTACCACAGCAAACCATGCAGCTAAGCCCAATCATGGAAGGAGGAACACCATCAGGAAAATCCTCTGCATCAACCCAGGTGCAACAATGCCAGCCATTCAATGTCCCATACGCTCACCCAAACCATGTGCCACAGCCTCAAATTCTTGAATAGCACACAATCCATTCACCAGCCCAACCCAAACCACACTCAGCAGTACCAAAAGGCTCAAGCTCTAGCCACCCCATCATCGTCATTGATGTCCCACACTAATGCAAACCCCTAGATACAACATAACACAAACCCACAAACGCATCCTCATAGCATCAGCCTCAAACCAAGAACTTTCCACCACAAACACAAAACTTTCAATAGCAACACCCCTACCCGCCACCATCCCCACAGCCATACAATAAATTTCAGCCTTCCTCTTATAGTCACCCTTACCAGCCATACTACCCAAACATAATTCACCAACCACATTACACTTACTCCCAAACGCAGCCAACTATCAACACCCGACAAGCACAACACAACACCCTCACCACATAGGCATTAGTGACTCAAAACTCTAGCCAGGCTGAACAGAGATTCAGAGAAGCACAGGGACAACCCACCCCAGTAACTCCTCAAATGGACACAAGAAACAGAAATGGTCAACACCACCAGGCACAAATGGAGCCACATATCAGAACACCAAGCATAGAATTACCAGTATTTCTGGGTGAGAATGCTTTATGATGGATCATGGAATGTGAAAGCATATTTCAACCAGCAGATATCCAAGAAGAGAACAAAATCAAATGGGCCAATGCACATGTGAGAGGAAAATAAAAAAACTTGGTTAAACTTGATTTGATCTGCCCCTACTAGTTCTAGTCGCATATTGTGTACTTCGATTTAATCTACCCCTAGTAGTTCTACCCGCATGTTTGTAGTTTGATTTGATCCACCCCTAGGAGTTCTAGTGCTATAATTTCATGTGAACTTTAGATTTTAGGTTTGGTTCATGTTGTCCAATGTCGATCTCTATTGTATATAGGAAAAAATACTTAAATAAATTGCTTATAACTATCTGTTTCATCAGTTTGCTGAACAGATCAGATATGCATGCAATAAAATGATAGAATGCTACATTTTATAATTTTGTATGATAAAAGGCATATAATAATCCTATGAGTCATGATTATGATATAGGAATTTTATATTTCTATAACCTAAAAGCCATTTTCTAATTTGTTGAAACCATGTTTAAACTTAGTTTGTTAATATGTAGGACCAGATTGTCAAAACCTTGTATAATATGTTGAAGTACAATTTTTTCACAAATACCGGTCAATAATAATATAAAAATCTGGAAGATGAAGATACCTCTGGAGATTAAAATATTTGCATGATATCTTCATCATGGGGTCGTCCTTACCAAAGACAACTTTATGAGGCGGAATTGGCATGGCAGGACAAAATGTATCTTCTGTCCCATGATGAGACAATCAAAAAATATAAAATGTAATTTCACCCATTCTATATGTTCAATCATCGAAGTAGCTTAAAAAATATACCTATGGTGTATTGTTGCCAATATTTTTAAGAATTGGCTACATGATATGGATCACAGGTTCCAAATTCTTCTTAGTGTGGGAGAGATTGGCATTATTTGGTTACTTTGGCTATGTAGAAATGACAAAGTGCTTATGATAAAAATTATTCTCGCATGTAGGTTATCTACAGGTGCACCGGTATGCTCCATTTATGGTCATATCTATAATGTGTGGAGTTTTGAGACCTGTTTATGGATATGTGTACACGACTGGAGGACACAACAAGAGACTTATTACCCAACATGGATAATAGCACAAGGGAGCAATAACCCAGCCACCCAGGTTCAAGTCCTCATGGGCGTAGATTTGGGTTCTTATTATTTTTAAAAACATAATCGTTATAGAGGTTTCCCCTACCATATTCCTTTCAAAAAACCATGGATGGTAGCATAATATCCATATTGGTCCTCAGCGTTAACATAGAGGTTTCCCCTTCTTTGTCTACTCTAATATCTGAACTGGGATCAGATCGCCTATATAAAGGGAAGATCATCACCTGCTTACGCCACACACAACACAACCATTAGTACAGTAGCCCGGACAAGATAAACAAAATGATGAGGATGGTGAGAAACAAGGCCCTCACACTCTGTGTGGCTCTTGTTCTTGCCATAGCAGCAGTGACTGCGTAGGGTGGAAATCAGACAAACGACATGGAGTGCCCCACAAACCTCTGCTGCAGTTTGATAGGATATTACTGCTTGGACTTCAACCACTGCGGAGGTGGCTGCCAGAGCGGCGCTTGCTACGAAAGCAAATGCTACGGCAAACATGCTGACACAAACTCAACTACGTGCCCCAACAACCACTGCTGCAGAGGCAATGGGTACTGTGGCTACGGCGAGGAGTACTGCAGCGACACCTTCCAGAACGGGCCCTATCGTGGCAACATTGCCTGCAACGCCAGTAGGGCGTGCCTCAGCAACTACTGTTGTAGCAAGTTTGGGTATTGTGGGCTCGGTGTCCAGTTCTATGGCGAGGGCTGCCAGAGCGGTGCATGCCATACTGGTGCCCCCACTCCATAGGCCAAGAATTATCTTGAACTACATCGAACGCTAGTATTGCAATGTGATCAGGTCTGGGTAATTTGTGGCAATGCCGATCACACCACATTTTCCACCCTAGCTAGTGCCTACATTACCTTTACTTTTTTTACCATTTTGTTGCAATATAACCTTGCTAGTGTTGCATGCAACTGAAAATAAAGTTGCTTGCATGCGCAACAGAAATATTGCAACCACAAATAACCGCCTTCGTTGTAATCTTTATAGTTCAATAAATTTCGTTGCAATTAATGGAGTACAAGTGATATCTGAGCATGCATACTGGTTTGTAGTCGACTTATATGTACCGGTGCTCGTCCGCCACATCTATGCCATAAAGGGAGGTTTCAAAGGCTCCAAACTAAATTAGCAAAATGGTACTCCAAGGCAAGGAGACGTGTCCAAAGGAGCCAGAATACGAGACGGAGAAGAGCCAGGGGGTGGCCACACCACCTGCTGGCGCGGGCCAGGCCAGGCCATGCCAGGGGGTGGTGTGGGCCCACCAAGCACCCCATCGGCCTCTCTCTTCTCCTATAAGGAGCCTTCTGACCTAAAAACTTCGGGGGGGGTCGACGTTTTTCCAGAAGGAGTTCCGCTCCGCCGCCACCACCAGATTCCACGAAACAGCACCAGAAACTCCGTTCTGGCACCCTGCCGGGACGGGGAATTAGAGGAGATCATCGCCATCATCATCACCATCGCTTATCCATCGACCATCCATGTTTCCCCCATCTATGAGTGAGTAATCCCCCGCTGTAGGCTATGGGGATGGTAGGGATTGGATGAGATCGTTCATGTAATGGCATCAGATTGTTAGGGCATGGTGCCTAGTATCTTTTATTAGTGCTTTATGACTTTGTTGCGACTTTTTGTGCTTAATGCTTGTCACTAGGGCCCGAGTGCCATGATTTCAGATCTGAACATGTTATTGATTCATTATGATAGTATTGTTTTTGGTCTTATCTGCAAGTTGTATACACACGTTGTTGTCCGGAACCTATGGGCCTTAAGTGACAGAAATCGGGATAACTGGAAGGGAATGGCTTTGATGTGAGGATCACATGTGTTCACGGAGTGTTAATGCTTTGCTCCGGTGCTCTATTAAAAGGAGCACCTTAATTGCTAGTAGTTCCCTAGAGGCCCCGCTGCAAACGGGCTGGCAGGACAAAAGATGTTGTGCAAGTTCTCATTGCGAGCACGTATGACTATATATGGAACACATGCCTAGGATTATCTAGTACTTGGATGATTTATCTTATTTATCTGCAATTCCCCTATGTTCTGATTGCTATTTGAATTGTCTTGTCCATGCAACGCCCGTCCATCCATCCCTATGCCTATCGCACTAGAATCCCACTGTTTACTGTTTTTGTTACTACTGTCTTTGCTTTACTACTGTTGTTACTTTACTATTCCTATTACAAAATTGTTGCTACTGATAAACTGCTGTGAGCAAGACTGTTTCCAGGTGCAGCTGAATTGACAACTCAGTTGTTAAGGCTTATAAATATTCTTTGGCTCCCCTTGTGTCGAATCAATAAATTGGGTTTCACTTCCCTCGAAAATACTGCGATACACCCCCTATACTTGTGGGTCATCAAGACTATTTTCTGGCGCCGTTGCCGGGGAGCATAGCTTTATTTATCAAGTTCACTTGGATTCTCTATTGTTCGCTGCTATCCATCCATCATGGGTAAGTCTCGTGATGGCAAGGTTCCTATTTTACCATCCACTACAAGAAGAGGTACGGTTCTAAACACCTCTGTTGCTCTTGATTCACCGTCTGTTATGAGTAAGTTCCTTACACCACCACATACACATGTTACACACACTGCTACTACTGCTGAATCTGAAACTTCTGATGCTTATGATGCTGCTTCTATTGTGCTTGATAAGAGTGGTTCATTAGGTCCTTTCCTAGATGCTACGATTGCTAGAACTATAGCTGGAAATACCGAAACTCCTAATGAAGACACTACCACACCTGTTAGTTCACCTGAGTCTAGTGAAAGTTATGATATTGAAGATGGTTATGTTGAGATGACTGATGAGTTTATTAAAGAATGTAAGAACACCCATGATAGGAGCGCTGCTAAGAGTCTCCTTGAGAGGCGTACTATTTGACCTAAATTATATCCTGCTGCTAAGTTTGCTGCTTCTCCCATAAACATTTTAGATGAAGATTATGATTTCTCTCTCGATCTATCTTATATAGCTATTGTCGAGAAAGAACCTTTTTGTGGGACTAAGAATGAAATTGCGGTAGCACATATGAATGAACTTTCTACCATGAGTGGCTTGTTTTCTGATGATATTAAGATGCGTACTTACTTTGTTGCTAAGATTTTTCCCTTTTCACTGAAAGGAGAAGCTAAAACTTGGTTTAGTAATTTACCTCCTGGATCTATTGATAGCCTTGAGTGCTTGATTAGTACTTTCCTGCAGAAATATTTTCCTCCCAGTGCTAGACATGCTATTTTGCAGGAACTTTTTGATTTTAAACAGGGAGAAAAAGAGGTATTGCCCGAACCTTGGGCAAGGTTTTGTGCTTTGATTCATGCACAGGCTAGAAGTCCATTACCTAAGAATGAGCTTCTTGATATATTTTATAATGGACTAACCGAAGAATCTAGGACATACCTAGATAGTTGTGCTGATTGTGTTTTCAGGAATAGGACTCCTAAAGAAGCTGAGGAATTAATGGCTAAAATAAGCAAGAATTATGAAGATTGGACTCCTCCTAAACAAGCTATACCTGAAGTAATTGTACCTGAACCATCTATTCCTGTGCCTATTCCAACATCAAAGAAGAGGGGGGTTATTGAATTAAATGATGAAGTGATGAAGGAAGCTAAGAAATGTCTTAAGGAGAAGGGAATTAAAGCTACAGATGTCAAGAATTTACCTCCTATAGAAGAATTATGTAAGCCTATTCCCTACTCATCCACTATTGAGGTACACTCTCTCCAACACTTTGATGAAGGTGATATCCCTTACTCTAAACCTCCTGATCAATGCTTAGAAGAATTTGATATCTTTATTGTTAAGCAAGATAACTTTAATAAAAGGGTGCAAAATCATCTAATGGAAAACTCTAGAGCTATTGTTGAGTTGAAAGATATTGTGGAAAGAACCTCTAATGATGTTAAAATGATTGTTAAACACTTTCAAATGGTTCAAACTCAAATAGATCAACTTGTTAAAGTGCAAAACGACTTGCTAGTTAATGCTGCTAAAGAAAAACATGCTTATGAAATTAGAACTAGAAGTGGTGCTGCTACCTAGGATCCTCTATATCCTGAGGGGCATCCCAAAAATAATTGAGCAGGATTCTCAACAAGCTGAAAATAGTGCTTCTACTTGTAAGAAAAGGAAAAAGAAACATAAAATTGTTGTAGAACCCTCTAAACCTGCTATAGATCCTAATAGTATATCTATCTCTGATACTGAAACTGAAAGTGGTAATGAAGAAAATGTTGTTCCTAATGAAGAAAAAGTTGAAGAAGAACTTAAAAACTACACTAAGAATACTAAATACACCAAAAAAGATTTTATTGCTAAGAAACATGGTAGTGAAAGAGAACCTTGGGTCCAAAAACCTATGCCTTTCCCTGATAAGAAACACAAGTCAAAGGAAGATAAACACTATAATAAGTTTTGTGAGTGGATGAAGCCTTTATTCTTGCAAATTCCTTTGACTGATGATATTAAATTGCCTCCTTACTCATAGTATATGAAGGACATTGTCTCGAATAAAAGGAAGATCCCTAATGAAGAAATTTCTACTTTGCTTGCTAATTATTCCTTCAATGGTAAGGTTCCTAAGAAACTTGGAGACCCAGGGATTCCAACTATCCCTTGCTCTATTAAGAACAGTTATGTTAGAACTGCTTTGTGTGATTTGGGAGCTGGAGTTAGTGTTATGCCTTTCTCTCTCTATAAGAGGCTTCAACTTGAAAAAATAATACCAACTGATATATATTTGCAAATGGCTGATAAATCTACCACTATTCCTGTGGGTATATGTGAGGATGTACCTGTTCAGGTGGATCACAATTGCTTGATATTAACTAATTTTGTTGTGCTTGAAATGCCCGAAGATGATAATATGTCTATTATTCTTGGGAGACCTTTTCTTAATACTGCAGGAGCTGTTATTAATTGTAATCAAGGAAAGGTGACCTTCAATGTTAATGACAAGGAACATACTGTCTATTTCCCCAAGAAGATTGAAAGAACTTATGGTTTGAATTCAATTGAACATGTTGAAGGCATTCAAGTTGGAGAAATATATTTTCCCATACCAAGAGAAAAATTTGAAACTATTATGATTGGGACTATTGCTATCAAGGTTGAGGTAACATAATCATTAGTGGAGTACAAAGTTTTGTCTAATATGCAATTGTTTTGGTAGCAAGACTTGATCAACCTTGTTAACAAAAGGATTCCATTGAACAAAACAATGTTTTCATTATGATTATCTCCGTTTATTTCTATCCTTTGCATTTTAGTTTTTGCTTTCATTTAGTTTGCTTTTTGTTATTAGTTGCTTGCATGTTAGAACTTCTGTAGTTCTAGCCTTGTTTTGTCCTTGCATCATGTTTCCAAAAGAAAAAAAATCTGTCTATCAGAAAAATCATTCTTCTATTTCTGAAAAATGCCCAAAAATAAAGTGTCTCGAAAAATTCCAGAAAATTTATATTAAATTTTTACGTGAAAAAAGGGGCAGAGGAGTACCTGGGAGGTACCAGGGGGGCCCACCAGGCAGGCACACCACATGGTGGCGCGGCCAGCCCTCGGTGGCGCCATGCCCTGGTGTGGGCCACCCCTGGCCCCGCACTAACTCTCTCACCTGCCACTTTCTTCTCTCTCCCGAGTAAGCTCCAGTTCATTGCTCAAAATCGTGTTCTTGCTATGCTTGCTCTCGATTTTTTTTGATCTCCTTGCTCAGCCCATCTTTCTTGCTGAAATTTGGAGCATTTGTTCCCTGAATAGAAGATGAGTGAACACCACTTAAACCAACATGAGCTTTGGGTGCCTGAGGTCATGAAGGTCCACCGGGAGGAGGAAGTTTTTCCCTCCATTTATCGATGCTCTGAGTTCATGAGAGCTGCAGGAATTTTACAAGATTTCCACACTTTGGTTTCTAATGCAGGGTTAGAGCACTTTTTGGAAGATGAACCTTGTCAATTTGTGAAGATAACCATGTCTGTGGTGCAGGACTTCCTATTTAGTCACTCTTTGCCTAACCCCATGGTCCATTACAAAATTTACAATATAGCTGTCGACCTTTCTCTTGATGATTTTTGTGCAGTTATTAAGGTACCTCAATGGGGATCATGTAGAAAGATTAAGGAGAGACCTGAACCACTCATGGATTTATACGCAGAAATTTTCCAAGGGAGTAACTTCTCGAAGGAGAGTGAAAAAATCCGTAACATTCATTTTCCCTCCATTCGCTACTTTGCCTACTTTATTGCCAAGTGTGTTCTTGCTAGGAAAACTGCCAATAAGTTATCTTCGTTTGATCTAGCATTTATCTCTGCTGCTCTTAAACGAGATAGGTCTTACAACTTAGGTGCTTTGATAGCTTTCCGTCTTGCTGCTAACCGTGAGAAAGGTGGAATTTGTGGAGGCCTCATTGCTTCTCGTTTACTAGCATTGCATGGTTTAGTGCCTCATCATCTAGACCTACAGTTTCCCATAGAAAGTCTTGATCTTAATTCCATGATACAGCATAAATTTGTTTCCTCGTGGACTAGTATGAGTGAGTTATCTTATGAAATAACCTTTCTCAAAGCTGGTTGGAGAAAGAGCAAGTCCGAGCGTGTTGTTCTTTTGCCTGCACCTGTTTTGTTTAACCTTGATAATAGGGAAGGATGGTCCCTCAATGAGGAGGAGCTTGACACGTACTTTGGAGAGCTCTCCCAACAGGAGCAGGACACAAGAAGGGAGGTTACGGATGATTTGGTCCAGCCCTCGAATGAGGGAGAGTCTTCATATCAGCAGCTCGCTTATGATTGGGGAGCTTCTTCTTCTTCTCATGGGCCCAGCTACGACCATTCTTACCAAGATCCGCCCGCTTGAAACCCCTATCCGTACATGGATTGATACCCACTTAGGCCAAAAGCCTAAGCTTGGGGGAGGTACGCCGACACCGCACTCATCTTCATATCATGTTGCGTCGGTACTTTGTATATTCATGTTTTCGTTCTCTTTTTAGTTTCCGTTCTTCTTTGCTTTTGCTTTCTAAAAACACAAAAAGACCAAAAATATTTATGTTGTTTCTCTTTGGTTTGCTTCTTGTTTTTGCCTTGGTTTGCTTTTCCCTTTTTGCTTTGTTTGAACTATTCGAAAAACCCAAAAAGATTTTGCTTTGTTTGTTTTTCCCTTTTGGTTCTTGTTTAAAAATTGAAAACACCAAAAATATTTGTCGTTCTTCTTTGGTTTTGTGAGTTTGCTACAGGGTTCAGCAGTCCTCAGTGGATATTGGTTTCATATTATTATTCAAGCCACACAAGTGAAGAGCAATAATGAGGATCAATGACAACTTGAGGCATGGTAAGAGGCTGGTAACGAACTCTATTTGTTTTCATTTTGTACATATACTCATCATTGTGAGCTTGCTTAGTCCGTTCAAGTAGGGTGTATGTTATCTTTGGATGCTTAGTAGTTCTTGCTTTCTTATGATTAGCTCCAGCTCGCTAATAGTTTGTAGCATGTCTTATGAATGTTTGCTTGCATTGCTCTATTCATAACTTGGTATGACACCGCGGTATCCTCCTCTGAATGTTTCATTTGAATTGACTTGGCACATGCTCACGCATGCACATGACTGTGATAATCAGTTAAGCCTTGATGAATTATTTTGCCTTGAGGATCTTGAATCACTTTCATGCCATGAGTAGTCCTGTTTTGTTGCAAGCATGATAATGATAACTATTGCTCTCTTGTTTGTCGCTCCCTTACTATTGCTAGCCTTCACTTTCACTGAGTATGTTTTACTCAAGTTTCCAACTCCCTAAACCAAATATTTCCAAAGTGTCCACCATACCTACCCATTAGCATCATTTGCTACCTCCGTGCATATTCAATATGCCTTGTTTTCTTCCAAATAAAATGTTTGCTTATTATGAGAAAGTTAGTTAGTAAAGATCTCACGCACTTGATGGCACACTTTATTTTCTTGCACTTAATAAACCTGAACCATTGCGTCCTTCTTTGTTGTGCATATGCTTGCGCTTTATGAGTTGAAGTTAGCAGAACCATGTATCATGGGGACCGCTTTCAACGCTTTATAGGTACTTTGTACCTAGTTGATATCATGTCCTTTTGCTTATGGATCCCAGAGGTGTGAAATAAAAGTGGAACTTGTAAGATCATGGAGTTTGTATGTATGTTAGAGAAACGCCTGGGCCGCTAGCCTAAGCCATGCCTAATCATGGTGGAAACTTGCAGCATAACCATAATGAGCATTCTATGAAGCATCCTCAATAAAAAATCTATGCACATAGTAAATAAAAAGATCGCTGAGATGCTCATTGTCTGCTTGCCTTGTATTTTGATTATGGGATAGCTCCCATGTCATGTGCAAGGGGTACCCCATTGGCGGTTCTCTATGATACATATATACTTACAATGACAAGAGATTACTTGTGACTAAAGTTGAGTAGCATGAGGATCGGTCTTCGTAAGTAAGGGGCATGAGACTTCGATTTATAACTTGTCAAGCATATCCTCTTAGTTGTGTCACTTTAACCTTAACCATTTAAACATGCTTATGATAGGGGCAATGAGAGCTCAAAGCTAATGAGTACCATACTTTCAGCATTTGGAAGCTTTTCAAAATTATTCAAAACCTTTTTCTTCTACTTGTTGAGTCTCCACATATTCTTTGAGCACCTTCTTGAGAGCATAGTTGTCATTCTTTGTGTTTGTTCCATTACTTGATTATTTGTGTTATGACATTGATGCTTGTATCCTTGATATCTTTACTTCTAGTCATCACTTGAACTTCAGAGGTGCCTTGGCATTCATAATCAAAGGCAAGCGAGATACCACTCTATCATACCTTTTTATGAGCATTGTAATGTTGCTTATGTTTGTGCTTCATGCTACTTATTATTCTTGAGTTGGAATCTCTTCATAGCTTGCAAAGACTATTAAGTAGACTTGGTTGCATACTCGTTATTATGAATTGTCCAAGTAGTTGATCACATTGCTGAGAATATTTACATCATATGAAGCAAATGTGTTCGTGAAAGTTCTTTTATCGCACTCAGTTTTCAACTGAATTGCTTGAGGACAAGCAATAAGCTAAGCTTGGGGGAGTTGATACGTCCAAAACGTATCTACTTTCCCGAACACTTTTGGTATTGTTTCTCCTCTATACTTGTGTGATTTGGATACAACTAATGCGGACTGACGCTGTTTTCAGCAGAATTGCCTTGGTGTCTAATTTTTGTGCAGAAAATCAACTATTTGGAAAAATCCCGGAAAATATGCCAAAAAATCCTATTTCACCCATAGACTCCAAGAGCCAAAATACGAGACGGAGAAGAGCCAGGGGTGGCCACACACCTGCTAGCGCGGGCCAGGCCAGGCCGCGCCAGGGGGTGGTGTGGGCCCCCAGGCACCCCCTCGGCCTCTCTCTTTGCCTATAAGGAGCCTTCTGACCTAAAAACTTCGGGGGGTTTGACGTTTTTCCAGAAGGAGTTCTACTCCGCCGCCACCACCAGATTCCATGAAACATCACCAGAAACTCCGTTCTGACACCCTGCCGGGACGGGGAATTGGAGGAGATCATCGCCATCATCATCACCACCGCTTCTCCATCGACCATCTATGTTTCCCCCATCTATGAGTGAGTAATCCCCCGATGTAGGCTATGGGGATGGTAGGGATTGGATGAGATCGTTCATGTAATGGCATCAGATTATTAGGGCATGGTGCCTAGTATCTTTTATTAGTGCTTTATGACTTTGTTGCGACTTGTTGTGCTTAATGCTTGTCACTAGGGCCCGAGTGCCATGATTTCAGATCTGAACATGTTATTGATTCATTATGATAGTATTGTTTTTGGTCTTATCTGCAAGTTGTATACACACGTTGTTGTCCGGAACCTATGGCCCCGAAGTGACAGAAATCGGGATAACCAGAAGGGAATGGCTTTGATGTGAGGATCACATGTGTTCATAGAGTGTTAATGCTTTGCTTCGGTGCTCTATTAAAAGGAGCACCTTAATTGCCAGTAGTTCCCTAGAGGCCCCATTGCAAACGGGCTGGCAGGACAAAAGATGTTGCGCAAGTTCTCATTGCGAGCACGTATGACTATATATGGAACACATGCCTAGGATTATCTAGTACTTCGATGCTTTATCTTATTTATCTACAATTGCCCTATGTTCTGATTGCTATTTGAATTGTCTTGTCCATGCAACGCCCGTCCATCCATCCCTATGCCTACTGCACTCGAATCCCACTGTTTACTGTTTTTGTTACTACTGTCTTTGCTTTACTACTGCTGTTACTTTACTATTCCTATTACAAAACTGTTGTTACTGATAAACTGCTGTGAGCAAGATTGTTTCCAGGTGCAGCTGAATTGACAACTCAGTTGTTAAGGCTTATAAATATTCTTTGGCTCCCCTTGTGTCGAATCAATAAATTGGGTTTCACTTGCCTCGAAAATACTGCGATACACCCCCTATACTTGTGGGTCATCACTCCTCAATAACCAGCCGCCGGTTGGAGATCCACGAGCTGCCATGCACCGATCTACGATCACGGGCCTAGGGCTAGTCGAGGCAGCCCTCGACAAAGAGCCTACACCAGAGCCAAAGAAAAGCAAGGCTCTGGAAAAACATTACTCCTCGCCTTCGTCTAGCGACGATAGCCACGATCTGTCTCGGCGTCGCCGCTCACGGCGGCACGATCGCGACTATGATGCACGCGATGACCTCACGCAGCGCAAAATCGACTAATAAAGGGCAAGACGTGCTCGTTCGACTGACTCGGAAGAGGACAAGACTGAGCTCTGCGGTGCTAGATGCTTCAGCGGGGCTATCAGGCAAATGCAAATGCCTAAAGGATTCAAACTACCGTCAGAGAACCCAAAATTTGAAGGTCTACAGGACCCAAAAATCTGGTTGGAGGACCACATCTCCTCCGCCAGACTCCACGGTGGGAGTCAAAGCACGGCCATGCAATGCCTGCAGCTACAGCTGCAGGGCGCCGCCCGCGCATGGCTCAATAATCTCCCGCGCCGATCCATTTGTAGCTGGGAAGAGCTGGTCTACAGCTTCGTGCGCAATTTCAAGGGCACCTACAAAAGGCCTAGATCAATCGAAGAGCAGAGAAGCTTCCAGCAAAGGTAGGGTGAATCGCTACGCTCGTACATCCAGAGGTGGTCTATCATCAAGAACTCCGCAGAAAACATCTCGGAGGACCGCGCAATCGATGCATTCAACGGCAGCGTTCGCCGCATAGAACTCAGGGAGGAGTTGGGCCGCTCGAAGCCCAAAACGATCGATCACCTGATGGAAATCGCGAATCGGTGGGCTGACAGAGAAGACTCGGTGAAAAACCGTACCTACTCCGATGACAACGATGACCTCGGGCGCAGACGCGACCGTCGAAGCAAACATCGAATGCGCGTCTACGACGACAAAGAAGAGGTAAACATGGTCGCAGCTGGCTACGCTGATGGCTCAATGCACGGCGCCCAGAAGAAATGCTTGATTGCGGTGTTGATGTAGAGCTCGTTGGGAACCCCAAGAGGAAGTATGATGAGCACAGCAGCAAGTTTCCCTCAGTTATGAAACCAAGGTTTAATCGAACCAGTAGGAGCAAGGAAACACCCCAAAGGTGTTACTAGCTGAGCTTTGGCAGGGCGCACTACCGGTGCTAGTAGCAACGTGGAGACCTACACAACACAACCACAGAACTTTGTCCCCAACTTGCGATGAGGTTGTCAATCTCACCGTGTTTTGCGGAAAACAAAGGATTAAACGTATCGAATGGAAAGAAGTAAAAGTTTGCAGAAAGTAAACACAAAGCGGTAAAAGATTGTAGATTGAATATAAAAGACAAGGACCGGGATCCATATTTCACTAGAGGTGGCTCTCCTTAAGATAGATAACATGCAGGGTGAACAAATTACAGCGACGCAGTTGACAAACATCGAGAAAGAAATACATGCATATACTAATCATCTTGACTCCTTTGAGACTTGATTGGGCATTACAACATAATACATAGACTGCCATCCAACTGCATCTATGACTAATAATCCACCTTCACGTTCGTGAGAGCTTTAATCACTAGTTTTCTCATAACAAGTTTAATTTAGAAGGTAAACAAAAGCATGAATATACTTAGAATAGCATAAGCTAGTAGGTAGGTATGGTGGACTCTTTGGAATAACTTGGTTTAGGGAGTTGGATGCATGAGTGAAACTCATACTTTGTTGTGGAGGCTAGCAAAAGACTGGGAGCGACAAACTAAGAGAGCAATAATGGCCATAATCATGTAGAGCGAAAAAACATCATTGATCAAAGCATAAAGTGATACTACAAGTTGAAAACTAAAGGATCATAAAGGCTATGGTGACTTGAGATAGTCATAACATGGTGTGAGCATGCGCCAAGTCAACCCAAATAAAGCATCAAAGGAGAATACCACTATATATGCTTTAATATGCTAAAACAACGCATGATTCATCCAAGGCACATTAAGCAATCTCAATTGTTTATAACAAGTCATGCTACAGCAAAGAATACTAAGCATAAAGCCAAAACAATATCAAGCATGGCATGACAAAGCATAGGCCACAGTCAAAAACAAGCTCTTTTTACCACATAAGCATGAACTTTCCTACTCTTTTCCAAACCAAACCAAACCAAACTATTTGCAAACCAAAGTATCAAAGAGGGGGTCCGACCAATTTATTCATAAAACTAAGCAAACCAAGCAAACAAAAACCAAAACGAAAATGAAAAATAAGACGCTCCAAGAACAACACAACTGTGCATGAAACAATAAAAATGAAGCGTTTGGAAGAAACCTGGGATTTTTATTGATGAAGAAGGGGATGCCCCCAAGCTTTGACGCTTGTACTTCTTGGATATTTCTTGGGGTGACACAAGTGGCATCCCCAAGCTTGAGTTTTAGTCCATCCTTCATCTCATTACTAATTCCTTCCATACACCTGAAAATTTTCCTTCATACAAAACTTCACACAATCTTTATTAGCAACATTAGTGCACTCAAGATAAATAAGTCTTAAGGTTCAGTTCTAACACCAAATAAACTTCCATTAGAACACTAGATACTGTAGCACTTCCCTCAAAAAGCTCAATTCCCCAAAAGAACTCAAGAAGGAACCAACAAGAAGCAAATGCAGAAAATGGCAGAAATCTGTCAAAACAGACCAGCAGGTAAAGACGAATTTTTTCGAAGACCTTCTGTTGCTCAAATAAAAAAGTGTTGAACTAACGAAAGTTAGATAACAACCTGAGGCAGAAGCACAATAATTTACGCCTCAAAAATATGTTCAGAGATTTTACACGAATTTTTACGGTGAAGCACATAAATCTGTTTCGGGACAGCAACTTTCCCAATCATTACTTCTCTCTCATTAGAGGTTACTCTTGCACAAAAAAGCAAATAAAAAGGATAAGGAGCGGTTATTACTGAAGTAATAACTTCCAAGACTCATCTAAAACTTTTGGATTATCTCCCAATAAGTACTTTTCTTTAACGCCTTTAAGTTAGGCAAAAGAAGCAAAGAAAGAATCAAGTGTTCTCAAATGAAGAAGCATTAAGACCAATTTTTTTTCATAGGAGAAGCAAAAGAAATCTTTTCTATCTTTTTAGGGAAGTGTTCGATACCTTTCTTGAGTGGGAGTTGATATTTAATGGTGCCTTCTTTCATATCAATGATGGCACCAACAGTTCTAAGAAAAGGTCTTCCCAAAGTAATAGGACAAGAAGCATTGTATTCAACATCCAAAACATAGAAATCAATGGGGACATAGGCATTATTAACCATAATAATAACATCATTAAGACTCCCCATGAGTTTCTTTTTAGCATTATCATCAAGTGGGACATTCAAATAACAATCTTCAAGTGGTGGCAAATCAAGCATATCATAAATCCTTCTAGGAAAAATAGAAAACTACTATCAAGATCACATAAAGCTTCGAAATCAAAATCATTCACTTTCATATTGATGATGGGTTCCCAACCATCTTCTTGTTTTATAGGAATAGAAGCTTTATGTTTCATCTTTTTTTCTTTAATCTTTATGAGAGCATCAATAATGTGTTTTGTAAAAGCCATGTTCATAGCACTAGCATTAGGACTTTTAACAAGCTTTTGTAGGAACTTAGTAACTTCAGAGATATTGCAACCATCAAGATCAAAGTCAAATTTATCATCTAAAGTAGTAGAACAATTACTAGCCTCAACACTAGTGGTGGTAATAGTAGAAACACTAATGTTTCTAGCAATTTCATCTTCTCTTTCCCACTTACCATGTAATTCAGCTAATAGTCTAACATTTTCATCAATTCTTACTTGTATAGCATTAGTAGCTGCAAAGGGATTCTCATTAGTTTCAGGTTTAGCAGCCATTTTATTCAGAGTAGATTGAGTTTCAGCCAAAGATGCTATATTTCTTTCCGCATTAGAGAGTTTTTCCTCAATAGTTTTATTGAAGGCAGTTTGTTTACTAATAAACTCTTTAAGCATAACTTCAAGTTCAGAGGGAGCACTCTTATTATTGTTGTAAGAATTTCCATAAGCATTACCATTGTTGGGGGATATGGCTTATAATTGTTGTTACCCAAATTGTTCCTATAAGCATTGTTACCATAAGCATTGTTGCCAAAATTGTTATTTCTTATGAAGTTCACATCAACTTGCTCTTCTTGAGCAACCAAAGAGGCTAAAGGGACATTATTTGGATCAATATGGGATTTCCCATTAACAAGCATAGACATAATAATATCAATCTTATCACTCAAGGAGGAGGTTTCCTGAACATAATTTACCTTCTTACCTTGTGGAGCTCTCTCAGTATGCCATTCAGAATAATTAACCATCATATTGTCCAGAAGTTTTGTTGCAGCACCCAAAGTGATGATCATAAAGGTACCTCCAGCAGCAGAGTCCAATAGGTTCCTTGAAGAATAGTTCAATCCTGCATAAAAAGTTTGGATGATCATCCAAGTAGTCAGTCCATGAGTGGGACAATTCTTTACCAAAGATTTCATTCTTTCCCAAGCTTGAGCAACATGCTCATTATCAAGTTGTTTAAACTTCATTATTTCACTTCTCATGGATATAATCTTAGCAGGAGGATAGTACTTTCCAATAAAAGCATCTTTGCATTTAGTCCAAGAATCAATACTATTCCTAGTTAAGGAATTCAACCATTCTTTAGCTTTTCCTCTCAAAGAGAAAGGAAACAATTTCAGCTTAATAATATCACCATCTACATCCCTATGCTTTTGCATCTCACAAAGTTCAACAAAGTTATTTAGATGGGAAGCAGCATCTTCATTACCAATACTAGAAAATTGTTCTCTGATAACAAGATTGAGCAAAGCAGGTTTTATCTCAAAGAAAGTATTTTCAGCCACAGGTGGAGCAATAGGTGTGCTTATAAAATCATTGTTGTTGGTGCTAGTGAAGTCACACAACTTAGTGTTTTCAAGAGTAGTCATTTTTTTGTGTTTTCAAATAAGAACGCAAACTTGTAAAACTAATTTTTTTGTGTTTTTGATAAAGAAATAAGCAAACAAAGCAAAAGAAACTAAGCAAAACAAAAACAACAAAGTAAAGAGATTGGTTATGAGGGACTCCCCTTGTGAAGATGTCCTTGACTCCCCGGCAACGACGCCAGAAAAATGCTCGATGGCTCAATGCACGGCGCCTAGAAAAATGCTTGATGGCGGTGTTGATGTAGAGCTCGTTGGGAACCCCAAGAGGAAGGTATGATGAGCACAGTAGCAAGTTTCCCTCAGTTATGAAACCAAGGTTTAATCGAACCAGTAGGAGCAAGGAAACACCCCAAAGGTGTTACTAGCTGAGCTTTGGTAGGGCGCACTACCGGTGCTAGTAGCAATGTGGAGACCTGCACAACACAACCACAGAACTTTGTCCCCAACTTGCGATGAGGTTGTCAATCTCACCGTGTTTTGCAGAAAATAAAGGATTAAACGTATCGAATGGAAAGAAGTAAAAGTTTGCAGAAAGTAAACACAAAGAGGTAAAAGATTGTAGATTGAATATAAAAGACAAGGACCGGGATCCATAGTTCACTAGAGGTGGCTCTCTTTAAGATAGATAACATGTTGGGTGAACAAATTACAGCGGGGAAATTGACAAACATCGAGAAAGCAATACATGCATATACTAATCATCTTGACTCCTTTGAGACTTGATTGGGCATTACAATATAATACATAGACCGCCATCCAACTGCATCTATGACTAATAATCCACCTTCAGGTTATCATCCGAACCCCCTTCAGTATTAAGTTGCAAGCAACAGATTATTGCTTTACGAACTGCGTGTAAAGTAAACAATATGATTGTTCTATGAACAAAGGATTGTTGTTTTCTCCCTAGTAGCAATAGCACATCTAGTACCTTAGAGATTTCTGTCACTTCCCCAGATTACCAGAGGCATGAACCCACTATCGAGCATAAATACTAACTCTTGGAGTTGCGAGCATCTACTTGGCCAAGATAGCTACTAACAACGGAAAGTATGCAAGATCACAAATAACAAAGACATGATAGAATCAATAATCAATCTGAAATAGCATCTCAATATTTATCGGATCCCCGCAAACACAACATGCAGAATTACAAATAGATGATCTTGATCATGAACGGAGCTCACAAGATCTAGACATGAAAGCACAAAGGAGGAGAACCAGCCATCTAGCTACTACATGGATCCGTAGTCCAAGGATGAACTACTCACGCATCACACCGGAGGCTTGCATGGTGATGAAGAAGGCCTCTAGGGTGAATTCCCCTCTCCGGCAGGGTACCGGGAAAAGCTTCAGATCCCTCCCGGTCTAGGGATGGACATGACGGCGGCTACAGACTCTTTCATGGATTTTTGATCAAGCACTTAGGGTTTCGTCCCGAGGGCAATATATAGGCGGAAGGAGAGGCCGAGGGGGTGCCGGGAGCGGCCACACCACCCCCTAACGCGGGCCTGGCCTAGCCGCGCGGCCAGGTGGTGTGGTGGCCCCCTGGCCCCTCTCTGTCTCGTATTCTGGCACTTGATATCATCCGGAAAAATAGGCACTTCGGCTTTTGTCCCGTCGAATTCCGAGAATATTCATTTTCTGACTTTCCTGGAACCAAAAACAGTAGAAAACAAGCAGTTGGCACTATGGCTCTTTTTAATAGGTTAGTCCAAGAAATCATATGAAAAGTACTCCAAAGTTGGAACAAAACACAAGAAAGTGGATAAAACTAAGCATGGAACATCAAAAATTATAGATACATTTGCAATGTATCATACGCCGACAAACGCGACGACAACCGCAACAGCGGATACCGCAGTGGTGGATACCGCGACAGCAAAAAAACCATGCAGGTGTGGCAACGCCACACTCGCGAAGAAGCACCCGCAACATCTATCGAGGACAAACTATCCGGGCCATGCAACGTGCACTTCTACATCGACAAGCACGATGGTAACAAGAAATCCAGCCACCTTCTCAAGGACTGCCGCGAGTTCCTCAAACTCCATGAAGGCCTGGCACGAATGAATCATGACGCGGTCAACAGGGGCTATGGAGCCGCCCCGGGCGCCATAGCACATGGAGCTCCTCCACCACCGCCCGGACCACCACCACCCGCGGCCGCGCCAGTCCAGCATCACGGAGGCGAACCATACCCATGAGCCGTGGGCAACATGGGGATGATCCAAAAGGGGTGTCCCTCAAATCGAGTGTAGAAGGCCATCACTCGCCAAGTCAACTTGGCGATAAACTCTCCACCTTCCACCACTGAGTACCTCAGTGGAAGCGACTCCTGCATCACCTTCGACAGGCGTGACCACCCGTCGCCAAGTTCCTCGTCCAGGCCACTGTCCCCTCGTACTCGAGGCGTAGATTGGGGGTTTCGACATGAGTTGCGTCTTCATGGATGGCGGAAGCGGCATTAACCTCATGTTCGCGAGTACCTTGCGGGCGATGAGGATACCTCTGACGTGTCTAAAAGTTTCAGACACGACATTCCACGGCATCGTCCCAGGGAAAGGCATATATCCCCTAGGCAAAATCAACCTTGACGTCATCTTCGGCACGCCACAAAACTTTCGGCGAGAGCGCATCGACTTTGAGGTCGTCGACTAGCCTTCACAATATCACTACATCCTCGTACGTGTCGCATTCGCGAGGTTCATGGCAGTGCCACACTACGCCTACCTGCAGATCAAGATGTCGGGTCCAAACGGCATAATCACAATCAACGGCAACTTCGAAAGGTCCGACAGCTGCGACAGGGAATTCAACAGAATCTCCCAGTCCTTCGACATGCAGGAGGAACTTGCAAGACTAAAGGAGTCGACAGACAACAGTCTGCCTCCCCTGAGCAGACCAAGTCCACCCGACCTGTCCTTTGACTCGTCGGTGCACACGAAGAAAGTCTAGATCCACCCAATGGACACGACCAAGACGACCCCCATCGCCAACAACTTGAGTTCCGCATAGGAACTCGTGCTCGTCAAATTCCTCTGTGAGCACTGGGAGACCTTCGCCTGGTGTCCAGCGGACATGCCAGGAGTCCCGAGGGAATTTGCCGAGCACTCACTCAACGTAAATCCAGACGCAAGGCTAGTCAAGCAGACAATTCGGTGACTGTCTGAACCAAGAGCAAAGGCAGTTGGAATGGAGATCAACAGACTCCTCGATGCCAAATTCATACGCGAGATCAAGGAAAGCACTTGGCTCGCCAACACGATGCTTCTGCCAAAAAAAGACACAGATATCCTGCGGATGTGTGTGGACTTTACCTCCTTGAATAAGCATTGCCCAAAGGATCACTTCCCGTTGCCGCGAATCGACCAGATTATCGACTCCACCGCGGGATGCGAGCGTCTCTGCTTCCTTGACGCCTACTCAGGCTACAATCAGATTCGAATGAAGGAGGAGGATCAGGAAAAAACTGCTTTTACAACGCCCTTTGGTGTGTTCTGCTACAACACAATGCCTTTCGGGCTAAAAAACGCAGGAGCCACCTATCAGCGATGCATGCAGGTCTGCCTCAAGAACCAACTTGGGCGCAACATCCAAGTCTATGTTGACGACATTGTCATCAAAACAAAAGAGGAAGCCTCGCTAATCGATGATCTACGCGAAACCTTCGCCAACCTTGACCGCTACCGGATCAAGCTTAATCCGGAAAAATGCGCCTTCGGCATACCATCTGGGCAATTACTCGGCTATCTTATCTCCGCGAGAGGGATCGAAGCAAATCCGAAGAAAATAAAAGCCATACTGGCCATGGAGAAGCCAAAGAACGTAAGAGGCGTCCAGCAGCTGGCTTGGCGAATCGCGGCACTTAGTCGATTCATCAGTCGAATGGGCGAAAAGGCACTGCCCTTCTACCAACTTCTCCGCAAAACCGACAAGTTTGAGTGGACAGACAAGGCGCAAGAAGCATTCAAAAACCTCAAACGTCTATTATCCACCTCGCCAGTACTGGTGACTCAACGTGAAAAAGAGCTGTTGTTGCTCTACATCTCCGCCACCAACCAGGTGGTCAGCACGGGGCTAGTGGTGGAACGAGCCGAAGAAAACAAGGTTCACGGGGTCCAGCGCCCAGTCTACTACCTCAGTGAGGTGCTCACGCCAACAGAACAGCGGTACCCGCACTACCAGAAGCTGGCGTACGGCGTTTTCATGACAGCCAGGCGACTACGCCACTACTTCCAGGATCCATTGTGGAAGAAGCGCTACCCTAGAAATTTGTTGAGATTTTAGAACCCGTTGTCACCATATATGAGGAGAAAGTCTAACAACGGTCAAGATAAAACAGTGTGTCCAACAACTGGCTAAACTTGGCCTGAAGTGCTCCAAGACATCGCCAAAGGATCGCCTAACAATAATGGATGTTATGATAAAATCATCAGCATTGAGAAAAAATTCATCGTTGCAGTGTGAAATAGGTCAACGATGTTGTCACTAACATCTGGTTAGTAATGTTAAAGATATCATCATCATGTTTGAACGAGCACCGGCCATGTCTTCCCTCTCGCTGTTCATACCACCGTTCCCTCGCCTAGAATTGGATTATTAGTACACTAGAGTAATAGAATGTTTTTTCGCAAAAAAAAAAAAGAGTAATAGAATGTTCAGTCTGCAGGATCACACAAATCACTATCAGACAGAAAAAGTTGTCCACACCAAGAGACAATTTAGCACTGAATTAGCTATAGCCTATAGACAAACTGCTACTGAGAAACTCGGGTCAAGCTGCTCTAGCTTCCACTGTGCTGGCTGTTTATGTACAATTGCCAAGCTTTCGTGTGCATTTACCCTAGATCCAATCAGCTCATCACAAAGGCGAAGAATCACCCCCACTCCCCTCCCCTCCAATCAGCTCATCACATGTTGGACGCACTTGGCGAATAACATGACAGTTTCAGTTCGACTTGTAGGCCCAGCTGTGCTCCTTGAGGTAGGCCTGGACTGCTTCCTTGATGGCAAGATTCGGAACCAACTGATGCTCCTTCAAGGGCTCCCGTGTCACCGGGTCGAAATTGCCCACCTAAAGAAAACTTATTTATTATGAGCTTTACAATACTTTACTTGAGGCGAGATTGTTGCCCATGTATACAAACTGAATCATAAGTACCACACATATTAAGAATTTGAGATGCTGTTTAATTTTGACCATTAGCACATGAAGAATCACATATATCCCAGTCAAATGGAGCACTAGATCAATTACCAGCTACTGTTCAGGTTTACGTGTGGTTTCCTTTAACATCAGTCCTTTCAACTATGAACTAAAGAAGGTGTTCTTTCAGCTATCCAGTACGTATATCGGATCAACTACATATATGGTATTGCAGAATTAGGCAACCAATATTTAAGTGGATTATTCCTTAAAAAATAATTCCGGGGGGGGGGGGGGGGGGGGGGGGGGGGGGTATTAGCAAAACAACAGTACATGAGATAAATAAAATAAGAATTCTCAAGAAACAGATGCAAGATTAGGAACATGGCGGACCTTGCGAAGATGCTCAAGTAGTATGCCCCTTTCGTATGTTACGCCACTGGGCGTGATAACTGGATCTCTAAATATCTCAAAAGCGATTTGACAGCAAAGGTAGTCAGGCACCTAGGTGTTCAGAGTGGGACAGCTTCAGAACAGAGAGAAAAAATGACATCCAAAAAAGAAAGTTGGCTGTAAAGATATCTTAAGTAAATAGTGCTGTTACATCTCCTGGTGTATCATCAAGTACAGCTTTCGTGAAGACTTCAGATAATAATTTGCGTTGCTCTGAATACTCATTGGTTGTCCCGTCAGAATCTTCAGAAAGTGTGCCACTAAGAAAGTGATGCTCCTGCAGAGCATTTTCACATGCTTCCCTACACATCCATGATACGACAGTATTAAGAAATACCAATGCCATGAACTTAAGTCACTACAGTAAGTGTCAAAAGTTCAGCCAAATTAACCCTCAGCACTAAATACATGCACTTCTCTCGATCTACACATTAGAAAGTGATGCTCCTGCAGAGCATTTTCACATGCTTCCCTACACAATCATGACACGGCAGTATTAAGAAACACCAACGCCATGAACTTAAGGCACTACAGTAAGCGTCGAAAGTTCAGCCAAATTGACCCTCAACACTAAATGCATGCACAACGGTGCCAGTTATCTCATGGTAATTTCAATATACAGCTTACCTTAAACTTTGCATCTTCCAAACACGTTCGGTGGAGTGCTTTTCCCAGTGCAGGTATTTCGCCTTGGCAAGAACCTGCCAAATGTCCTCCGCCATTTTGTCCACTGAATTTGAAGACTTCAAGAGATTCAAAGCCTGTTCCCCCATAATAAGATGGGCAAGACCTTAGTGGCAGTTTGTCGGGACATCAACCATGACAAGTTAAAATAACCGTCAATGTAGCTGAGACCACTAATTAAACGTAGTAGTTGCAATTGTGCAGCATAGTAGTTGCGAATAGGTCACAAGCACAAAGTTTACAGTGAAACCGTTTCATCCGACAAAAATTGCTAATATCAAAGAATAGAAGGGATTCAGACAAGCTTCAGGGATAACCAAGAAATGAAACATGCCCCATATGCCGCACGTAAGATCGCAGTTTCCTTTCCCTCACGGCGAGTCGACAAGTAGGACCAGATTTCGATTTTGTATATTATTCTAAATAATCTCGAAGTCAACCATCAGAACTGCAAAATCTCTGCTACATCTACCAAGTGTACCCTGCAATAACAAACAACACAAACGCGACGATCCTAGCGTAATGCGGAGACCTGGTTTCAGAATGCGCAGAAGCGGGGTTCATAAGCAGCAAACCTTCTCGAGTTCCTTCACGGCGAGAGCGCACTCTTCCTTCTCGAGCAGCGCGCATCCTAGCAGATAGTGCCCCTGCATCATCAACGCAAGCCGTTCAGAAGGCTGTAAAAAAAGAAGACTATGATTTGCAAGTCCGGTTGGTGTCAATATAAGGCATGATTTCGTTGATGTGAATCCATGTATTATCTTCACCCGGTACTGAAAATCGAGGGGGGATCGTGGGTGACCTTGAAGAGGGCGTCGTCGAGCGCGAGAGCCCTCCTGCTGTCCTCCTCGACCCTGGCCCAGTCCCTGCGCCGACGGAATAGGCAGGATAAGATTTCAGTGCTGAAGAATGGATTGGATTCCTCGCGAGGGGAGAAGGATGGCTGGCCGGCTTACTTGCGCCTGAAGTGGCAGAGGCCCCGGTTCATCCAGTACACCGCGACGTCCGGGCAGAGCGCAATCGCCTGGCAACCAAACGAATCGATCGATCAATTCGTTACCAAATGGGGATTTGTTTATCACGGATGGAACTGGCCGCAAATCCGGGAAGAAAGGGATTGGGGAAGGAGGGGATTGGGGTGCGGTGCTCGCCTCGGTGTAGCAGTCGATGGCGGCGCCAAGGCGGTCCTTGCGGAAGCACGCGTTGCCCTCGGCGCGCCGGAGCTCCGCCTGCCGGGCCACGCCGGCCGCGTCCGCCGCCGCCGCCATGGAAAAGCTTCCCCCGATTTCGAATTTTGTTTGGAGTTTGGACGGATGGGGAAGAATACCGAAATGAAATTCAGAGGAATTCTTTCTCTTGAAGAAAAGAAGAGAGGAAGACGCGGTTACCTACGTACGAGGGTTTCTTTGCCCCGATTCACCTGCAATTGCCATTTCTTTCTCTCTATTTTTTTTCAGTTTGAATTTTCAATCAGAAATACAGTACTATTCGTGTTTTCAATTGTTTTTAAGTGCTTTCCGTGAATGCCACCATTGGAGATGAAGATATTCGTGTTCCTTTTCTTTCGCCGGATATGTACGGAAAGTGTCTTTAGCTCATATTTACAAGTTTTAGATTTTTTAAAAATAATTCTGGACGTAGCCAATATTGTATCCCACAAGCATGCAGAAGCGCAACACGAAATTCTTCTTATTGTGAGCTACATAAAATGGCAAAATCCGGTAAACTTTGAGGATTTGAAAAAATATATGCACAGGTCTACACTTTTGTCAATTTTGTGTAGCTTAAAATTCAAAGTTTTAAAATTAATATTTTGCATGTTTGTTGGAAAATCCATTGGCTACATCCAGATTTTTTTTTTCCATTTTTTGGGGGAACTCATAAATATTATTTTCGGGAACCAAAAATCCCCACTGGGTCTTTTAGAAGAAACAATGTGCTTGTTTGGACAAGTGGAGTTGAATTAAGTATATACAGTACTACACATTGCACAAAACTGCTCTAAAAGAAAACTCTGAATTTTTTAATGTACATGAATAATCTGAATTTTTTGAATGGACATGAATACTCTGAATTCTTGGATGCACATGAATACTCTGTATGTATAGCATCGACATCACTCGTGGCCATTGCAAATGCATTTACGCCCCTAGAATGACATCATATGCACGTCGGTCAAAGAGATTACTCTAGAAAAAAGCGATGCCATTATTAGAGCAGAGAAAGAGCAAAGAAAGTGATTTGAAACTTCAGAAACTAGTTTCATCCAAGTCAACGCACAGCCCAAAAAGAAAAGAAAAGTTTACATACAATATCTTGAGCTACAAATTCGAATGAATTATAACCTCTCGCGTGTTTTTTGTGCATTCATTCGGCAAGGAAAAGCTGTACACCTCAAACAGTAATCCATGTTTAGTAAAACGTACAGTAAGAAAATGTTACAAGGAAGTAAATTTTAATTACATTCTCAATAGTTTGACAACCTGAATAAAGGTTTTTTTACCACCCCTAAAGAATATTTGGTCAGATTTAATTAGCATTTCAATATTTTGATTTTATTTTCTTGTTGAAATATGGAGAAGACATCCAGAGTTCAGATTTGCCAGCTGGAAATTATACCACTACATTCTGCGTCAGATATAGTCTTTTTGTTTGGTTACAAAAAAACTAAACACGTACTAGTACAAAAAAAAGAAAACATCCGGTACAGTTTTCAGAACAGACACCAGTTTGCCAAACACATCTACAGCAGAGATTTCGTGCTTTTATTCCTTAACCAAAACAGAGTTCTCCAAAGTTTCAAACGGGCAAAGAAAGATAAGAGTGCTTAAATCTTCAGGTTTTACAGTTTCTTCGCCCACCTGACCCCACACAAGCCCGCTGTCTACTTACCATTCACCTGAACGCCGGCTCCCAGGACCAGGTCCCTGAACCGGGCAATGCAGTCCATGGCCCGGTCAAACTCGCCGCTCTCCAGAGCGAAGCTGAACCGGCAGTAGCCCTGCACCCCGGTCCACGTGCTACTGCTTATGCACAGACCGGTGGACCTGAGGATGGCTTCTCTGATGTTGCGGCCGTCGAGCTCGCCCTCAAAGCCGTCCACCTTGAGCGGTTTGCTGATGTAGGAGGTCGGTTTGGCCAGCATCGAGATGCCACCGTGGCAACCAAGAGTGTTCCAGCCACAGCTCTCAAGTGTCTGTTCAGCGTAGAAAAAGGTTAAACGTGCGTAGCAAACTCCAAAATGTTCAATTCAAACTACTTAAAGCTGTGCAAAAACATGGCTAGATAGTTGCAGTTATACTACAAAGGAAAACTTAGAAACTAAGGTATTTAATAGGCCAGAACTGATGAGTGAGAGAAATTAAATTTTAGAGGACAACGCGAATGATATAAAAAAAGGCTAACCTTGATCAGCTGGTTGGCGCGGTTCTTCAGTGTCTCCTTTTGCTCTACAATGAGATCTGAGAAATGTTGATCCTTCTGGTTCTTGAGACCCAACAGTTTCCTGAACGTGTACTTCAACGTGCTATGCGGCCGACTCAAGCTTGGGAAACTGTAAAATGTGTCAACCAAGGATGAGTCGCTCAAAATTAGAAAACCAAAGTCGAGGCCCGCCGTGGTCAGCTCAAAGGACAGCTCTCCGAGCAGGACAACGGAGAACGAGGGCTTTGATGGCTTCACGGTGGAGATACATGTATCCAAATTCCACTGGATGCGGCCATCATCCTGGAACTCCAGACCAGAGGAGGAGGTGTCGATCACCACCCTGGCTCCAAATCTCGCGCACACAGAGAGCAGCTCTCGTATATCAGCGTCGCTGTACAGAAAACCAGTAGGGTTGATTGTGGGGCCAGAGATGTACACCCATGGCCGAGATACGTTCTCGAGCGTGTAAGCTAGAACGTTTGGTTCAATCTTGAATCCTGATTGTGAATTTGTTGGAATAGTCAAGGTGGTTGCGTTCACAAACTTTGCGGCGTTGACGTGATGACCATTGGTGCCCGAGGGGAAAAGCAAGGTGCCTTCTTCTTGCATGCAGCAGAGAACAAGCTTGTTGAAGAGCGCAAGAGAAGTGTTGCCATATATAATTTCAGAGGAGCCATCTGCTGAGAAACCATAGCTATCTTTCACCAGCTGTTGAATGCTGGAACGAACATCGGTCTCGGAATCAGTGATGTTCTGCCTAACAAAACTTTCGAAAATGGAGGCGTTTACTGCAGAAGGTACTGGCAAGAAGCTGCGATCCAGATCCATATGTATGACACCAGATTCCTTGGAACCAGGAACGAAAAATTCAGCTCTTTCCAGGGTAGACATAGCTGAACTAGAAAATCCTATCATCTCCTTAGGTATCACTTCTGCAGGTTCTCTCTGAAAAACAATAACCGAAAATTAGAATGTGCAGAAATGAAAGACATAATCAAAACACATACTAACACATTTAGGAGCTCATTGTGATTTTATCCAAGTACCCAACTAAGATGGAATTAGACTAGCTGACTCATGATGAGGGGAATATCCACTAAAACAGGCAATTCGGCATTTTGTGGTGAAAACAAGTGAGGTCGAGAACTGGGAGGGCAGTCATGTTTACCTCTTGTGGTGGATGCCGGTCGCCAATTTGAAACGCCAGCAGCTCATGGAAAAGACAACCATAATAGTGCTGGCTGATCACAGAAGTGTGCCCTTCCAGCAGTTCAATAGTTTGTGACAGTGCCTTATAGACAGCTGCATCTTCAGAAATGGTAAAAGCAACTTCAAGATCAGAATAAACCTGCATGTAAGATGAAGCATACCCAAATGAGAACATTTAAAGTAGATAAAAAGAATGCAGAAGCTCAATTATAGCCCAGGCTGATTGATATAACATGGCAAGCAAGCGCACTCAAATGGACTTAAATTTCTGTGGTAAAGTTACAGGCACCTGATTCTTTACTAAACCGCACAATATAGCCGCATGTGAAGGTAGGGTCTTTCCAGCAAGATATTTCAATACACCATTTGAGCTTGGCAGACTAGACAACTCCAGATGTTCTGAAATATCTAGTAATAACCGAGAGCCAACATCTTTCGTTACACTTAGTAGGTTCACAAAAGCAGCACTGGTGATGGCCTCAAACTGAGCCATGCCTGTAACAACAACCTGAGGCTTCAGTTTCCTTATCAACTCAATCAGCAAATCTGATTGACGTGGTGCTTCAATTACAGTGACTGTGTCTTTAGCATGGTCAGTTCCCTGAAATTCAAAAAAATAGCATTAAAAAATTGTAAGCCTCATTTTACATACACAGAACAGACATGTATTTTCTGCAGTTCTACACCAAAAAAAAGACAGGGAAGGAAGGATCGAATTACCTCAATTGCTAAAGATGTTAACCATTGCTTGGGCAAGTGCCTGGTCAGATGCTCATCAACAATTGCAAGCCCCGGTGAGAATAATCGGAGAGCATTTTCTATCGCCACAGCACGGGACGGGAACACAACAACATTCTGGTCCACCAGAAAAGAAAAAATATCAGCATATGAAGCACACGTGAGAAACATTGAATAGGTTGATCAATTGAATTTCTAGTAACTGAACATAATTGTAGAGTCAATAGACACCAAGTCTTACATCAGGAGTTAATGGGATGTGGTGGTAGCTTTTCATAAATCCAGCAACAAGATTCCGGAAGTTTAAACATCCAGCTGGAGGCTCACAAGGATTGGACTTATTCTCTTTCAAGAAACTAGCTAGGTATGCTAGGAAAGGAATTTTTTCATCAGCAACAGAATCATCATCAAAGGACAAATCAAGAGAGCTGCTGACTTCATGGAATCCATCTTTAAGGAACTCAAATATTTTCTTCACCTGAATTTCTCCAAATTAGTACAATTCCCCTCATTATACTATTATTTCATAAAATCAAATCAGAGCACAAAGGTACCTGGTTGGGCTGGCGAAGTTGACAGCTATACACAGACAAAGCATGTGAAATGCGGCCACCGGATTTCATGTATGCCCAGGCTGTGCGTGCACACACAGGCTGATCCCCAACAAGATCCATGAAGAACTCAAAGCGATGTCGGCTATTTTTCTCAATTTCAACCAAAGCTGAGATGTCTGTGTCAGCAGCCTGCAAAGAACTCAACTAGTTGGTAATGATCCTCTACAACAATGATTTTGTAGTATACAGTAGATGAAAATTCTATGCCCTGCTGAAGCTGCTGCGCAACATGAACATATTCCTTCTAACCAGGACATAATGCTAGCATGGAAAAGACTTTTGAGATTCGTTAACATCTGGTCTGTCAAAGCATGACTACCTGCATAATTTTTGTTTGCCAGAGCTTATTGATGCGAAATCCACGACGCAAAAATAGGCGCTCGCAGACACCTTGCCCTGGTCGGCCTCCCATGTTGAATACCATAAGACCCATAGGCTTTATGACAGAAATCCCTTCTTCAACTGCCCGAGCAATCAATCCGAGGCCAAATTGGTCCTCAACAAAACCCTAGATACAACAAGATATGCAGTAACTAGTAAGTTCACAAACATAATGACATAAACAACAAGAAGCTGGAAATGGAGCAATCAGCGATAGTAACAAATATGATTAGCTCCCCCAACCCTTTTCTATAACAAATGGCTGCTGGAGTACGGAATTATTTGTCTTTATTAATTGAATAGTCTGGTCGCCCTACCAATATAGATTGCCAGTGGTCTCCACCCCTAACTATCAAGAGATAAATTGATTATACTGGTGGAGTCATGTTGTAAGTACAGACCATACATTATTTCTACCATAACTTATATCTGTTATATCAAGAGTAAAGACCACATGCCTACAAAAAAAAACGTGGCCAATGGGGGAATGATCCCTCCCTTGGTTATACGTTGTTAGATAGATATGAGACCTCTATGCGCTTTTTCAGCACTAATATCATCCGCGCCTTGCGCAGGACTCGAACTCGGGTGGGCGAGTTCAGCACCCTGAACTCCAGCCACTGAGCCAGCGCTCAGTTCTCAAGACCACATGCCTACAAGGAAACAAGATATGTTCGAATGCATCTTTTTTCCTAAGCAGGTTAGTTATGAACAAAATTTTGTTCTCCCAATAGTATCTATTTCATTGATCCAAACGTCACTTATGGAATATAACTGAAATATATTTTCTGTCGTTTGAAAAAAGAATGATTAGAAAATTCTGCAATGACATGCATTTAGTAACACATAAATTTAACATTCAAGTTAAATGCATGCCAATAAATCTCCGCTGAGCGGTGAATAAAAGATATCTCTCAGCTTACCTGAAGAGCACAGTAGTTGCTCAAGGAGTACAGGAATTCCTCGCTTGAATTTTCAGTTACAATCTTTGACATCGCCTCTGGATTGGGGTTAAGAATCTGAAAGCCACATATTGAAAGCATTTTTGTTAAGTTCTGGTAAACTATCATTCCCTTCCACGAAAGTTGGAAAAACAAGACCATCACCATACCTGTGGTATGCATCCAACAATGCGATCAAGTTCTATCTTGTTGTCTCTACAGTAAGAAAGAAGATCAGATTCATAGAATTCAACTCTGTCAAGCAATGTTTTCCCCTCGCTATCATAGATTGGGAGACCATCGTCATCCAGTGCATTCAAGTAAAGATTTATCCATGCAATCTTGATAGCCCTTGGGTTTATATCCAGACCATAGACCTTCAAAAAAAGAACGATGCCCATGTAAGGTAATGCCGATCTGACAGCAGATTAATTTGATTCATTGATATGTGCTGCTCAAATTATAAGGGTACAAATCATTCTCGTTTTTCTTCCTTCACAATGGGACCAATTATTTAGCATCGTTGAGACAATATGCGGTATTAGTGCCTTGCTCCAAATTTGGAAGCAATATACTCAGCAGGTATTCTTTTTTCAGGTATATACAAAACAAGTTAGTCTGTCAGCAGATTGGAGATGACCTAAAGGTTCTACATCATGCAACCTGAGTAAATGTCTAACTGCTGCAGGTCCCACTTTTGTAACAGAACAAGAGGTACCAACCTTCGAAGGACACCACTTTTCTGCAAGTGCAATGGATATCCAACCATTGCCACATCCCAGCTCTGCTACTGTCTTATCCCTGAAGATGGAATCTGGATGCCGGTTGAGACCCTCGTAGAAAGTGAACGACCAATCTTCCGGAATGAAGATGCTAGGTATCTCCATCATTGTTAGCTTCTTTCTTTGCTGGAACCCTAGAAGCAGTTCATAAATTTGTCAAGATACCAGGAGCAGGACAAATCTAATGCATTAGTGAACTGGGAAAGCTTTCAGCATTGCACCAACTGAACACAACAATTTATATCCACAACAAATAGCAGAGAGATCATGTCAGGTCCAAAATCACAGCTGTTCCAGTGCAAAGACTGCATCAATCTATATACAATACAGTGCTTATTAACTAGAGATATGGTATACATATGTCCTACTGTAGTTTCTCAGGCTTGTCTCTCATGTTTTAATTCTTACAATGATAAGTTAGGCAGGACTGTTCTACCAAAAGGAATACAAGTTTTTGATAAACTTATCCTCCAAAATATCTAACATTAGAAACGCCAAACGTCCTCAAAATACTCCTAGAAATAAATCCTGTGACCAATGATTTATTATGTTTCAATCTCATACAGTATGGGTTTCCCTTGACCCTTTCTAATTATCACCTGTACACCCAATAAGTTAGTAAGTGTCCATCAGGCCATCACAACAAAACAAGGTGGTCCTGTCGAAGCCTATCTTTGCATGCAACTTGCTTACTGCCCCCAATTTACATCATAAGAAAAAAAACCAAGAGCCTGGCTGGCCTTATAATTCTTATGGCTCAATTTGATTTTTTACCTAATAAAACTTGGCTCCCTGTTCTAAAATTGTATATGTAGATATTGTACTGAATGCGCAGGCAATCTCTTGAGAAGGTGTTCTGAACCAGTCTAGTACCAAAGCAAGGGTAAGACTAACATCTCCAATTAAACAACAAACCAAGACACAACACGCAGATGAAGAGAGGCATTTCCCATGCCATATAAGAGCCAAACAGACAGTCTAAATTATTCAGCAACCGATACAAGCTGTTCCCTGGGTAAGGAGCATGGGCACCAAATTATAAAATCCTTCCGGTCCAGGGACACCTAACGCCTGCTTGCTACGGTCAACAGCACCGCGCGGTGCCCACATGGTCCACACACAGGTACAAATCGCAGGATACGCTTCTCCTCAAAGATCCCGTAGACATCACAACAAACAAGATTGCTGTTATATTATCTTATCAGCAATGCAATCCCTTCCCTGCAATTGGTCCCTCGGTTTCCGGGCAAAGTCAGATCTCTGCTGTGTTTGCTAGCTAGCTAGTAGTGGCATGGTGATGATACACTAACGATCTCCACTTAGCAGCCAGCCAGTAAACAACAAATCTAATAACTGGTATCAGCTATGCAGAGGTTCTACCATCGAAATTAAACCAAATCACTGACGACGACGACGACGACAGCAGGATTACTGACGGCCGGAACCGGATCGAGAAGGTGGTTTCCCGCCGGGCCGCGAGATCCCCGAATCTGTCCCGCGCCAATGGTGTTGTTTCGCGAGTGGGGAAGGAGGGAGGGATTGGGAGGAGAACCTTGGAGGTGCGGGTCGAGGACGACGTCGTGGATGCGGAAGTGGAAGGTGCGGAAGCACTCGTGGCCGGCGGCGGGGGCGGCGAAGCGGCGGCGGACGGCGCCGAGGAGGCGGCGCGCGTCGGCGCGGGTGGCGGGGGCCTGGAGGCGCTCCAGCACGGCCTTGGCGGCGCCGTAGGCCGCATCGCCCGACGCCGCGCACGTCGCCAGGAACGCCTCCACGTCCTCCGGCGGCGCGGCCATTATCCTCTCCGACGAACGGATCGGGCCGGGCCGGATGGTTCGAGTGGTGGAGATGGGAGTGGAGGTGAGGTGGAAAGCAATGGCGGGGGCGGGGGGAGGGAGCCTGCCTGCCTGCCTGCTGCGGCCCGGTTATATAGGCGGCACCGGCGAAGAGACTAGACGTCGCCGTGGAGGGGAAGGGGGTAGAGTCGTAAATTCCCTATTTGTTTCAGAGATTCTGTGACACTAGCAAACCTCTTTATTTTGCTTGAGAATTCTGAGCATTTTCATTTTGAAATGAAATGTAATTACGCACCCCTTTACTAAATTTTAAATTCACACAATAATTTGATCCTCGGATATTCCTAGCCTAGGATTTTTGAAATCGAAAAATACATGGCGCAAAATCTCATGGATCATGATTGTGGAGTTAGGTGAGTCACCAAGTTGGTGTTATAGTAGCTCTCTTTATCTTTTGTATTGTTCTTTCTTCCTCAACTTCTGCGAATAAAGTTGTAACATGGTCAATGGGATACCATTAGTGTGTGACTTTTGCCCCCATTGAAGATGCAACAGATGGCCTCGCAAAAAAAAGATGCAATAGATGGAAAAGTAAAATAAAATAGACCCATGATGATTTCTATCCACGCCTTTATTTTCTCTTTTGCAAAATACGCTAGTGACGTAAGATTCTCAGCACTCGCTTTCGATACTCTTGTGTGCTGGATGAGAGTTTCGTGGTTTCTTCCGTGCTTCTGGACAAGATGGGGCAAAATAGTTTCAACTTTGAATTGGGATGGCCCAAAGTGAGCCTAGGGCAGCCATGTTAGGGGAGTGGAGGTACAACCTAAACACACAGGTTTAAAGTCCTCGCGAATGTGATTTTTTTTTTAAAAATGACGAAGGGGACTCCCTGTCTCATTCCTTTGAAAAAAAATGTGGAAATACCCTTTTAAATCAATATACTATTTACGGCAAAACACATAGGTATTTTATTGCTCCACTATGTATCTCATTAAAGGGGAAAGGACACCACTTGATACAACGAGGTCCCTACAAATTATGCTATGTGTTTTTTGTACCAATATAAAATTTGGAAGGGCTAATAATGGCTTTAATTCTAATATGAATAGTTGTCCTTCTTTTCAGGAATGTGCCTAGTCCCCTTAGCCTTGAGAAAATAGAAAAGTATGAATGACTTGATGATCATGGTCTCGTCTTGATCCGGAAGTAACTATGAATTGATGATGAAATTATAATATGCCTAAAAATAGATAACACGCGTGCATCACAAAAATTGACATGCCAACTACATGGATGAAGCATTTAGCATCTTCATCAGATTTTGATGTACCACGGCCCAATGCATAGTCGTGTTGCCTTCAAGTTTTTTGATCACACATTTTTTTTCCATTTGATAATAGTGTCATTTTAGCATAAACTTGGGCAATAGGGCAATCCCCAAGCCATGCCATCGACATTCAGTGAGGAATATTATTTCCTTTCTAATACCATCCCAAAAACATTTGTCTTTTTTTTCTTGGTGTGTGACTATCAATTAAGAAAAATTGTAAAAAAACATCAAATTGAGACAGGTCTAATATGATCCGTGAATACTTAGCTAGTCGAATTGGTGTGACTACCAATTAAGAAAAAAGGTCGATGTGCATGTGGGACTACTGTAACTATTCCATTGTCGTGTGTCCCATGATTTGTTGTCATTTTCAGTCTCGGTATCCCACCAACTGATCTCTAGCTTTTAATTGACCACTAGAACTTGTTTCTTCTACAATAAATATAAATTATTTTCTAAACCAATCGATATTTCTAAATGAAACGGTACATACCAGAATCTTGTTGGCGGTAGGCAAGATTTATTCTAGAGGAAAATTGATAGGAATTTTTCTTTGTAATTATATTTATATATACAATTTATTTTGTTGGCAAATAGAAGCAGTACAACAACAAATTAGCAATGAAAAGAAATATAATTTGAATAGTACTATTGGCCAAGCACCATGTGAACCAAACAAGCCGCGGACCTTTTTTTTTATTACTTCACACATGCATTATTATCAGATTCCTATGCTATTTCTGTTCATGTGAACCAAACAAAGCCATGAACCTTTTTTTATAATCCATAAACCTTGGGCTACAAAATACGACAGGCATGTACCTAATGGGCAATAATAGCACATAGTGCATCCTTATCATATTTATGTATGTTTTCTATTCATGCATTTTTATGACCATGCAAACCGAACTAGCCCTGTGGTGATTGAGATTTTTGATGAGCTACAAAATACGCTGACGGGCCAATTGTGGGTACATGTCCGTTTCCGAGAAGAGCTACGACATGGCATGAGCCACTTGTCTAAAAATACGCATTGCATACTAGAACAAATTGTGGAGGTTCTAAAACTACACAAAGTAGGGATGGCACCCAAAGGATATGGGTATGGGTGGGGTCGCCATATGTCCTTACTCGTCCCATCTAATACTACCTGTCAGGCTGACACCCGTACCCATATCTGTCAATAGGTAAAAGTTTTTTCCATACCCATCACCCAATAGGGTAAAATGTGTACCTGCGGGCCAAAACTTTATGTTTACAATACGTCAAATCAACAAAAAAGAACAAAACATTAGAAACATCGCATATTATAAACAACGGTCAAACCTAGAATAGAGATGTCGGCAGTTGGCGTTAACCCTAGCAACGACTCACGAAGTTGTGACGGATAGGAGAAATATGAGATTGGTACTGATCGCTCAAGAATCAGGATGTGATCACATAAAAAAGATATTGATTGCAGCAATCATGTGGCGGGAGGTGAAGCAATCCTAACTAACCTACGATCGGTCGCGGGACTAGGAAGCATGAGATGACATGCTTAGAAAAAATTAGTATGTCAGAATATTACGAACGTCTCATTTGTCAAATTTTAGACAGGTAGATGGTACATGGGTATGGGTTCTACAATCGCATACCCGTATACGCTTTTACCCAAAAGGTCTGAAATTTTCCCATTTATATTCATGGATGATTTTTTATCTCATACCGATACCCCTCAAGGGTTTCCACCTGACGGGTACGTGGGTCATGGGTACCCATTATCATCCCTAACCACAATTGTACGTGTCATCTATCAGTTTGTAGTTATTTGCACATACAGACTTACCCCAGGGTTTTTGTGGTCACTCAAAATAGGTATTTGAAGCTAACACCATTTTCGACAATGACGACTTATTCTTGCCAACAGAAAATAAAAAAGGAAATCTAGTACTACCCCTACTAAGACATGGGAGTTGACTCTACTCTATCTAGCTTTGAAGCAATACGTGTTTTTTTACGTCGTGTCTCCCGTGCTATGGTGTCGTTTTCAGTTTTGCCATCCCACCAACGAATCTTCAGTTTGTGGTCGAGAACGAGGACTTATTTTTTTTAGAAAACATTTAGACTATTTCCAAAACCAATCGATTTTACTGAATAAAAATTTGTCTGCAGATATATTTTAGAAGAAAATTCCTTCCTGAATATGTTTATAAATGCAATTTCTTGTTGCTGGAAAATCGAAGTAGTATGCCAGAAAATTACTTATATAAAAATAGAGTCCGAATTGTATTCGGCGGGCACCAGAATTGTTCTTAAAAAAGCATGACATGTGTTTGTCAAAAAGAAGGACATGTATGGCACATATACGAACAAATGTGGCATTTTCGAGGGAAACAAGAGCATGGTGAATGTTGTTTCCTCACAAGTGTACATGTCACCTACCAATTTGTCAGAAAGAACGACATGGCTCACAGTTTTCTTTTTCGTTTCTCGTAGTGAGTAATTATTTTTTGCGGTCTCGCGCAGGATGGGTATTGGAACTTTGCATAATTTTCTACAAAGATGACTATCTTACTTACCTCAAAAAGGAAGAAAAAAAGGAAATAGAGTACTCCTACAAAGGCTTGGGAGTTGACTCTGCCTAGCTAGCTTCTTCCAGGACTCCACTCATGCCTCAACCCATCATGTTCATGTGTTCTTTTATTCATGCATCTTCACAATCATGTGAACCCGTAATTCTCGAAGAAGAAACAATCATGTGAACCAAAGAAACCCCGAACCTTGTTGTTGTATTTTCCTTTTTAAGAATCCTTGGACTGAGAAGAGCCACTGCATCGATCTACATGGCATGAGCTACTTGTCTAAAAAAATACACATGGCATACTAGAACAAATGTGGAGGTCCTAAAAATTTCAAGTTGATTCACCACAAGTGTACATGCCATCTGTCAATCTGTAGTTATCGTACTAGCTACTCCAATTCACACATTTATTTTTGAGAGAGTAAGTAGCCTTTTTTTTGTGGTCTCTCCGAGAATATGTACTGGAAGTTAGCACGATTTTCTACGAAGATGACTGACTCACTTCTCAAAAAAAGAAGGAAAGGAAAATCTAGCACCACAAGGAAGACTTGGAAGCTGAGTCTGCCCATCTAGCTCGCCTTTTGAGCAATAATAACTTCCCCACGTCCTAGTCTCTCACTGTCGTGGAACAACATTATAATACAGTACAGCAAGAACAAACACATGTAAACAAACAAATAAAAATATGGTAATGGATCCACTAAGAGATGCTTATATGCTAAAGATTATTCGTACCCGCAAAAAAATAAAGATTATTCGTTCGTTGAGAACGATGATCAGTCAATTAATTAATACTCCATCGGTTCTAAAATATAAAATGTTTTAGCTTTGTGAAAGAAGTGTATCTAGACCCATTTTAGTGTGTAGATTCACCCCAAACCTAGATGAACATACACTTGTATCACAAAGCTAAAGCATCTTATATTTTGGAATGGAGGGAGTAGTTGATTTGATTCTTACTAATAATGATGACGACGATAATTAGTTGATTGTGTAGTAGTAGTACCTGAGGAGAGGGTGGTGATGGGGAGGCCGCAGCGCGAGTCGTGGAGGAGCAGCTCCCGGACGCAGAACCCGTACCGCCGGAAGAACCCGTCGGCGCCGCCGTCGCCGTCCACGGAACTCCGGCCGAGCGCGGCGAGGAAGACCCTGGCCTCCTGCCTCGTGGCCGGGTCGTGGAGCCGCGCCAGCAGCTCCCTCAGCTCGCCGTAGGCGGCGTCCCCCGACGCCTCGCACCGCTCCAGGAACGCTGACGCCGTGGACTCTGCCGGCGAGTCCTGCACGGCGGCCGCGACGCTGCCCATGGCGATCGGGGCAGACGATTGTTTGTGGGTAGCGGGAAGGGAGGAAGGGAAGGGAGAGGAAAGGAACAGGAAGAGATCGATCGTCCTGGCTAGCGAGCTAGCTAGCTGTGGTTATATATGGACAGGAAGGATCACTGTCCAAATCAACGCACCGAACTGCTGATCATTGGAATGCATGTGTGGTGTGGCCTCACATATATGCACATAGTACTATATTCATCTATGGAATTGTTTATGTACATGTGGACAATTAAGATCAAGGGCATGTACCAGGGCAGCGACCTTCCTCCACATAATTAAGCCAAGACAATACATATAAATTGTACAATGTACTAGTAGTAGTATCTTTTATTGTTATCTCTAGCAATTAATGATAATTAGATATACTTTTCAATAAGCAAATACTACCTCCGTTCCGAAATATAAGCCGTTTTAGAAAGCTAATTTAGCTATCTAAAAAGGCTTACATTTTGGAACGAGGTAGTAATTTGCTATGGGAAGATGTATGGTACAACCGAAAAAATACTCCTCTCGTATTTCTAAAAGTCATTTAGCTAAGGAAGACAAAATTCCCTTACTTATTTCTCTCTATTCTAGCTGAGTAAAAATTCAATGTAACAACTCTAAGGGAAAGTCCGACATCACTCCAATCACTCGATTATATATGCCCTTATACGTGCGATCAGTCCAGAAACTAATAAGATTCCGATTTCTTGTCTCGAAGTCGATAGTGCCATATAGGCCTACGGTCTAGGCCAAAGAAAAAGAAGAAGAAAATAAAGTATTTGACGTTCAGAATTTTAATATTATAGTCGTATGAGTGGTGGAAACCCGAGACTAAACCTGGACCGGAGATCGTCATGGTGGAAAAAATACAATATTCCATCTTGCATTTGGGATTTAGCCTACACTATGAAGACTTGCTCTCAACCATGGAATTATATATGCCAAGACAGCCAAATGTTACCTATATAAATGATGCATCTTTCATGTCACCAAGGGGCAGGCATTGATCCGGTGAAAGGTGCATAATGGTTGCTTTATCAGCATATATTTAAAAATGAGTGAGGGTGTTATTGTTGGATGCACTTTAATTTAATACTCCCTCCGTCTTAAAATAGATGTCGCAGATTTATCAAAATTTAGATAAATTTAGACACTATTTAGTATATAGATTTATCTAAATTTTAACAAACTTACGACATCTTGACATCTTGTGACGGAGGGAGTACATGCATGTGGACCTGCTTCTGTCGATTCGGTTCTGTGCTTAGCAGCCTTAGCTAGATTTTATTTGAAAAGGGTCGGCGTTAATTGGTGACTGGTGCCGTGGAAAGCATGCATCATGGATCTGGACCTCGATTTACTTGTTTAGCATCCATGGTGCGGCACCTACTACATACATGATCAGCTGTGGACCTTGATTTACTTGTTTAGTTGACGATGTGGACTGAATTCTTAGTTTAGCTACAAGCAAAAAATTGGTTAGTTAATCATGCTACCATAGGTCACATTATGTTTGATAAAGATATATAAGAATTTTACCAAATTTTAGGAAAATACTATGTCAGATAGTTCAGCTTTCCGACCTATTTTGTTTTCATAGGTCAAGCTTTTGACTAACAATTACTACCCTGTTCCCTAAAATAAGGCATATAATTTTTTTAATAGTCAAACGATGTAAACTTTGACTAAGTTATAGAAAATGTCAACTTCCGCCATGCAAAATCAATGGCATTGGATACATCATGCCAATAGATCTTTGTACTCCCTCTGTTTCAAATTACTCCGCCGGCACGCTTATGTAGGTGGGCTAGTACTTTCTTATTTTTCATTCCAAAAAATCCTTAGATTTTTTAAATAGATAGTATGAAATGTGTACTACGTATACCAAAATCTCAGGAATTTATTAAATGAAAAATGAGAGAGTACTAGCCCACCTAGATAAACGTGCGCGCGGAGTAAATTAAAACAAAGGGAACTATCCCTTTGTTTTAATAACAACAGCAGCCATCTATGTGTCGCTCTCCTACAGGCTTCTCCAGTGGAACTCACATTTGTCTACAATTTGTCCGGAATTCATTTTTTGTACATTCTAATTCTACATCATGATTTCACCACACGTATGAATTCAAAGACAACTCGATCGGCATAATTCAACTAGATACCTTGTTGTGACTTTTTCTTGTAACGAGAAGGGCGGAGGAAATCATTCTGGGTATCGGGATCCATCCAATGCGCCGAAAGACCTGCTCAGAATTATCGGTGTTTTCAAATCTCAATGGCCGCCTTGCCCTTGTCCCCTCAGCTTCAACCTCAAACATAACAGCATCTCACTCTTTACTCGGTCTTGGCTCGTGTTGTCTCCAATGATGCTTGTATGGAGGCGTCGAACTACTGTGGCGCCTCCCTCCACTCTACCTCCTTTGTTTCGAGCTAGTATTCGTTGAGCTACCAAGATTGCAGTTTGGGATTGAGGAACTCGTGGAACGGGAGAAAGAGAGACACACACGATGGTCGTGCGAGGATGCCTGGTTCATCGAGGCGCGTGGGAAACTAATGCTAACTATTTTGAGTGTTCTGTACAGAGGACACAATTCTCCACGACTTCCAGCCCCTACTCGATGCCAGGTTCTAGGCCATGAAAACGGGCCAAAAAGACCAAAGCAACAATTTTTTTGCGAAGTCTTGGTAACCATGAAATGGCGGTCAACGGACCTGAAAAATCATCCCTGGAGCCCCAAACACTATGAAAACAAACATAAATAATTTTTTTATGGCATCTCTTAAACCGTCTACTTGTAGTCATCGGACATATACAGATCGTTCATGAACAAAATAACAGTTTGTTGACCAGGCAAGTCGCGGTCAACAAGAAACCATTGCAACAAAGTTTCCAACCACTTTCAGGGATATCATTCCTAGACATATATGTTTCTTTGCATTGAACATGAACTCGACGTAATTGAGGGGGGTGGTTTGGTCTAGGACAATTTCAGCAACTCCGTCCCGATCGTGCGAGACTCCATTAGCATGTCTCTGTCCTGAAATTCTGTCACAGACCTGAATTTGCTGCAGTCTGAGGATGTCCATCCGGCGCATCACATATTTCTTCTTTTTGTGAAATAGAACATCTACCACACCATACTAACTTACAATAAGAAAAAAAAATGCTTCAAAACAGAAACGAACTAAAGATTTAGTGTAGCATCACAACTCACAACAACATGAGGCTATACTGCTATAAACCCAAACTGCCGTGTTCTATTCCCTGCGGTTTCATCATCGCACCAGCATCCTTCCAAGAGGGGGGATTAATGAAGACTAAGCAAAATATAATTTTATCCACGAGTCTTCATTGTTCACATACAGAAACAAAAATACAGTACGCACCAAAATACAGAAACAATTTTTTTGACAAATTCCCGACAACTATTTTGAGACAGAGGGAGTAGTATCCTGGGAAGCACATTAATAACAACAGCAAAATAACTCAAATAGTAGTGAAAAATCTTGACATTCTACATCAATCATAAGAACAACATGAATTGAGTTGCCACGAAGAATCATTATCAAATAAGAATATTTTTACACATGCTAAAATTTTGTGATATCAAGCGCAATGGCTGTTCCAGGTATCGATACACAATGCATCTGGATTCTTCCATCCTGAACCATGCAACATTACTCTTCAGTCATGGTTTTGCTAGTTCAAACGTGCATCTTGGTTTCTTCCATCCTGAACCATTCAATCCTCCTTGAGAAATAATAATCATCAAAGTAAAAAAGATGAATGAGAACCCGGTGACAAATGGAACACATCCTTCATAACAAAAAAATAGCATGACTCCATCATCTGTTATTTAGACAAGCACAGAATAAAATGACCACGTGGACAAGCACAACACTGTTATAACAGTTCTAACTTTCAGGATATGTTTTTGCTCATTTCGAGAGATGACCATGCTTTTCACTTGTCAAAACAACAAACAAGAGCATCTGCTAGTGTTCTCATGGATACTAAATAATGACAGTCTCATACTCTCATTTGGATCATGATAAGACTTGACAAATGTTTACTTGTTTGAATTTATGCAACAAGCTACTAATCTGTTGGCGCAGTTAGTTTAGAGATCACTTCTGCTCCTAGTACTGCAAGTTGGCAACATGGTTATATGAGAGAGCATGCATGGTTATATGTGTCTCGCAACCCGCTCATGTAAGATTACTAACCTTTGGTTGTGAGAGACGTCAGTTTCTTCATGACACCTTGGTAGAATACCTGGTAGTTAGTTTGCCACATCAGACAAAGACTTGACACAATTACTCAGGATTAGATTCCAAACTTACCAAGTATTCTTTTTCCTCAACTTCTTTATTGGTTGGCTTATGATCTGAAAGATTGAAAGATCATCAAGTTAGAAAAAAGTTCAAATATTATTCTGTTATTCAATATTAGAATAACTTACCAGCAGCCTTTAGCCAATCTTGGAGGCATATCAACGCTTCGACTGTGTCGCTCTTTAGCATGTCCTTGTGATCACTGATTGTTCTTCCACCGGCGCTAAAAGATGACTCTGATGCCTATGAATGTGGTTGGAAGCATATCAATCTTGCAACGCTAAGCACATTTGTTCCTCTATGGCAGTCGGCACATGGATCTTCTCACCACTGTTATCGCTTGCTGGTTTCTCTGTGTCAACATGCAGCTGGGTCTTCTCGGCACCGGGGTCTTGCTCATATGGTGTGCTTGCAAAGCAGGTAATCTGTCACACCATTAACAATGAATATAGTTAGTTGCATGCATCTTAATTCCAGTAAGCTGTTGTAATAAACAAAACTCATTTACATCCACAGAACGTAAAACATGATCAGAACAACTGATGTTATTACTAACAGAAGGGTAGAATACCATGTCAATTATACAAGCAAGGGTGGTGAAAAAAATCAATTCTAATAACAGAATCACTTTAACACAAATGACATGAAGGATCAAGAACATAGTTAAAAAGTGAAAATCACAAACTACTGTGGTTATACAATCCATCAGATAAATACTTCACGGTATGAAATACAAAATATGACTACACCTGACAGTTAAAAACATACAAATCCAAGTGAATATTATTCATAAAGTAGGATAACCCTATGGCCAGAATACCACGTTGAGGCAAGTAGGATCCTTCCATTTGTTCCCAGTTGAGATGGCAATTCAGGATCAGAGCAAAGTGCCCAATAGACTATAACAGAAGGCCCTACAGGGAGGCCTTCAGTCTTTACCATTAAACAATGGGCACTCGTTGCATCGCGAAATTGCTATCACGCTAACAGGACAACAACGATCTCTAGTCTAGACTGAAGGAACCGACTTGCAGATAGCGAGCTGTAATTCAACTACAGTTTGAAATGTACGACTAATTACTGCAGGATTATTTAATTTAACAGATGAATCAAACCAAGCTACCAATGGTGGAAAGAAGGAACCTACCTGCTGCTTGTGCTGTGAATTGAGGTAGGTGCCGCCACCCTCGCGTAAATTTTTTCTGCTCCGCCGCCGGATTCTTCTCCTCTTCCTCCGGTGGCTTCTTCCCCCTCCACTGCCGTGTGTTCCGTCGTTTCGTCCACTGCGCCTAACATCTCTCCGCAGGTGGGCGACAGGGAGGGCGCCTAAGATATCTTGGAGGGGAGGGAATGGCGGGGAGATGGGCGGCACCGAAGAGAAATTGGAGGGGATGACCGGGGAGATGGGCGGCACCGAGCTGCCAGGCACTGGCGGCGGCAATCTTGGTACTGCGAAGCTGCGAGGCGGACGCGGCCCTTGGCGGCTGTGCACGCGTTTTCCGCTAGGGCCGTTCAATTTCTTGTGGCCCAGCCGCTCAGCCGTTTAGGGCTTTTAGGCGGCGCGGACAGAACGGCCTGGCGGACAGCCGTGTCCGCCTGCATCCTGATCCCTTCCTTTTCTCTTCTGTCCCTCTACCTCTCTTATCCTATTACGACACGACACACTTAGGGTTTGCCTTATGAAATAATAGTATACTATAGAGACAAATGCATGATTCAGTATCCAGTAATACTTTAGACGTGATGTTCCAGATAGCATTTTGGGCCACCAAAATAGCGTTTCAATGGCTCCATCATCCATTTCTGGGTGTGCAAGTCATCAAAGCATTTTCCGGTTCATTTCCTGTAATATTGCTTCACTGCATACATTTGGGGGCGAATGGTGACTTGTAACATTTATAAATCTACTAGTATATTGTTTACTTTTCTCTCGGTGCAACGTCCATCACGGTGGCACGGTACAACATTCCTTATAAATGTAACGGAGAGACGTCTCTAAACAAAGATGCGATTCTTTCATATTCCTCGCCGCCTTTTTAATTGAGAAGAACAACAACACCACAACATAGGGCATGTAAGTAAGGCTGTAATAAATGGTGGTTTTGTTAATCGTCATCTAAGACGGACTAAATGATACTAGAACATTCGTTCACACTTGCTAGAGCTCAAAAGGGTAAAGATTTCTAGTGGCCACCTTTATTTTACCCAAGTTTTTGCTTCTTTCTTCATCCAGTTCCATCTTATCCTACAACACAAGAAAAAGAAAGAACAAGAAAGCATCCGTTTATTCAATCATCAACCAAACTAAAAGCAAGATATAGTGGGGGGATACTAATCCTGGCCATAGGGAAAAGGTACTATGGTTGATTCGACTACAAAAATGAGGGCAGAGAAATTACCATGAAGGCACACTTGGAACCTAGTACATCTAAGGTTTTAATTCTGTAAACAACAGGAGATGCCAACTAGACATTTGAAGATGAGATAAGAAGCTACCTTGCGTGAGGTAGCCGAGGACTGGGTGGCCGGGCACCGCGTGCATCGACTTCAACCGCGCGGCGGGCGGCGGTGGCGCTGTGCATAGGGAGCAGCGACTCCAGGCAGAAGCTTGCCTCCACGGGCAACCTGCCCGCACAAATAACAACAAGGCCATCACAGTCCTGCTGCTGATTGTCTTGTTGGGTTGGGGGCGAGGAGAGAGGGCGCAGCCAAAGCGCGACGGATGGAAGGGCGCGAAGCCCCGGCCCCGAGGGATCTCGCCGGAGCAGCAGCACGGAGAAGTGAGGCGGAGGAGCGGAGCAAGGAGGATGGGGCAAACAGATCCAGGCCAGCGGAGTGGGGCATGGGCTATTCGGCCTGTTAATTTTTGGGCTACTTTTCAATGTCCTTCAATCCACTATCTTGTAAAGAAACCACATTGTCTTTATTTATTTTCTTCCGAATCAAGTGACTTTTACTTATAATAACAGTTAAACTATTGTTAACATACTCAAGGTAAATGTTTTTTTCATGGCTACGGAACTTTCTAAAGTGTCTAGTAATCAAGATTAAAGGAGGATCTTTTTATTCTTGGGATAGATTGTCTCCACTGGGTCGACGGACATGTGGGATATGTGCGGCCTCCTAGCGGCACGACCCATCCGTACCGACACATCCGACTCGTCCCATCCGGCGGGTCCGGCCACCACGACGACAACGGGAGCTATGGGAGGATGGGATTTCTGGGTGGATGTTGGGGTTGCCACGGAGGATGTCTGTGGGGGCTGGGATTTCTAGTTGTGCCTACCTCGGCTGACCTTCCCTTTTTATGGGTGTACCTGGACGCGGCGGGAAAAAGATCAAGCCCGCCCAGGTTCGAGCCATCGATGAAAAATGGGCCGTGTGGACTGCAGACATATTGGCAGGCAAAGCGAAGAATGCAACACCCGGCGCATTGCCCTATGTCTTGCCAGGAAGCGGAAACGATCCAACGCCTTAATGATGCATGCAGTGTTCCTGTTCCTACTTACGGGAGGTGTTGGTACTACATGATGGTGTTGCCAGTTCGGCTACACCGCTTCACACCTAGGGTGGCAAGCGGCACCCGTATAACGACCCGCGAAGCAAAATATAGGCAAAAAGGAATCTCGGAAGTTAGTAAAAGTAAAGAAAGATGAGTGAAAAAATTGTGTCGCAACCCGTTCCGCTTGACACCCTATTCACACCCCACGAGCGAGCTGCAGAAAATGGTGGCCTCCCCTAGCTCATGCTGTAGCAGCCCAAAACAGGAAGGAGCTGAATTCGCTGGCCATACTCACAGCACGAAATGGAAAAGACACGCGATTCTCACACGTGTTATTGAAAAAACACCTTCTCTATGTCATTTTCCAGCCCACGAAAACGGGCTGAAAGTATCGCCAAGTCTCTGTAAACTTGTAGTGGTGAAAAAATCATCCGGGATCCCCAAAGTCACCTTCTCTATTGGCTGCTTGCTAGTTGTTGTGTTCGTCAAAATGCTAGCACGTCTTCCTAAGAAAAGATTGGGTAACCGATAGTAATTTGGGAGCAATTCAGGTAACTGTTTCTGTTAAAATTTTGGTTGCAATTATTTTGGATATACTGATTGAGGAAGAACAAGAAATCAGTGTGTGTATGACACAGGCCATATTCGTCATTGTATGGACAAAACGGGCATGTCCATGTCCCTTGGATCCAACAAATCCGAACCTGATGGGAGCCCGAGAATTATTTGTGGTGGTTTATTAGGCCCCATGATGAAAAAAAAACACTAAAGAAACCACCAGCGAAGAGCAGGTCTACCAGAGACAATTGTACTTCGTATCAATGTCATCCATGAACAAGTCAAAAAAAAAATGTCATCCATGAAAGCCATACTAATAATATATTAAAGCCAAGGTTGGTGCTTCTCACGTATCATGCAAGCCATACTAATAATATATGAAAGCCATACTAATAACATATTTAAGGTGTAACCCGAAGTCCGCGCTAACGCGCAAGGGCTTTCGTGCTACTTGTTCAATCAACTTCTCATTTCTCTTGTATTTGAAGTAGTCCATCTCTCCCAAAAGACAATGAAGAAATGGTCAATTTTTTAGTGACATGAGGGGTTTATAAGCTGGACTGATTCCAAATACTCTCTTAAGTTGCTTGCTAACCTCATTTTTAGTTTTTCGGATTAAGAAGCAGCACAACTCCGAAGAGATGTCGACAAGCACCAGGGCTTGGTCTAAGGCACTACCGCTGGTGCTGCTACTTCTCCAACTCGTCTTCGCGCTCGCCAGCAGCCGCAAGCCCCTGGAATTTCATGAAAAACCTTGTAAGCAATGGCTCCCAAGTTAACAAGCTTTCAAGTGTATATGATTTAATGTTCATGTTGACTATCTTTCTTAATTTACGCGATATAATAGATATTTTAGGGTTAAGAGTTCTGGTTTCTAGCATGGATGAACGTTTGGTCTTTCGGAAATTTAAGATGCTTTTTCAAGGAAAATGGAGATGTTTGTAAAGGAAATACGAGATGTTTAATGAAACTATGTGTTTGGTTTTACTGTCCGTAGGGCTTGTGCATCTTAAGACGTGTATGCCGTGTGTGAACTGAAATTTTTGGAAATCTGATTTTTATAATACACACCAGGAGTTGGGAAGTTGCTATTTTATAACTGAATTTATCCTTGATTGAATTGAGAGGTTCAACACGAATAATCTTTCCTTTGGCTTTGTAAATTTCTAAAGGCTTCAAAAGATATTAGAAATGATATTGCTACCACAACTATACACAGGCGGACCTTTCACTGGGCCAACCTGGGCCGTGGGCCTCTAGCCCATGAAGGAACAACCTATTATTACAGGCATTTGTCCCATTTGTCCAGTGAAAATTTGTAGCCCCGACCCCCTCCAAGCCCATTTCCCTCTAGGAATTCGGCTCAAGATCCGACATAGTTACATGCGTCTATACTACGCGGTAACCTATAGTAAACATAGTTAAAATAGAACACGCCACATATAAAGGAAGTGGATGTTTGGTACCAACGATCCATGGTATTCAAACTTGAAGGGCCTATTTGGTAGCATGTAGCTGATATTAGGCCCAACCCGTCAGTGTTGGCCATGGTACTGCCCGTTGTGAACGAGCGATGTGCTAGCTTCTGCAGCCCGTTTGGTAGCCTGGATCGCATCCTTTGGGCTGAGATTGCAGCCCGTTTGGTTGCCTATTTTTTCCAACAGATGTAAAAAAATGTGTTTGGTGCCCAACCTGCTTCCTTCTATTTGCACACACATGTTGATACACTCACCACATTAAAATGTGGTGATCTTACCACATCACACCAACACAACACACATTCGAATAGATCACGCAAGAATAGGGCATATAAACTACACTAGCCAGGTTAGTTCATAGTCAGGTGCATCCCATGGCACCTGATAGGTTCTTCATGTCAGGGGTACACACACCTGACCCAAAAGACACCCAGAAGACAGTGGTTCGACATTGCATACAGCAGACAAACTAGACTATATATACAATCAATAGTAGATAGGACAATCAAATGAGATTATCGTAGGTGATCAACTCCTCCGTGCTGTTGAAACCCCTGTAGAGTCACCTTGAAGCCCTTCTCCTAGTTGATGTACTTCAAGGTGAGGACGTCCCCAACCCAGAGCTTGATCTTCGATGCAAACTCACTCCGGCCCTTCATGAAGTACATCTGCCGCTCGAACACCTGCAGCTGCACACTGTACTCATAGAAGGACGAGGTCTTCAGGGGGAGAGTGCAGACCTGCTGCCTAATCTCCAGCTGCTTCAGCACTACTGCCTTTATGCTTTCCGGAAGTTGGAGTGTAGTCAGATCCGTGGCCTTGATCTAGATGTAGAAGTGATGAGGGAGGTCACATTTCGGTGGTGACCAAGGCGAGGCTTGTGGCCCTGACGTTCCTTCTTCTTCCTCGTCTGCACTTCCGCCAGCAAGCTGTTCAGGGCTAGTCTAGATGTTGAGGGAGGGATGTCTCGGATGAAGTCCTCGTACCCAGGCATAAGAGGAACTGCGTTCCTGCACAAGGTGTCCTAGTCCTGCTTGGGTACCTTACCGATCAGAACTGATCAGGAAACAGTAGCAAATGCATTGTGCAAATTAAACAGATCAATGACAGTTGTACAAAGATTGGTACATTGCAATTGCTTCATGTGCACATGCATAAAGGCAGTGGAATTCATCTACACATGCATAATGATGCTACCAAGCATGTAGACAAGCATAAATGGCAGTAACATTCACCTACACATGCATAATGGTGCTGCCAAGCATCTACATAAGCAAAAAATGGCAGTTGCATCCATCTACACATGCATAATGGTGCTTCCAAGCATCTGCACAACCAAAATAGCAGTAACATTCATGTACGCATGCATAATGGTGCTGAGATTCATCTACACATGCAAAATTTGATCTTCCCTTGCACAATGGTCACATATCAAGCAACAAATTCTAATCTACAATGCCAGCATTCGTATGTAACAAATTCTATCTAGCAAGTACATCAATTTGTACGGAGTAAACAAGAACATATCTGGAAAATAAAATCCTTACCTGCGGTGGAGCAGTGGACGACCTAGTCGCCGGAGGTGTTGGTAAAGCAGCGACAGATCAGGCTGTCGCGACGGTTGCTAGAGGAGTCGTGTTGGGTGCATCCTGCCTAGAGGGGTCGCCGCCCGGTTCTGCTACAGCTAATCCTTGAAGAAATACCGAGGGCAAGCTAGGAAACCCTACCGGGATCAGACCGAACCCCGGCGGGAACGGCATGTCCCGGCTCAGCGGCACGACCATGAAGGCGGACGACCCAACCATGTCGCTGCTCCACCCTGGCGACCCCTTCATCATGGGCGCCACCCTCAATGCGCTGGCGGAGGGGTCGGTGCTGAAGCATGTTGGGACGGGGAAAAACCCTGATACAATACCCATGGATCGCATCGCCCTGACCGCCACTGCCCTAACCGGTGCCTCGCGCGGCACCTTCGAAAGCGGCTATGGCTGCCGCAAAGAGGGGTCTACGATGGGGTCAACTAGAGCCACCACACTCCTACCCCCCTCCTCGTACTCCGCGACGGCGCGCTGGAAGGCGCGGCCCACCTGCTTGCGGGGTGTGTACTTGACACGGGGCACTATCTTGCCGGTGGGAAGGCTGGCCGGAGGAGGCGGCGGAGGAGGAGAGGAGGATGCCATCGGTCTCTCTGTTGGGACAGGACGGCACTACTCGGACTGGCGTAGTGGGACGGTGACAGGAAGCGAGGCAGTGGGGAGGGAGTTATTCGCGTGTCCCGCGCTTCCGCACGCGTGCAACCGTTGGGCGGCGACAACCCATTTTGCGGCCAACCGAGGATGGCTTCACGGAAACGGCCGATTCGGCCGTTGTCCCTGGGTCTGGTTCTAGGCTGCTTTAATACTTGTGCTGGACACAACACGGGGATCGCCTAGGTAACCAAACAGGCCGTTTTCTGTGCCAGCGGGCCTGTCTGGACCTGATGCAGCCTACCAAATGCGCCCAAAGTTTTGGTAAAAATAAGATTGTCACACGAGTACATGTGGATGTGGTCAGCATACTTACAAAACTTATTAGAAAGACATTAATTTGTAAGCTATCGAAACACAATTTCGTGGATCCGTATTAACATACAATTTATTTTGTTTAGGTTGCGAATGTAAAGTTGTATCTAGAGCTTCAGAAAGTATGTCGTTCACATATATATATGCATGTGTAATTTCCTTACAGTTTATTTTGAACCTTTAGAATACATCTTTTGATTAAAAAAGGAGGGGAGCAAGGATCTATTTTTGCATTTTCTGCACATAACCACATTCACTGAAATTCAGACAGGCATTTGTGGTGTAATTTTTTTTCTTACATCGTCTTATTCAATAAAAATGAACAAATTCTTGATTACTTGTACTAATTGTTCTTATGAGAACACAAATTGACATTATCTTATAACCTTTTTAAATATGTAGAAAAGCCAAATTCATCTTACTGACATTCTAGATGGGGAAATTTATTTAGTTTTCTTGAAATATAGGAAAACTGAATGTCTTAAATACAAAAGCAATTAGGGTTTTAATTTGGCAGGTGACGTTAGAAGCATGAGATTTACAATAGTTTACTGCACTCTCAATACTGTTATCTTTAGGATTTTTTTCAATATAGATATAATATCACTATCTTACTCAATTCTTTTGGATCTTTGTGCAGGCAACTACCTTACTCGACGGAACTGTTAATATAAGAATCGTGAAGTGGAGTTGGAAAACGGCAGCATGCCCTCTCTTCAAGTCAATTAGACTATGAAATATATCATTTCTGCGGTTTACAAAGGAAGGAAACAATGTTGGAAAAAGTGTACTCGTATGAAATAAGCAGTCGGGGTGGTTTGTGTGGGTAAGTTCAAAGGTGCGCTGGCGCCAAACTATTACTCCCTCTTATCAAAATTAACATTCTAATATTTGTTTAGATTCGGATGTATCTAGCTATGTTTTAGTGATATATCCGAATCTAGACAAATTTGAGAACACTAATTAGGATCGGAGGGAGTATATATATAGGTACTAGTGCAAACCTTTTGTAACTACTAGTATATAGGTAATTTTGGAAATAAGAAATCTATGTAATTCACATTTTATACAATAAGTGTTGAACTGCCATCATATATAGCTATGCCGTTTCTCGTGTTGACCTCACATGCACGTCGCCTGTCTCGCTGTAATTGTAAGACACGGGAAACCACACGTTGTGGTGTCTTGTATTCATCAATATATAAGAGATTACAAGGCAGCGTTCGTGTCCTACAACAACACAGACACATATACATGACTACACATATACAGCCGTATATCTATACAAATAATATATTGTTATATATTCTAATACCCTCCCTCAGTCGCAAACGGGCGTCCGACGAAAGTTAACGCTGTCCCGAAAATCCAAGAAGAGTGGAGATGAAAATCCTTTTCTGAAGAAGTTCGTGAATTGAGAAGAACTCGGACCTCGCCTGTGGTGACATGATCTCTCACAAAGTGTAGGTCAATCTCGACATGCTTGGTGCGCTCGTGATGAACATGATTCTGAGTCATGTAAAAAGAGCTCACATTGTCACAGAAAACCACAATAGCAACAGTCACTAGTCGATGAAGCTCCTGAAGAAGATGTCGAAGCCAACATGTTTCAATCACTACATTTGCTACCGCCCTGTATCCAGTCTCGGCACTGGAGCGAGAGACTGCCTATTGCCGCTTAGTAGACCATGACACCAGGTTAGCGCCAAGGAAGACACAATAGCCAGATGTGGGCCGGTGTGTGTCTGGACAACCTACCCAATCAGCGTCAGAATATGCCGTCTGAGCTCCGACGGAACAAGGTGAGGCCATATCTGGTGGTGCCATGGATATAGCGAAGGAAACGTTTCCCAAAGGAGAAAATGATTAGCTCGAGGATCATGCATATGAAGACAAATTTGTTGTACTGCGTAAGAGATGTCTGGCCGAGTTAAGGTAAGGTATTGAAGTCCCCGTGCAATACTACGATACTTGGTGGGGTCTACCATGGGATCACTGGACTTGGCTGAAATTTTGGAGGTGGTATCAACAGGAGTGGAGATGGATTTGCATTGCAACATACCAGTTATGTCGAGAAGGTCCAAAGCATACTTCTCATGCGAAAGAAAAAACTATCCTCGCTTGACTGAGATGCCGAGAAAATAATGAAGATCACCTATATCTGGCATACTGAACTCGGTACGAAGAGAATCAACCAAACTGTGCAGCAAAGTTGAGGAAGATGCAGTTAGGATTATGTGTTATCCACATAGAGCAGGAGATATGCCTTGTGAGCAACACACCGATAGACGAACAACGAGCTACTAGACTTGGAGCCAATGAACCGAATAGATGGAATGTAAGAGGCAAACCACTGAAACCATGCTCGAGGCGCCTACTTCAAACCATATCGAGATTTGTTGAGACAACACACCTTGTCATGAAAATCGGGATCAATAAAACCTGAAGGCTGACGAGCATACACGGTCTCGGTGAGAGTTCCATTGAGGAACACATTCTTGATGTCAAGTTGATAAATTGGCCAGTCACTAGAGAGCGTAAGATATAACACTGCAAATAGTAGCTGGCTTGACGACAGGGCTGAAGGTTTCATCAAAATCAATATATTCACGCTGAGTAAATCCCCACAGGACCCGATGAGCTTTGTATCATTTCAGAGAACCATCAGACTTCATCTTGTGACAGTAGATCCACTTGCCTGTAAGAATGTTAGCATTGCGAGGCAGATCAACGAGGTCCCAAGTATTGTTGGAGAGGAGAGCACCGTATTCCTCAACCATAGCTGAGTGCCAGTTGGAGTCCTTGAGTGCACCACCATAGGTCTTCGGAATAGAGATAAATCCTCAACATGAAGATAAAAAATCATATTTGGATGTACTATGCCATCCTTAGCATGAGTGACCATGGTGTGAGGCGGTGGAGGAGGCAGGTCCCGTGGTCAACGAACCCTTGGTGCGCCTGCAGTAGGCGGCTGTGCCATGGCAAGAGAAGCGCCCGCGGCAGGAGAATCACCCATGGCAGTCTGCCGCACACTAGCGACAGAGCCCACAACAGGAGCCATGGAAGGAGGTTGTGCCACGGTAGGCTGCCGTGTGGCCACGGTAGGCTACCGTGCGCCCGTGGTAGAGCCCACGACAGGCGCCGGTAGGCGTGATCCAGGAGATGTGGTCGCGGCGAGCGACATGGTCGCGACTGAGGTCCCCACAGGAACTGTGAATGGTGTTGACGGCATCGGCTGCTCAAATTCTTGCAAGAAATCATATGTATGCAAGGAAAGAATAGGATGCATGGAGGACACGGTGAAGGCAAAGGGAGAGCTAGACTCATCGAACACGACATGATGGGAGATGATGACTTTTTGGGTGGAACGATCAAGGCATCAATAGCCATGGTGTTGGGATGGATAGCAGTAGGTCGATGGCACGTCGTCCCTCACTCCACCACCGCCCACTCTCCCTCACTCGCTGCTCACCTATCCGCGCCTAAATCCCGCCACCGACATAAGAGTCCTGTCTCTGTCCCCACACTGCACATCACAAACAAATGTTACATCTTCGCTGAAGTGTGCCTTTGGTAGAAAACTATTGTCCATGGGCGCACAGTGAGTCTGTACCGTCAAATGATCTGTCTAGCCGGTCTAATTTATGTATATGGTGTCGGAGTATCAAATTTATATGCACAAAATCACATGCCAACAAATACCATGCGGGACACTATATTAGCGCCATGATAGAGCACGCAATTAACGACACCTAATAGAAGTAGCTACATTCTTGCACTATATCCTTAATGGTGCAGAGATGAAAACATTTCTTCTATGCCGATGATTTCATTATAAACTTCCTTCATTGTTGGTCGATCCTTCGGTGATGTCTGAGAGCACCTTAGGCCAAGTTTAGCCAGTTGTTTGAGCAACCATTTTATTTTTACCGTTGTGAGACTTTCTCCTCCTTCGTCATATATGGTGAGTCTAGGTTCTAAAATCGCATCAATATTTTGTGGCAGTGCTTCTTCAACAAATCCGTGAAGGTTCATACCATCCTTGAACATATCATCTGTTGGTTGCTTCCCCGTGATCATCTGTAGAAGAATAATCCCATAGCTATAGACATCCCCAGCTGTTGATATTTTGCATCCTGTGCCATACTCTGCAAAAATTAGACAATGTTTTTTTAAAAGAAATATTCGGTTTAGTTGGTGCAAGAATGACGAGAATCAAAGGAACATATCCGCACATCGTTCATGTGACAAGAATTACTACAATACATGTTAGAAATGAATAATATTAAAAGAGATATGCTCTCACCAGGTGCAATGTAGCCGACTGATCCTCTCGGTCCAGCGATGCTTGCTGACATATTAACCCCCGTCGAAGAATCTCCGTGAAGAAATTTTGCGAGACCGAAATCGCTAAGACTGGCAACCATATCGCCATCTAGAAGGACATTTCTTGGTTTTAGATCGCAATGAACCAAAGGAGGACTGCACTGATTATGGAGATAGTTTAATGCAGCAGCTATGTCCTTGGCTATTGTAATTCTTGAGCTCAAATTCAATACACGTTGATGGAGCCAACTTTCCAGGTCGCCAAGTTCCTTGTACTCAAGAATAAGTGCTTTGAATTCATTTCCTCTTGGATCAGTGGTTGAGCATAAACTAATCACCCTTATGAGATTCCGGTGGCGAATGTTTCGCAATGCCTCGCATTCAGTGAAGAAACTTTTTGATGCTCCAAATAGGTCAAGCTTGAATACCTTAACGGCAACTGTTTCATACCCAAGTTGGCCTTTGTATACCAATCCAAATCTCCCGGAACCAACAAGAGTGGCTGAAGAGAAACCATTCGTTGCTTTAAATAAATCATTATATGATAATATGTTGCTCCGCTTGAATGATTGGGTTATGGGTTGCTTAGTTGCACCTCTCTTCTTTAGAATAATGAATCCAAGACATGCCAAGGTGAGTAGAACAAAAGTGGTAACTGGAACCACTATTGTTACAACATATGAAGTTTTCTTCGTTTTGGAAGAGAATGTAGCGCAAAGTGGTATTTGTTCCATCGGAGAACTTGCACATAATTTTTTGTTTCCTTGGATGGATAGGGCAGTGGAATTTGTGAAAACGCCACCTTTAGGTACTTGCCCCTCGAGGTCATTAAAGGACAAGTTGAGAATATATAAGGAGGTAAATGACTCAAAAAAATCTGGAATTGTACCAGATAAGTTATTCTGGGATAGATCTAGCTCATTGATGCCTCTTAAAGCATTGAGGGATCTCGGGATTATGCCTTGCATAAAGTTTTTCTCCAAGTGGAGTGATTCCAAAATAAGACATTTACCAAGTGCGGAAGGAATCTCACCTGATAACTGGTTGTTGGAAATACTTAGTGAATTTAGATTCAACAAATTACCTATCTGTGAAGGTATGCTACCCGTGAGTTGGTTATAGGAAAGATCCAAGCCTATAGAAAGTGTGGAAATGGAAAAGATTTCCCCCGGAATGCTTCCAGAGAAGCCATTGGAAGAGAGGTTCAATAACAACAAATTGTTACAACCTTCCAAACTAGCAGGTATTTGACCGGTCAAATTGTTTTCCATGAAATACAGTTCAGTGAGCTGCTCAAGTTTCCCAATCGACTGTGGGATTTCTCCGGAAAGTTTGTTGCGAGATAAGCTTAGTAATGACATGTTTGAAAGATTTCCAAGTGTATCAGGAATATGACCCGAGAGAAAATTAGTTTGCATTACAAGGACCGTTAGACCTGTGAGTTTTCCTATCTCCGAAGGTATATCACCAATCAGCTGGTCTTCTGATAGAAGAAGCACTTCTAAGTTATTTGAAAAATCCCCAATAGAGCTAGGTATTGTTCCTCCAAGGCCATTAAAATCCAAACATAGCATCTGTAGTTGAGTGCAATTAGTAAGAGAGGACAGAAAAGTCCAGTCTCCAGATTTAAGCCTGTTTGTGCCCACGTCTAAAATTTTCAACTTGGACAATATTCCAAATGAAGGGATAAAACCCGTGAGTAAGTTGTGACGAAAGTCTATATTTTGGAGGTTTGACGCATTGCTCAATGAAGCAGGAATTGAGCCATCGAATTGGTTCCCTCCTAGTATCAACTGTGTGATATTTGGAAGAGTGTAGCCAATGTCGGAAGGAATACTTCCAACAAGTTGGTTGTTACTAAGGCTAAGATATGTAAGGGAACAGTTTGTGTAAATGGTCGGTGGGACAATTCCTGACAAATTGTTTCCTTTCAAGTTCAATACTTGCAGACTTGAAATCTTGCCTATGCTCTCTGGAATGTTACCTTGCAAGTTGTTGTGATCAAGTTGCAGAGAAGACAAGAAAGACATGTTTCCAATTGAGGAAGGAATGCTTCCCGAGAGGTAATTTTCAGTTAGAGCAAGGTATTTCAGTGGCGAGGAGGGTCGAGGGAAAGGCGGGATAGACCCAGAAAGTTCATTGCGTGACAGATCTATGTAAGAAATTATTGTGCTATTGAACAGAGCTGGAGGGATTCCTCCGCTAAGACTATTATTTCTTAGATTCACCGACGTGAGAAGATTGTTGCTCCCAAGAAATTGAGGAATATTTCCCACAAACTTGTTGCTTGTGAGAAATAGCACGACAAGCTGGGGAAGAATACCAAACCCGGAAGGGATGCTACCTTGAAAATTGTTGTTGCTAAGAACAATTTGTTGAAGGAACAAACATTGAGCAAGACTTTGAGGGATCTCACCTTCAAGGGAGTTTCTTTCCAAGCTGATGACCTCAAGTCGAGAACACCAAGATATTGCATCTGGAATCGTGCCACCAAAGGAGTTCATGCTAAGGTTTAGATATCTAAGTCGGGTCAACCGACCGATGTCGTGGGAGATGTGGCCATTGAGCTGGTTGTTGGGCATGTGGATCCTGGTTAGGAAGCTGAGCTCTCTAATGCAGGGAAATATTTGGCCAGCGAGGTTTAGCGATTCAAGGTCTAGTGAAGTCACGCGAGTTGCGTTCTCTCCGCTGCATGTTACTCCATGCCAAGTGCAGAAGGCGAGAGAGGAATTACTCCATGAATCTAAAGCTCCTATAGGATCAGAGAGTTGAGATTTGAGGCATAGAAGTGCATCTCCATCAGTACTGGAATGCATACAGTGGAGGAGGTTGAGGAAACAGACCATGATGAAAACAAGCAGCTGCGGAGGAGGTAGACGAAACATTTTGCTTCTGCTATGGATTTATGAACGCTTGTTTCTTGGTAGTGAATTGGCATCTGGACTTGTATATAGGCTCAGGGGGAACCATATGCGCTTACATATAATAAAACATCGGAATGGGATACGTGATGTGCATGACTCAACAACTGCATTTTAAAATTTGTACTAGTTGACTTAACAACACCCATGTACTCATGCGTGTTGGCAAACTTGTTCTTGCTTCCTTCATCAATTTGACTATCCGAGCCGTACAATCTTTGAATAAACAGATAATTATTGGATAAGCCAGAGAACCAAACCCCATTCACACGCAAAGTACAAATCTCACACACAGAAAACACAATTATTCATACGCTTACGACACTGGACGGCTGCTTTAAAGAAAATTACACATGAGCTGAACTTTTTGTTCTAGTTTCTGCCAGTCACCTACCAAAGGAAGGATGAGACCCCCGGTCTCTGCATCGAAGAGATGCATATGACACTCTTTATTAATTAAATTATTCAACAAAGGACTGACAAAGAGCTTACATAAAAAAACTACCAATCTCATACATAGGCAACAACATATTTGTTCATGCACAATGATGGCCTGCCAAAGACAAAGAAAGACAATACTGAACAAGCACGATGCTCTCCTTCGAACGTAAAGAAGTGATTACTCATTCCTTGTTAGTTTGTTTGATCGGCTGAACGACAAGGGGCTCAAATATCTTCTTCTAGATGTAATAAATTAAGATATGAATGAAATAAAATTTCGATTTGATTTTCTGATGTTGCACCTCTTGAGAATTCAGTTCAGATATGAAAATGTGAGATTCAATTGAAAATTTTAGATTTAAATATTTGATGTCGTGCGTACCATGACACAGATTAATGTCAGGATAGCATACACGAGACACACGTATATGCACCATTGTTGGTCTATCACGCACACAACCCATAAGTGCCATGGAACAATTTCCACGGCGGATAGGTAACCATCGACCCCACCAACGTGCCGCTAACATATTTTCCAGCAGTACTCTTTTTTCTCTGGCATCTGTTAAGTTCTGCTGAAAAAAATTCCGTGACGATTGGCCGATATATAAGCACCCCGAATGTGTTGTGGTGGAATGAGATGGCCAGCAGCACCTGGGCCTTCCAGAATAGAAAGTTGAGCCGGTGAGGTTTTTCTGTGACCTGTTGCCCCTGGGATAAATCCATGAGAGGGTCAGCTACAGGAGATGAAGACATGCTTGTCACCATCTACAACTACAATCCCAGTGGAGGAGGAGGCTCTGATACTCACTTGAATTGAATATGTTGTTTAGGAAGCGGGCGTTGTCACCTCTCACTCAGGGCCGCGCGTCTTGGAGTACACGGCACGATTTATCGTATGTTAAACAACCAAATTATAGGATAAAGTCGACGAATGTACGTCATTCATGTCAGAAACGAAAACACTATTATTTTTGTGCTTACTATGCTGATGGGTGCCACTCGTCGGTTCCACAGCTGCTTTAATCCTAGATAATTAGAAATGATTTGGACATTGTTCAAGTCGCCGGTGGCCTGTCGTTGTCAGCCGGTCGTCTAACAATCTCAGCCACATTGAACAACATACTCAATGGTGCCCTGTCAAACATCGACGAACCAGCTACACCGCTTGACCTGGACTTCGTTCACTAAAATATTAATTAGTCATCTCTTCCAAACCTCAGCTACATTGCTTGTCTTAGACTTTTTGCGCGGTTCGAAGGCTCCTTTAGTCTCATAAAATCTACGCATGATTTGCGACTAGTCGTTCCGGCCAGTCGTCTAGTACCAATCTCGACCACACGCAACAACATTTGAATTTTTCCAGACAAAGACGTCCCGTTGAATATCAGTGAGCCTCAGCTACCCACATGACGAGGACTTGGTCTTGAGTCTCTGGCTCACAAAACACCTCCCAGCGGACCCTGGAAGCCTCCGAACGAGACAGTATCTCTGCAGTTCTTGTTGGCACTCTGAGAAGATGGCGACAAGCAGAAGGACCTGGTTCATCGCTGTGCTGCTCCTGCTGTTCATCGTCGTGCTCGTCTACCAGAAGAAGAACGGTGTAACACTATGTAAGTCCACGATTTATCTACTTCTCTCCATAGTTTAGATCAACATTGCCCCTTTTTTATTTTGCGCCAGATTGTCCACTCTCTTCCACCTTGGTAGTACTATATATTTACCCGGAAATTCACTTCTGATCCAGGTTGCATATGCTCTATTTACCCCAAAAAAATAAAAATAAAATCCAAAAAAATTATCAGTTGGACCCCCTTGATGCGACGACCTGAGTTCATTCCTAAGAACGCATAGGGAGTTCGAGTTGTATTATTAGGTTAAACGATAGTTGCATCGTCCACAGGCAATTGGATGGATTAGTGTTTAAATCTTTCATAGGGCGTAAAGTTTAAATTTTCTATCTATCCTCTTACTGCGGATGAAAACAACATATGTGACACTGTCTTACTCTGCTTTTGGATTCATCTGCAGGCCACGTTCTTCGTCCTGATAATTGTTGAATACCTTTGAACTGAAGTTGGAAATTCAGCACTTGCTCGATTCGGGTTAGTTACATTATTATCGTAATGTTGGGAAAGAAAAGTGTACTACCCGGAACCAACTCTTGGCAGCCAGTTTGTTTGATTGTAATGAACTTAAAGCGGATCAGAAGGTTATAGTTGCATTCTCTTCGGATGGCAATCAGATTCGAGGAATAATATGTACCAACTCTTTTTCAAAAATTAACAACCTAAGTTGTGGTTCAGCTCATGTGGTGTATCATGCATCGTCCATTTCTAAAAGTAACCGGCTGTTGGCTACCCTCATTGTCCATTGGAAATCATCCTATGTTCGAGGAAGAAGATCTACTAGATGGAAAAGTGCGCTTCACCGCGCCGCCTGCATGGCGTTCTCGCACGGCCTAACCTGTGCGGTGCATCGGTGAGGGATTTGATTTGGAAGCATCCGGGCCGCGCAAGCGTGTTCGTTTTAGTGGGGCAGGTGGGGTCTGCCAGAATCAAAGCGCTCACTGCGCACGGTCATTACATCACTGATACAAAAGCTGCCATCAAATTACATTGTTACCAGTACGTAAGAGACGTAAGAGCATATGCAAGTGAATATGGGACAGTTCGGTTTACTTGCTACTCGCAAACATGTCTAGGAAAAACAATATTAGTCACATCTTGAGTTTTTAAGGTGGAAGAATAGTCCCATGTCCATCGGCAAGCCACACAATTTGCTTCCATTGCAAAAGAACATGACATGGTCACGCAAAACAGAACTCAAATTGCTTGGAACGACCGATGAATCTCACCGAAGACCATATTCCGAGCTTCGAGTTTGGTTTGTGGTGCCTTCCTTCAACCTACAACCACATACTCTCTTTGAATTCTGGCCAATGATGCAAACCTATTAGTGTTTTTTAGAAAATAGGATGTATTAAGTAAGGCAATAATGCTCTGCAGAATGAACAATCAACAAACCATACCAGCAATGATGATGCCACGTTGCCACCTGACAACAATCCAGCGCGGGCGAGGGCACTCCCTACGGCAGCAACAGTTCAGAGCAACAACGGTGGTGCCTAACAACAAGCCTCCCAACAAAGCCGGCGCAAGCGAGAACAAAACCCAAAGCCCGACAAATCGGGATGACCACACCAGGCCGACAGGATAAACACCAACCCAAAAGAACCGACTGAGAGCATGCGACCATCATCGGCAAAGCCAAAAACCAATCCTAAACCTATGACTTGGAGCCACGGAGAAGACGAAACAACACCTTCCCGATGGACCCAAATCATCAACCAATGGACAGAAGGCGACACTTGGGCCCACGGAATGGAAGGGCCAACTAGCAGACAAAGCATCCAACAAGAACGAAACCCAACCGCTTACTAGACTAACCCGTGACCAAACAGCCGCTTAGCGCAGTGGCCCGCCTAATGCTGGGAAACACACATTTAGTATGTTTAGTCATAACTTTACAATACATAGACATCTTAATTTAAAATGCCAATACTACCAAGAGTCAAGTGATATCTAGTAAAATGTCAATGTCCACATAGTGTGCATATTCTTTTTGTAGAAAAAAGGTGTACGCAGATTTTTTGTAGGAGCAACACATACCTCTTAGAAATGTGCACCTATCAACCTATGTATGTCTAGATCTACTTTCAGTGCGTGCATGCTGCGAGATGTGCAGAGCGGCAAAAGTCCCTCTGACAATGGGACCCAATCAGTGACAGTGCTGAGGTGCAAGTAGGGAGTGGTATTTCTCTTGAGGCCAGACGCCGAATTTTGGTGTGGTGGTAGCATGACAATCCTTTGCGTGTGGAGGTGGATGACACCGTATTAGAAAGAACGGATTGTGATATGCTAACCAGTGATGTTGTTTGTTCCCAATTCATCAATTTGACACGCCCCATCAATGTATAATCTAGGGGATGAAATCTCATTCACACACTAAACATAAACCTCACTCACAAATAAAAAACAATTTATTTTTGCGAATAAAAAAACAATTATTATGCTTACGATACTTGCTCAATGGCTGCTTTAGTCTCAGAAAATTGCACACGACTTGGACTATGTTCGAGTTTCCAGTCCTCTACCAACAATAATATCAGCCACTACCAATAACATACACAATGATGGCCAGTCAAACATTGCTTGGACTTCATCCGTGTCTGGTGAGATTACTTGTTCTCTAGGTTTAGTCATCTCTTACCAACCTCGGCCACACACATATAATAAACACCACTTAGCCGATGATCGAAACCTCCATCGGGTGCCTCTGTAGTTCTTTGCTGACAAGATGTTGACAAGCAGCAGACCCTGGTTTATCAGTGTGTTGATGCTGCTGCTTCTACTGATCGTCCAGCTCATCATCGCCATTGCACTTGAAGAAGAGCATCCTGCAAGTCCAGTACCCTGTAAGCAAGCCTCTTTTTTTTAAGTGCAAGATTCAAATACTCTTCGGTGTCCTATTTTTTCTTTTGTCCGATTATAATCATTTCCATTTGAGGCCTGGGGTATAACTTCTCCAACGACTCTAGGATATGGTCCCAAGTTTCTATTCAAGAATATAAATGTGTTATTTCTAGGTATATAAACCTCATACTCCATTATTTAGTCCAAACGATAGTTTTTTTTTTGGAAATGGGCCCAAACGATAGTTGCATCTTCCATGAGAAAATTGTTAAATGGTTTAGTCGTTTAGGGCTTTAATCTGCCTTTCACAGTATGTATATAAGACCGCCTGATTGGCGAGGTGATGGACATTGATGCCCACTAACTTACTATGCTTTTCGATTCATGTGCAGGCGACTTTCGTCATCCAGATAACTGTCTAGTACCTATGAACTGAAGTTGGAAAATTGAGGGCTTGATCGACCTGTGTTAGTTAGATTATTGTCCTAGTGTTGGTTGTTTGGTTCCCCACGAGGTGAAATTGGTGTCGAATTTGTTTGCTGGATGTAATAAATACAAAGCATATCAAATAATTAAAAAGTGCAGTCTCTTTGGATACCAATCATATGCTACTTGTCCCATGGATATTCCATTTCTCGGTATGTTATCTTGGTCACAAATTAACAACTAGGGTTGAAATCAAGATCCCCTCTGGAGTCGCTCGGGCGGAGAGTGACCCGGGAGGGCGTTTTCTCTTCATTCAAGTGTGCATACGTGATGTAATTAATGTTATCTTATGTGTCACTTGGGAAACATGTAGGGGTTGCTAACCCTGTCGTCAGGCGTATAAGTGGAGAGGATTGGAATCAGTCTCAACTCTGAACGTGTCCGCTTGAGTTTATTTTATAGTCTGCATCAACCACCGGAGGAAACCAATGTTGAAGCTAGCTACAACCAACACCTCCAATCCTTCATCCAGTGTCATTTAGGTTACCCGGCGTCGTGTGCCTCTCTGTTTCATTTATGAGCTGTGAGAAGATGTGGTCAAGAACCAGGCCTTGGTCTATCACCATGCTGCTACTGATAATACAGCTCCTCCTACTCATGATGGTGCCCGGTGCTCTTCCAGGTCGTAATCATCCTGGTATTCCATGTAGGTGAAGAATCTCTCTCTCTGTGTGTGTATAGGTACAGATTTAAGGTTGGAGGAAGTTGGGGATTTCAAGTTGAATTTCTCTTAACCATTCCATTTGCTTTAAGAATTGTTTGTTGCTGAGATGTAGGATTCATATTTCTTTTCAACCAGAAAGCTTTGACTTCTACGTTTATAGTTTTCAAATTCATGTCCAAAGGAAATATTTCCAGTTGAAGGTTCCAAAATACAATTTAACCGAAACCTCCCAATGCGTGACGAGTGTGGAAGTTATAGAATCCCAATATTGTGTTGTATTGCAATGACGCTTTTGGGGGTTAATATAGAGTTACACGGGAGTATGTGAAGACTTGGAGTACAAGATATAGAGTCCTAGTCTATCTCTAGCCTATACACGTATATGCACTCTAACATCCTCCCTCAGTCGGATCGGGAGTGAAGCGGACACTTGCGATTGGATTTGAAATCTTGCGCTTCCTTCGTCTTCACCTCCTTGTCATCATCACCTGTGTGGACATGATCATGGCTGCCTCCTAGGGGCGGTGACTGCGTCCCCTTCTGGTGCCTCTCTTCCCTCCAGCTGTCACAGCGGGAATGGCATGGACGCAAATGACGACGCGGATGCTGTTGACTGGAGTTCTTGAGTTGTTATAGACGTTGTTCTTGATGTCGATGTCGAGGTAGCCGATCGTGATGTAGCCGTGGTCAATACCGTAATCGTCGTATGTTGTGTGGCCGCCGGTGCCGGAGGCGAAAAATTGCGCGATTCTTTTTTTGTTGTTGATGAAGCTGCAGTTGTGGACGTTTTGCACCTTATAAAGTACCGTCGGGGGCGTCTCGCGGACGCAATCATAGGTGAGACCACCAGTTTTGCCAGGACTAGAGGAAGCCACCAAGCACACACGGTTTTTCCAGAACCGTATGCGCGATCGTAGGGGCATCAGAATTGTGAAGCCGGTTTGTTGATGCAGTCGTCAGTGTCATGGACGCAGTACCGTCGTCGTGGATGCGACCATGCCGTCGTCGTGCCTTGCAGTACGTATACTGTCAGAGAGCGTCGTAGTTGTATCTCCATCGTGTGGATGATGTAGCGGCGGCGGCGTTGTGTGTTGACGAAGATGTTGATGAAGACCACGTTGATGTAGATATTGGCGATGAAGTTGTCAGCGATGTCGCAGTAGGCATAACGTAGAGCGCCACTTGAAGGCGTCCCTTGTAGCGACAATGGTGTCGATACCGTCCTGCACGTGAGAAGTCGTCGAAGTCGTGTCCCACACCGGGCTGGCGTATGGATGATATTGATGTCGCTTCTCTGTGGATGTGCTCGACGAAGATCTTGGTGTAGTCGTACAACTTGATGTCGTGATTTGGGTCGATGTAGTCCGACTTGATGCAGTGTAGATCGGCACGCGACTTGGTGTTGGTGTAATCGCGTCGATGGAGTGCAGATCTGGTGATGTCGGTGTAGTCGCGCCTCGAAACAGTGTAGATCTTGGTGTCGTGTAGTCAGATCTCAGAGCAGTATAGATTCGTTGATGTAGTTGACCTGGACACGAGATGCCTGTACGGTTGCTGCTATTGAAGATCGGACAGCTGTAGCCTACGGAGCACATGAAAGATTAAAACGAAAATCCATGCATACGTTCAATTGCTTGACAGCTCCTGTGGCTAGCTTGTCGCTGTGGGGATATACTTGGTGGCTTCGTGGCTTCGTGCGAGGACACCTCGATGTCCGCGACGCTGCCAAACACCGGTGTGGCGTTGTTGACGTAGAACGGATCTGAAGCTAGGCGCGTGCTCCGCGGCACAGCAACGCGGGAGCGTGGGCCGTCGTAGCTAGCGGATCTTCTCCGCCAGATCGATAGTTGTGTGCGTCCCTTCAACCGGAGGATTTGGATCGTGGATTTAGGGATTTATTGGTGTCTAACTCGGATCTAATCTAGAAACCGGAAATTTTTAAAAATTGGATCTAAACTAAAGAACCGAGGAGTAATCTCCTGGGGGGCGGCGCGTTTGCGGAAGTGGAGAGGAACTTAGGATCGGCGTCGTGAGGCTAACCGCTCTGATACAATGTGGAAATTATAGAATCCCAATATTGTGTTGTATTGCAATGACTTTTGTGGGGGTTTATATAGAGTTACACAGGATAGGTGGAGACTTGGAGTACAAGATGTAGAGTCCTAGTCTATCTCTAACTTATACACGTATACGTACTCTAATAACGAGTTCACATAATCTTTGCCAGATATGTGTAGCAACATATGCCATAATGGTTACTTCATACTCCCTCCTAGATACATCCGAATCTAGAAAAATCCGAGTCAAATAATATGGGTCAGAGGGAGTACTTAAATAAGCTAATGTATAGTAGCTCACTGAGAGCGGATGTTTGGCTCCCAGGCTCCAAGGAACTACTCGAAAATGCGACTTGTGTGTGCATACGATGGATTGCCCAATATGTGCATACGATGGATTGCACATACGCCTAGATACGCCTAGAAACTGAGAGCGGATGGTTTCTTTTGATGGATTGGGAAATTCCGTTGCATGATTGATCCATGCAAGGCGCTCGCCATGCAATTGGGTGCTCTTTGGCGTCTCTTCCCTAGATATGTGGGATTAAGAGCGATTTTTTACTCCGGTTTATTGATTTGTTCCTTAAATGCTTAATAAACAGGAACGGTTGGGAGTATATATATATATGTCATTCTACATCTAACTCTGCTATATCTTTTAACCATGTGCAGGCACCTACCTTACAAGAGAAGATTGTTTCTACAACAAACCATAAAGTCAAGTTGGAAAAATGTGTGAACGCTTATTTCCATCGATTGGAGGTTTGAAATGTGTACGGTTGGAAAAACAATGGGCCGGTTTGTTAACCGTGTTAGAACTTTTCTGTAAGTATAGAGTAATATTTAATATTTATATATCTCATTAAAAAAGATAAAAGATACAATTCAGTCGACCGACCTCTAGACAGTTTCGGCCAGGCACGAGTCCATTGGATAACGCATGATCGAGCCTACCAGACGGAAGAGACACAACGAGTAAAATCGTTCCACGGTCAATGAACAACAATGTTGTTTGATATGGCCATCAGACTCAGTAATAGACTACTTATGGTATTGGAACACAGTTTAATGTTTCAATCTACGGTCACTCCTCACGGTAGAACGTTGTATTTGCCAACGTGGCAAGTGGTGGACCCCACACGTGAGCCTCCCTACAGTCCGTATGGGCTATTTGCAAATAATATAAAACAAAAGGGCTATAATGAAAAAAATTGACAAAGAGATAAATTTGGCTCCACTACAGGAATCGATTAATTTGCCGTAGGCCAGGGGCCTACAGCAAAGGGTGTAAAACACACGGCGTTTGTCGTAGGCAAACACACGGCAAATCGGTACGGCAAATTAGTCACTGGTAAATCAACCAATATGCTTATAGCAAATAATAAGCCACACGGCAAATGCCTTGCCGGCTAACGACCTCAACAACTTAGTGGGCCCCAAATGGTTTAAATTGCAGAGTGTTTATTATGGCCTATGACAAATCTCTCATTTTGTAACAAGAAAAGACGTGGTACGGAAGGTGGCCTCGAGCTCGATGGCCGCGGCGATGAAGGTCCCACTCGATGGCAGGCCGTAGCAGGTCCGGGAGGGCAGAGCCGTCGCATGGAGGTGGCCACCGGCTGGGGCAGCTTGGGTGGCGCGGAGATGTCGCGAGTGGTGCGGACGTGGCCTCCAACGCGGAGATGGCCTCTGGCGTGGGCAGCGGGGAGGTGGTCGCGGGCGCCGTGGAGGTGGCCACTCACGCGGGCGACATGGGCGGTGTGGCCTATGGGTACGAGAACCCGCGGTGGTAGGAGGCGCCGTATACGACCGCGGCGACGAGTTTTTGGCCATAAAATGCTATAACAACGAGTTTTTGGTCATGTCTCAAACATGTATCGGGTTTTACGGTCGTTGTAAATCGCTCTGAAACCCTAAAACGGTGGGAAATAGCTCATGAAAACGCCATAAAACACGAAAACAACGAGTTTTTGGTCATATCTATCAAACATGTATCAGGTCTTACGGGCCATGCAAATCCCTATGGAACCCCAAAACCGTGGGCAGTAGCTCAGGAAAAACAGCCATAAAACACCAAAATGACGGGGTTTTTTTTATCATAACTATCAAATATGTATCGGGTCGTCGGGCCATGCAAATCAACCTAGAACCCCAAAACTGTGGTCAATAGCTCATGAAAACGGCCATAAAACACGAAAATGATGAATTTTTGGTCATAACTGTCAAACATGTATTGGGTCTTACGGGCCATGCAAATCCCCCTAGAACCCCAAAATCATGGGCAAGATCTTACGGGCCATGCAAATCCCCATGGAACCCCAAAACCGAGGACAATAGCTCATGAAAACGGCCATTAAACGTGAAAAAGATGAGTTTTTGGGCATAATTCTCAAACATGTATGGGGTCTTATGGGCCATGCGAATCCCCGTTGAACCCGAAAACCATGGGCAACACCTCATGAAAAACGGCCATAAAACACCAAAATGATGAGTTTTTGGTCATAACTCTCAAACATGTATTGGGTCTTATGGGCCAAGAAAATCGCTCTGGAACCCCAAATCGTGGGCAATAGATCACGAAACGACCATGGAAGACGAAAATGATTAGTTTTTGGTCATAACTCTCAAACATGTATCGGGTCTTTCGGGCCATGCAAATCGCCCTTCAACCACAAAACCGTGGGCAATAGCTCATGAAAAATGGACATAAAACATCAAAACGACGAGTTTTTGGTCATAATTCTCAAACATGTATGAAGTCTTACGAGCCAAGCAAATCACTCTAGAACCCCAAAACTATGGGCAATAGCTAATGAAAAAGAGCCATAAAACATGAAAATGACATGTTTTTGGTCATAACTCTCAAACATGTATTGGGTCTTTCGGGCCAAGCAAATCGCCCTTTAACCCCAAGACCGTGGGCAATTGCTCATAAAAATGGCCATAAAATACGAAAACAACGTGTTTTTGGTCATAGCTCTCAAACATGTATCAGGTCTACGGGCCATGCAAATCCCCACCCCCAAAACCGTGGGCAAAACTTCATGAAAAGCGGCCATAAAACACCAAAATGGCAAGTTTTTATCATCACTATCAAATACGTATCGGGTCGTCGGACCATGCAAATTGCACTAGAACACCAAAACTATGGGCAATAGCTCATGAAAACGACCATAAAACACGAAAATGACCAAATTTTGGTCATAACTCTCAAACATGTATTGGGTCTTACTTGCCATGCATTTTTGGTCATAACTCTCAAACACGTATTGGGTCTTACTTGCCATGCAAATCCCCCCGGAACCCAAAATCATGGGCAATGTCTTATGGGCCATGCGAATCCCCATGGAACCCCAAACCCGTGGGCAATAGCTCATAAACACGGCCATAAAACACCAAAATGACTAGTTTTTGATCATAATTCTCAAACATGTATCGAGTCTTACGGGCCATGCAAATCCCCTTTAAAACCGAAAACCTTGGGCAAAACCTCATGAAAACAGCCATAAAACACCAAAATGATGAGTTTTTGGTCATAACTCTCAAACATGTATTGGGTCTTACGGGCCAAGCAAATCGCCCTGGAACCCCAAATCATGGGCAATAGCTCACGAAAACAACCATGAAACGCGAAAACGACAAGTTTTTGGTCATAACTCTCAAACATGTATCGGGTCTTTCGGGCCATGCAAATCGCCCTTCAACCACAAAACTGTGGGCAATAGCTCATGAAAAGCGGAAATAAATCACCAAAACGATGAGTTTTTGGTCATAACTGTAAAACATGTATCAGGTCCTACGGGCCAAGCAAATCGCTCTAGAACCCCAAAACTATGGGCAATAGCTCTTGAAAACTAGCCATAAAACACGAAAATGACATGTGTTTGGTCAGAGCTCTCAAACATGTATCGGGTCTTACGGGCCAAGCAAATCGCCATTTAACACCAAAACCGTGGCAATAGCTCATTAAAAACATCCATAAAACACGAAAACAACGTGTTTTTGGTCATAGCTCTCAAACATGTATGAGGTCTTTCGGGCCATGCAAATCCCCCTTCAACTCCAAAACCGTGGGCTAAACCTCATGAAAAACAGCCATAAAACACCAAAATGACAAGTTTTTCATCATAACTATCAAATATGTATCGGGTCATCGGGCCATGCAAATCACCCTAGAACCCCAAAACCGTGGGCAATAGCTCATGAAAACGGCCATAAAACACGAAAACGACATGTTTTTGGTCATAACTCTCAAACATGTATCGGGTCTTACGGGCCAAGCAAATCGCCCTTTAACCCCAAAACCGTGGGCAATAGCTCATGAAAAACAACCATAAAACACGAAAACAATGTGTTTTTGGTCATAGCTCTCAAACATGTATCAGGTCTTACGGGCCATTAAAATCCCCCTTGAACCCCAAAACCGTGGGCAAGGTATTACGGGCCATGCAAATCCCCACGGAACACCAAAATCGTGGACAATAGCTCATTAAAACGCGAAAAAGACGAGTTTTTGGTCATAACTCTCAAACATTTTTTTCTGACGGGCCATGAAAATCCCCCTTAAACCCCAATACCATGGGCAAAACCTCATAAAAATGGCCATAAAACACCAAAACAATGAGTTTTGGGTCATAACTCTCAAATATGTGTCGGGTCTTACGGGCCAAGCAAATCACTCTGGAACCCCAAAACCATGGGTAATACCTCATGAAAACGACCATGTAATACGGACATGACAAATTTTTGGTTATATCTCTCAAACATGTATCGGGTCTTACGAGCCATGCAAATCACCATGGAACCCCAAAACCGTGGGCAATAGCTCATGAAAACGGCCATAAAACACCAAAACGACTAGTTTTTGGTCATAATTCTCAAACATGTATCGGGTCTTATGGGCCATGCAAATCCCCTTTGAACCCCAAAACCGTGGGCAAAACCTCATGAAAAACGACCATAAAACACCAAAACAATGAGTTTTGGGTCATAACTCGGAAACATGTATTGGGTCTTAAGGGCCAAGAAAAACGCTCTAGAACCCCAAATCATGGGCAATAGCTCACGAAAACGACCATGAAAAATGAAAACGATGAGTTTTTGGTCATAACTCTCAAATATGTATCGGGACTTTCGGGTCATGCAAATCACCCTTCAACCACAAAACCGTGGGCAATAGCTCATGAAAAATGGACATAAAACACAAATTGATGAGGTTTTGGTCATAACTCTGAAACATGTATTGGATCTTACGGGCCATGAAAATCCGCATTGAACCCCAATCCCGTGGGCAAATAACTCATGAAAAACAGCCATAAAATACCAAAACGATGAGTTTTTGGTCATCAGTCTCAAACATGTGTCGGGTCTTACGGGCCAAGCAAATCGCTCTAGAACCCCAAAACTGTGGGCAATAGCTCATGAAAACGACCATGACACACGAAAACGATGAATTTTTGGTCATAACTCTCAAACATGTATCGGGTCTTACGGGCCATGCAAATCCCACTGGAATCCTAAAACTGTTGGTAATAGCTCATGAAAACAGCCATAAAACACGAAAACGACATGTTTTTGGTCATAACTCTCAAACATGTATCGGATCTTACGGGACAAGCAAATCTCCCTTTAACCCCAAAACCGTGGGCAAAAGCCCATGAAAAAAACCATAAAACACGAAAACAACATGTGTTTGGTCATAGCTCTCAAACATGTATCAGGTCTTACGGGCCATGCAAATCCCCCTTGAACCCAAAAATAGTGGGCAAAACGTCATGCAAGATTGCCACAAAACACCAAAAATACGAGTTTTTTGTCATAACTCTCAAATATGTATTGGGTCATCGGGCCATGCAAATCGCCTTAGAACCACAAAACTATGGGCAATAGCTCATGAAAACGACCATAAAACACGAAAATGACGACTTTTTAGTCAAAAATTTCAAACTTGTATCGGGTCTTACGGGCCATGCAAATCCCTCTAGAACCCCAAAATCGTCGGCAAGGCCTTACGGTCCATGCAAATCCCCATGGAACCCCAAAATCATTGACAATAGCTCATGAAAATGGCCATAAAACGCGAAAAGACTCATTTTTGGTCATAACTCTCAAACATGTATCGGGTCTTACGAGCCATGAAAATCCCCCTTAAGCCCAAATTCCATGGGCAATAGCTCATGAAAACGACCATGGAACACGAAACGACGAATTTTTGGTTATATGTCTCAAACATGTATCAGGTCTTACGGGCCATGCAAATCCCACTGGAATCCTAAAACTGTGGGTAATAGCTCATGAAAAACAGCCATAAAACACGAAAACGATATGTTTTTGGTCATAGCTCTTAAACATGTATCGGGTCTTACGGGCCAAGCAAATCGCCCTTTAACACCAAAACTGTGGGCAATAGCTCATTAAAAACAGCCATAAAACACGAAAACAATGTGTTTTTGGTCATAACTCTCATATAGGTTTTAGGTCTTATGGGCCATGCAAATCCCCCTTGAACCCCAAAACCATGGGCAATGTATTACGAGCCATGCAAATCCCCACGGAACACCAAAACCGTGGACAATAGCTCATGAAAACGCAAAAAAGACGAGTTTTTGGTCATAACTCTCAAACATTTTTTCTGACGGGCAATGAAAATCCCCCTTAAAAACCAGTACCATGGGTAAAACCTCATGAAAAACGGCCATAAAACACCAAAACAATGAGTTTTGGGTCATAACTCTCAAACATGTATCGGGTCTTATGGGCCAAGCAAATCGCTCTAGAACCCCAAAACTGTGGGCAATAGCTCATGAAAATGACCATGAAACACGAACATGCCAAATGTTTGGTTATATCTCTCAAACATGTATCGGGTCTTACGAGCCATGCAAATCCTCACGGTACCCCAAAACCGTGGGCAATAGCTCATGAAAACGGCGATAAAACACCAAAACGACTAGTTTTTGGTCATAATTCTCAAACATGTATCGAGTCATACGGGCCATGCAAATCCCCTTTCAACCCCAAAACCATGGGCAAAACCTCATGAAAAACGACCATAAAACACCAAAACGATAAGTTTTTGGTCATAACTCTAAAACATGTATTGGGTCTTAAGCGCCAAGCAAATCGCTCTCGAACCACAAATTATGGGCAATAGCTCACGAAAACGACCATGAATAATGAAAACGATGAGTTTTTGGTCATAACTCTCAAACATGTTTCGGGTCTTTCGGGTCATGGAAATCGCCCTTCAACCACAAAACCGTGGGCAATTGCTCATGAAAAACGGACATAAAAAACCAATCGACGAGTTTTTGTTCATAACTCTCAAACATGTATCGGGTCTTATGGGCCATGAAAATTTCCCTTGAACCCCAAACCCGTGGGCAACAACTCATTAAAAACACCCATTAAATACCAAAACAATGAGTTTTTGGTCATAAGTCTCAAACATGTGTCGGGTCTTACGGGCCAAGCAAATCGCTCTAGAATCCCAAAACTGTGGGCAATAGCTCATGAAAACGACCATGGAACACGAAAACGACGAATTTTTGGTTATATCTCTCAAACATGTATCGGGTCTTACGGGACATGCAAATCCCACTGGAATCCTAAAACTGTGGGTACTAGCTCGTAAAAACAGCCATAAAATGCGAAAACAACATGTTTTTTGTCATAGCTCTCAAACATGTATCAGGTCTTACGGGCCACGCAAATCCCCCTTGAACCCCAAAAACATGGGCAAAACCTCATGAAAAACGACCATAAAACACCAAAATGACGAGTTTTTTTGTTATAACTCTCAAACATGTATCGGGTCATCGAGTCATGCAAATCGCTCTAGAACCCCAAAACGGTGGGCAATAGCTCATGAAAACGACCATAAAACACGAAAATGAAGAATTTTTGGTCATAACTCTCAAACATGTATCGGGTCTTACGGGCCATGCAAATCCCCCTAGAACCCCAATTCCATGAGCAATAGCTCATGAAAAACAACCATAAAACACCAAAATGACGAGTTTTTGGTCATAACTCTCTAGCATGTATGGGGTCTTACGGACCAAGCAAATCACTATGGAACCCTAAAACCATGGGAAATAGCTCATGAAAACGGCCATGAAACGCGAAAATGATGAGTTTTCCGTCATAACTCTCAAACATGTATCGGGTCTTACGGGCCATGCCAATCGCCCTGGAACCCCAAAACTGTGGGCAATAGCTCATGAAAACAACCATAAAACACAAAAATGTTGAGTTTTTGGTCATAACTCTCAAACTTGTACCGTGTCTTATGGGCCATAGAAATCATCCTAGAACCGCAAAACCATGGGTATGTTCGGGTCTTACGGGCCATGCAAATACTCATGGAACCCAAAACAATGGGCAGTAGGTCATGAAAACGGCCATAAAACACCAAAACGACGAGTTTTTGGTCATAATTCTCAAACATGTATTGGACCTTACGGGCCATGCAAATCCCCCTTGAACCCCAGAACCATCGGCAAAACCTCATGAAAAACGGCCATAAAACATTGCACTATGTATCATCATTTGATAAACCGAGAAATGCTTCTTCTCTCTGATTAAAGTAGAAAAACGACGAGTTTTTTTGTCATAACTCTCAAACATGTATCAGGTATTCTGGGCCGTGCATATCGCCCTGGAACCCCAAAACTGTGGGTAATAGCTCATGAAAACGGCCATAAAACACGAAAATGACAAATTTTTGGTCATAACTCTCAAACATGTATTGGGTCTTACGGGCCATGCAAATACACCAGGAACCCCAAAATCGTGGGCAAGGTCTTACGGGCATGCCAATCCCCATGGAACCCCAAAACCGTTGACAATAGCTCATGAAACAGCCATAAAACGCAAAAAGATGAGTTTTTGGTCATTACTCTCAAACATTTTTTTCTTACGGGCCCTGAAAATCCCCCTTAGACCCCAATACCGTGGGAAAAACCTCATGAAAAATGGCCATAAAACACCAAAACAAAGAGTTTTCGGTCATAACTCTCAAACATGTATCGGGTCTTATGAGCAAGCATCACTTTGGAACCCCAAAACCGTGGGCAATAGTTCATGAAAACAACCATGAAACACGAAAACGACAAATTTTTGGTTATATCTCTCAAACATGCATCGAGTCTTACAAGCCATGCAAATCCCCATGGATCCCCAAAACCGTGGGAAATAGCTCATGAAAACGGCCATAAAACACAAAAACAACTAGTTTTTGGTCATAATTCTCAAACATGTATCAGGTCTTACGGGCCATGCAAATCCCCTTTGAACCCCAAAACCATGGGCAAAACCTGTGTTAGGTCTTAGGGGCCAAGAAAATCGCTCTGGAACACCAAATCATGGGCAATAACTCAGGAAAACGACCATGAAACACGAAAATGACGAATTTTTGGTTATATCAATCAAATATGTATCGGGTCTTACGGGCCATGCAAATCCCACTGGAATTCTAAAACTGTGGGCAATAGCTCATGAAAAACAGCCATAAAGCAAGAAAACGACATGATTTTGGTCATAGCTCTCAAACGTGTATCGGGTCTTATAGGCCAAGCAAATCACACTTTAACCCCAAAACTATTGGCAATAGCTCATGAAAAACAACCATAAAACACGAAAACAACGTGTTTTGGTCACAGCACTCAAACATGTATCAGTTCTTAAGGGCCATGCGAATCCCCCTTGAACCCCAAAACCGTGGGCAAAACCTCATGAAAAACGGCCATACAACACCAAAATGGCGAGTTTTTTGTCATAACTATCAAATATGTATCGGGTCATCGTGCCATGCAAATCGCCCTAGAACCCCAACACTGTGGGCAATAGCTCATGAAAACAGCCATAAAACACGAAAATGACGAATTTTTGGTCATAAATCTCAAACATGTATCGAGTCTTACGGGCCATGCAAATCCCCTTTGAACCCCAAAACCATGGGTAAAACCTCATGGAAAACAGCCATAAAACACCAAAACGACTAGTTTTTGGGCATAATTCTCAAACATGTATCGAGTCTTACGGGCCATGCAAATCCCCTTTGAACCCCAAAACCATGGGCAAAACCTCATGGAAAACAGCCATAAAACACCAAAATGATGAGTTTTTGGTCATAACTCTCAAACATGTATTGAGTCTTACGGGCCAAGGAAATCGCCCTGGAACCCCAAATCATGGGCAATAGCTCACGAAAACAACCATGGAACGCGAAAACGACAAGTTTTTGGTCATAACTCTCAAACATGTTTCGGGTCTTTCGGGCCATGCAAATCGCCCTTCAACTACAAAACCATGGGCAATAGCTCATGGAAAACATAAATAAATCACCAAAACGATGAGGTTTTGGTCATAACTCTCAAACATGTATCAGGTCTTACGGGCCATGCAAATCCCCCTGGAACCCCAAAATCATGGGCAAGTTCTTACGGGCCCTGCAAATCCCCAAGGAACATCAAACCGTGGAGAATAGCTCATGAAAACGGCCATAAAACGCGAAAAAGACGAGTTATTGGTCATAACTCTCGAACATTTTTTTCTTACGGGCCATGAAAATCCCCCTTAAACCCAGTACCGTGGGCAAAACTTCATGAAAAACATCAATAAAACAGCAAAACAACAAGTTTTCGGTCATAACTCTCAAACATGTATCTGGTCTTACGGGCCAAGAAAATCGCTCTAGAACCCCAAATTCGTGGGCAATAGCTCATGAAAAGACCATGAAACACGAAAACAACAATTTTTTGGTTATATCTCTCAAACATGTATCGGGTCTTACGTGCCATGAAAATCCCCATGGAACCCCAAAACTGTAGGCAATAGCTCATAAAAACAGACATACAACACCAAAACGACGATTTTTTGGTCATAACTCTCAAACATGTATCAGGTCTTACGGGCCATGCAAATCCCCCTTGAACCCCAAACCCGTGGGCAATAACTCATGAAAAACAGCCATAAAACACGAACAACGACAAATTTTTGGTTATATCTCTGAAACATGTATCAGGTCTTACGGGCCATGCAAATCCCATAGGAATCCAAAAACTGTGGGCAATAGCAGCTGAACAACAACCATAAAACACGAAAATGACATGTTTTTGGTCATAGCTCTCAAACATGTATCGGGCTTTATGGGCCAAGCAAATTGCACTTGAACCCCAAAACCGTGGGCAATAGCTCATGAAAAACAACCATAAAACACGAAAACAATGTGTTTTTGGTCATAGCTCTAAAACATGTATCAGGTCTTACGGGCCATGCAAATCCCCATGGAACCCCAAAACCGTGGGCAGTAGCTCAGGAAAAACAGCCATAAAACACCAAAATGACGGGTTTTTTTTATCATAACTATCAAATATGTATCGGGTCGTCAGGCCATGCAAATCGACCTAGAACCCCAAAACCGTGGTCAATAGCTCATGAAAACGGCCATAAAACACGAAAATGATGAATTTTTGGTCATAACTGTCAAACATGTATTGGGTCTTACGGGCCATGCAAATCCCCCTAGAACCCCAAATTCATGGTTAAGATCTTACGGGCCATGCAAATCCCCATGGAACCCCAAAACCGAGGACAATAGCTCATGAAAACGGCCATTAAACGTGAAAAAGATGAGTTTTTGGGCATAATTATCAAACATGTATGGGGTCTTATGGGCCATGCAAATCCCCTTTGAACCCGAAAACCATGGGCAACACCTCATGAAAAACGGCCATAAAACACCAAAATGATGAGTTTTTGGTCATAACTCTCAAACATGTATTAGGTCTTATGGGCCAAACAAATCGCTCTGGAACCCCAAATCGTGGGCAATAGATCACGAAACGACCATGGAAGACGAAAATGATTAGTTTTTGGTCATAACTCTCAAACATGTATCAGGTCTTTCGGGCCATGCAAATCGCCCTTCAACCACAAAACCGTGGGCAATAGCTCATGAAAAATGGACATAAAACATCAAAACGACGAGTTTTTGGTCATAATTCTCAAACATGTATGAAGTCTTACGAGCCAAGCAAATCACTCTAGAACCCTAAAACTATGGGCTATAGCTCATGAAAAAGAGCCATAAAACATGAAAATGACATGTTTTTGGTCATAACTCTCAAACATGTATCTGGTCTTACGGGCCAAGCAAATCGCCCTTTAACCCCAAAACCGTGGGCAATAGCTCATAAAAATGGCCATAAAACACGAAAACAACGTGTTTTTGGTCATAGCTCTCAAACATGTATTAGGTCTACGGGCCATGCAAATCCCCACCCCAAAACCGTGGGCAAAACTTCACGAAAAATGGCCATAAAACACCAAAATGGCAAGTTTTTATCATCACTATCAAATATGTATCAGGTCGTCGGACCATGCAAATTGCACTAGAACACCAAAACTATGGGTAATAGCTCATGAAAACGACCATAAAACACGAAAATGACCAAATTTTGGTCATAACTCTCAAACATGTATTGGGTCTTACTTGCCATGCATTTTTGGTCATTACTCTCAAACATGTATTGGGTCTTACTTGCCATGCAAATCCCCCTGGAACCCCAAAATCATGGGCAATGTCTTATGGGCCATGCAAATCCCCATGGAACCCCAAACCCGTGGGCAATAGCTCATAAACACGGGTATAAAACACCAAAACGACTAGTTTTTGGTCATAATTCTCAAACATGTATCGAGTCTTACGGGCCATGCAAATCCCCATTAAACCCGAAAACCATGGGCGAAACCTCATGAAAACAGCCATAAAACACCAAAATGATGAGTTTTTGGTCACTCTCAAACATGTATTGGGTCTTACGGGCCAAGCAAATCGCCCTGGAACCCCGAATCATGGGCAATAGCTCACGAAAACAACCATGAAACGCGAAAACGACAAGTTTTTGGTCATAACTCTCAAACATGTTTTTGGTCATAACTCTCAAACATGTATCAGGTCTTTCGGGCCATGCAAATCGCCCTTCAACCACAAAACTGTGGGCAATAGCTCATGAAAAGCGGAAATAAATCACCAAAACGATGAGTTATTGGTCATAACTGTAAAACATGTATCAGGTCCTACGGGCTAAGCAAATCGCTCTAAAACCCCAAAACTATGGGCAATAGCTCATGAAAACTAGCCATAAAACACGAAAATGACATGTTTTTGGTCGGAGCTCTCAAACATGTATCGGGTCTTACGGGCCAAGCAAATCGCCATTTAACACCAAAACCGTGGCAATAGCTCATTAAAAACATCCATAAAACAAGAAAACAACATGTTTTTGGTCATAGCTCTCAAACATGTATGAGGTCTTTCGGGCCATGCAAATCCCCCTTGAACTCCAAAACTGTGGGCTAAACCTCATGAAAAACAGCCATAAAACACCAAAATGACAAGTTTTTCATCATAACTATCAAATATGTATCGGGTCATCGGGCCATGCAAATCACCCTAGAACCCCAAAACCGTGGGCAATAGCTCATGAAAACGGACATAAAACACGAAAACGACATGTTTTTGGTCATAGCTCTCAAACATGTATCGAGTCTTAGGGGCCAAGCAAATCGCCCTTTAACCCCAAAACCGTGGGCAATAGCTCATGAAAAACAACCATAAAACATGAAAACAACGTGTTTTTGGTCATAGCTCTCAAACATGTATCAGGTCTTACGGGCCATGCAAATCCCCCTTGAACCCCAAAAACCATGGGCAAGGTATTACGGGCCATGCAAATCCCCACGGAACACCAAAACCGTGGACAATAGCTCATGAAAACGCGAAAAAGACGAGTTTTTGGTCATAACTCTCAAACATTTTTTTCTGACGGGCCATGAAAATCCCCCTTAAACCCCAATACCATGGGCAAAACCTCATAAAAATGGCCATAAAACACCAAAACAATGAGTTTTGGGTCATAACTCTCAAATATGTGTCGGGTCTTACGGGCCAAGCAAATCACTCTGGAACCCCAAAACCATGGGTAATAGCTCATGAAAACAACCATGAAATACGGACATGACAAATTTTTGGTTATATCTCTCAAACATGTATCGCGTCTTACGAGCCATGCAAATCACCATGGAACCCCAAAACCGTGGGCAATAGCTCATGAAAACGACCATAAAACACCAAAACGACTAGTTTTTGGTCATAATTCTCAAACATGTATCGGGTCTTATGGGCCATGCAAATCCCCTTTGAACCCCAAAACCGTGGGCAAAACCTCATGAAAAACAACCCTAAAACACCAAAACAATGAGTTTTTGGTCATAACTCGGAAACATGTATTGGGTCTTATGGGCCAAGCAAAACGCTCTAGAACCCCAAATCATGGGCAATAGCTCACGAAAACGACCATGAAAAATGAAAACGATGAATTTTTGGTCATAACTCTCAAATATGTATCGGGACTTTTGGGTCATGCAAATCGCCCTTCAACCACAAAACCGTGGGCAATAGCTCATGAAAAATGGACATAAAGAACAAATTGATGAGGTTTTGGTCATAACTCTGAAACATGTATTGGATCTTACGGGCCATGAAAATCCGCATTGTACCCCAATCCCGTGGGCAATAACTCATGAAAAACAGCCATAAAATATGAAAACAATAAGTTTTTGGTCATAAGTCTGAAACATGTGTCGGGTCTTACGGGGCAAGCAAATCGCTCTAGAACCCCAAAACTGTGGGCAATAGCTCATGAAAACGACCATGAAACACGAAAACGATGAATTTTTGGTCATAACTCTCAAAATGTATCGGGTCTTACGGGCCATGCAAATCCCGCTGGAATCCAAAAACTGTGGGTAATAGCTCATGAAAATAGCCATAAAACATGAAAACGACATGTTTTTGGTCATAGCTCTCAAACATGTATCGGGTCTTACGGGACAAGCAAAATCCCCATGGAACCTCAAAATCATCGGCAAGGCCTTACGGTCCATGCAAATCCCCATGGAACCCCAAAATCATTGACAATAGCTCATGAAAATGGCCATAAAACGCGAAAAGACTAATTTTTGGTCATAACTCTCAAACATGTATCGGGCCTTACGAGCCGTGAAAATCCCCCTTAAACCCAAATTCCATGGGCAATAGCTCATGAAAACGACCATGGAACATGAAACGACGAATTTTTGGTTATATCTCTCAAACATGTATCAGGTCTTACGGGCCATGCAAATCCCAATGGAATCCTAAAACTGTGGGTAATAGCTCATGAAAAACAGCCATAAAACATGAAAACGACATGTTTTTGGTCATAGCTCTCAAACATGTATCGGGTCTTACGGGCCAAGCAAATCGCCCTTTAACCCCAAAACTGTGGGCAATAGCTCATTAAAAACAGCCATAAAACATGAAAACAATGTGTTTTTGGTCATAACTCTCATATAGGTTTTAGGTCTTATGGGCCATGCAAATCCCCCTTGAACCCCAAAACCGTGGGCAATGTATTACGGGCCATGCAAATCCCCACGGAACACCAAAACCGTGGACAATAGCTCATGAAAACGCAAAAAAGACGAGTTTTTGGTCATAACTCTCAAACATTTTTTATGACGGGCCATGAAAATCCCCCTTAAAAACCAGTACCATGGGCAAAACCTCATGAAAAACGGCCATAAAACACCAAAACAATGAGTTTTGGGTCATAACTCTCAAACATGTATCGGGCCTTATGGGCCAAGCAAATCGCTCTAGAACCCCAAAACTGTGGGCAATAGCTCATGAAAACGACCATGAAACACGAACATGCCAAATTTTTGGTTATATCTCTCAAACAAGTATCGGGTCTTACGAGCCATGCAAATCCTCACGGAACCCCAAAGCCGTGGGCAATAGCTCATGAAAACGGCGATGAAACACCAAAACGACTATTTTTTGGTCATAATTCTCAAACATGTATCGAGTCTTACGGGCCATGCAAATCCCCTTTCAACCCCAAAACCATGGGCAAAACCTCATGAAAAACGACCATAAAACACCAAAACGATAAGTTTTTGGTCATAACTCTAAAACATGTATTGGGTCTTAAGCGCCAAGCAGATCGCTCTAGAACCACAAATTATGGGCAATAGCTCACGAAAACAACCATGAATAATGAAAACGATGAGTTTTTGGTCATAACTCTCAAACATGTATCGGGTATTTCGGGTCATGGAAATCGCCCTTCAACCACAAAACCATGGGCAATAGGTCATGAAAAACGGACATAAAAAACAAATCGACGAGTTTTTGGTTATAACTCTCAAACATGTATCGGGTCTTATGGGCCATGAAAATTTCCCTGGAACCCCAAACCCGTGGGCAATAACTCATTAAAAACAACCATAAAATACTAAAACGATGAGTTTTGGTCATAAGTCTCAAACATGTATCTGGTCTTACGGGCCAAGCAAATCGCTCTAGAAGCCCAAAACTATGGGCAATAGCTCATGAAAACGACCATGGAACACGAATACGACAAATTTTTGGTTATATCTCTCAAACATGTATCGGGTCTTATGGGCCATGCAAATCCCACTGGAATCCTAAAACTGTGGGTACTAGCTCATAAAAACAGCCATAAAATGCGACAACGACATGTTTTTGGTCATAGCTCTCAAACATGTATCGCGTCTTATGGGCCAAGCAAATCGCCCTTTAACCCCAAAACCGTGGGCAAAACCTCATGAAAAACGGCCATAAACACCAAAATGATGAGTTTTTTTGTCATAACTCTCAAATATGTATCGAGTCATCAGGCTATGCAATTCACCCTAGAACCCTAAAACTGTGGGCAATAGCTCATGAAAACGTCCATAAAACACGAAAATGACAAATTTTTGGTCATAAATCTCAAACATGTATCAGGTCTCACGGGCCATGCAAATCCCTCTAGAACCCCAAGACCGTGGGGAAGGTCTAACAGTCCATGCGAATCCCCATGGAACCCCAAAATCGTTGACAATAGCTCATGAAAATGGCCATAAAATGCGAAAAGACTAGTTTTTGTTCATAACACTCAAACATGTATCGGGTCTTACGAGCCATGAAAATCCCCCTTAAACCCCAATTCCATGGGCAATAGCTCATGAAAAACAACCATAAAACACCAAAACGACGAGTTCTTGGTCATAACTATCAAACATGTATGGGGTCTTACGGACCAAGCAAATCGCTATGGAACCCCAAAACCCTGGGCAATAGCTCATGAAAAACAACCATAAAACACGAAAACGACATGTTTTTGGTCATAGCTCTCAAACATGTATCGGGCTTTATGGGACAAGCAAATCACCCTTTAACCCCAAAACCGTGGGCAATAGCTCATGAAAAACAACCATAAAACCCGAAAACAACGTGTTTTTGGTCATAGCTCTCAAACATGTATTGGGTCTTACGGGCCATGCAAATACACCTGGAACCCCAAAATCGTGGGAAAGGTCTTACGGGCACGCAAATCCCCATGGAACCCCAAAACCGTGGACAATAGCTCATGAAAACGGCCATAAAACGCGAAAAAGACGAGTTTTGGGTCATAACTCTCAAACTTTTTTTTCTTACGGGCCAAGAAAATCCCCCTTAAACCCTAGTACCGTGGGCAAAACCTCATGAAAAATGGCCATAAAACACCAAATCAACAAGTTTTGGGTCATAACACTCAAACATGTATCAGGTCTTATGGGCAAGCATCGCTTTGGAACCCCAAAACCGTGGGAAATAGCTCATGAAAACAACCATGAAACATGAAAACGATAAATTGTTGGTTATATCTCTCAAACATGTATCAGGTCTTATGGGCCACGCAAATCCCCTTTGAACCCCAAAACCATGGGCAAAACCTCATCAAAAATAGCCGTAAAACACCGAAACGATGAGTTTTCGGTCATAACTCTCAAAAATGTATTGGGTCTTACGGGCCAGGAAAATCGGTCTGGAACCCCAAGTGATGGGCAATAACTCAGGAAAACGACCATGAAACACGAAAACAACGAATTTTTGGTTATATCAATCAAATATGTATCGGGTCTTACGGGCCATGCAAATCCCACTAGAATCCTAAAACTATGGGCAATAGCTCAGAAAAAATAGCCATAAAACACGAAAACGACATGTTTATGGTCATAGCTCTCAAACATGTATCGGGTCTTACGGGCCAAGCAAATCACCCTTTAACCCCCAAATCATGGGCAATAGCTCATGAAAAACAACCATAAAACACGAAAACAACGTGTTTTGGTCATAGCTCTCAGACATGTATCATGTCTTACCGGCCATGCGAATCCCCCTTGAACCCCAAAACCGTGGGCAAAACCTCATGAAAAACGGCCATAAAACACCAAATTGACGAGTTTTTTTTGTCATAACTATCAAATATGTATCGGCTCATCGGGCCATGCAAATCGCCCTAGAACCCCAAAACTATGGGCAATAGCTCATGAAATCGGCCATAAAACACGAAAATCACGAATTTTTGGTCATAAATCTCAAACATGTATTGGGTCTTACGAGCCATGCAAATCCCCCTAGAACCCCAAAATCATGGGAAAGTTCTTACGGGCCATGCAAATCCCCCTTGAACACCAAACCCGTGGGCAATAAGTCATGAAAAACAGCCATAACACACCAAAATAATGAGTTTTTGGTCATAACTCTCAAACATGTATCAGGTCTTACGGGCCAAGCACATTGCTATAGAACCCCAAAACTATGGGCAATAGCTCATGAAAATGACCTTGAATCACGAGAAAATAACGAATTTTTGGTTATATCTCTGAAACATGTATTAGGTCTTACAGGCCATGCAAATCCCATAGGAATCCAAAAACTGTGGGCAATAGCTCATGAAAAACATCCATAAAACACGAAAATGACATGTTTTTGGTCATATCTCTCAAATATGTATCGAGTCTTACGGGCCGAGGAAAACGCCCTTTAACCAAAACCGTGGGCAAGAGCTCATGAAAACGGCCATAAAACACCAAAACGACTAGTTTTTGGTCATAATTCTTAAACATGTATCAAGTCTTACGGGCCATGCAAATCCCCTTTCAACCTCAAAACCATGGGCAAAACCTCATGAAAAACGGACATAAAACAACAGAACGATGAGTTTTTGGTAATAACTCTGAAACATGTATTGGGTCTTAAGGGCCAAGCAAATCGCTCTTCAACCCCATATCATGGGCAATAGCTCACGAAAACGACCATGAAAAATGAAAACGATGAGTTTTTGGTCATAACTCTCAAACATGTATCAGGTCTTTTGGGTCATGCAAATCGCCCTTCAACCACAAAACCGTGGGCAGTAGCTCATGAAAAACGAACATAAAAAACCAAAACGACGAGTTTTTGGTGATAACTCTCAAACATGTATCGGGTCTTACGGGCCATGAAAATCTCCCTTGAACCCCAAACCCGTGGGCAATAACTCATTAAAAACAACCATAAAATACCAAAACGATGAGTTTTGGTCATAAGTCTCAAACATGTATCTGGTCTTACGGGCCAAGCAAATCGCTCTAGAAGCCCAAAACTATGGGCAATAGCTCATGAAAACGACCATGGAACATGAAAACGACGAATTTTTGGTTATATCTCTCAAACATGTATCGGGTCTTATAGGCCATGCAAATCCCACTGGAATCCTAAAACTGTGGGTACTAGCTCATAAAAACAGCCATAAAATGCGACAACGACATGTTTTTGGTCATAGCTCTCAAACATGTATCGCATCTTACGTTCCAAGCAAATCACCATTTTACCCCAAAACCGTGGGCAAAACCTCATTAAAAACGGCCATAAAACACCAAAATGATGAGTTTTTTGTCATAATTCTCAAATATGTATCGAGTCGTCAAGCCATGCAATTCACCCTAGAACCCCAAACTGTGGGCAATAGCTCATGAAAATGTCCATAAAACACGAAAATGACGAATTTTTGGTCATAAATCTCAAACATGTATCAGGTCTTACGGGCCATGCAAATCCCTCTAGAACCCCAAGACCGTGGGCAAGGTCTTACGGTCCATGCAAGTCCCCATGGAACCCCAAAATCGTTGACAATAGCTCATGAAAATGGCCATAAAATGCGAAAAGACTAGTTTTTGTTCATAACTCTCAAACATGTATCGGGTCTTACGAGCCATGAAAATCCCCCCTAAACCCCAATTTCATGGGCAATAGTTCATGAAAAACAACCATAAAACACCAAAACGACGAGTTCTTGGTCATAACTATCAAACATGTATGGGGTCTTACGGACCAAGCAAATCGCTATGGAACCCCAAAACCCTGGGCAATAGCTCATGAAAAACAGCCATAAAACACGAAAACGACATGTTTTTGGTCATATCTCTCAAACATGTATCGGGCTTTATGGGCCAAGCAAATTGCACTTTAACCCCAAAACCGTGGGCAATAGCTCATGAAAAACAACCATAAAACACGAAAATAACGTGTTTTTGGTCATAGCTCGCAAACATGTATTGGGTCTTACGGGTCATGCAAATACACCTGGAACCCCAAAATCGTGGGAAAGGTCTTACGGGCATGCAAATCCACATGGAACCCCCACACCGTGGACAATAGCTAATGAAAACGGCCATAAAACGCGAAAAAGACGAGTTTTTGGTCATAACTCTCAAACATTTTTTTCTTACGGGCCATGAAAATCCCCCTTAAACCCCAGTACCATGGGCAAAACCTCATGAAAAATGGGCATAAAAAACCAAAACAACGAGTTTGGGGTCATAACTCTCAAACATGTATCGGGTCTTATGGGAACCATCGCTTTGGAACCCCAAAACCGTGGGCAATAGCTCATGAAAACAACCATGAAACACGAAAACAACAAATTTTTGGTTATATCTCTCAAACATGTATCGAGTCTTACGAGCCATGCAAATCCCCATGGAACCCCAAAACCGTGGGAAATCGCTCATGAAAACGGCCATAAAACCCAAAAACGACTAGTTTTTGGTCATAATTCTAACATGTATTGTGTCTTATGGGCCATGCAAATCCCCTTTGAACCCCAAAACGATGGGCAAAACATCAAGAAAAACAACCATAAAACACCAAAACGATGAGTTTTTGGTCATAACTCTCAAAAACGTATTGGGTCTTATGGGCCAAGAAAATCGCTCTGGAACTCCAAATCATGGGCAATAACTCAGGAAAACGACCATGAAACACGAAAACGACGAATTTTTGGTTATATCAATCAAATATGTATCGGGTCTTACGGGCCATGCAAATCCCACTGGAATCCTAAAACTATGGGCAATAGATCATGAAAAACAGCCATAAAACACGAAAACGACATGTTCTTGGTCATAGCTCTCAAACATGGGTCTTACGGGCCAAGCAAATCACCCTTTAACCCCAAAACCGTGGGCAATAGCTCATGAAAAACAACCATACAACACGAAAACAACGTATTTTGGTCATAGCTCTCAAACATGTATCGGGTCTTACGGGCCATGCAAATCCCCCTCGAACCCCAAAACCGTGGGCAAAACCTCATAAAAACGGCCGTAAAACACCAAAATGGCGATTTTTTTGTCATAACTATCAAATAAGTATCAGGTCATCGGGCCATGCAAATCGCCCTAGAACACCAAAACTGTTGGAAATAGCTCATGAAAACGGCCATAAAACACGAAAATGACGAATTTTTGGTCATAAATCTCAAACTTGTATTGGGTCTTACAGGCCATGCAAATCCCCCTAGAACCCCAAAATCATGGGCAAGTTCTTATGGGCCCTGCAAATCCACATGGAACTTCAAAATGTGGACAATAGCTCATGAAAATGGCCATAAAACGCAAAAAAGACGAGTTATTGGTCATAACTCTCAAACATTTTTTCTTACAGGCCATGAAAATCCCCCTTAAACCCATTACCGTGGCCAAAACCTCATGAAATAAAGCCATAAAACACCAAAACAACAAGTTTTGGGTCATAACTCTCAAACATGTATCAGGTCTTACGGTCCAAGAAAACCGCTCTAGAATCCCAAAACCGTGGGCAATAGCTCATGAAAAACACCATGAAACACGAAAACGACAATCTTTTGGTTATATCTCTCAAACATGTATCGGGTCTTACGAGCCATGAAAATCCCCATGGAACCCCTAAATCATGGGCAATAGCTCATAAAAACAGACATACAACACCAAAACGACGAGTTTTTGGTCATAACTCTCAAACATGTATCAGGTCTTATGGGCCATGCAAAAATGACCATGAATCACGAAAAAATGACGAATTTTTGGTTATATCTCTGAAACATGTATCAGGTCTTACAGGCCATGCAAATCCCATAGGAATCCAAAAACTGTGGGCAATAGCTCATGAAAACATCCATAAAACCCGAAAATGACATATTTTTGGTCATAGCTCTCAAATATGTATCGGGGCTTACGGGCCAAGCAAAACGCCCTTTAACCCCAAAACCGTGGGCAATAGCTCATGAAAACGGCCATAAAACACCAAAACGACTAGTTTTTGGTCATAATTCTCAAACATGTATCGAGTCTTACGGGCCATGCAAATCCCCTTTCAACCCCAAAATCATGGGCAAAACCTCATGAAAACGGCCATAAAACACCAAAACAATGAGTTTTTTGTAATAACTCTGAAAATGTATTGGGTCTTAAGGGCCAAGCAAAGCGCTCTGGAACCCCAAATCATGGGCAATAGCTCACGAAAACGACCATGAAAATCACCATGAAAAACACCATGAAACACGAAAATGACAATTTTTTGGTTATATCTCTCAAACATGTATCAGGTCTTACGAGCCATGAAAATCCCCATGGAACCCAAAAACCGTGGACAATAGCTCATAAAAACAGACATACAACACCAAAACAACGAGTTTTTGGTCATAACTCTCAAACATGTATCAGGTCTTATGGGCCATGCAAATCCCCCTTGAACACCAAACCTGTGGGCAATAACTCATGAAAAACGGCCATAAAACACCAAAACAATGAGTTTTTGGTCATAACTCTCAAACATGTATCGGGTCTTACGGGCCAAGAAAATTGCTATAGAACCCCAAAACTATGGGCAATAGCTCATGAAAATGACCATGAATAATGAAAAAATAACGAATTTTTGGTTATATCTCTAAAACATGTATCAGGTCTTACAGGCCATGCAAATCCCATAGGAATCCAAAACTTGTGGGCAACAGCTCATGGAAAACATCCGTAAAACACGAAAATGACATGTTTTTGGTCGTAGCTCTCAAATATGTATCGGGTCTTACGGGCCAAGCAAAACGCCCTTTAACCCCAAAATCGTGGGCAATAGCTCATGAAAACGGCCATAAAACACAAAAACGACTAGTTTTTGGTCATAATTCTCAAACATGTATCGAGTCTTACGGGCTATGCAAATCCCCTTTCAACCCCAAAACCATGGGCAAAACCTCATGAAAAACGGCCATAAAACACCAAAACGATGAGTTTTTGGTAATAACTCTGAAACATGTATTGGGTCTTAAGGGCCAAGCAAATCGCTCTGGAACCCCAAATCATGGGCAATAGCTCACGAAAACGACCATGAAAAACGAAAATGATGAGTTTTTGGTCATAACTCTCAAACATGTATCGGGTCATGCAAACCGCCCTTCAACCACAAAACCGTGGGCAATAGCTCATGAAAAATGGACATAAAAACTAAAACAACGTGTTTTTGGTCATAACTCTCAAACATGTATCAGGTCTTACGGGCCATGAAAATCTCCCTTGAACCCCAAACCCGTGGGCAATAACTCATTAAAAACAGCCACAAAATACCAAAACGATGAGTTTTTGCTCATAAGTCTCAAACATGTATCGGGTCTTACGGGCCAAGCAAATCGCTCTAGAAGCCCAAAACTATGGGCAATAGCTCATGAAAACGACCATGGAACACGAAAACGACGAATTTTGGTTATATCTCTCAAACATGTATCGGGTCTTACGGGCCATGCAAATCCCACTGGAATCCTAAAACTGTGGGTACTAGCTCATAAAAACAGCCATAAAATGCGAAAACGACATGTTTTTGGTCATAGCTCTCAAACATGTATCGCGTCTTACTGGGCAAGCAAATTGCCCTTTTACCCCAAAACCGTGGGCAAAACCTCATGAAAAACGGCCATAAAACACCAAAATGATGATTTTTTTCATAACTCTCAAATATGTATAGAGTCATCAGGCCATGCAATTCACCCTAGAACCCCAAAACTGTGGGCAATAGCAAATGAAAACATTCATAAAACACGAAAATGACGAATTTTTGGTCATAAATCTCAAAAATGTATCAGGTCTTACGGGCCATGCAAATCCCTCTAGAACCCCAAGGCCGTGGGCAAGGTCTTACGGTCCATGCAAATCCCCATGGAACCCCAAAATCGTTGATAATAGCTCATGAAAATGTCCATAAAATGCGAAAAGACTAGTTTTTGTTAATAACTCTCAAACATGTATCGGGTCTTACGAGCCATGAAAATCCCCCTTAAACCCCAATTCCATGGGCAATAGCTCATGAAAAACAACCATAAAACACAAAAACGACGAGTTCTTGGTCATAAGTATCAAACATGTATGGGGTCTTACGGACCAAGCAAATCGCTATGGAACCCCAAAACCATGGGCAATAGCTCATGAAAAACAGCTATAAAACACGAAAACGACATGTTTTTGGTCATAGCTCTCAAACATGTATCGGGCTTTATGGGCCAAGCAAATCGCCCTTTAACCCCAAAACCGTGGGCAATAGCTCATGAAAAACAATCATAAAACACGAAAACAACGTGTTTTTGGTCATAGCTCTCAAACATGTATTGGGTCTTACGGGCCATGCAAATACACCTGGAACCCTAAAATCGTGGGAAAGGTCTTACGGGCATGCAAGTCCCCATGGAACCCCAAAACCATGGACAATAGCTCACGAAAACGGCCGTAAAACGCGAAAAAGACGAGTTTTTGGTCATAACTCTCAAACATTTTTTTCTTACGGGCCATGAAAATCCCCCTTAAACCCTAGTACCATTGGCAAAACCTCATGAAAAATGGGCATAAAAAACCAAAACAACGAGTTTGGGGTCATAACTCTCAAACATGTATCGGGTCTTATCGGAACCATCGCTTTGGAACCCCAAAACCGTGGGCAATAGCTCATGAAAACAACCATGAAACACGAAAACAACAAATTTTTGGTTATATCTCTCAAACATGTATCGAGCCTTACGAGCCATGCAAATCCCCATGGAACCCCAAAACCGTGGGAAATAGCTCATGAAAACGGCCATAAAACCCAAAAACGACTACTTTTCGTCATAATTCTAACATGTATTGGGTCTTATGGGCCATGCAAATCCCCTTTGAACCCCAAAATGATGGGCAAAACATCATGAAAAACAGCCATAAAACACCAAAACGATGAGTTTTTGGTCATAACTCTCAAAAATGTATTGGGTCTTATGGGCCAAGAAAATCGCTCTAGAACCCCAAATCATGGGCAATAACTCAGGAAAACGACCATGAAACACGAAAACGACGAATTTTGGTTATATCAATCAAATATGTATCGGCTCTTACGGGCCATGCAAATCCCACTGGAATCATAAAACTATGGGCAATAGATCATGAAAAACAACCATAAAACACGAAAATGACATGTTTTTGGTCATAGCTCTCAAACATGTATCGGGTCCTACATGCCAAGAAAATCACCCTTTAACCCCAAAACCGTGGGCAATAGCTCATGAAAAACAACCATAAAACACGAAAAGAACGTATTTTGGTCATAGCTCTCAAACATGTATCAGGTCTTACGGGCCATGCAAATCCCCCTTGAATCCCAAAACCGTGGGCAAAACCTCATGAAAAACGGCCGTAAAACACCAAAATGGCGAGTTTTTTTGTCATAACTATCAAATATGTATCGGGTCATCGGCCAAGCAAATCGCCCTAGAACCCCAAAACTGTGGGAAATAGCTCATGAAAACGGCCATAAAACACGAAAATGACGAATTTTTGGTCATAAATCTCAAACATGTATTGGGTCTTACAGGCCATGCAAATCCCCCTAGAACCCCAAAATCATGGGCAAGTTCTTATGGGCCCTGCAAATCCACATGGAACTTCAAAATGTGGACAATAGCTCATGAAAATGGCCATAAAACGCAAAAAAGACGAGTTATTGGTCATAACTCTCAAACATTTTTTCTTACAGGCCATGAAAATCCCCCTTAAACCCAGTACCGTGGCCAAAACCTCATGAAATAAAGCAATAAAACACCAAAACAACAAGTTTTGGGTCATAACTCTCAAACATGTATCAGGTCTTACGGTCCAAGAAAACCGCTCTAGAATCCCAAAACCGTGGGCAATAGCTCATGAAAAACACCATGAAACACGAAAACGACAATCTTTTGGTTATATCTCTCAAACATGTATCGGGTCTTACGAGCCATGAAAATCCCCATGGAACCCCTAAATCATGGGCAATAGCTCATAAAAACAGACATACAACACCAAAATGACGAGTTTTTGGTCATAACTCTCAAACATGTATCAGGTCTTATGGGCCATGCGAAAATGACCATGAATCACGAAAAAATGACGAATTTTTGGTTATATCTCTGAAACATGTATCAGGTCTTACAGGCCATGCAAATCCCATAGGAATCCAAAAACTGTGGGCAATAGCTCATGAAAACATCCATAAAACCCGAAAATGACATATTTTTGGTCATAGCTCTCAAATATGTATCGGGGCTTACGGGCCAAGCAAAACGCCCTTTAACCCCAAAACCGTGGGCAATAGCTCATGAAAACGGCCATAAAACACCAAAACGACTAGTTTTTGGTCATAATTCTCAAACATGTATCGAGTCTTACGGGCCATGGAAATCCCCTTTCAACCCCAAAACCATGGGGAAAACCTCATGAAAACGGCCATAAAACACCAAAACAATGAGTTTTTTGTAATAACTCTGAAAATGTATTGGGTCTTAAGGGCCAAGCAAATCGCTCTGGAACCCCAAATCATGGGCAATAGCTCACAAAAACGACCATGAAAATCACCATGAAAAACACCATGAAACACGAAAATGACAATTTTTTGGTTATATCTCTCAAACATGTATTAGGTCTTACGAGCCATGAAAATCCCCATGGAACCCAAAAACCGTGGACAATAGCTCATAAAAACAGACATACAACACCAAAACAACGAGTTTTTGGTCATAACTCTCAAACATGTATCAGGTCTTACGGGCCATGCAAATCCCCCTTGAACACCAAACCTGTGGGCAATAACTCATGAAAAACGGCCATAAAACACCAAAACAATGAGTTTTTGGTCATAACTCTCAAACATGTATCGGGTCTTACGAGCCAAGGAAATTGCTATAGAACTCCCAAACTATGGACAATAGCTCATGAAACTGACCATGAATCACGAAAAAAACGACGAATTTTTGGTTATATCTCTGAAACATGTGTCAGGTCTTACAGGCCATGCAAATCCCATAGGAATCCAAAAACTGTGGGCAATAGCTCATGAAAAACAACCATAAAACACGAAAATGACATGTTTTTGGTCATAGCTCTCAAATATGTATCGGGTCTTACGGGCCAAGCAAATCACCCTTTAACCCCAAAACCGTGGGCAATAGCTCATGAAAACAGCCATAAAACACGAAAATAATGTGTTTTTGGTGATAGCTCTGAAACATGTATCAGGTCTTACGGGCCATGGAAATCCCCATGGAACCCCAAAACTGTGGGCAATAGCTCAGGAAAAATAGCCATAAAACACCAGAATGACGAGTATTTTTATCATAACTATCAAATATGTACCGGGTCGTCGGGCCATGCAAATCGACCTAGAACCCCAAAACCATGGTCAATAGCTCATGAAAACAGCCATAAAACACGAAAATGATGAATTTTTGGTCATAACTATCAATAATGTATTGGGTCTTACGGGCCATGCAAATCCCCCTAGAACACCAAAATCATGGGCAAAGTCTTACGGACCATGCAAATCCCCATGGAACCCCAAAACCGAGGACAATAGCTCATGAAAACGGCCATTAAATGCGAAAAAGATGAGTTTTTGGATATAATTCTCAAACATGTATAGGGTCTTACGGGCCATGCAAATCCCCTTTGAACCCGAAAACCATGGGCAAAACCTCATGAAAAACGGCTATAAAACTCCAAAATGATGTGTTTTTGGTCATAACTCTCAAACATGTATTGGTTCTTACGGGCCAAGCAAATCGCTCTGGAACCTCAAATCGTGGGCAATAGATCACGAAAACGACCATGGAACACGAAAATGATTAGTTTTTGGTCATAACTCTCAAATATGTATCGGGTCATTCGGGCCATGCAAATCGCCCTTCAACCAGAAAACCGTGGGCAATAGCTCATGAAAACGGACATAAAACACCAAAACGACGAGTTTTTGGTCATAACTCTCAAACATGTATGAAGTCTTACGGGCCAAGCAAATCGCTCTAGAACCCCAAAACTATGGGCAATATCTCATGAAAAACATACATAAAACACGAAAATGACATGTTTTTGGTCATATCTCTCAAACATGTATCAGGTCTTACGGGCCAAGCAAATCGCCCTTTAACCCCAAAACCGTGGGCAATAGCTCATAAAAACTGCCATAAAACACAAAAACAACGTGTTTTGGTCATAGCTCTCAAACATGTATTAGGTCTTACGGGCCATGCAAATCCCTACCCCAAAACCGTGGGAAAACCTCATGAAAAACGGCCATAAAACACCAAAATGACAAGTTTTTATCATAACTATCAAATATGTATCGGGTCGTCGGACCATGCAAATCGCCCTAGAACTCCAAAACTATGGGCAATATCTCATGAAAACGGCCATAAAACACGAAAATGACGAATTTTTGGTCATAACTCTCAAACATGTATTGGGTCTTACTTGCCATGCAAATCACCCTAGAACCCCAAAATCATGGGCAAGGTCTTATGGGCCATGCAAATCCCCATGGAATCCCAAAACCGTGGGCAATAGCTCAGAAAAACGACCATAAAACACCAAAATGAGTAGTTTTTGGTCATCATTCTCAAACATGTATCGAGTCTGATGGGCCATGCAAATCCCCTTTGAACCCCAAAACCATGGGCAAAACCTCATAAAAACAGCCATAAAACAACAAAATGACGAGTTTTTGGTCATAACTCTCAAACATGTATTGGGTCTTACGGGCCCAGCAAATCGCCCTGGAATCCCAAATCATGGGCAATAGCACACAAAAACAACCATGGAACGCGAAAACAACAAGTTTTTGGTCATAACTCTCAAACATGTATCGGGTCTTTCGGGCCATGCAAATCGCCCTTTAACCCCAAAACCGTGGGCAATAGCTCATAAAAACTGCCATAAAACACAAAAACAACGTGTTTTGGTCATAGCTCTCAAACATGTATTAGGTCTTACGGGCCATGCAAATCCCTACCCCAAAACCGTGGGAAAACCTCATGAAAAACGGCCATAAAACACCAAAATGACAAGTTTTTATCATAACTATCAAATATGTATCGGGTCGTCGGACCATGCAAATCGCCCTAGAACTCCAAAACTATGGGCAATATCTCATGAAAACGGCCATAAAACACGAAAATGACGAATTTTTGGTCATAACTCTCAAACATGTATTGGGTCTTACTTGCCATGCAAATCACCCTGGAACCCCAAAATCATGGGCAAGGTCTTATGGGCCATGCAAATCCCCATGGAATCCCAAAACCGTGGGCAATAGCTCAGAAAAACGACCATAAAACACCAAAATGAGTAGTTTTTGGTCATCATTCTCAAACATGTATCGAGTCTGATGGGCCATGCAAATCCCCTTTGAACCCCAAAACCATGGGCAAAACCTCATAAAAACAGCCATAAAACAACAAAATGACGAGTTTTTGGTCATAACTCTCAAACATGTATTGGGTCTTACGGGCCCAGCAAATCGCCCTGGAATCCCAAATCATGGGCAATAGCACACAAAAACAACCATGGAACGCGAAAACAACAAGTTTTTGGTCATAACTCTCAAACATGTATCGGGTCTTTCGGGCCATGCAAATCGCCCTTCAATCACAAAACCGTGGGCAATAGCTCATGAAAAACAGAAATAAATCACCAAAACGATGAATTTTTGGTCATAACTCTCAAACATGTATCAGGTCTTACGGGCCATGCAAATCCCACTGGAACCCCAAAATCATGGGCAAGTTCTTACGGGTCCTGCAAATCCCCATGGAACCTCAAACCGTGGACAATAGCTCAAGAAATCGGCCATAAAACGCGAAAAAGACGAGTTATTGGTCATAACTCTCGAATTTTTTTTCCTACGAGCTATGAAAATCCCCCTTAAACCCAGTACAGTGGGCAAAACCTCATGAAAAACAGCCATAAAACACCAAAACAACAAGTTTTGGGTCATAACTCTCAAACATGTATCGGGTCTTACGGGCCAGGAAAATCTCTCTAGAACCCCAAAACCGTGGGCAATAGCTCATGAAAAACACCAAGAAACACGAAAACGGCAATTTTTTGGTTATATCTCTCAAACATGTATCGGGTCTTACGAGCCATGAAAATCCCCATAGAACCCCAAAACCGTGGCCAATTGCTCATAAAAACAGACATACTACACCAAAACGACGAGTTTTTGGTCATAACTCTCAAACATGTATCAGGTCTTACGGGCCATGCAAATCCCCCTTCAACCCCAAACCCGAGGGCAATAACTCATGACAAACGGCCATAAAACACCAAAACAATGAGTTTTTGGTCATAACTCTCAAACATGCATCAGGTTTTATGGGCCAAGCAAATTGCTATAGAACCCCAAAACTATGGGCAATAGCTCATGAAAATGTCCATGAATCACGAAAAAATGACGAATTTTTGGTTATATCTCTGAAACATGTGTCTGTTCTTACAGGCCATGCAAATCCCATAGGAATCCAAAAACTGTGGGCAATAGCTCATGAAAAACCACCATAAAACACGAAAATGACATGTTTTTGGTCATAGCTCTCAAATATGTATCGGGTCTTACGGGCCAAGCAAATCGCCCTTTAACCCCAAAACCGTGGCCAATAGCTCATGAAAATAGCCATAAAACACGAAAACAACGTGTTTTTGGTCATAGCTCTCAAACATGTATCAGGTCTTACGGGCCATGGAAATCCCCATGGAACCCCAAAACCGTGGGCAATAGCTCAGGAAAAACGGCCATAAAACACCAAAATGACGAGTTTTTTTTATCATAACTATCAAATATGTATCGGGTCATTGGGCCATGCAAATCGACCTAGAACCCCAAAACCATGGTCAATAGCTCATGAAAACGGCCATAAAACACGAAAATGATGAATTTTTGGTAATAACTGTCAAACATGTATTGGGTCTTACGGGCCATGCAAATCCCCTTGGAACCCTAAAATCATGGGCAAGGTCTTACGGGCCATGCAAATCCCCATCAAACCCCAAAACCGAGGACAATAGCTCATGAAAACGGCCATTAAGCGCGAAAAAATGAGTTTTTGGGCATAATTCTCTAACATGTATGGGGTCTTACGGGCCATGCAAATCCCCTTTGAACCCGAAAACCATGGGCAAAACCTCTTAAAAACGGCCATAAAACACCAAAATGATGAGTTTTTGGTCATAACTCTCAAACATGTATTGGGTCTTTCGGGCCATGCAAATCGCCCTTCAACCACAAAACTGTGGGCAATAGCTCATGAAAAACGGAAATAAATCACCAAAACGATGAGTTTTTGGTCATAACTCTCAAACATGTATCAGGTCTTACGAGCCATGCAAATCCCCCTAGAACCCCAAAATCATGGGCAAGTTCTTACTGGCCCTGCAAATCCCCATGGAACCTCAAACCGTGGACAATAGCTCATGAAAACGGCCATGAAACGCGAAAAAGACGAGTTATTGGTAATAACTCTCGAACATTTTTTTCTTACGAGCCATGAAAATCCCCCTTAAACCCAGTACCGTGGGCAAAATCTCATAAAAAACACCCATAAAACACCAAAACAACAAGTTTTGGGTCATAACTCTCAAACATGTATCAGGTCTTACGGGCCAAGAAAATATCTCTAGAACCCCAAAACCGTGGGTAATAGCTCAAGAAAAACACCATGAAATACGAAAACGACAATTTTTGGTTATATCTGTCAAACATGTACCGGGTCTTATGAGCCATGAAAATCCCCATGGAACCCCAAAACTGTGGGCAATAGCTCATAAAAATAGACCTCATAACCAAAACTATGAGTTTTTGGTCATAACTCTCAAACATGTATCAGGTCTTACGGGCCATGCAAATCGCCCTTTAACCCCAAACCTGAGGGCAATAACTCATCAAAAACGGCCATAAAACACCAAAACAATGAGTTTTTGGTCATAACTCTGAAACATGTATCGGGTCTTACGGGCCAAGCAAATTGCTATAGAACCCCAAAACTATGGGCAATAGCTCATGAAAATGACCATGAATCACGAAAAACGACGAATTTTTGGTTATATCTCTAAAACATGTGTCAGGTCTTACAGGCCATGCAAATCCCATAGGAATCCAAAAACCGTGGGCAATAGCTCATGAAAAACAACCATAAAACACGAAAATGACATGTTTTTGGTCATAGCTCTCAAATATGTATCGGGTCTTACGGGCCAAGCAAATCGCCCTTTAAACACAAAATCGTGGGCAATAGCTCAAGAAAACAGCCATAAAACACGAAAACAACGTGTTTTTGCTCATAGCTCTCAAACATGTATCAGGTCTTACGGGCCATGCAAATCCGCATGGAACCCCAAAACCGTGGGCAATAGCTCAGGAAAAACGGCCATAAAACACCAAAATGACGAGTCTTTTATCATAACTATCAAATATGTATCGGGTCGTCGGGCCATGCAAATCGACCTAGAACCCCAAAACCGTGGTCAATAGCTCATGAAAATGGCCATAAAATACGAAAATGATGAATTTTTGGTCATAACTGTCAAACATGTATTGGGTCTTACGGGCCATGCAAATTCCCCTGGAACCCCAAAATCATGGGCAAGGTCTTACGGGCCATGCAAATCCCCATGGAACCCCAAACCGAGGACAATAGCTCATGAAAACGGCCATTAAACGTGAAAAGGATGAGTTTTTGGGCATAATTATCTAACATGTATGGGGTCTTACGGGCCATGCAAATCCCCTTTGAACCCGAAAACCATTGGCAAAATGTAACCCCTGCATCGCCTGTCACCTGATGCAGTGTAACAAGTGAGAGCAAGAGATGGACCGTGTGTGTGTGTGTTCGGCCGGAAGTGGGCCGTCAGGTTGTAACAAGGGGTTAAATACTGGACTGCGAGTTGTATTCGGTATCGAATGAAACAGAAAGTAAAACATATCTCACCTTCTCTTTGTATCCCATCTCCTGCTTGCTACCCTCACCCCCTTCCGATTTCCACCAAATTCTCGCGTGATCTGAACCATCTACGATCGGGTCGTGACAATTTGGTATCAGAGCCAATAATTCCACCACAAAACTTTCTTCCTTCGGCCTCCTTGTGTTCACAATCTGTCGGTATCAATCTGTAATTCCGTGCGAAAGGTGAGATTCACTTTGGTGAGTTCTCGCAAAATCCTTAGCCGGTCGGATCTACTTGGAGCGTGTCGCAAGGGCACCGCAGAAGGCTTCAGCGCATACGCAGTGGGTGCTATCGGCCATGGAGGAGGCGGCGGGGGAAACGAAGCGGATGTTGGAGAACATCATCAAGCACCTCGACGACCAGGCCATGTTGAACGACCAGCGGCATGCCATTCAAGCCGCATTCAACCAGCAAGTATCGCAGGACCTACACAGCGTGCGGAAATAGCTGGAGGTGACGCAAGCAGATGTCGATGAAGCCCGGCAAGCAGTGTCCCTGTCAGGCTCGGTGGCCATAGCGCGTTCGTAGCTTACGGAGCTGCACCATTTTGCGGGGGCAGGAGCGCCGCCAATGAGATCTCCGGGTGGTCCTGGTCAGGCTAGGTTGGCCAACGACGGGCCTCCCTTGATTCCGGTATCTCCGATAGTTCAGCTTACGCAACCTCCACCACCGACGGTGCTACCGCATCATCAGATCCTGTATGGCGAGGAACGCGAGGCCTTCGTCAAGCCTCCGAAGCACGACTTCCCTCATTTTGATGGTACTCTGCCTAGCTTATGGATTGACCGCTGTTTGTCCTATTTTGACCTCTACCGTACATCACATCAAGTATGGGTGGCCACAACGTCTCTCTATTTAGACGGCCGTGCTGCTCTGTGGTGGCAAGCAGCTCGCCAGACTCGCCACACTACTACATGGGAATTGTTCACCAGGGCGTTGCGGGAGGAATTCAGACCTGATGAGTTTGAAGTTCAGATGCATCAATTGCTGCAACTTCGTCAGACTAGTTCAGTTACAGAGTACAGATTATAGTTCGAGACGTACATGTATCACTTGCTGGCTTTGGATCCCGGCTTAAACACCAAGTTCTTCATTACAAAATTTCTGCTAGGACTGAAACCGGAGTTGCGAGCAGCCGTGCGCATCAAGGAACCCTCCAGTATCACTAGAGTAGCTGTCCTGGCACGCATTCAGGAGGAGGAGTTGGAGACAACTCGTCCTCGCATTCGACCGATGCCTGCAGGATGTCCTCCACCACCAGCACTGGTTGCGGTACCACGACAGTAGGCGGCACCTCACGCGTCTGGGGATGATTTTGGCCGTGAGCGTCAGCTGCGTGATTACAGGAGGGCGAATGGACTCTGTTTTTGCTGTGGGGATAAGTATACTCGCGAGCACCAATGCAAACAACCGTTACAATTGTTGACTATTCAGATGGGAGATTTTGGAGAGATGCTGTCGGATGAAGCTGTTCGTGCCTTGGAGTTACTGGATGAACCTGAAGCACAACCCCAATGCTGCATGATTTCCTCACATGCCTTGACTGGTACAGAATCAGCTGCTACAATTAGGCTGTCAGTCACAGTTGGGAATAAGGTGATGTTGTTGCTGCTGGATTCAGGCAGTTCACATAGCTTCATCAATACTAATTTTGCTCAGTGCATTGGAGCACCAACTCTTGCTATACCACTAGTGCCAGTTAAAGTTGCTAATGGCCAATGTATACAGTCTGACAGTTTGGTACCACAGTTGGAATGGCAATGTCAGGGAAGTGTGTTTCATACAGATCTGAGAGTGTTGGAGTTGGGAGCATATGATGGTGTTTTGGGCATGGACTGGCTAGCTTCTTTCAGTCCTATGAGTTCTGATTGGAGTGGCAAGGCCATATCTTTTGAACATGAAGGAAAGGCAGTCACCTTACAGGGCCTCATACCTGATACCATTGCCTCTCCAACTCAGGTGGATCTTAGTGCATTACTACAGCTACAAGCAACAAATGCCATTTGGTCCATGGCAATAGTGGAAGTGGTTCCTACACTAGTCAAACCCTCAGAAATTCCAGTGTCCATCATCAGGGTGCTCTCTGAATTTGCAGATGTGTTTGAGGAACCATCAGGTTTACCTCCTCATCGGCAATACGATCATGCTATTGCATTGGAAACTGGAGTACAACCACCAAACACTAAGCCATACAAATACTCTCCAATTCAAAAGGATGAGATTGACCGCCAAGTCCAGGAGATGCTGAGATCTAGGGTGATTACCCATAGTATCAGTCCGTATGTTGCACCTGTTCTACTGATGAAGAAAAAAGATGGCAGCTGGTGTTTTTGTATCGATTACAGGCGCCTGAACGCAGTGACAATTCAGAATATATTTCCACCACCCATCGTGGATGAGTTACTGGATGAACTAGCTGGTGCAGCCTTCTTCTCCAAACTTGACTTGCGAGCAGGATATCATCAAATTCGCATGCGAGAGGAGGATGAAGAGAAAACTACGTTTAAAACGCATCAAGGACACTTTCACTTCAGAGTGATGCCGTTCGGTCTGACGAATGCACCGACGACCTTTCAGTGTCTCATGAACACCATTTTTGTGCAACATACACGTAAGTTTGTTATCATTTTCCTGGATGACATTTTGGTGTATAGTGCTACCCTTTAGGTACATCAGGAACATCTACGTTTGGTATTGGACCTCCTTCGCCAACATCAGCTGTATGCCAAGGCTTCCAAGTGTTCGTTTGTGTAGACACAAATTGAATATCTGGGGCATGTGACCTTGAGGGATGGTGTTGCAATAGATATGATGAAGACAGAGGCAATGCGTAATTGGCCAGTACCAACATCTGCCACATAATTGCGAGGATTCCTTGGTCTGATGGGTTATTATCGCAAATTTGTGCCTAGGTATGGCATTATGGCAAAACCACTGACACAATTGTTAACAAAAAAAGGGTTTCAATGGAGTGAGCAGGCACCGTTGGCTTTTGATCAGTTGAAAGCAGCTATGGTGCATACACTAGTCCTGGCATTACCCAATTTCGATCGCCCCTTCTCGATTGAAACTGATGCGTGTGACACGGGGGTGGGTGCAGTATTGGTGCAGGATGGCCACCCAATTGCCTACTTTAGTAAGGCACTGGAAGTGCGGAATCAACACCTCTTGACTTATGAGAAGGAATTCTTGGCGGTCATGATGGCGGTTGACAAATGGCATGCTTACCTGCAACGAGGACCATTTTTGCTTGTCACGGATACTAAGCTACAACACAAAGCGATGTCTAAATTGGTGGGATTGCAATTCCGTTTTCAGTACAAGCAAGTGATGCCTCGGGGTTGATGTGGAGCTTGTTGGGGAACCCCAAGAGGAAGGTATGATGAGCACAACACTAAGTTTCCCTCAGTTATGAAACCAAGGTTTAATCGAACCAGTAGGAGCAAGGAAACACCCCAAAGGTGTTGCTAGCTGAGCCTTGGCAGGGACCGGTGCTAGTAGCAACATGGAGACCTGCACAACACAACCACAGAACTTCGCCCCCAACTTGCGATGAGGTTGTCAATCTCACCGGTTTTGCTGAAAACAAAGGATTAAACGTATCAAATGGAAGGAAGTAATAGTTTGCAGAAAGTAAACACAAAGCAGTAAACAGTTTGTAGATTGTATGTAAGAGAAAGGACCGAGATCCATAGTTCACTAGAGGTGGCTCTCCTTAAGATAGATAACATGCTGGGTGAAAAAATTACAGCGGGACAATTGACAAACATCGAGAAAGCAATACATGCATATACTAATCATCTTGACTCCTTTGGAACTTGACTGGGCATTACAACATTATACATAGACCTCCATCCAACTGCATCTATGACTAATAAATCACCTTCGGGTTATCATCTGAACCCCCTCTAGTATTAAGTTGGAAGCAACAGATTATTGCTTTACGAATTGTGTGTAAAGTAAACAATATGATTGTTCTATGAACAAAGGATTGTTGTTTTCTCCCTAGTAGCAACAGCACATCTAGTACCCTAGAGATTTCTGTCACTTCTCCAGATTACCAGAGGCATGAACCCACTATCGAGCATAAATACTAACTCTTGGAGTTGCTAGAATCTACTTGGCCAAGATAGCTACTAACAATAGAAAGCATGCAAGATCATAAATAACAAAGACATGATAGAATCAATAATCAATTTGAAATAGCATCTCAATATCCATCGGATCCCCGCAAACACAACATGTAGAATTACAAATAGATGATATTGATCATGAACGGAGCTCACAAGATCTAGACATGAAAGCACAAAGGAGGAGAACCAGCCATCTAGCTACTACATGGACCCGTAGTCTAGAGATGAACTACTCACGCATCACACCGGAGGCTTGCATGATGATGAAGAAGGCCTCCAGGGTGAATTCCCCTCTCCGGCAGGGTGCCGGGAAGAGTTTCAGATCCCTCCCGATCTAGGGATGGAGATGATGGCGGCTACAGACTCTTTCGTGGATTTTTGATTGGGCACTTAGGGTTTTGGTCCCGAGGGCAATATATAGGGGGAAGGAGAGGCCGAGGGGGTGCTAGGGTCGGCCAGACCACCCCCTGGCGCGGGCTAGGCCTGGTCGCGCGGCCAGGTGGTGTGGCCGGCCCCTATCCCTTCTTCGTCTCGTATTCTGGTGATGTCTACGCACTTCTATTCTTGTAGAAAGTTGTTGGGCCTCCAAGTGCAGAGGTTTGTAGAACAACAACAAGTTTTCCCTTATGTGGATTACCCAAGGTTTATCGAACTCTAGGAGGAAGTGGTCAAAGGTATTCCCTCTCAAGCAACCCTGCAATCAAGATACAAGAAGTCTCTTGTGTCCCCAACACACCCAATACACTTGTCAAGTGTATAGGTGCACTAGTTCGACGAAGAGATAGTGAAATACAAGTGGTATGGATATAAGTTAACGGTGCTAGAAAAGAGCTTGATGGCGTGGAAAAGACTAAAGGCAAACTGAAATAAAGATGGAAGCAAGCAAACATGTAACAGATCTAGTAGCAAACAAAGTTTCAATGCTTAGAAACAAGGCCTAGGAATCATACTTTCACTAGTGAACACTCTCATATAAATATATTATTTTCATGATACTACGTTGAACTACTCTCCGGTTGGACACTCTAATCGTTGGTAGGGCTATAACAGCACACCTCAAAGTAAGCCTTTCCCATCTAGAAAACCCCACACTGTCACCTTGAGTACTAGATGAGTCCAACAAACACCACAATTTCATAGAAACATCCAACTCCAAATATAACTCATCATAAGTATTTGTAATCTCTAGCCTAAGTGCCACCATGGTGAGCACGCTGTCACTTTCACACACATGGGGAGAGCAGAGATCTAAAAAAGCACTTGAGTAGCAAGGTAGATCTATAGATTACAAGCTCATGATCTCAATAAGATCATGCATAGAGAGAGAGATGAACACATAGCTATCGGTAGAACCCTTAGCCTCGAAAGAGAACTACTCCCTCCTCATCATGGGAACCAGCAATGGTGATGGAGATGGTGGTGGAGATCGATGGAGATGGCTCCGAGGGCACTTCCTCGTCCCGGCAGGGTGCCGGAACAGAGACTTTCTGTCCCCCGAATCTCCCCTTCGGTGGCGGCGGCGCTGTGGAACTTTTCGTGGCTGGAGGCTTGATTCTTTAGGGTTTTGGTGTCAGGAGGCTCTTATAGGCGAAGGAGGCAAGGTCGGTGGAGTGCTAGGGGGCCCACACCACCTGGTGGCGCGGCTAGGGCTAGCCCGCGCCTGGGGGGGTGTGGCTAGGCCCTGGCCCTCCTCCGTCTCGTATTCTGGCCTGTGAGTCTTCTGGTAAAATAGGAACTTTGGCTTTTGTCCCGTCCAATTCTGAGAATATTCATTTTCTGACTTTCCTGGAACCAAAAACAGCAGAAAATATGCAACTGGCACTGTGGCATCTTGTTAATAGGTTAGTCACAGAAATCATATGAAAAGTACTCCAAAGTGTGGACAAAACATAAGAAAGTAGACAAAACCAAGCATGGAACATCAAAAATTATAGATACATTTGCAATGTATCAACATCCCCAAGGTTAACTCCTGCTCGTCCTCGAGTAGGTAAGTGATAAAAAGAGAGAATAATTTTTGAGGTGACATACACCATCAAAGACTTTATCAAAGTATTTGTAAAACAATCAAAGCTGGGATCATAGTACTTCAACATAACATGAAAGACAAAGTTCTAACAATAATACAAAGAAACTATGATGCCACATGAAAAGGCACAAACAAAAGATTCATGAATTACAATGCTTTGCAAGACGTTTGTTTGTTTCACATAAAGAAAACATAGCATAATAGTATTCATCTTGTCCCTCATAGAGTAGCAAATATAAATGCATAGGACACCTTCAAAGTTCATAAGAGTGACTAGATGCAAATAGTTCAAAACAAGCAATATCAAGATATGCATCAATCAACTAGTCTTGGGACAATGCACATAGAACTAAGAATGGCCACTATGCTCTCAAAGTAGGTGCATAAAGTTAGAAGCTGGAGACTCGATATAAAAGTGGAAGAAAGGCCTTCATAGGAGGAAGTAGGGATTCAAGCCTCATAAAGAGCTTCCAAAAATTATGGTACTTATAGCTTTCAGCTCTCATTGCCCCTATCATAAGCATCTTGAAGTGATTAAGGTTAAAGTGAACAAACTATGGTGTACATGCTTGGCGAAGTATAAGTCAGAAATCTCATGTCCCTTGTATACGAGGACCGCTCCTCATTCTACTCAAGTTTAGTCACCGGTAAGTTCTTGTCATTGTAAGTATATGTTTATCATAGAGAACTGCCAACGGGGTACCCCTTGCCCGATGATAAGGAAGAATCCCCATATCAAAATGACAAGGCAAGCAGACAACAAGCATCTCAGCATTCTTCTTATTTACCATGGGAATATGGTGCTTTTTTCTCTCTTTCCTCTTTTCATAGTATCTCTTTTTTTTCTCTTTTTCTCTTTTTTTTCAATATAGGACTCTTTTTTTATAAGAAGAATGCTTCATATATAGCTCATTATGGTTACGCTGCAGGTTTCCACCATGTCAGCATGGATTAGACCAGCGGCCAAGGCGTTTCTCTAACACATATACATTACTCCATGGACTTACAAGCTCCCCTTTCATTTCACACCGACGGCATCCATATACAAAAGAGCATGATATCAACTAGGTACAAGTACCAAGTGCAATGTTGAAAGCGTTCCCCATGAAAGCATGGTTCTGCTAATTCCCAACAAATAAGTGCAAGCATATACAACATAGAAGACACAATGGTTCAAGTTTATTAAGGGCAAGAAAAGTAAAGTGTTCCATCAAGTTCGTGAGAGCTTTTATCACTAGTTTTCTCATAACAAGTTTAATTTGGAAGGTAAACAAAAGCATGAATATACTTGGAATAGAATAAGCTAATAGGTAGGTATGGTGGACTCTTTGGAATAACTTGGTTTAGGGAGTTGGATGCATGAGCGGAACTCATACTTTGTTGTGGAGGCTAGCAAAAGACTGGGAGCGACAAACTAAAAGAGCAATAATGGCCATAATCATGCAGAGCGACAAAACATCATTGATCAAAGCATAAAGTGATACTACAAGTTGAAGACTAAAGGATCATAAAGGCTATGGTGACTTGAGATAGTCATAACATGGTGTGAGCATGCGCCAAGTCAACCCAAATAAAGCATCAAAGGAGAATACCACTATATTATGCTTTAGTATGCTAAAACAACGCATGATTCATCCAAGGCACATTAAGCAATCTAAATTGTTTATAACAATTCATGCTACAACAAGGAATACTAAGCATAAAGCCAAAACAATATCAAGCATGGCATGACAAAGCATAGGCCAGAGTAAAAAACAAGCTCTTTTTACCACATAAGCATGAACTTTCCTACCCTTTTCCAAACCAAACCAAACTATTTGCAAACCAATGTATGAAAGAGGGCGTCCAACCAATTTATTCAGCAAACTAATCAAACCAAGGCAAACAAAAACCAAAACGAAAATGAAAAAGAAGACGCTCCAAGAAAAACACAATGGTGCATAAAACAATAAAAATGAAGCGTTTGGAAGAAACCTGATATTTTTATTGATGAAGAAGGGGATGCCTTGGGCATCTCCAAGCTTTGACACTTGTACTTCTTAAAGATTTCTTGGGGTGACACTCGTGGCATCCCCAATCTTGAGCTTTAGTCCATCATTCATATCATTACTTATTCCTTCCATACACCTGAAATTTTTTCCTTCATACAAAACTTCACACAATCTTTATTAGCAACATTAGTACACTCAAGATAAATAAGTCTTATGGTTCAGTTCTAACACCAAATAAACTTCCATTAGAACACTAGCTACTGTAGCACTTCCCTCAAAAAGCTCAATTCCCCAAAAGAACTCAAAAGGAACCAACAAGAAGCAAATGCAGAAAATGGCAGAAATCTGTCAAAACAGACCAGCAGGTCAAGACGAATTTTTTCGAAGACCTTCTGTTTCTCCAATAAAATGTGTTGAATGAACGAAAGTTAGATAACAACCTGGGGCAGAAGCACAAAAATTAACGCCTCAAAAAGACGTTCCGAGATTTTACACGAATATTTATGGTGAAGCACAAAAATCTGTTTCAGGACAGCAACTTTCCCAACCATTACTTCTCTCTCATTAGAGGTTACTCTTGGCACAAAAGAAAATAAAAAGGATAAGGAAGTAATAACTTCCAAGACTCATCTAAAACTTTTGGGTTATCTCCCAATAAGTACTTTTCTTTAACGCCTTCACGTTAGGCATAAGAAGCAAGAAAGGATCAAGTGTTCTCAAATGAAGAAGCATTAAAACCAAATTTCTTGCCCTTACCTCTCTTACTTTTATTATTAACCTTGGGGAAAATATGATTGTTTGGTGGAGAAGAACGGTGCATGGTCCCCTTTCACACATCTATTATTGCTCCAAGGAGTTCTAATAGGGACCTTCCAAGTGTAATTTGTCCTTTTCCTGCACATTCAATAACAAGATAATTAGTAGAAATCATTTTCCCAAGGATCTTTGTAAACACTCCTTCAACTATTCCAATAGGTAATATGGTAGCATTATTAGCAAGAGATATTTCATTTCCTCCTTTAGTAAGCCCCCAAAGATTCAAAGATTCATAAATATCTTTGGGAATAAGACAAAATTCAGACATGATATCACAGCGAGCTTGAAAAGTTTCAGTATTTATATCAATCTTTACTGAGGGAAGCCACTTTGATGGTTCAGAATTCATTGCAACATAATCATGATGGTCCCTAAGCGTATTATAGCAATCTTTTAAGCTAATAGTGCGGGTCTCAAGAGTGTTTAATCTAGCAAATATGCTTGCGAAAGAAATATCAGTTTTGCTAGGCAAGTTGTAAGTAAGGATCAATTTCTTTATAGCATTAATAGCATCATCCTCATTATATTGGAGGAAATCTCCTCCCACAACAGCATCTAAAGCATATCTATGCAAAGAGCAATTCCAAGGTAAAAACTGCTAAGGAACAAGCTTTGAGTCATTTTAGGCTCAGTTTTTTCATGTAGATCAGAGATTCTAGACCAAGCTTCCTTGAAGATCTCCTCAATTCCTTGTTTAAAAGTGAAAACATTTCCTCAGGTGATATAGTGACTGGAGCAAGGCTAGACATAGTGGCAACTTAAGATAGGAACTAATTTTTCTGTGTTTTCAATAAAGAAAGCAAACTTGTAAAACTATTTTTTTGTGTGTTTTTGATAAAGAAACAAGCAAAAAAAGAAAAAAGAAACTAAGCAAAACAAAAATAACAAAGTAAAGAGATTGGTTATGAGGGACTCCCCTTGTGGAGATGTCCTTGACTCCCCGGCAACGGTGCCAGAAAAATAATTGATGGCTCGGTGTTGATGTGGAGCTCGTTGGGGAACCCTAAGAGGAAGGTATGATGAGCACTGCAGTAACTTTCCCTCAGTTATGAAACCAAGGTTTAATCGAACTAGTAGGAGCAAGGAAACACCCCAAAGGTGTTGCTAGCTGAGCCTTGGCAGGGCGTACTACCGGTGCTAGTAGAAACATGGAGACCTACACAACACAACCACAGAACTTTGCCCCAACTTGCGATGAGGTTGTCAATCTCACCGGTTTTGCTGAAAACAAAGGATTAAACGTATCGAATGGAAGGAAGTAATAGTTTGCAGAAAGTAAACACAAAGCAGTAAATAGTTTGTAGATTGTATGTAAGAGAAAGGATCGGGATCCATAGTTCACTAGAGGTGGCTCTCCTTAAGATAGATAACATGCTGGGTGAACAAATTAGAGCGGGGCAATTGACAAACATCGAGAAAGCAACACATGCATATACTAATCATCTTGAATCCTTTGGAACTTGATTGGGCATTACAACATTATACATATACCGCCATCCAACTACGTCTATGACCCCCTTCAGGTTATCATCCGAACCCCCTCCAGTATTAAGTTGTAAGCATCAGATTATTGCTTTAGGAATTACATGTAAAGTAAACAATACGAATGTTCTATGAACAAAGGATTGTTGTTTTCTCCCTAGTAGCAACAGCACATCTAGTACCTTAGAGATTTCTGTCACTTCCCCAGATTACCAGAGGCATGAACCCACTATCGAGCATAAATACTAACTCTTGGAGTTGCTAGCATCTACTTGGCCAAGATAGCTACTAACAAAGGAAAGCATGCAAGATCAAAAATAATAAAGACATGATAGAATCAATAATCAATCTGAAATAGCATCTCAATATCCATCGGATCCCCGCAAACACAACATGCAGAATTACAAATAGATGATCTTGATCATGAACGGAGCTCACAAGATCTAGACATGAAAGCACAAAGGAGGAGAACCAGCCATCTAGCTACTACATGGACCCGTAGTCCAGAGATGAACTACTCACGCGTCACACCGGAGGCTTGCATGATGATGAAGAAGGCCTCCAGGGTGAATTCCCCTCTCTGGCAGGGTGCCAGGAAGAGCTTCAGATCCCTCCCGATCTAGGGATGGAGATGACGACGGCTATAAACTCTTTCGTGGATTTTTGATCGGGTACTTAGGGTTTTGGTCCCGAGGGCAATATACAGGCGAAAGGAGAGGCCGAGGGGGTGCTTGGGTCAGCCAGACCATCCCCTGGCGCGGGCCAGGCCTGGCCGCGTGGCCAGGTGGTGTGGCCGGCCTCCAGCCCTTCTTCCTCTCGTATTCTGGCTCCAGATGTCTTCCGGAAAAATAGGCACTTTGGCTTTTGTCCCGCCCAATTCCGAGAATATTCATTTTCTGACTTTCCTGGAACCAAAAACAGCAGAAAACAGGCAGCTGGCATTGTGGCTCTTGTTAATAGGTTAGTCCAAGAAAACATATGAAAAGTACTCCAAAGTGTGGACAAAACACAAGAAAGTAGATAAAACGAAGCATGGAGCATCAAAAATTATAGATACATTTGCAATGTATCAGCGAGGTGTGGAGAATGGGGCTGCGGATGCTTTGTCTCGTGTGGGTCATCTCCTCATGGCCAATGCTCTGTCCATTTGCCAGCCACAATGGACTCAGGAGGTAACCAATTCGTATGAAACTGATTGTAAACTCAGGAACTATTGACCAGGTTGGCAGTGGTATCTCCGGATGAGGAGGGGTATTCTTTGACTCAGGGCCTGATTCGTTATCATGGGAGAATGTGGATTGGTGCGAATACAGCTCTGTAAACTAAGTTAATCAGTTCTTTGCATGAGAGTGCTATTGGGGGTCACTCCGGAGCTACGACCACATATCAACGAGTCAGAAAGCTGTTTGCGTGGACGAGAATGAAATCAACTGTGGAGGATTTCGTCAAGCAATGTTTGGTTTGCCAGCAGTCTAAACATGAACATTGCAGACTAGCCGGTAAATTGCAGCCACTACCCATTCCGCTGGTACCTTGGCAGGACATTTCCATGGATTTTATTATGGGGTTGCCCAAATCAGATGGATACGAGGTGATTATGGTGGTGGTGGACCGGCTCACAAAATTCGCTCATTTTATGTCGTTGAAGCACCCATTTGCAGCAGTTCAGGTGGCGCGCGCTCTCTGGGACACGGTTATCCAACTCCATGGTGTTCCCCTCACAATTCTGTCAGGCCGCGATCCCATATTCACCAGCAACCTTTGGCGGGAGCTATTTTCGACTGCAGGTACTAAACTCTTGTACTCTACGGCCTATCACCCTCAAACGGACGGTCAAACAGAGCGTGTCAATCAGAGTTTGGAGATGTATCTGCACTCTGCGGTTCATGATTCGCCCAAGCAATGGTGTCGGTGGCTGCCGGCGATAGAATTCTGGTACAACTCGAATCACCATACATCGCTGGACTGTTCTCCCTTCAAGGCTCTTTATGGTCGTGAGACCAATATGGGTGCCATGTTACAGTGGGACGAGTTAGACATTAGTTCTGAGGACATTGATTGGATTGGACATACGGCGCATCTGCGCGCACAGCTGCAGCGTGCTCAGGACCGTATCAAGAAGAAAGAAGACCATAATCGCTCCAAGCGCAACTTTGCAGTTGGTGAACAAGTGTTACTGAAACTGCAACCATATGCTCAATCCATAGTGGCCAATCGACCGTGTCGAAAGCTGGCATACAAGTATTTTGACCCCTTTCCAGTGGAAGAAAGGATTGGGAATTGGCATACAAGTTGAGCTTGCCACCTGATGCTCGAATTCACCCTGTTTTCCATGTATCCCGGCTCAAGCCCTTCAAGCAAAACTACACTCCAGTATTTGGCGATCTTCCTCGACCACCTGACCCGTCGAAGCATGCTTTAACCCCAATTGCTATTTTGGACATGCGTATGGGCAAGAAAGGGGACACTGCAGTTGTCCAACTTCAGGTATAGTGGTTTACTCTTTCTACTGATGCATATACCTGGGAGGATTATGATGTGCTGCGCGCACGCTACCCTTCGGCCACAACCTAGGAGGGGGCTTCATCTCAAGGAGGGGCAATTGTAACACCTGCATCGCCTATCACCTGATGCAGTGTAACAAGTGAGAGCAGGAGATGGACCGTGTGTGTGTATGTTGGGCCGGAAGTGGGCCGTCAGGTTGTAACAAGGGGTTAAATACTGGACTGTGAGTTGTATTCGGTATCGAATGAAACAGAAAGTAAAACATATCTCACCTTCTCTCTGTATCCCATCTCCTGCTTGCTACCCTCATCCCCTTCCGATTTCCACCGGATTCTCGCACGATCCGAACCATCTACGATCGAGTCGTGACACAAAACCTCATGAAAAACGGCCATAAAACACCATAATGATGAGTTTTTGGTCATAACTCTCAAACAAGTATTGGGTCTTATGGGCCAAGCAAATCGCTCTGGAACCCCAAATCGTCAGCAATATATCACGAAAACGACCATGGAACACGAAAATGATTAGTTTTTGGTCATAAATCTCAAACATGTATCGGGTCTTTCGGGCCATGCAAACCGCCTTTCAACCACAAAACAGTGGGTAATAGCTCATGAAAAACGGACATAAAACACCAAAACGACGAGTTTTTGGTCATAACTCATTTTTATTGTTTCGTGCACAGTTGTGTTTCTCTTGGAGCGTCTTCTTTTTCGTTTTCGTTTTGGTTTTTAGTTTGCTTGGTTTGCTTAGTTTTCTGAATAAGTTGGTTGGACCCCCTCTTTCACACTTTGGTTTACAAATAGTTTGGTTTGGTTTGGAAAAGAGTAGGAAAGTTTATGCTTATGTGGTAAAAAAGAGCTTGTTTTTGACTGTGGCCATGCTTTTTCATGCCATGATTGATATTGTTTTGGCTTTATACTTAGTATTGTTTTTTGTAGCATGACTTGTTATAAACAATTGAGATTGCTTAATGTTCCTTGGATGAATCATGCGTTGTTTTAGCATATTAATGCATAGTATAGTGGTATTCTCCTTTGATGCTTTATTTGGGTTGACTTGGCGCATGCTCACACCATGTTATGACTATCCAAAGTCACCATAGCCTTTATGATCCTTTAGTTTTCAACTTGTAGTATCACTTTATGCTTTGATCAATGATGTTTTGTCGCTCTGCATGATTATGGCCATTATTGCTCTCTTAGTTTGTCGCTCCCAGTCTTTTGCTAGCCTCCACAACAAAGTATGAGTTCCACTCATGCATCCAACTCCCTAAACCAAGTTATTACAAAGAGTCCACCATACATACCTACTAGCTTATGCTATTCCAAGTAAATTCATCCTTTTGTTTACCTTCTAGTTGTTATGACAAAACTAGTGATTAAAGCTCTCACGAACTTGATGGCACACTTTACTTTACTTGCCCATAATAAACTTGAACCATTGTGTCTTCTATGTTGTATATGCTTGCACTTATTTGTCGGGAATTAGCAGAACCATGCTTTCATGGGGAACGCTTTCAACTTTGCACTTGGTACTTGTACCTAGTTGAAGCATTCTTCTTATAATCCATGCAGACATGGTGGAAACCTGCAGCGTAACCATAATGAGCTGTCTATGAAGCATTCTTCTTATAAAAAAAAGAAAAGAGTCCTATATTGAGAAAAAAGGAGAAAAAAAAAGAGAAACTATGAAGAGAGGAAAGAGGGAAAAAAGCACCATATTCCCATGGTAAATAAGAAGAATGCTGAGATGCTCGTTGTCTGCTTGCCTTGTCATTTTGATATGGGGATTCTTCTGTATCATCGGGCAAGGGGTACCCCGTTGGCGGTTCTCTATGATACACATGTACTTACGATGACAAAAACTTACTGGTGACTAAACTTGAGTAGCATGAGATTTCTGACTTATACTTCGTCAAGCATGTACACCATAGGTTGTTCACTTTAACCTTAATCACTTCAAGATGCTTATGATAGGGGCAATGAGAGCTGAAAGCTATAAGTACCATAATTCTTGGAAGCTCTTTATGAGACTTGAATCCCTACTTCCTTTTACAAAAGGCTTTTCTTCCACCATTATATTGAGTCTCCACCTTCTATCTTTATGCACCTACTTTGAGAGCATAGTGGCCATTCTTGGTTCTATGTGCATTGTCCCAAGACTAGTTGATTCATGCATAACTTGTTATTGCTTGTTTGAAATTATTGTATCTAGTCACTCTTATGAACTTTGAAGGTGTCCTATGCATTTATATTTGCTACTCTATTGAGGGACAAGCTGAATACTATTATGCTATGTTTTGTTTATGTGAAACAAACAAACGTCTTGCAAAGCATTGTTATTCATGAATCTTTTGTTTGTGCCTTTTCATGTTGCATCATAGTATCTTTGCTTATTGCTAGAACTTTGTCTTTCATGTTATGATTGAAGTACTATGATCCCATCTTTGAGTGTTTTGCAAATACTTTGATCAAGTCTTTGATGGTGCATGTCACCTGAAAAATTATTCTTTCTTTTTATCACTTACCTACTCGAGGATGAGCAGGAGTTAAGCTTGGGGATGTTGATACATTGCAAATGTCTCTATAATTTTTGATGTTCCATGCTTGGTTTCATCCACTTTCTTGTGTTTTATTCCAACTTTGGAGTACTTTACATATGATTTCTTGGACTAACCTATTAACAAGAGCCACAGTGCCAGTTGTTTGTTTTCTGCTGTTTTTGGTTCCAGGAAAGTCAAAAAATGAATATTCTCGGAATTGGACGGGACAAAAGACAAAGTGCCTATTTTTCCGGATGTGATCAAGTGCTAGAATATGAGACGGAGAAGGGCCAGGGAGCCACCACACCACCTGGCCGCGCGGTCAGGCCTGGCCCACTCCAGGGGGTGGTGTGGCCGCTCGCGGCACCCCCTCGGCCTCTCCTTACGCCTATATATTGCCCTCAGGACGAAAACCCTACGTACCCGATCAAAAATCCACGAAAGAGTTTGTAGCCGCCGTTATCTCCATCCCTAGATCAGGAGGGATCTGAAGCTCTTCCCGGCACCCTGCCGGAGGGGGGAATTCACCCTGGAGGCCTTCTTCATCACCATGCAAGCCTCCGGTGATATGCGTGAGTAGTTCATCCTTGGACTACGGATCCATGTAGTAGCTATATGCCTGGTTCTCCTCCTTTGTGCTTTCATGTTTAGATCTTGTGAGCTCCGTTCATGAGCAAGATCATCTATTTGTAATTCTACATGTTGTGTCTGCGGGGATCAGATGGATATTGAGATGCTATTTCAGATTGATTATTAATTCTATCATGTCTTTGTTATTTGAGATCTTGCATGCTTTCCGTTGTTAGTAGCTATCTTGGCCAAGTAGATGCTAGCAACTCCAAGAGTTAGTATTTATGCTCGATAGTGGGTTCATGCCTCTGGTAATCTGGGGAAGTGACAGAAATCTCTAAGGTACTAGATGTACTGTTGCTATTAGGGAGAAAACAACAATCCTTTGTTCATAGAACAATCTTATTGTTTACTTTACATGCACTTCGTAAAGCAATAATCTGTTGCTTGCAACTTAATACTGGAGGGGGTTCGGATGATAACCTGAAGGTGGATTCTTAGTCATAGATGCAGTTGGATGGCGGTCTATGTATTATGTTGTAATCCCCAATCAAGTCTCAAAGGAGTCAAGATGATTAGTATATGCATGTATTGCTTTCTCGGTGTTTGTCAATTGCCCCGCTGTAATTTGTTCACCCAACATGTTATCTATCTTAAGGAGAGCCACCTCTAGTGAACTATGGATCCCGGTCCTTTTTCTTTACATACAATCTACAATCTTTTACTGCTTTGTGTTTACTTTCTGCAAACTTTTACTTCTTTCCATTCGATTCGTTTAATCCTTTGTTTTCCGAAAAACACGGTGAGATTGACAACCTCATGGCAAGTTGTGGACAAAGTTCTATGGTTGTGTTGCGCAGGTCTCCACGTTGCTACAAGCACCGGTAGTGCGCCCTGCCAAAGCTTAGCTAGTAACACCTTTGAGGTGTTTCCTTGCTCCTACTAGTTCGATTAAACCTTGGTTTCATAACTGAGGGAAACTTGCTGCTATGCTCATCATACCTTCCTCTTGGGGTTCCCAACGAGCTCTACATCAACACCGCCATCAAGCATTTTTCTGGGCGCCGTGCATTGAGCCATCACCCCAAAATTGTGGGCAATAGCTCATGAAAACAACCATAAAACACGAAAATGATGAGTTTTTTGGTCATAACTCTCAAACATGTGTCGGGTCTTATGGGCCATAAAAATCATATTACAACCTCAAAACCATGGGTATGTTCGGGTCTTACAGGCATGCAAATACTTATGGAACCCCAAAACAATGGGCAATAGCTCATGAAAACGGCCATAAAACACCAAAACGACGAGTTTTTGGTCATAATTCTCAAACATGTATTGGACCTTACGGGCCATGCAAATCCCCCTTGAACCCCAAAACCAACGGCAAAACCTCATGCAAAACGGCCATAAAACACCAAAACGACGAGTTATTGGTCATAACTCTCAAACATTTTTTTCTTACGGGCCATGAAAATCCCCCTTAACCCCAGTACCATGGGCAAAACCTCATGAAAAGCAGCCATAAAACACCAAAACAACAAGTTTTGGGTCATAACTCTCAAACATGTATTGGGTCTAACGGGCCAAGAAAATCGCTCTGGAGCCCCAAAACCGTGGGCAATAGCTCATAAAAACAGACATAAAAAACCAAAACGACGAGTTTTTGGTCATAACTCTCAAACATGTACCAGGTCTTACGGGCCATGCAAATCCCCCTTGAACCCCAAACCCGTGGGCAAGCTCATGAAAAATGGCCATAAAACACCAAAACCATGAGTTTTTGGTCATAACTCTCAAACATGTATCGGGTCTTACGGGCCAAGCAAATCGCTATAGAACCCCAAAACTATGGGCAATAGCTCATGAAAATGACCATGAATCATGAAAACGACGAATTTTTGGTTATATCTCTGAAAACAAGTATTAGGTCTTACAGGCCATGCAAATCCCATTGGAATCCAAAAACTGTGGGCAATAGCTCATGAAAAACAGCCATAAAACATGGAAATGACATGTTTTTGGTCATAGCTCTCAAACATGTATCAGGTCTTACAGGCCATGCAAATCCCCATGGAACCCCAAACCCGTGGGCAATAGCTCAGGAAAAACATCCATAAAACATGAAAATGACGAGTTTTTTTATCATAACTATCAAATATGTATCGGGTCATCGGCCCATGCAAATCGACCTAGAACCCCAAAATCGTGGTCAATACCTCATGTAAACGGCCATAAAACACGAAAATGATGAATTTTTGGTCATAACTGTCAAACATGAATTGGGTCTTACGGGCCATGCAAATCCCCCTAGAACCCCAAAATCATGGGCAAGGTCTTACAGGCCATGCAAATCCCCATGGAACCCCAAAACCATGGACAATAGCTCATGAAACGGCCATTAACCACGAAAAAGATGAGTTTTTGGTCATAATTCTCAAACATGTATGGGGTCTTACGGGCCATGCAAATCCCCTTTGAACCCTAAAACCATGGGCAAAACCTCATGAAAAATGGCCATAAAACACCAAAATGATGAGATTTTGGTCAAAACTCTCAAACATGTATTGGTTCTTACGGGCCAAGCAAATTGCTCTGGAACCCCAAATCATGGAAATAGCTCACGAAAACGACCATGGAACACGAAAATGATTAGTTTTTTTGTCATAACTCTCAAACATGTATCAGGACTACCGGGCCATGCAAATCGCCCTTTAACCCCAAAACCGTGGGCAATAGCTCATAAAAACAACCATAAAACACGAAAACAATGTGTTTTTGTTCATAGCTCTCAAACATGTATCAGGTCTTATAGGCCATACAAATCCCCCTTGCCCCCAAAACCGTGGGCAAAACCTCATGAAAAACAGCCATAAAACACCAAAATGGCAAGTTTTTATCATAACTATCAAATATGTATCGGGTCATCGGACCATGCAAATCGCCCTAGAACTCCAAAACTATGGGCAGTAGCTCATGAAAACGGCCATAAAAGACGAAAATGATGAATTTTTGGTCATAACTCTCAAACATGTATTGGGTCTTACGGGCCAAGCAAATCCCCCTAGAACCCCAAAATCATGGCCAAGGTCGTACGGGCCATGCAAATCCCCATGGAACCCCAAAACCATGGGCAATAGCTCATGAAAACGGCCATAAAACACCAAAACGACTAGTTTTTGGTCATAATTCTCAAACATGTATCGAGTCTTACGGGACAGGCAAATCCCCTTTGAACCCCAAAACCATGGGCAAAACCTCATGAAAAACAGCGATAAAACACCAAAATGATGAGTTTTTGGTCATAACTCTCAAACATGTATTGGGTCTTACGGGCCAAGCAAATCGCCCTGGAACCCCAAATCATGGGCAATAGCTCACGAAAACAACCATGAAACGCGAAAACGACAAGTTTTTGGTCATAACTCTCAAACATGTATCGGGTCTTTCGGGCCATGCAAATCGCCCTTCAACCACAAAACCATGGGCAATAGCTCATGAAAAATGGAAATAAATCACCAAAACGATGAGTTTTTGGTCATAACTCTCAAACATGTATCAGGTCTTATGGGCCAAGCAAATCGCTCTAGAACCCCAAAACTGTCTGCAAAATCTCATGAAAAACAGCTATAAAACACGAAAATGACATGTTTTTGGTCATTGCTCTCAAACATGTATCGGGTTTTACGGGCCAAGCAAATTGCCATTTAACCCCAAAACCGTGGGCAATAGCTCATTAAAAACAGCCATAAAACACGAAAACAACGTTATTTTGGTCATAGCTCTCAAACATGTATCAGGTCATACAGGCCATGCAAAACCCCCTTGAACCCCAAAACCGTGGGCAAAACCTGATAAAAAATGGCCATAAAACACCAAAATGACAAGTTTTTCATCATAACTATCAAATATGTATCGGGTCGTCGGGCCATGCAAATCGCCCTAGAACCCCAAAACCGTGGGCAATAGCTAATGAAACAGCCATAAGGCACGAAAATGACGAACATTTATGGGTCTTTTGATCGTTGTAAATCACATTGGAACCCCAAAACTATGGGAAATAGCTCATTAAAGTGGCCATAAAACACTATAACGACCAGTTTTTGGTCATATCTCTCAAACATGTAGCGGGTCTTTCGGTCATTGTAAATCACCCTGGAACCCCAAAATCGTGGGCAATAGCTCATTAAAACGGCTATAAAACACGAAAACGCGGAGGTTTTGGTCAAATCTCTCAAACATGTACAATGTCCTATGGTCGTGGTAAATCGCCCTATAACCCCCAAATCGCTCATGAGAATGGCCATAAACACGAAAACGATGAGATTTTGGTCAGATCTATCATACATTTATGGGATCTTACGGTCATTGTAGATAGCCTTGGAACCCCAAAACTATGGACAATAGCTCATGAGAACGGCCATAAATCGCTATAACGACGAATTTTTGGTCATATCTATCAAACTTGTATCGGGTCTTACGGTCGCTGTACATCAACATGGAACACCAAAATTGTGGGCAATAGACGCTATAACGACGAGTTTTTGGCCATATCTTTCAAATATGTATAGGGTCTTACGGTCGGTGTAAATCACCCTTCAACCCGAAAATTGTGGGAATAGATCATTAAAACGGCCATCAAGTACGAAAATGACGAAAGTTTGGTTATATCTATCAAACATTTATGGGGTCTTACGGTCGTTGTAAATCGCCTTGGAATCTCGAAACTATGGGCAATAGCTCACGAAAACGGCTATAAAATGCAATAACGATGAGTTTTTATCATATCTCTGAAACTTGTATCGGTTCTCACGGTCATTGTAAATCACCCTGGATTCCAAAAACTATGGGTAATAGCTCAGGAAAACGGCGATAAAACGCGAAAGCGATGTGTTTTTGTCATATCTCTCAAACATTTATCGGGTCTTACTGTCATTGTAATGCGTCCTGGAACACCAAAACTGTGGGCAATAGCTCATCAAAACGGCCATAAAACACGAAAACGAAGAGTTTTTGGTCATATTTATCAAACTTTTATGGGGTCTTACGGTCGTTGTAAATCGGCTTGGAACCACAAAACTATGGGCAATAACTCATGAAAACGGCCATAAAATGCTAAAATGATGAGTTTTTGGTCATATCTCTCAAACATATATCGGGTCTTACGGTCGTTGTAAATATCCCTTGAATCCCAAAACTATGGGCAATATCTCATGAAAGAAACCATAAAACACGAAAACGACGAGGTTCTGGTCATATATCTCAAACATGTATCGGGTCTCATAGTCGTTGTAAAGAACCCTATAACCCTAATACTGTGGGAAGTAGCTCAGGAAAATGGCCATAAAACAAGCAAACGATGAGTCATTGGTCATATCTCTCAAAGATGTATCGATGCTTACGGTAGTTTTAATTCGCCATGGAACCCCAAAACTGTGGGCAATAGCTCATGAAAATGGCCATAAAACACGCAAACAACAAGTTTTTGTTCATATCTCTGAAACATTTATCGGGACTGACAATCATTGTACATCACCCTATAACACCAAAACTGTGGGTAATACCTCATGAAAATGACCATAAAGCAGGAAAACGACGAGTTTTTAATCATATCTCTCCAACATGTACATGATCTTACGGTCGTTGTAAATGGCCCCGGAACCCCAAATCTATGGGCCATAACTCATGAAAACAGCCATAAAACACGAAAACGACGAACATTAATGGGATGTTACGGTCATAACACATTAAAACAACGAACATTTATGGGGTGTTTTGGCCATAGCTCATTAAACTGGCCATAAAACACTATAACGACGAGTTTTTTTGTCATATCTCTCACACTTGTATCGGTTCTTACGGTCATTGTAAATCACCCTGGAACACCAAAAGTGTGGGCAATAGCTCATGAAAATGGCCATAAAACATGAAAACGTGGACTTTTTGGTCAAATCTCTCAAACATGTACAGGGTCTTACAGTCGTTGTAAATCGCCCTTGAACACCAAAACTCTGGGCAATAGCTCATGAAAGCGGCCATAAAAATGAAAACTACGAGATTTTGGTCAAATCTATCAAACAAATATGGGGTCTTACGTTCGTTGTAAATCGCCTTGAAACCCCAAAACTATGGGCAATAGCTCATGAAAACGGTCATAAAAAACAATAACGATGAGTTTTTGGTCATATCTCTCAAATTTGTATCGGGTCTTACGGTTGTTGTAAATCACCCTGGAACACCAAGAGCATGGGCAATAGCTCATGAAAACAGCCATAAAACACGAAAACATGGAATTTTTGGTCAAATATCTCAAACATGTATATGGTCTCACGGTCATTGTAAATCCCCCTTGAACCCCAAAACTATGAGCAATTGATCATGAAAGTGGCCATAAACATGAAAACGACGAGATTTTGGTCATATCAATCAAACATTTATGGGGTCTTACGGTCGTTGTAAATCGCTTTGGAACCTCAAAACTATGGGCAATAACTCATGAAAAACAACCATAAAATGCTATAACGACGAGTTTTTGTTCATATCTCTCAAACTTATATCGTGTCTTATGGTCGTACTAAATCACCCTATAACACCACAACTGTGGACAATAGCTCATTAAAACCTCCATAAAAGACGAAAAACATAAGTTTTTGGTTATATCTATTAAACATTTATTGGGTCTTACGGTCGTTGTAAATCGTCTTTGAACGTCTATAAAACACGAAAACAACGAGTTTTTGGTTATATCTTTAAAACATGTACATGGTCTTAAGGTCATTATGAATCGCCCTGGAACCACAAAAATGTGAACAATAGCTCATGAAAACAGACATAAAACACGAAACGTTGAGTTTTTGGTCATATCTATCAAACATTTATGGGGTCTTAGATCCTTGTAAATTGCCTTGGAACCCCAAAACTATGGGCAATATCTCATGAAAACAGCCATAAAACACAATAACATCAAGTTTTGTCATATCTATCAAACTTATATTGGGTCTTTCAGTCATTATAAATCACCCAAGAACACCAAGACTGTGGGCAATAGCTCGGGAAAACGACCATAAAACACGAAAACGACAAGTTTTTTTGTCATATCTCCAAAACATGTATTAGGTCTAACGAGCCATACAAATCACCTTGGAACCACAAAACTGTGGACAATAGATAATCAAAGCGGCCATAAAATGCGAAACACAACAAGTTTTTGGTAATATCTCTCCAACATTTATCGGGCCTTATAGTCTTTGTAAATCGCCCTGAAACCCCAAAACTGTGGATAATAGCTCATGAAAAACAGCCATAAAACACGAAAACGAAAGGTTTTTGTCAGAGCTCTCAAACATGTACTGGGTCTGACGGGCCAAGCAAATTGCCCTTTAACCCCAAAACCGTGGGTAATAGCTCATGAAAAACAGCCATAAAACACGAAAACAATGTGTTTTTGGTCATAGCTCTCAAACATGTATCAGGCCTTATGGGCCATGCAAATCCCCCTTGAACCCCAAAACCATGGGCAAAACCTCATGAGAAACAACCATAAAACACCAAAATGACGAGCTTTTTGTCATAACTCTCAAATATGTATCGGGTCATTGGGCCGTGCAAATATCCTTGGAAACCCAAAAAAGTGGGCAATAGGTCATGAAAACGGGCATAAAACATGAAAAAGATGAATTTTTGGTTATAACTCTCAAACATGTATCAAGTCTTATGGGGCATGCAAATCCCCCTGGAACCCCAAAATCGTGGTGTGTTACGGGCGATGCAAATCCCCATCAAACGTCAAAACTGTGAACAATAGCTCATGAAAACGGCCATAAAATGCGAAAAAGACGAGTTTATGGTCATAACTCTCAAACATTTTTTCTTATGGGCCATGAAAATACGCCTTAAACCCCAATACGACGAGTTTTGGGTCATAACTCTCAAACAATTATCGGGTCTTACTGGCCAAGCAAATCACTCTGGAACCCAAAACCGTGGGCAATATCTCATGAAAAGGACCACGAAACACGAAAACAACAAAGTTTTGGTTATATCTATATAAAATGTATCGGGTCTTACAAGCCATGCAAATCCCCATGGAAACCCAAAATCGTGGGCAATAGCTCATGAAAATGGCCATAAAAGACCAAACGACAAGTTTTTTGTGATAATTGTCAAACATGTATCGGGTCTTATGGGCCATGCAAATCCCCTTTGAACCCCAAAACCGTGGGCAAAACCTCATGAAAAATGGCCATTAAATACCAAAACGATGAGTTTTTGGTCATAACTCTCAAACATGTATTGGGTCTTACGGGCCAAGCAAATCGCTCTAGAACCTCAAAACCGTGGGTAATAGCTCATGGAAACGACCATGAAACACGAAAACGACGAGTTTTTGGTCATACCTCTCAAACATGTATCAGGTCTTTCGGGTCATGCAAATCGCGCTTCAACTACAAGACCGTGGGCAACAACTCATGAAAAACGGACATAAAACACCAAAACGATGAGTTTTTGGTCATAACTCTCAAAAATGTATTGGGTCTTACGGGTCATGCAAAGCGCCATTTAACCCCAAAACCGTGGGCAATATCTCATGAAAAACAGCCAAAAAACACGAAAACACATGTTTTTGGACATAGCTCTGAAACATGTATCAGGTCTTACGGGCCACGCAAATCCCCCTTGAACCCCAAAAACATGGGCAAAACCTCATGAAAAATGACCATAAAACACCAAAATGACGAGTTTTTTTTCATAACTCTCAAACATGTACCGGGTCATCGGGCCATGCAAATCGCTCTAAGAACCCCAAAATTATGGGTAATAGCTCATGAAAAACAACCATAAAACACGAAAACAACGTGTTTTTGGTCATAGCTCTCAAACATGTACCAGGTCTTACGGGCCATGCAAATCTCCCTTGAACCCCAAAACCGTGGGCAAGGTATTACGGGCCACGCAAATCCCCACGTAACACCAAAAACGTAGACAATAGCTCATGAAAATGCGAAAAAGACGAATTTTTGGTCATAACTCTCAAACATTTTTTTCTGACGGGCCATGAAAATCCCCCTTAAACCCCAGTACCATGGGCAAAACCACATTGAAAACGGCCGTAAAACACCAAAACAATGACTTTTGGGTCATAACTCTCAAACATGTATCGGGTCTTACGGGCCAAGCAAATCGCTCTGGAACGCCAAAACCGTGGACAATAGCTCATGAAAACGACCATGAAACACGAACATGACAAATTATTGGTTATATCTCTCAAACATGTATCGGGTCTTACGAGCCATGCAAATCCCCATGGAACCCCAAAACCGTGGGCAATAGCTCATGAAAACGGCCATTAAACACCAAAACGACTAGTTTTTTGTCATCATTCTCAAACATGTATCGGGTCTTACGGGCCATGCAAATCCCCTTTCAACCCCAAAACCATGGGCAAAACCCCATCAAAAACGGCCATAAAACCCCAAAACAATGAGTTTTTGGTCATCACTCTGAAACATATATTGGGTCTTAAGGGCCAAGCAAATCGCTTTTGAACCCCAAATCATGGGCAATATCTCACCGAAACGACCATGAAAAACGAAAATGATGAGTTTTTGGTCATAACTCTCAAACATGTCTCAGATCTTTGGGTCATGCAAATCGCCCTTCAACCACGAAACCGTGGCTCATGAAAAACGGACATAGAAAATCCAAAACGACGAGTTTTTGGTCAAAACTCTCAAACATGTATCGGGTCTTACGGGCCATGAAAATCCCCTTGAAGCCTAAACCCGTGGGCAATAACTCATGAAAAACAACCATAAAACACAAAAATGACATGTTTTTGGTCATACCTCTCAAACATGTATCGGGTCTTACGGGCCAAGCAAATCGCCAGTTTACCCCAAAACCATGGGCAATAGCTCATTAAAAACAGCCATAAAACACGAAAACAACGTGTTTTTGGTCATAGCTCTCAGACATGTATCAGGTCTTACGAGCAATGCAAATCCCCCTTGAACCCCAAAACCGTGGGCAAAACATCATGACAAACGGCCATAAAACACCAAAACGACTAGTTTTTGGTCATAATTCTCAAATATGTATCGGGTCTTACGGGCCATCCAAATCCCCTTTGAACCCCAAAACCATGGGCAACACCTCATGAAAAACGGCCATAAAACACCAAAACAATGAGTTGTTGGTCATAACCCTGAATGTATTAGGTCTTAAGGGCCAAGAAAATCGCTCTGGAACCCCAAATCGGGGGCAATAGCTCACAAAAACGACCATAAAAGACGAAAACCGTGAGTTTTTGGTCATAACTCTCAAAGATGTATCGGGTCTTTCGGGTCAAGCAAATCGCCCTTCAACCACACAACCGTGGGCAATAGCTCATGAAAAACAGACATAAAACACCAAAACAACGAGTTTTGCTCTCAAAGATGTATCGGATCTTACGGGCCATGAAAATCCCCCTTGAACCCCAAACCCGTGGGCAATTACTCATGGAAAACAGCCATAAAATACCAAAACGATGAGTTTTTGGTCATAAGTCTCAAACATGTATTGGGTCTTACGGGCCAAGCAAATCGCTCTAGAACACCAAATTTGTGGGCAATAGTTCATGAAAACGACCATGAAACATGAAAACGACGACTTTTTGGTTATATCTCTCAAACATGTATCCGGTCTTATGGGCCATGCAAATACCACTGGAATCCTAAAACTATGGGTAATAGCTCATGAAAAACAGCCATAAAACACGAAAACGACATGTTTTGGGTCATAGCTCTCAAACATGCATCGGGTTTACTGGCTAAGCAAATCACCATTTAACCCCAAAACCATGGGCAATAGCTCATGAAAAACAACCATAAAACATGAAAACAACATGTCTTTGGTCATAGCTCTCAAACATGTATCAGGTCTTACGGGCCAAGCAAATCGCCCTTTAACCCCAAAACCGAGGGTAATAGCTCATGAAAAAAAGCCATAAAACACGAAAACAACGTGTTTTTGGTCATAGCTCTCAAACATGTATCAGGTCTTACGGGTCATGCAAATCCCCCTTGAACCCCAAAACCGTGGGCAAGGTATTACGGGCCATGCAAATCCCCACGGAACACCAAAACCGTGGACAATAGCTCATGAAAATGCGAAAAAAGACGAGTTTTTGGTCATAACCTCATGAAAAACCCCCATGAACCCCAAAACAGTGGGCAAAACCTCATGAAAAACGGCAAGAAAACAGCAAAATGATGAGTTTTTTGTCGTAACTCTCAAATATGTATCAGGTCCTCGGGCCATGCAAATCGCCCTAGAACCCCAAAAAAGTGGGCAATAGCTCATGAAAACGGCCAGAAAACACGAAAATGACGAATTTTTGGTCATAAATATCAAACTTGAATCGGGTCTTACGGGCCATGCAAATACCTCTGGAACCCCAAAATCGTGGGCAAGGTCTTATGGTCCATGCAAATCCCCATGGAACCTCAAAATCGTTGACAATAGCTCATGAAAATGGCCATAAAACACGAAAAGACTAGTTTTTGGTCATAACTCTCAAACATGTATCGGGTCTTACGAGCCATGAAAATCCCCCTTAAACCCCAATTCTATGGGCAACATCTCATCAAAACGACCATGGAACATGAAAACGATGAATTTTTGGTTATATCTCTCAAACATGTATCGGGTCTTATGGGCCATGCAAATCCCATTGGAATCCTAACCCTGTGGGTAATAGCTCATGAAAAACAGCCATAAAACACGAAACGACATGTTTTTGGTCATAGCTCTCAAACATGTATCAGGTCTTACGGGCCAAGCAAATCGCCCTTTAACCCCAAAATCGTGGGCAATAGCTCATGAAAAACAACCATAAAACACGAAAACAATGTATTTTTGGTCATAGCTCTCAACCATGTATCGGGTCTTATGGGCCATGAAAATCCCCCTTGAACCCCAAACCCGTGGGCAATAACTCATTAAAAACAACCATAAAATACCAAAACGATGAGTTTTTGGTCAAAAGTCTCAAACATATATCAGGTTTTCCGGGCCAAGCAAATCGCTCTAGAAGCCCAAAATTGTGGGCAATAGCTCATGAAAACTACCTTGGAACACGAAAATGACAAATTTTTGGTTATATCTCTCAAACATGTATCGGGTCTTACGGGCCATGTAAATCCCACTGGAATCCTAAAACTGTGGGTAATAGCTCATGAAAAACAGCCATAAAACACGAGAACGACATGTTTTTGGTCATAGCTCTCAAACATGTATCGGGTCTTACGGGCCAAGCAAATTGCCCTTTAATCTCAAAACCGTGGGCAAAACCTCATGAAAAACGGCCATAAAACACCAAAATGATGAGTTTTTTTTCATAACTCTCAAATATGTATCGAGTCATCGGTCCATGCAATTCACCCAAGAACCCCAAAACTGTGGGCAATAGCTCATGAAAATGGCCATAAAACACGAAAATGAAGAATTTTTGGTCATAAATGTCAAACATGTACCAGGTCTTACGGGCCATGCAAATCCCTCTAGAACACCAAACCATGGGAAAGGTCTTACGGTCCATGCAAATCCCCATGAAACCCCAAAATCGTTGACAATAGCTCATGAAAATGGCCATAAAATGCGAAAAGACTAGTTTTTGTTCATAACTATCAAACATGTATCGGGTCTTACAAGCCATGAAAATCCCGCTTAAACCCCAATTCCATGGGCAATAGCTCATGAAAAACAACCATAAAACACCAAAACGACGAGTTCTTGGTCATAACTCTCAAACATGTATGGGGTCTTATGGACCAAGAAAATCGCTATGGAACCCAAAACCATGGGCAATAGCTCATGAAAAACAGCCATAAAACAAGAAAACGACATGTTTTTGGTCATAGCTCTCAAACATGTATTGGGTCTTACTGGCCAAGCAAATCGCCCTTTAACCCCAAAACCATGGGCAATAGCTCATGAAAAACAACCATAAAACACGAAAACAACGTGTGTTTGGTCATAGCTCTCAAACATGTATCAGGTCTTACGAGCCATGCAAATCCCCCTTGAACCCCAAAACCGTGGGCAAGGTCTTACGGGCCATGCAAATCCACATGGAACCCCAAAACCATGGACAATTGCTCATGAAAATGTGAAAAAGACGCGTTTTTGGTCATAACTCTCAAACATTTTTTCTTACAGGCCATGAAAATCCCCCTTAAACCCCAGTACCATGGGCAAATCCTCATGAAAAATGGCCATAAAACACCAAAACAACGAGTTTTGGGTCATAACTCTCAAACATGTATCAGGACTTACGGGCCAAGTAAATCGCTCTACAACCCCAAAACCGTGGGCAATAGCTCATGAAAACGACCATGAAACATGAAAATGAATTTGTTTTGGTTATATCTCCCAAAACCGTGGGAAGGTCTTACGAGCCATGCAAATCCCCATGGAACCCTAAAATCATGGGCAATAGCTCATGAAAACGGCCATAAAACACCAAAACGACTAGTTTTTGTTCATAATTCACAAACATGTATCGGGTCTTACTGGCCATACATATCCCCTTTAAACCCCAAAACCATGGGAAAAACCTCATGAAAAACAGCCATAAAACACCAAAACAATGAGTTTTTGGTCATAACTCTGAAACATGTATTGGATCTTACAGGCCAAGAAAATCGCCCTGGAACCCCAAATCGTGGGCAATAACTCACGAAAACGACCATGAAAGACGAAAATGATGTGTTTTTGGTCATAACTCTCAAACATGTATTGGGTCTTTCGAGTCAAGCAAATCGCCCTTCAACCACAAACCCGTGGGCAATAGCTCATGAAATAAGGACATAAAATACCAAAACGATGAGTTTTTGGTCATAACTCTCAAACATGTATCCGGTCTTACAAGCCATTAAAATCCTTCTTCAACCCCAAACCCGTGGGCGATAACTCATGAAAAACAGCCATAAAACATCAAAACGATGAGTTTTTTGTCATAAGTGTCAAACATGTATCGGGTCTTGCGGGCAAAGTGATGGCCAAATTATATCGAGCTCATTGGGGAATCCCAAGAGGAAGGTATGATGAGCACAGCAGCAAGTTTTCCCTCAATACGAAACCAAGGTTACCAATGCAGTAGGAGCAAGGAAACACCCCAAAGGTGTTGCTAGCTGAACGTTGGTAGGGCGCACTATCGGTGCCAGCAGAAACGTGGAGACCTACACAACACAACCACAGAACTCTGTCCCAATTTGCGATGAGGTTGTCAATCTCACCGGTTTTGCTGAAAACAAAGGATTAAACGTATCGAATGGAAGGAAGTAATAGTTTGCAGAAAGTGAACACAAAGCAGTAAACAGTTTGTAGATTGTCTGTAAAAGAAAGGACCGGGGTCCATAGTTCACTACAGGTGGCTCTCCTTAAGATAGATAACATGTTGGGTGAACAAATTACAGCGGGGCAATTGACAAACATCGAGAAAGCAATACATACATATACTAATCATCTTGACTCCTTTGGAACTTGATTGGGCATTACAACATTATACATAGACCGCCATCCAACTGCATCTATGACTAATAATCCACCTTCAGGTTATCATCCGAACCCCCTCTAGTATTAAGTTGCAAGCAACAGATTATTGCTTTACGAATTGCGTGTAATGTAAACAATACGATTGTTCTATGAACAAAGGATTGTTGTTTTCTCCCTAGTAGCAACAACACATCTAGTACCTTAGAGATTTCTGTCACTTCCCTAGATTACCAGAGGCATGAACCCACTATCGAGCATAAATACTAACTCTTGGAGTTTCTAGCATCTACTTGGCCAAGATAGCTACTAACAACGGAAAGCATGCAAGATCACAAATAACAAAGACATGATAGAATCAATAATCAATTTGAAATAGCATCTCAATATCCATCGGATCCCCGCAAACACAACATGCAGAATTACAAATAGATGATGTTGATCATGAACGGAGCTCACAAGATCTTGACATGAAAGCACAAAGGAGGAGAACCAGCCATCTAGCTACTACATGGACCCGTAGTCCAAAGATGAATTACTCACGCATCACACCGGAGGCTTGCATGATGATGAAGAAGGCCTCCAGGGTGAATTCCCCTCTCCGGCATGGTGCCAAGAAGAGCTTCAGATCCCTCCCGATCTAGGGATGGAGATGACGGTGGCTACAGACTCTTTCGTGGATTTTTGATCGGGTACTTAGGGTTTTCGTCCCGAGGGCATCTTATAGGCGAAAGGAGAGGCCGAGGGGGTGATGGGGTCGGCCAGACCACCCCCTGGCGCGGAGCAGGCCTGGCCGCGCGGCTAGGTGGTGTGGCCGGCCCCCAGCCCTTCTCCGTCTCATATTTTGGCATCTGATGACTTCCGGAAAAATAGGCACTTAGGCTTTGTCCCGTCCAATTCCGAGAATATTCATTTTCTGACTTTCCTGGAACAAAAATAGCAGAAAACAGGCAGCTGGCACTCTGGCTCTTGTTAATATGTTAGTCCAAGAAATCATATGAAAAGTACTCCAAAGTGTGGAGAAAACACAAGAAAGTGGATAAAACCAAGCATGGAACATCAAAAAATATAGATACATTTGGAATGTATCACCATCCCCAAGCTTAACTCCTGCTCGTCCTCGAGTAGGTAAGTGATAAAAATAAAGAATAATTTTTGAGGTGACATGCACCATCAAAGACTTGATCAAAGTATTTGTAAAACATTCAAAGCTCGGATCATAGTACTTCAATTATAACATGAAAGACAAAGTTCTAGCAATAAGACAAAGAAACTATGATGCAACATGAAATGGCACAAACAAAAGATTCATGAATAACAATGCTTCGCAAGACATTTGTTTGTTTCACATAAAGAAAACATAGCATAATAGTATGCAGCTTGTCCCTCATATAGTAGCAAATATAAATGCATAGGACACCTTCAAAGTTCATAGGAGTGACTAGATACAAATAGTTTAAAACAAGCAATGTCAAGATATGCATCAATCAACTAGTCTTGGGACAATGCACATAGAACTAAGAATGGCCACTATGCTCTCAAAGTAGGTGCATAAAGGTAGAAGGTGGAGACTCAATATAATGGTGGAAGAAAGGCCTTTTTAAAAGGAAGTAGGGATTCAAGTCTCATAAAGAGGTTCCAAAAATTATGGTACTTATAGCTTTCAGCTCTCATTGCCCCTATCATAAGCATCTTGAAGGTGATTAAGGTTAAAGTGACACAACTAAGAGGATATGCTTGATAAGTTATAAACCGAAATCTCATGCCCCTTACTTACGAAGACCGAACCTCATGCTACTCAACTTTAGTCACGAGTAAGCTCTTGTCATTGTAAGTTACATATGTATCATAAAGAACCGCCAACGGGGTACCCTTTGCACATGACACAGGAGTTATCCCATAATCAAAATGACAAGGCAAGTAGACAATGAGCATCTCAGCGATATTTTTATTTGCTATTTGCATAGGCTTTTATTGAGGATGCTTGATAGAGTGCTCATTATGGTGATGCTGCAAGTTTCCACCATGATTAGGCGTGGCTTAGGCTAGCGGCCCAGGCGTTTCTCTAACACACATACAAACTCCATGATCTTATAAGTTCCACTTTTATTTCACATCGCCGGGATCCATAAGCAAAAGAACATGATATCAACGGGGTACAGAGTACAAGTGCAATGTTTAAAGCGTTCCCCATTATACATGGTTCTGCTAATTTCAACTTATAAAGCGCAATCATATACGCAACAAAGAAGGACCCAATGGTTTAAGTTTATTAGATGCAAAAATGTAAAGTGTGCCATCAAGTTCGTGAGAGCTTTAATCGCTAGTTTTCTCATAACAAGTTTAATTTGTAAGGTAAATAAAAGCATGAATATACTTGGAATAGCTTAAGGTAGTAGGTAGGTATGGTGGACTCTTTAGAATAACTTGGTTTAGGGAGTTGGATGCATGAGTGGAACTCATAATTGGTTGAGGCTAGCAAAAGACTGGGAGTGACAAACTAAGAGAGCAATAATGGCCATAATAATGCAGAGCAACAAAACATCATTGATCAAAGCATAAAGTGATACTACAAGTTGAAAACTAAAGGATCAAAAAGGCTATGGTGACTTTTGATAGTCATAACATGGTGTGAGCATGCGCCAAGTCAACCCAAATAAAGCATCAAAGGAGAATACCACTATACTATGCTTTAATATGCTAAAACAACGCATGATTCATCCAAGGCACATTAAGCAATCTCAATTGTTTATAACAAGTCATGCTACAGCAAAGAATACTAAGCATAAAGCTAAAACAATATCAAGCATGGCATGACAAAGCATAGGCCACAGTTAAAAACAAGCTCTCTTTACCACTTAAGCATGAACTTTCCTACTTTTTTCCAATCCAAACCAAACTATTTGAAAACCAATGTATGAAAGAGGGGGTCCAACCAATTTATTCAGAAAACTACGAAAACCAAAGCAAACGAAAAACCAAAACGAAAACGAAAAAAGAAGACGCTCCAAGAACAACACAACTGTGCATGAAACAATAAAAATGAAGCGTTTGGAAGAAACCTGGGATTTTTATTGATGAAGAAGGGGATGCCTTGGGCATCCCCAAGCTTTGACGCTTGTACTTCTTGGATATTTCTTGGGGTGACACGCGTGGCATCCCCAAGCTTGAGCTTTAGTCCATCAGTCATCTGATTACTCATTCCTTCCATACACCTGAAATTTTTGCTTCATACAAAACTTCACACAATCTTTATTAGCAACATTTGTGCACTCAAGATAAATAAGTCTTAAGGTTCAGTTCTAACACCAAATAAACTTCCATTAGAACACTAGCTACTGTAGAACTTCCCTCAAAAAGCTCAATTCCCTAAAAGAACTCAAAAAGGAACCAACAAGAAGCAAATGCAGAAAATGGCAGAAATCTGTCAAAACAGACCAGCAGGTAAAGACGAATTTGTTCGAAGACCTTCTGTTTCTCAAATCAAAAAGTGTTGAACTAACGAAAGTTATATTACAACCTGGGGCAGAAGCACAAAAATTCACGCATGGGCAAAACCTCATGAAAAACGGCCATAAAACACCAAAACAACGAGTTTTAGGTCATAACTCTCAAACAAGTATTGGGTCTTACGGGCTAAGGAAATCGCTCTAGAACCCCAAAACAATGGGCAATAGCTCATGAAAACGACCATGGAACACGAAAACGACGAATGTTTGGTTATATCTCTTAAACATGTATCGAGTCTTACAGGCCATGCAAATCCCACTGGAATCCTAAAACTGTGGGCAATAGCTCATGAAAAATAGCCATAAAACACGAAAACGACATGTTTTTGGTCATAGCTCTCAAACATGTATCGGGTCTTATGGGCCAAGCAAATCGCCCTTTAACCCCAAAACTGTGGGCAATAGCTCATGAAAAACAACCATAAAACACGAAAACAACATGTGTTTGGTCACAGCTCTCAAACAAGTATCAGGTCTTACGGGCCATGCAAATCCCCCTTAAACCCCAAAACATTGGACAAAACCTCATGAAAAATGGCCAGAAAACACCAAAATGACGAGTTTTTTGTCATAACTCTCAAATATGTATTGGGTCATCGGGCCATGCAAAACTGTGGGAAATAGCTCATGAAAACGGCCATAAAACACGAAAATGATGAATTTTTGGTCATAAATCTCAAACATGTATCAGGTCTTACGAGCCATGCAAATCCCTCTAGAACCCCAAAACCGTGGGCAAGGTCTTACGGTCCATGCAAGTCCCCATGGAACCGGAAAATCGTTTACAATAGCTCATGAAAATGGCCATAAAACGCGAAAAGACTAGTTTTTGGTCATAACTCTCAAACATGTATCGGGTCTTATGGGCCACGAAAATCCCCCTTAAACCGCAATTCCATGGACAATAGCTCATGAAAAACAACCATAAAACACCAAAACGATGAGTTCTTGGTCATAACTCTCAAATATGTATGGGGTCTTATGGACCAAGAAAATCGCTATGGAACCCCAAAACCGTGGGCAATAGCTCATGAAAAACAGCCATAAAACACGAAAACAACATATTTCTGGTCATAGCTCTCAAACATGTATCGGGTCTTACGGCAAATCGCCCTTTAACCCCAAAACCATGGGCAATAGCTCATGAAAAACAGCCATAAAATACGAAAACAACGTGTTTTTGGTCATAGCTCTCAAACATGTATCAGGTCTTACGGGCCATGAAAATCCCCCTTGAACCCCAAAATTGTTAGCAAGGTCTTACGGGCCATGCAAATCCTAATGGAACCCCAAAACCGTGGACAATAGCTCATGAAAATGCGAAAAAGATGATTTTTTGGTCATAACTCACAATTTTTTTTCTTACGGGCCATGAAAATCCCCCTGAAGCCCTTGTACCATGGGAAAAACCTCATGAAAAACAGCCATAAAACACCAAAACAACGAGTTTTGGGTCATAACTCTCAAACATGTATCGGGTCTTACGGGCTAAGCAAATCGCTCTAGAACCCCAAAATTGTGGGCAATAGCTCATGAAAATGACCATGAAACACGAACATGACAATTTTTTTGTTATATCTCTCAAACATGTATCGGGTCTTACAAGCCATGCAAATCCCCATGGAACCCCAAAACCGTGGGCAATAGCTCATGAAAACGGCCATAAAACATCAAAACGACTAGTTTTTGGTCATAATTCTCAAACATGTATCTGGTCTTACAGGTTCATGCAAATCCCCTTTGAACCCCAAAACCATGGGCAAAACCTCTTGAAAAACGTCCATAAAACACCAAAATGATGAGTTTTTGGTCATAACTGTAAAACATGTATTGGGTCTTATGGGCCAAGAAAATCGCTCCGGAACCCCAAATCATGGGAAATAGCTCACGAAAACGACCATGAAAAACGAAAACGATGAGTTTTTGGTCATAACTCTCAAACATGTATCGGGTCTTACGGGCCAAGTAAATCGCCCTTTAACCCCAAAACCTTGGGAATATCTCATGAAAAACAATCATAAAACACGAAAACAACGTGTGTTTGGTCATAGCTCTCAAACATGTATCAGGTCTTATGGGCCATGCAAATCCCCCTTGAACCCCAAAACTATGGGCATAACCTCATGAAAAACGTCCATAAAACACCAAAATGACGAGTTTTTGTCATAACTCTCAAATATGTATCGAGTCATCGGCCCATGCAAATCGCCCTAGAACCCCAAAACTGGGGGCAATTGCTCATGAAAACAGCCATAAAACATGAAAATGATGAATTTTTGGTCATAAATCTCAAACATTTATCGGGTATTATGGGCCATGCAAATCCCTCTAGAACCCCAAAACCGTGGGCAAGATCTTACGGTCCATGCAAATCCCCATGGAACCCCAAAATCGTTTACAATAGCTCATGAAAATGGCCATAAAACGTGAAAAGACTAGTTTTTGGTCATAACTCTCGAACATGTATTGGGTCTAATGGGCCATGAAAATCCCCCTTAAACCCCAATTGCATGGGCAATAGCTCATGAAAAACAACCATAAAATACCAAAACGACGAATTCTTGGTCATAACTCTCAAACATGTATGGGGTCTTACGGACCAAGCAAATCGCTATGGAACCCCTAAACCGTGGGCAATAGCTCATGAAAAACAGCCATAAAACACGAAAACGACATGTTTTTGGTCATAGCTCTCAAACATGTATCGGGTCTTACGGCCAAGCAAATCACACTTTAACCCCAAAACCGTGGGCAATAGCTCATGAAAAACAGCCATAAAACACGAAAACAACATGTTTTTGGTCATAGCTCTCAAACATGTATCAGGTGTTACGGGCCATGCAAATCCCCCTTGAACCCCAAAACCGTGGGCAAGGTCTTATGGGCCATGCAAATCCCATGGAACCCAAAAACCGTGGACAATAGCTCATGAAAACACGAAAAAGATGATTTTTTGGTCATAACTATCAAACATTTTTTTCTTATGGGCCATGAAAATCCCCCTTAAACCCTAGTACCATGGGTAAAACCTCATGAAAAACAGCCATAAAACACCAAAACAACGAGTTTTGTGTCATAACTCTCAAACATGTATCTGGTCTTACTGGCTAATCAAATCGCTGGAATCCCAAAACCATGGGCAATAGCTCATGAAAATGACCATGAAACACGAACATGAATTTTTTTGGTTATATCTCTCAAACAAGTATCGGTTCTTACAAGCCATGCAAATCCCCGTGGAACCACAAAACCGTGGGCAATAGCTCATGAAAAACAGAAATAAATCACCAAAACGATGAGTTTTTGGTCATAACTCTCAAAAATGTATTGGGTATTACGGGCCATGCAAATCGCTCTGGAACCCCAAATCATGGGCAATATCTCACGAAAACGACCATGAAAAACGAAAACGATGAGTTTTTGGTCATAACTCTTAAACATGTATCAGGTCTCACGAGCCGTGAAAATCCCCCTTGAACCCCAAACCCGTGGGCAATAACTCATGAAAACGGCCATAAAACACCAAAACGACTAGTTTTTGGTCATAATTCTCAAACATGTATCGGGTCTTTGATACATTCAAATGTATCTATAATTTTTGATGTTCCATGCTTGGTTTAATCCACTTTCTTGTGTTTTGTCCACACTTTGGAGTACTTTTCATATGTTTTCTTGGACTAACCTATTAACAAGAGCCACAGTGCCAGCTTCCTGTTTTCTGCAGTTTTTGGTTTCAGGAAAGTTAGAAAATGAATATTCTCGGAATTGGACGGCACAAAAGCCAAAGTGCCTATTTTTCTGGAAGTCGTCAGATGCCAGAATACGAGATGGAGAAGGGCCAGAGGGCGGCCAGGCATGGCCCGCGCCAAGGGGTGGTGTGGCCAGCCCAGGCACCCCCTCTGCCTCTCCTTTCGCCTATAAGATGCCCTCAGGACGAAAACCCGAAGTACCCGATCAAAAATCCAGGAAAGAGTCTGTAGCCACTGTCGTCTCCATCCCTAGATCGGGAGGGATCTGAAGCTCTTCCCGGCACCCTGCCGGAGAGGGGAATTCACCCTGGAGGCCTTCTTCATCATCATGAAAGCCTCCGGTGTGATGCGTGAGTAGTTCATCCTTGGACTACGGATCCACGTAGTAGCTAGATGGCTGGTTCTCCTCCTTTGGGCTTTCATGTCTAGATCTTGTGAGCTCCGTTCATGATTAACATCATCTATTTGTAATTCTGCATGTTGTGTTTGCGGGGATCCGATGGATATTGAGATGCTAGTTCAGATTGATTATTGATTCTATCATGTCTTTGTTATTTATGATCTTGCTTGCTTTCCGTTGTTAGTAGCTATCTTGGCGAAGTAGATGCTAACAACTCCAAGATTTAGTATTTATGCTCGATAGTGGGTTCATGCCTCTGGTAATCTGGGGAAGTGACAGAAATCTCTAAGGTACTAGATGTGTTGTTGCTACTAGGGAGAAAACAACAATCCTTTGTTCATAGAACAATCGTACTGTTTACTTTACACGCAATTCGTAAAGCAATAATCTGTTGCTTACAACTTAATCCTGGAGGGGGTTCGGATGATAACCTGAAGGTGGATTATTAGTCATAGATGCAGTTGGATGGCGGTCTATGTATAACGTTATAATGCCCAATCAAGTTCCAAAGGAGTCAAGATGATTAGTATATGCATGTATTGCTTTCTCGATGTTTGTCAATTGCCCCGCTGAAATTTGTTCACCCAGTATGTTATCTTTCAAGGAGAGCCACCTCTAGTGAACTATGGATCCCGGTCCTTTTTCTTTACATACAATCTATAAACTGTTACTGTTTTGTGTTTACTCTCTGCAAACTTTTACTTCCTTCCATTCGATACATTTAATCCTTTGTATTCCGCAAAACATGGTGCGATTGACAACCTCATCGCAAGTTGGAGACAAAGTTCTATGGTTGTGTTGTGCAGGTCTCCACGTTGCTACTAGCACCGGTAGTGCGCCCTGCCAAGGCTCAGCTAGCAACACCTTTGGGGTGTTTCCTTGCTCCTACTAGTTCGATTAAACCTTGGTTTCATAGCTGAGGGAAACTTGTTGATGTGCTCATCATACCTTCCTCTTGGGGTTCCCAACGAGCTGTACATCAACACTGAGCCATGAAGCATTTTCTGGCGCCGTTGCCATAGAGTCAAGGACATCTTCACAAGGGGAGTCCCTCATAACCAATCTCTTTACTTTGTTATTTTTGTTTTGCTTAGTTTCTTTTTCCTTTGTTTGCTTGTTTTGTTATCATAAACACACAAAAAATAGTTTTACAAGTTTGCTTCCTTATTCAAAAACACACAAAAATGACTACCCTTAAGAACACTAAGTTGTGTGACTTCACTAGCACCAACAACAATGATTTTATGAGCACACCTATTGCTCCACCTATGCCTGAAGATACTTTCTTTGAGATAAAACCTGCTTTGCTCAATCTTGTTATGAGAGAACAATTTTCTGGTATTGGTAATGAAGATGCTAGTACCCATCTAAATAACTTTGTTGAACTTTGTGAGCTGCAAAAGCATAGGAATGTAGATCGTGATATTATTAAGCTAAAATTGTTTCCTTTCTCCCTGAGAGGAAAAGCTAAAGAATGGTTGAATTCCTTAACTAAGAATAGTATTGATTCTTGTACTAAATGCAAAGATGTTTTTATTGCAAAATACTATCCTCCTGCTAAGATTATATCTATGAGAAGTGACATAATGAAGTTTAAACTATCTGATAATGAGCATGTTGCTCAAGCTTGGGAAAGAATGAAATCTTTGGTTAAGAATTGTCCCACTTGTAACACCCTCAAATCGGCCCTATGCAAGTTTTAGCCCTTTCCGCCAAACCCGCATAGAAACGATTCAAGGACGCCCACCAGGCACTTTCGTGCGGGTGGAAAACGAAGTAATACCATTACACAACAGTCCTCGATGGGACCCACAGAACAGATATACATACATCACGACTCCCCGAGTCAAGAATACAGATATACAATACAAAGATCCAAATCACCTTGCAATCGATAGCGCGTCCGACTACGGAGAAGATGCAAATGGGGCTAAGAGCCCTGAAGAATAACCAATGGTGTCCATAACCCTGCCCAGGCCAAGCCGGAAGGGTAAACCTGCTAACGACGTCGATCTCAAACCTGCTAAAACAAAAGGGGTGCCGACAAAGGGCAAAGGAAAAGAGGAGCGTCAGTACTGAGGCCAGCACATGGCGAGGCTTGAATTCGGAGGCTCTCGCCTACATAGGTATGGTGGGCTGAAGCAGCAGCGCAGCGACACGAAACAACCTATAAAGACTCTGTAATACTGGCGGCTATAAGAGAGGGATAAGAAAGACCTATTCGGATCCAACCTGATACTAACACCAAACATACCCATCCTGGTATTCCCCCTTGAGACCAAACGAGGAAGTCCAGCCGAGGAAACTCACACGGTTGGCAATTTTATTTAATCTTTCCAAGGCAGTTATCCCACTTACCAGTCTTCTCACATACAAGTCAAATTATAACAGGAAACTTTAGTTATAGTTGTCTATGATCGAGAAACTGTGCTCCAAGTCGTCCATAACCGCGGACACGGCTTTTCGAAAAGATTTAACCCTGCAGGGTTGCACCAAAGTATCCACACGCACTTCGACCCTTTTTGCCAGAACAATTAACATACACCCATCGGTATGTCGGCGGGGCCTAAGTCATGACGTTTCCCAGACCCAAAGTAAGTACATGGGGGACACCCCACTAAGCTACCCGCAACGAAGTCGGCCGGCTCCGAGACGGACCCAGGGTTTGCGGCGACGGCTGTAAACGACTGGGAACCCGAAAAAGGGGACTAGGCTTGTCGATACCGTGAAAACGTGGCGCGATCCAAAACAGTACAGGTGCTCCACGCACAAATTAAATAAAACGGTAAACATGGCATAAGTACAGAATAGTAATAAAGCCCTAAACTACTTGTGGCCCCCAGTACAATACTTTGAAACAGGTAGTAAGCCGATGGGGGTTCCCACACACCCCACCTGTGGTTCGCGCGCTCGCTCTCGGAACAGGTGTCAAGAACTCGGGTCCTAGGGGACACTAGTGAGCGGTTAAGAACCAAATATTGACTATAACCCACCGGTGCCTCGGCATTAATCTACTATCAACATTAATTAATAAACTGTAATTAGAATCATGATCAACACCACCATTAGACTTTTGCCAACCTCCCAACAACTGTGGAACATCGACAACGCGAAGCAACACCTGAGCAAGCAACTACGACGCGCAGGCCCAACTGTCTATCAAGCAACAGGCAATAGGAGGTGTCCAAGGCCATATAACGGCTGCAAGGAATATATCTGGTACGGAACACTAAAGCATCGCGACACGGATAGCAATAGATCAACAGGAGGAAATAAAGACTATAAATGCAAAATAGGTAGAAGGGGGAGGGATGCTCGCCTGGAAACACTGCCGGAGGTTCATATCTGAAGAACTTGTCGATACTCGCATCCACTCATCGGTCTAATCCGCGAAGAAGCAAACACTAGCAGAAAAACCGGATGCAATATTTAATACTACGGCCGAAGATCCGACATGCTTATGATATGATGCATGGCATCGCAAGATGCGGTGCAATTAGGAAATATTAAGCGGACCCGGGGTCCCAATAATTAATTAGAAGGTTCATGTTATTTATCTACCCAGCAAATTAAATGTTGTATTAACAGGGAGAAACATGGCATCGGTTCGCTACACCAATTTAAATGGAGTCCAGAATAAGACTAGAATAGCCCGCATATAGACTCCATATTTAGTTAGGAGGTGAATCGGCATAATGCTCCCAAACCCACATGATGAGATGTATGCAAGCACGACCACTTTAATATGCAACAAGTTTGTATTTCATTGATAAAAATAGGGGCTTAGAAAGGGGTCACACATAGGGTTCGGCGATCTTGTTTCGAGGGATCAGGGATCGGTCTCAGACTCCGGAACAGGGTCTCAGCCTCAAATCCATGACGAAGATCCCGATGGGCCAAAGGGGTTCGGGTTCGACAAGGTCTTCAGCTACCGGGATCATCGCCTTCGGATTCCGTGAGGAGGAACTTGGAGTTCGTGATAGACATCTTCTCTCTCGTCCGTTGTGTGGGCCTGCTTGGTTTGGATCCCTTGTGTTCATTTGTCGATCATGCCGGGAGTTGTAGAAGGGCCAACTCCACCACAACAACAACATCTACCACCGAATAACATACATACTCATATTAACTTCGACACCACAGAGGCAAAATATTGGGTCAAGCCTCAAACAATTCTTCGGTGGTTACAGGGCTCACAGAGACAACCTGCTTCCTCCTTGACGAACACGAGCGAGCGGTGCGGAGTTACTAGGCGAGCGGTGCAGAAGTACTGGGCGAGGAGGTTGGGGTCGACCGGGAGTCGGGCGGCGCTCGCGTTAGGAGGCGTCCATGGCGAGGAAGGGCGACTGCGGTGACGGCGCCCATAGTGGTTCTGCAAGGGGGCGCACAGAGGCGGACGGTTGGCGAGGCGGCCCGACGCGGCCGAGGCAGGGGCTTGGAGAGGTGGCATCGGCGGCGTGCACAAGGCCAGAGGGGAGCGAGCGCGAGAATGGCGAGGCAGGGCCTGAGGACGGCGGAGGGAGCTCGGGCCTGGGCGGACAGAGCGGAGGACGGCGCAGGGCGGCGCGGAGCTTGGTAGGCGGGGTAGTTCGACAGCAGCAGCAAGGGACCGTGAGGCAGAGGCGGAGCTCGAGAGGTCAGACCGGCGGCAGCGCCTGGCTCGGAGGAAGGGAGGCGGGACGCGGGGTAGGGCGAGCGCACGGGGGTAGGCCCGCCACGGCTGCAAGGTGGAGCTCTGGGACCGGCCGGGGCGAGCTAGGCGAGGCGGAGAGGCGGGGCCGGGCTCAGGGGTGGCGGCCGGGTGCGGCGCGTCACGAGGACGCGAGGAGGGGAGCGAGGAGGGCCGAGGCCAGGTCGGAGGCGGCGGGGTCGGCGCTGGTGGAGCGGAGGGGCGACGCGGGGCGCGATGCGGTCACAGCCGGGCTCGGGGGAGAGACGACACGGAGAGGCGGACGGTCGTGGCGATGGCGGCGACGTGCAGAGGCCGGGGCCGCGAGCGGGGCGGTGGCACGGGGGGTACGGCGACGGGAGGGCCTCGCGGGACTCGGAGAGAACCGGCTCGCGGCCGAGCGGGGCGGGGGCGGCTGAGGAGGGGCGAACGGGGGAGAGAGAGGGGGGAGCGGGGCGCGGGCGACCGCGTCTCCCGCGTGGGCCCGGGGCGGAAATCGAGGCGGTCGACAGGGGAGCGTGGGCGGGATGGTTACAGGCGCGGGGATCGGGGTGCGCGCGTGGCGCGCGTGCGGCTGGCTGCGCGCAGGTGTGTTGCGTGCGTGTTGTGTGCGGGCGGGAGATGACGTGGCCAGGTGGGGTGGTGTCGGTAGGGCTACAGGGTGGGGCCAGGTGAGGCTGGGGTGAGGTGGCAGGCGGCAATTGGTGGGAGTGAGGTGGCTGGGGCTGGGTAGATTAGGATTAGGTAGGGATGGTTTAGACTTAGGGTTTGGAGGTGGCCGGCCGGGCTTTCGGGCCTGGCGGGCTACCTCCTAAAAATAAAAGAAATATTTTATTATTTAAAACGGGGCTTTTGAAAACCGTTGGTAGACAAAACAAAATAATTCGGAGGCCCGGGTTTTGATTTGAAATAACAACGGGGCGTTTAGAAATAAAGAACAGACTTTTCGAAAATAGTTTTATGCAAACAAATGCAAGATGACATGACGATGCTCAAATGCAAGGTGGCATGATGACATGAGCATGCGGTCATGACGACGCAATGCACAAAAACAACGCGATTTTCTAGTAGTGGTTTTTGCGGGGCGCTACACACTCATGGACTGACTGCTTGGATGATCATCCAAACTTTTTATGCAGGATTAAACTATTCTTCAAGGTACCTATTGGATTATGCTGCTGGAGGTACCTTTATGACCATCACTTTGGGTGCTGCAAAGAAACTTCTGGACAATATGATGGTTAATTATTCTGAATGGCATACTGACAGAGCTCCACAAGGTAGGAAGGTAAATTCTGTTGAGGAAACTTCCTCCTTGAGTGATAAGATTGATATTATCATGTCTATGCTTGTGAATGGGAGATCTCATATCGATCCAAATAATGTTCCTTTCGCCTCTTTGGTTGCTCAAGAAGAGCAAGTTGATGTGAACTTCATAAGAAATAATAATTTTGGCAATAATGCTTATAGGAATAATTTTGGTAACAACAATTACAAGCCATATCCTCCCAACAATGGTAATTCTTATGGAAATTCTTACAAAAATAATAGGAGTGCACCCACTGAACTTGAAGTTATGCTTAAAGACTTTATTAGTAAACAAACTGCTTTCAATAAAACTATTGAGGAAAAACTCTCTAATGCTGAAAGAAATATAGCATCTTTGGCTGAAGCTCAATCTTCTTTGAATAAAATGGCTGCTAAAACTGAAACTAATGATAATCCCTTTGCAGCTACTAATGCCATACAAGTAAGAATTGATGAAAATGTTAGACTATTAGCTGAATTACATGCTAAGTGGGAAAGAGAAGATGAAATTGCTAGAAACATTAGTGTTTCTACTATTACCACCACTAGTGTTGAGGCTAGTAATAGTTCTACTACTTTAGATGATAAATTTGATTTTGATCTTGATGGTTGCAATATCTCTGAAGTTATTGAGTTCCTACAAAAGCTTGCTAAAAGTCCTAATGCTAGTGCTATGAACATGGCCTTTACAAAACACATTACTCATGCTCTCATAAAGATTAAAGAAGAAAAGATGAAACATAAAGCTTCTATTCCTGTAAAACAAGAAGATGGTTGGGAACCCATAACTAATATGCAAGTGAATGACTTTGATTTCAAAGCTTTATGTGATCTTGATAGTAGTGTTTCTATTATGCCTAGAAGGATTTATGATATGCTTGATTTGCCTCCGCTTGAAGATTGTTATTTGAATGTCCCACTTGATGATAATGCTAAAAAGAAACTCATGGGGAGTCTTAATGACATTATTATTATGGTTAACAATGCCTATGTCCCCGTTGATTTCTATGTTTTGGATGTTGAATGCAATGCTTCTTGTCCTATTACTTTGGGGAGTCTTAGAACTGTTGGTACCATTATTGATATGATAGAAGGCACCATTAAATATCAACTCCCACTCAAGAAAGGTATAGAACACTTCCCTAAGAAGAGAGAGAAGATTTCTTTTGCCTCTCCTATGAAAACATAATTTGGTCTGAATGCTTCTTCATTTGAGAACACTTGATTCTTTTTCTTGCTTCTTATGCCCAACTTAAAGGCCTTAAAGAAAAGTACTTATTGGGAGATAACCCAAAAGATTTAGATGAGTCTTGGAAGTTATTACTTCAGTAATAGCCGCTCCTTATCCTTTTTATTTGCTTTTTGTGCCAAGAGTAACCTCTAATGAGAGAGAAGTAATGATTGGGAAAGTTGATGTCCCGAAACAGATTTCTGCGCTTCACCGTAAACATTCGTGTAAAATCTCTGAACGTCTTTTTAGGCGTGAATTTTTGTGCTTCTGCCCCAAGTTGTTATCTAACTTTTGTTAGTTCAACATTTTTTGATTTGAGCAACAGAAGGTCTTCGAAAAAATTCGTCTTTACCTGCTGGTATGTTTTGGCAGATTTCTGCCATTTTCTGCATTTGCTTCTTGTTGGTTCCTTTTTGAGTTCTTTTGGGGAATTGAGCTTTTTGAGGGAAGTGCTTTAGTAGATAGTGTTCTAATGGAATTTATTGGTGTTGGAACTGAACCTTAAGACCTTTTAGCATCACCATAATGAGCACTCTATGAAGCATCCTCAATAAAAACCTATGCAAATAGCAAATAAAAAGATCGTTGAGATGCTCATTGTCTACTTGCCTTGTTATTTGATTATGGGATAGCTCATGTATCATGTGCAAGGGTTACCCCGTTGGCAGTTCTTTATGATACACATGTACTTACAATGACAAGAGCTTACTCGTGACTAAAGTTGAGTATCAAGAGGTTCGGTCTTCGTAAGTAAGGAACATGAGATTTGGGTTTATAACTTGTCAAGCATATCCTCTTAGTTGTGTCACTTTAACCTTAATCACCTTCAAGATGCTTATGATAGGGGCAATGAGAGCTGAAAGCTATAAGTACCATAATTTTTGGAAGCTCTTTATGAGACTTGAATCCCTACTTCCTTTTTAAAAGGCCTTTCTTCCACCATTATATTGAGTCTCCACCTTCTACCTTTATGCACCTACTTTGAGAGCATAGTGGCCATTCTTAGTTCTATGTGCATTGTCCCAAGACTAGTTGATTGATGCATATCTTGACATTGCTTGTTTTAAACTATTTGTATCTAGTCACTCTTATGAACTTTGAAGGTGTCCTATGCATTTATATTTGCTACTATATGAGGGACAAGCTGCATACTATTATGCTATGTTTTCTTTATGTGAAACAAACAAACGTCTCGCAAAGCACTGTTATTCATGAATCTTTTGTTTGTGCCTTTTCATGTTGCATCGTAGTTTCTTTGTCTTATTGCTAGAAATTTGTCTCTCATGTTATGAACTACTATGATCCCAGATTTGAATGTTTTACAAATACTTTGATCAAGTCTTTGATGGTGCATGTCACCTCAAAAATTATTCTTTCTTTTTATCACTTACCTACTCGAGGACGAGCAGGAGTTAAGCTTGGGGATGTTGATACATTGCAAATGTATCTATAATTTTTGATGTTCCATGCTTGGTTTTTTCCACTTTCTTGTGTTTTTTCCACACTTTGGAGTACTTTTCATATGATTTATTGGACTAACCTATTAACAAGAGCCACAGTGCTAGTTGCCTGTTTTCTGTTGTTTTTTGTTCCAGGAAAGTCAAAAAATGAATATTCTCGGAATTGGACGGGACAAAAGCCAAAGTGCCTATTTTTCCGGAAGTCATGAGATGCCAAAATATGAGACGGAGAAGGGCTGGGGGCCGGCCACACCACCTGGCCGCGCGGCCAGGCCTGGCCCGCGCCAGGGGGTGGTCTGGTCGACTCCAGCACCCCCTCGGCCTCTCCTTCCGCCTATAAGATGCCCTCGGGTCGAAAAGCCTAAGTACCCGATCCAAAATCCACGAAAGAGTATGTAGCCGCCTTCATCTCCATCCCTAGATCGAGAGGGATCTGAAGCTCTTCCCGGCACCCTGCCGGAGAGGGGAATTGACCCTGGAGGCCTTCTTCATCATCATGCAAGCCTCCGGTGTGATGCGTGAGTAATTCATCTTTGGAATATGGGTCCATGTAGTAGCTATATGGCTGGTTCTCCTCCTTTGTGCTTTCATGTCTAGATCTTGTGAGCTCCGTTCATGATCAAGATCATCTATTTGTAATTCGGCATGTTGTGTTTGCGGGGATCCGATGGGTATTGAGATGCTATTTTAGATTGATTATTGATTCTATCATGTCTTTGTTATTTGTGATCTTGCATGATTTCCGTTGTTAGTAGCTATCTTGGCACGTAGATGATAGCAAATCCAAGAGTTAGTATTTATGCTCGATAGTGGGTTCATGCCTCTGGTAATCTAGAGAAGTGACTAGATGCAGTTGGATGGCGGTCTATGTATAATGTTGTAATGCCCAATCAAGTTCCAAAGGAGTCAAGATGATTAGTATATGCATGTCTTACAGGCCATGCAAATCCACTTTGAACCCCAAAACCATGGGTAAAACCTCATGAAAATGGCCATAAAACACCAAAACGATGAATTTTTGGTCATAACTCTCAAACATGTATTGGGTCTTACGTGATGGGTTCGTAGCATGGAAAACAAAAAAATTCTACCGCAAGAACGAACAAAACCCAGATCTAATCTAGATAAAAGCCAAGATCTAAGCTATTAGACATGTGCAACGAGATAGATCTGTACTAACCCTTGTATATCCGAAAGCGTTACGAGATTAGATCTCGTGGTTGATGTAGTCGATCACTTGTCGATCTCAAGATCGTGTGGACGATCCTTCCGGGGCCGCGTTCCGGCAGCGCTTCCGCAGTCGGTCACACGTGCGGAGTCGAAGCAGACCTTCCTCTCCTCGTTCCAGCGAGCAGCGGAGGTAGTAGATCTTATCCACGGAATCCCAGCAGCACGACGGCGTGGTGGTGGTGGTGGAGTAGAGAATTCTGCAGGGCTTCGCCTATGCCTGTGCAGAAGAAAGGAGGAGGAGAGAGGCGGCGGAGATTTGGAGTTGTGGAGGAGGGCTGGGAGGTGGCGCCCCCACCCCTCTATTTAAAGGGGGGAGGCGCCATGGGAGGGGGATTCCTAGTAGGACTCCCCTCCCTCCTATCGACGGCGGATTGGGGAGGGGGAGGATTCCTCCTCCCCCACGACTCCTTGTCTTGCCCCATAAGGACTCCTTGATCCCTTTCTTGGTTTTCAAGCAAACTCCAAAAAATCTTCCAGAACCTTCCGGAACATTCCGAAACCTTCTAGAATCCTCATACAAATATTCCGAAACATTTACTAACTCAGAAAATGATCCCCAATATATGAATCTTATTCTCCGGACAATTCCGGATCTCCTCGTGATGTCCCGGATCCAATCCGAGACTCCGAACAACATTCGGTCTCCAACGCACATTCCATATCTACTTAAAACAACTTCGAACCTTAAGTGTGTCACCCTACGGTTCGTGAATATGTAGACATGACAGAGACACATCTCCTATCAATAACTATCAGCGGGACCTGGAGATCCATAACGGCTCCCACATACTCAATGATGACTTCGTGATCGATTGAACCATTTACATATGAAACCAATTCCCTTTGTCACGCGATACTATACTTATCCAAGGTTTGATCGTCGGCATCTCCATACCTAGTTCTACCTCGTTACTGATAAGTACTCTTTACTCATTCCGTGATATGTCATCCCTTGTGACCCAGTCACATGCTTGCAAGCTAACTAGATGACATTCCACCGAGAGGGCCTAGAGCATATCTATCCGTCATATGGATGGAAAAATCCCAATCTTGGTCCATGCGCTTCAACACATACTTTCAGAATACCCAATGACACCTTTATATCCACCCAGTTATGAAGCGGCGTTTGATGTCATCAAAGTACCCATCCGGTGATGGTGATTAACACAACCTCATGGTCGAAGGATTAGGTTACTATGCATTTAAAAGCTTATAGCAATACGAACTTAATGACTTGATCTTATGCTACGCTTACTATGGGTGTGTGTCCATCACATCATTCTCCTAATGATATAACCTTGTTATTAATCACATCCAATGTCCATGATCAAGAAACCATGATCATCAATCAATCAACAAGCTAGTTCAACAAGAGGCTTACTAGGGACTCTCTTATGTTTACAAAGCACACATGTATTAGTGTTTCCTAATAATACAATTATAGCATGGGATGTAAACATTCATCATAAACACAAAGATATAATAATAACCACTTTTATTATTGCCTCTTGGGCATATCTCCAACAGTCTCCCACTTGCACTAGAGTCAATAATCTAGATTACATGGTAATATACCTAACACCCATGGCGTTCTGGTGCTGGTCATGCTTTGCTCTAGGGAGAGGTTTAGTCAACGGATCTGCCACATTCTGATCAGTGTGTACTTTGCAAATATTTATGTCACCATCTCGGACATACTCGCGAATAGCGTGGAAACGTAGCTTGATGTGCTTCAGCTTGCTATGTGACCTTGGCTCCTGTGCATTAGCTATGGCACCTGTGTTGTCACAGTAGATGGCCATCGGGTCCAACGCACTGGGAACCACGCCAAGTTCAGTAATGAATTCCTTCATCCATATGGCTTCTTGTGCAGCCTCCGAAGTAGCTATGTATTCCGATTCAGTTGAAGATTTCGCCACAACGCTTTGCTTCGCACTCCTCCAGCTCACTGCAGCACCATTCAAAATAAATACGTATCCCGACTATGACTTCGAGTCATCCGGATCGGTGTTCCAACTAGCATCGGTGTAACCGTTTACAACAAGATGTTCATCACCTCCATAAGAAAGAACCATATCCTTAGTCCTATTTAGGTACTTTAGGATATTCTTGACCGCTGTCCAGTGCTCCATTCCAGGATCACTTTGATATCTGCTAGTCAAACTAACAGCATGTGCTATATCCGGTCTTGTACACAGCATGGCATACATGATAGAACCTATGGCCGAGGCATAGGGAATGTTATCCATTTTCACTCTATCTTCTGCCGTAGCTGGACTTTGAGTTTTACTCAAGGTCTTACCTGACAACATGGGCACGAACCCTTTCTTGCTATTTTCCATTCTAAACTTCTTTAGAACTTTGTCTAAGTATGTACTTTGTGAAAGCGCTATTAGGCGTCTTGATCTATCTCTATAAATCTTGATGCCTAGAATATATGCCGCTTCGCCAAGATCCTTCATTGAAAAACTATTATTCAAATAGGCTTTGACACTATTAAGAAGTTCTATATCATTCCCAATCAACAATATGTCATCTACATATAGTACTAGGAATGCTACAGAGCTCCCACTCACTTTCTTGTAAATACAAGCTTCTCCATAAGTTTGTATAAACCCAAAGTTTTTGATTACTTTATCAAAACGTTGATTCCAACTCCGGGATGCTTGCTTCAGTCCATAAATGGAGCGCTGAAGTTTTCATACCTTGTCAGCATCTTTAGGATCGACAAAACCCTTGGGTTGTACCATATACAACTCTTCCTCAATGTCACCATTAAGGAACGCCATTTTGACATCCATCTGCCAAATCTCATAATCGAAATGTGCAGCAATTGCTAACAAAATCCTCACAGACTTTAGCTTCGCTACTGGTGAGAATGTCTCATCATAGTCAACTCCTTGAATTTGTCGGAACCCTTTCGCGACAAGTCGAGCTTTATAGACGGTAACATTACCATCAGCATATGTTTTTCTCTTGAAAATCCATTTGTTCTCGACAGCCTTACGGCCATCCGGTAAGTCCACCAAAGTCGATACTTGGTTTTCGTACATGGATCCCATTTCGGATTTCATGGCTTCTAGCCATTTGTCGGAATCTGGGCTCACCATAGCTTCTTCATACATCGCAGGGTCATCAGCGTTGTCCACCAACATGACGTTCAAGGCAGAGTCACACCAATCAGGAGTGGTACGAACCCTCGTTGACCTGCGAGGTTCAGCAGTAACTTTATTTGAAGTTTCATGATCATTATCATTAGCTTCCTCTCTAATTGGTGCAGGCGACACAAAAACATCTTTCGGTGCTGCGCTACTCTCAAATCCGAGAGAAGGTTCAATAACCTCATCGAGTTCTACTTTCCTTCCAGTCACTTCCTTTGAGAGAAACTCCTTCTCAAGAAAGGATCCATTCTTGGCAACAAAAACTTTGCCTTCGGATCTATGATAGAAGGTATACCCAATTGTTTCTTTAGGGTATCCTATGAAGACGCATTTCTCCGCTTTGGGTTCTAGCTTATCAAGTTGTAACTTCTTTACATATGCTTCGCAACCCCAAACTTTAAGGAATGACAACTTAGGTTTCTTACCAAACCACAATTCGTACGGTGTCGTTTCCACGGATTTAGATGGTGCCCTATTTAAAGTGAATGCGGCTGTCTCTAATGCATAGCCCCAAAACGATAGCGGTAAATCTGTAAGAGACATCATAGATCGGACCATATCTAAGAGAGTTCGATTACGACGTTCGGACACACCATTACGCTGTGGTGTTCCTGGCGGTGTCAACTGCGAAAGTATTCCACATTTCTTTAAATGCATGCCAAACTGATAACTCAGATATTCACCTCCGCGGTCAGAACGCAGAAACTTAATCTTCTTGTTACGATGATTTTCCACTTCACTTTGAAATTCCTTAAACTTCTCGAAAGTTTCGGACTTATGTTTCATAAAGTAGACATACCCATATCTACTTAAGTCATCCGTGAAAGTGAGAACATAACGATATCCACCACGCGATGCTACACTCATTGGACCGCACACATCGGTATGTATTATTTCCAATAAGTCTGTAGCTCGCTCCATTATTCCAGAGAATGGAGTCATAGTCATTTTTCCCATTAGACATGCTTCGCATCTTTCAAGTGATTCAAAATCAAGTGATTCAAGAAGTCCATCTGAATGGAGTTTCTTCATACGCTTCACTCCAATGTGACCAAGACGACAGTGCCACATGTATGTAGAATTATCATTCAATTTTATTCGTTTAGCATCTATGTTGTGAACATGTGTATCACTACTATCGAGATTCGGTAAGAATAAACCATTCATCTCAGGTGCATTACCATAAAAGATATTACTCATATAAATCGAACAACCTTTATTCTCGGACTTAAAAGAGTAACCGTCTTGCAGTAAACAAGATCCAGATATAATGTTCATGATTAACGCAGGCACCAAATAACAATTATTCAAATTTAAAACTAATCCCGAAGGTAGATGTAGAGGGAGCGTGCCGACGGCGATCACATCAACCTTGGAGCCATTTCCAATGCGCATCGTCACCTTGTCTCTCGCCAGTCTTCGCTTATTCCGCAGCTCCTGTTTCGAGTTACAAATATGAGCAACCGAACCAGTATCAAATACCCAGGCACTACTACGATTACTAGTAAGATACACATCAATAACATATATATCAAATATACCTTTCTTCTTGATGTTGCCGTTCTTCAGATCCGCCAGGTACTTGGGGCAGTTACGCTTCCAGTGACCAGCACCCTTGCAGTAGAAGCACTCAGTTTCAGGCTTGGGACCAGCCTTGGGCTTCTTTGCAGGTGCGGCAGCTTTCTTGCCGTCCTTCTTGAAGTTGCCCTTGTTCTTAGGCTTGCCCTGTCTTTTGAAATTGGTGGTCTTATTGACCATCAACACTTGGTGCTCCTTCTTGATGTCCACTTCAGCAGTTTTCAGCATGGACGATAGTTCAGGCAACGTCTTGTTCATGCAGTGCATATTGTAGTTCATCACAAAGTTCTTATAACTTGGTGGCAGTGATTGGAGGAGACGATGAATCCCCAACTCATTAGGAATTGATATTCCCAACTCTTGGAGCTTGTTTGCGTACCCAGACATGGTGAGCACGTGCTCGCTAACGGAGCTTCCCTCTTCCATCTTACAGTTAAAGAACTTTTCAGAGGCCTCATGGCTCTCCATGGCCGCGCGAGTCTCAAAAATTAGCCTGAGCTCCTTAATGATCTCGAACGGGTCGTGGTGCTCAAAACGCTTTTGGAGCTCCGCTTCTAAACCGTACAGGATGGCACACTGAACTGTGGTGTAATGATTTTTCTGAGTGGCGTAAAAATTCTTTACGTTATCGGTAGCATCATCTGTAGGTGGGTCACCTAGCGGTGCTTCGAGCACATAAGTCAACTGACCAGCCCTGAGGACGATCTTCAGTCCACGGAACCAGTCCGTGAAATTGCTTCCATTGTTCTTAAGCTTTTCTTTCTCTAGGAACGCATTGAAATTGATGGAGGGGGTCGCCATAATCTACAACAAATTTGCAAGTAGTTTAGACTAAGTTTATGATGAATTGAGTTCAAATTTAATACTTAAGTTGACTAGGTGAACTCCCACTCAAAACAACATCCCTCACATTGTCTTAGTGATTACACGAACCAAGTCCACTACACCAAGTCTGATCTTCACGAGAGAAGATGTAGTTTCATCGGCGAACAATCTTCATGTTCAACATATCATTTATATGACTCATGCTCTACCTTTCGGTATTCCGTGTTCCGAGACCATGTCTTTACATGCTAGGCTCGTCAAGATAACCTTAGTTTCCGCATGTGCAAATCTGGCTTGCACCCGTTGTATGCACACGTAGAATCTATCACATCCGATCATCACGAGATGCTTCGAAACGACGAGTCTTAGCAACGGTGCCAACTAAGGGTGAACACTTTACTACTTGATATTTAGTGAGAGGGATCATCTTATAATGCTACCGTCGCGATCTAAGCAATACAAGATGCATAAAGGATTACCATCACAGGCAATTCATAATTAGTGTGATATGATATGGCCCTTTCTTCTTGCGCCTTTGATCTCCATCTCCAAAGCACGAACATGATCTCCATCATCACCAGCATTGCGTCAAGGTCAGTGGCGCCGCTTCATGGTTGTCCATCATCACTAGAAACTATTACAACTACTTCGAATAAAGCTATTACAAGATGAATAGACACGCAGGTCTTAACAGAATTAAAGACAACCATTAGGCTCCTGCCGGTTGCCATATTACAACAATGATCATTGCATACATCAAGTATAATCACAATCACATGATGGCCATATCACATCACAAAACCCCTGCAAAAACAAGTTAGACGCCTCTAATTTTCTTTGCATGTTTTACGTGGCTTGGGGCTTTCGAACAATAACGGATCTTACCTACGAAACTGAACCACAACGTTGATACAAGTGCTATCGAGTGCAAAGTGTAAATTGGATCTATACTATGGTGGGAGAGACAGACACCCGCAAAGCCACTTGTGCATAGCAAGTTACACGTCAAGCGTGGAGCAAGTCTCATGTACGATGACATGTAAGGTTAGCCCGAGACGCTTCATCCCACCATGTCGCAAGATGCAAAGTACACAAAGCAAAAGACGGCACAAGCACCAACGCCCACAACACCATTGTGTTCTACTCTTGCAACAGATCTACGCATAGACACGGCTCTGATACCACTAATGGGTTCGTACCATGGAAAACAAAAAATTTCTACCGCAAGAACGAACAAAACCCAGATCTAATCTAGATAAAAGCGAAGATCTAATCTATTAGACATATGCAACGAGATAGATCTGTACTAACCCTTGTAGATCCGAAAGCGTTACGAGATTAGATCTCGTGGTTGATGTAGTCGATCACTTGTCGATCTCAAGATCGTGTGGACGATCCTTCCGGCGCCGCGTTCCGGCAGCGCTTCCGCAGTCGGTCACACGTGCGGAGTCGAAGCAGACCTTCCTCTCCTCGTTCCAGCGAGCAGCGGAGGTAGTAGATCTTCTCCACGGAATCCCAGCAGCACGACGGCGTGGTGGTGGTGGTGGAGTAGAGAATTCTGCAGGGCTTCGCCTATGCCTGTGCAGAAGAAAGGAGGAGGAGAGAGGCGGCGGAGATTTGGAGTTGTGGAGGAGGGCTGGGAGGTGGCGCCCCCACCCCTCTATTTAAAGGGGGGAGGCGCCATGGGAGGGGGAGTCCTAGTAGGACTCCCCTCCCTCCTATGGCCGGCGGATTGGGGAGGGGGGGAGGAGTCCTCCTCCCCCATGACTCCTTGTCTTGCCCCACAAGGACTCCTTGATCCCTTTCTTGGTTTTCAAGCAAACTCCAAAAAATCTTCCAGAACCTTCCGGAACATTCCGAAACCTTCTAGAATCCTCATACAAATACTCCGGAACATTTACTAACTCAGAAAATGATCCCCAATATATGAATCTTATTCTCCGAACAATTCCGGATCTCCTCGTGATGTCCCGGATCCAATCCGAGACTCCGGACAACATTCGGTCTCCAACGCACATTCCATATCTACTTAAAACAACTTCGAACCTTAAGTGTGTCACCCTACGGTTCGTGAATATGTAGACATGACAGAGACACATCTCCTATCAATAACCATCAGCGGGGCCTGGAGATCCATAATGGCTCCCACATACTCAACGATGACTTCGTGATCGATTGAACCATTTACATACGAAACCAATTCCCTTTGTCACGCAATACTATACTTATCCGAGGTTTGATCGTCGGCATCTCCATACCTAGTTCTACCTCGTTACTGATAAGTACTCTTTACTCGTTCCGTGATATGTCATCCCTTGTGACCCAGTCACATGCTTGCAACCTAACTAGATGACATTCCACCGAGAGGGCCCAGAGCATATCTATCCGTCATATGGATGGAAAAATCCCAATCTTGGTCCATGTGCTTCAACACATACTTTCAGAATACCCAATGACACCTTTATAACCACCCAGTTACGAAGTGGCGTTTGATGTCATCAAAGTACCCATCCGGTGATGGTGATTAACACAACCTCATGGTCGAAGGATTAGGTTACTATGCATTTAAAAGCTTATAGCAATATGAACTTAATGACTTGATCTTATGCTACGCTTACTATGGGTGTGTGTACATCACATCATTCTCCTAATGATATAACCTTGTTATTAATCACATCCAATGTCCATGATCAGGAAACCATGATTATCAATCAATCAACAAGCTAGTTCAACAAGAGGCTTACTAGGGACTCTCTTATGTTTACAAAACACACATGTATTAGTGTTTCCTAATAATACAATTATAGCATGTGATGTAAACATTCATCATAAACACAAAGATATAATAATAACCACTTTTATTATTGCCTCTTGGGCATATGTCCAACATTACGGGCATGCAAATCGCTCTGGAACCCCAAATCATGGGCAATAGCTCACGAAAACGACCATGAAAAACAAAAACTATGAGTTTTTGGTCATAACTCTCAAACATGTATCGGGTCTTACGAGCCATGAAAATCCCCCTTGAAGCCCAAACCCGTGGGCAATAACTCATGAAAAACGGCCATAAAACACCAAAATGATGAGTTTTTGGTCATAAGTCTCAAACATGTATCGGGTCTTATGGGCCAAGCAAATCGCTCTAGAACCCCAAAACTATGGGCAATAGCTCATGAAAACGACCATGGAGCACGATAGCTTTACCCCGGGGAGTCTGCAGGGTAGGGTTGAAAGGAGTGACCGCAAAAAAAGGCAAGGAAGAAACATTGTTGACTGGAGGACCTCCCATAGTTGGTTGGGCGCCAGCGTTATCAATCTCCATTGGATTCCCCTGAGTCCGAGGGGCACTATCGTCAACAAGAGGATCCTTTTCCTTTTGGCCAGTGCCTCATCCTCATCAGAAGCATCCCCCTTACGCCTCCAGAAAAGAGGAGTGAAAGCGGGGTCAGGGACAAAGTCCAGAGCCTCCTATTAAAACTTGAAGTCAAAACCCTTTAGCTTCAAGGTAGCAGTAGTACCTATATAGGGACCCTTGGCATCCACACACTTCTACAGCGCATTAGGATTCATCATTGCCACAAAAATACACACAATCTTGCGACTATACAGAGTTGGCAGATCAACATCCATTGTTGTTCCCAACAGAGAACCAACCGCCCAAAGGCCATGGAAATGACGGATGGTATGTGGGACCCTGTCTAGATGGACCTACACCTAAGAAAGAATAAACTTAGGTTGTATATCCTGCATCTCCCAAATACTGATAACAATCTTGGTATTGTGAGAGGGAACCGGCATCTGAATACCATCAACACGCTTTAGGTACTCGAAAGATGGAAAACTCACAAGATAGGCATCATCACCATGAGGAAGCGCCTCCCATTTCCACTGAGTACTGAGCAAACAAATGTGCATCATCCGAGTCTCTATGATAGCCGCAGGTACCACAGCGTCAATCAGTTCGTGCATGCTACGAGGTTTTGTAGAGCGGCAAAATTCCCGCTGACAATGGGACCCAACCAGTGACAGTGAGGAGATGCAAGTAGGGAGTGGTATTCCTCTTGACTCCAGAGGCTGAGAAGGGTGGTGACCACTCAGACACCGAATTTTTGATGTGGTGGGTAGCATGACAATCATTTGTGTGTGCAGGTGGATGGCATTGTATTAGTAATAATTGATTGTGATCTCCTAACTAGTGAATTATATCTCGTGTGTGGAGGTGGATGACACCGTATCAATGGAGTCTATAGAACATCTCTTTATCTCGTGTCCGTTTGCAAAAATTATATGCCTAATAGTAAAATTTACCTATAATATGACTCCTCCAACTAGCATTACTAATATGGTATGTAACTAGTTGAATGGAATTGATAAAAGGAATAAGGCTAGAATCCGTGTCGGGGTTTCAGCTTTATGTTGGTCTATTTGGACATGTCGGAACAGTATTATCTTTAACAAACAATTAGGTACTAATTTTTTGCAGGTTATTCGACTCGCTGTGCACTGGATACAGCTATGGTGTTACTTTCTCCCGGTGGATCAGCGGGAGCCTATGGTTACTGGATGCAACCGGCTGTTGATGGTTGATCAGAACTTCTATTTCCAGGCTACTGGATGGTGGTATATTAGTAGACTTTAAAATGGATAGCTTTTTGTTGCTTTTCATTTTTCGTTGATTGATTCATATCTCAACCCTAGTTGATTGTAATAAATACTGTATCTAAACTTTGCAATAAATAAAACGTTGTGTGCATCACTTGATGCAGAGGCCAAGGCTATGCTTCCCATTTCAAAAAAAAAACAGTGATGTCTGTTCCCACTTCATCAATTTGACTATTCCCAAGATTGCAATCTTTGAATAAACGCCCCATTAATCGATAAGCTAGGGAACGAAATCTCATTCACACACTAAACATAAACCTCACTCACAAAGAAAAACAATTATTCCTATGCTTACGATACTCACTCGACAGCTGCTTTAGTCTCAGAAAATTGCACACGACTTGGACTATGTTCAAGTCGCCATTCGACTAGTCGTATTGGCCAGTCCTCTACCAACAATCTCAGCCACAGCCAATAATAACATACACAATGATGGCCAGTTAAATATTGCTTGGACTTCGTCCATGTCTGGTGTGATTACTTGTTCTCTAGGTTTAGTCATCTCTTACCAACCTCGGCCACACACATATAATAAACACCACTTAGCCGATGATCGAAAGCTCCATCGGGTGCCTCTGTAGTTCTTTGCTGACAAGATGTTGACAAGAAGCAGACCCTGGTTTATCAGTGTGTCGATGCTGCTGCTTCTACTGATCGTCCAGCTCATCATCGCCATTGCACTTGAAGAAGAGCATCCGCCGTACACAGTATGTAGATAAGATCGCCTCATTTCGCCGTACACAGACCCTGGTTTATCAGTGTGTTGACGCTGTGCTCCATTATTTAGCTCAAACGATAGTTGCATCTTCCATGGGGAAATTGTTAAATGGTTTAGCCGTTTAGGACTTTAATCCGCCGTACACAGTATGTAGATAAGATCGCCTCATTTCTGGGGTGATGAACATAGATGCCCACTGTCTTACTCTGCTTTTCGATTCATGTGCAGGCGACTTTCGTCATCCAGATAATTGTCTAGCACCTATGAACTGAAGTTGGAAAGTTGAGGGCTTGATCGACTTGTGTTAGTTAGATTATTGTCTTAGTGTTGGTTGTTTGGTTCCACACGAGGTGAAATTGGCATCCAGTTTGTTTGTTGGATGTAATAAACACAAACCATATCAAACAATTAAAAACCGCAGTCTCTTCGGATACCAATCAAGGATGTTCCATTTCACGGTATGTTATCTTTGTCACAAATTAACAACTTGGGTTCTATTCTAGTTAGCTTGGTCTATCATGCATCTATAAACCAGGGAAAACAACCATTTCTGAAAATGACCATTGGTCACCCTCCAAAAGGTTGACCGCAAATCAGCATAAACGTTGTATTAGTGCTCAAGGAGCGTAGATGCGTTCCTAAACATGGGTTAGTTATTCTCTCAAAAAAAGCAAGGGTTAGTTACTACGATGGAAAAGGAGCGTGTCGCATTGTGTGGGCCGATCCGGTACTATCAAACATCGGGAAACCTTGACAAATTCTACAAACAAGAACACTTCACCGCACTACAACGAAAACCTACCATAGAGACATTCTCCTTGGTACACTTTTTATTTTGTTTGTTTAAAAAATAGGTAGAGATATTTGGCATCTTGTAGAGACAACTTTTCAGACACTTAAAAGACGTGTCTGAAATATAGACAGCAGTTAAGAAATTTTTCTACAGGAATGGAATTTTCATTTTAGAGACAAATTTTGAGGCATTCTAAATTTTCTCAGCAAGTTATATAGAGGCAATCACTCAGACACATTGGAAAAGGTGTTTACAATTTCTTTAAAGACACTAATTGAGGCATTTTTCTTGTTCTCTAGAGAAATTTGTTTTAAGTTTTAGTCAGGTTGTGCAATACTCAAAAGTAATTAATTCTAAGTATAAAAAAGATCTTTTGTAAGGTTAAGATGGTTATAGGAATAAGTCTTTATCATTAAGATCAAGAGTTCAAGGATTACTTTTGACATGTTATTCATAGTATCTTTTACTGTACATGGAGACATAATATAATGACTCTTTGTTGTGTCTTATAAGACACTACCGTAGCTACACTTTTGAGACAGTGTGTCAATAAAATTATCTCTACAGGACCAAAATAGTCCCTCTACGGGCGAGTTCTCTTGTAGCACCGGGAATTACCGATACGTGTAAGATTTTTTTCATTAATTTAAATTGTCTCAAAGTAGAGGAAAAATACAACACTAGTAAAGTCCAAGTCAAGTTCAGTGTTACTAAAGCACGGGTTGTTGTCGATGTATGTCACAACTTATCATCCATCGAACTTTCTAGGGCTGAGGCTGGGAGATGACTAATCGCAAACTTGTCGGTTACTGCGGACAAAATTCAAGTATGCATTTTTACCGATAGAGGAATATATTAATATCGTGAAAATACCAGTTACACCCAGCCTCTGCAGCAACGAAATATCCTAAAGAAACCATGGATACACAAAACCCTACAACAAAAAGAAGAAGAAGAAAGAAAACCAAAATATCCCACTTAAATGATCAAATTCTTGTAGCTACAACACAAATCACTGCCAAGACAACACCTGGGATCCAAATTATCCAAAAGCGATGCCTTCGATCATAGATCTTAGATTTTCACCCTGGAGAAAGTTCGCGCTCTCAAAACAATGCCTTCAACAAGGCCATTGCCAGGCACAACAATGAAGGCCAGACCTTAGATTTTCACCCTGAAAGATTAGACTAAGTAGTCCTCCTCTGTTGCTGCCCTGGCTTACCAATGTTGCTGCTACAAGTCAAGAATCACCAATCATTGTCCTCATCGCTTTGAAGACACAGTCCACAATTACTACACCTCATACCTCAGTTGTTGTCACATTTTTTTGCCACTGTCTTCGCCATGGGAATCAAAACACCGACATATCCCATGATGGCAACAAACAACAAAGCTTCGCGGCAATCCATCCGGAAGCCGCACGACCAGAATTACGGGTGCACATGACTGAGTCTCATCTGATCTAGCAATTTACATGCATCACGCCTAATGGAGATAACCAGCAGATCCTTCCCAAACTCGTCAGTGGCCATATCAATGAGGGAAGGCATAAAGCCGAACATCGTCTTGGCCCAGGAAGGACCCTAGGACCATGTCCTTATTCGAGCACACTAGAAGATCCCCACGCTGCCGGCCAGAGCTACCAAGGAAAAGGTAGCTGCAGTAGTATCGACGCCGACAATCCATCCATGTTAGGGCTGGACCAGTTAGGCCCTAAATCCTAGAACTGGCCCGCCACTACACGTTGGAGATGCATGCCGGAGTCGCGCCGCCACCATCCTCCCTCGCGCCTACTATTACCACTACCACTGCCCCACCACCGCCCGCTGGGACGCTGCCACTACCCTCTCCTCCCCTCCAACCTTTGCCGAGAGGGGATCCGCCATCACCGCTGGTGTCAGCACCGACCAAGATAATTGAGAGGGGGAGGACCGGTGGCTGGATCAAGATCTCCTCCAGAATCACTCAAGCGATTTTTTTACATTCAAGTGTGTTAAATAGAGTTGGTTGTAACAATACGATCCTTATCGGTACAGCTAAACCGAATAGATAGATAGCTCATATAGTTTGTTATGATTGTATTCTAACTACCTGTAACCCTAGCTTTATGAGCAGTATATAAGATGAGCTATCGCTGATGCTTTGAGGCACGGTACAAACCAACCTATTCTTCCTTCTTATTATTTTATATCGTATCAGAGCCAACACTCCTAACCATCCATAGCTCCGCACCACGCCATCTCCATGGCTCCAACCACCTCACCGTCTCCAGCTCTGATCAACATCGCGGCGACGTTGAGCACCGCCATCTCCATCAAGCTTGACCAAGAAAACTACCTGCTTTGGAAGGCCCAGGCCCTGCCGGCTCTCTACGACAACGATCTATTCGATTTTGTCGATGACTCCCATGTCGCCCAGGTGAAGCGCATCCCTGCCGAGGCCGGGAGCTCGAACCGGATCAACTACCCGTAGTACGCAGCCTGGCGCAAGAAGGACTAGCAGGTCCTCAGCGGCCTCCTCACCTCCCTCACGCCTGTCGTGCTCGGCCACGTCCAGCTTCTCAAGACGTCAGTGCAGGTCTAGGAGACCCTGGATCGGACCTTTGTGTCCAGGTCCAAAGCGCGGATCGTGCAGCTCGGCACCGCGCTGGTGAAGCCGAAGATGAGGGACATGATGATGTCTGTCTACTTCCACCACACCAAGAAGATCACCGACACGATTGCGACGACCGGCAACCCGCTCGGCAACGATGAGATCGTCTCCTACATACTGGCTGGTCTAGGCGAGGACCATGAGAACTTCACTACGTCAAAGACCATGATCCCCGCCAACGAGTACTTCACCTTGAGTGATCTATACAGACACTTGACCGCGTACGAAGTGTGGACCGGCGGCTGCACATCCAATGGCCACAACGACCCATCGTTCCAGCACTCTACCAAAAACACCTCACACGGCGGTGGGCGCGGGGGCTTCTAGCGTGGCGGAGGCGGACGCGATCATGGCGATGGAGGCCGTGGAAATGGCGGAGGCCTCTACGGCGGCTACAATGGCGGCGACTACAACGGTGTTGGCTCCAATGGAGGACGCCACGGTGGCGGCTGTGGTGACAACCTTGGGCGCGACGGCAATGCTCAGGGAGGATGGTGCGGGCGCGGCGGAAAATCGACTTCCAGATTTGTGGCATCTATGGCCATGCCGCCCTGAGGTGCTATTCGCGGTTCAATCACGCGATCCAGCCTGAAACCTCCAGTCGCGCCGCCAGCTACTCCAACACCAATGACGGCTACACCAGTGACCCGAACTGGTATATGGATTCATGCGCCACCGACTACATGACGAACGACATGGAGCGCCTTCACGTCCACGAGAACTATAAAGGCAATGAGGAGATCCAAGTTGCCAACGGTACGCATATACCCATCTTACATATTGGTGAATCTAGTCTATCCAGTTCAACTCGCAATCTCCATCTATCCAATGTTTTGCACTCTCCCCATATTAGCAATTTTTTTCTTTCCACTCATAAACTTGTCAATGACAATAATTACTTTGTTGAAAGTCACCCTTAGTCATTTTTTGTTAAGGACCTCAAATCGAAGGCAATCCTACTTCAAGGTAGAGCACACGGCGACCTATGGGTCTGTTTGTTTGGGATGCAGCTGTTAGGAAGCAGCTGTTGAGAAGCAGCTGTTAGAAAGCAGATGTGGAAAGCAGCTATTGGAAGCATAATTTGATGTTTGGCAGTAGTGCTTTTTATGCATGTTGCTGCAATTTTAAAGATGAAATGTCTGGAATTCCCCTAATTGCTGAGGAAGTTGTATAAATGATGATTAGAAGTGAATTAGCTAAAAAAAAAGGGGGAGCGAATTAGCTAATTCTGACATTTTTTAACCTAACCATATAGCTAAGGTGCTAAAATAAATATAAATATGCGAGATTCTCACGGAAATTATATTACTCCCTCCGATCCAAATTAATGTGATAACATTAATATGGATCAGAGGGAGTACAATATTTCCATATGACCCCAAAAGAGCTCAAGTTTCTCACGTCTAAACATATATTCCAAGACTTGTGCATAAGTTTTCTCACGTCTCACATATATTGCTAAATTAATTGTAAACAAGATTTTGTAGAAGTAAATATGACTTTTAACAAAATAATTATAAGTATACCTCAAATAACCTTTTTAACACAACATAGGCACTCGTCTCCCTTTTTAAAAAAAGGACACGCACACGAGTGGACACAGCTATCCTATCTACCTACCCCGTCCTCGGCTAATTTTTTTTAAATAATACGTTTTTTTAATCAATTGCACGAATATTATGCAAAAAAAGGAATTTATGGATCTAGTGCACTGTCGTTTTTTCAAAAAACGACGAACCCGAGTTGTTTTTTGAGGACACGATCCGACCGCGCCGTCTTTTGAGGCGCCGAAAGCCGCGCCGTGGGCCCCACCCTGCCGGGCTGCAACGCGACAGACGCACCCGCCGTTGCATGGAAAGCCGACAGGCCCGCGTCGTTTTATGAGGGAACGACAGTCCCGCGTCGTTTTTTGAGAGAACGACCTGCCGCGTCGTCTTTTGAGACAACGGCGAGCTCGCCCATATACACGCGCGCCGCACCCAGCCCCGCGCCAGACCACCCCGCACGCCTCCTTCTTCCTCTCCCTCAACCCTACTGCTAGTTCTTCTCCCCTGCTGCTTCTTCTCCCATGGAGCTGCACCCATTTGCTGCTACATTTTGCTCCGTTTTCCACTAAATTTGCTGCTGAAGCTAGTAGATTCCCGGTCTACTTCTGGGATAGTCTAGTGAAGCGATTTGAGACGTTTTTGTGGAGGGTTTTCTTGGATTACTTGAGGTGCATTGGCTATGGTGGAGTCTGGGACGGGGGCTTGAGGCAGTTGCACGGTGGAGTCTCGGGCTGGGGCTTGAGGCAGCTGCACGGTTGAGTGGAGGCAGCTGCACGGCAGGATTTCGCACGCTTCAAGGGTAAACCCTAATTTCTTGCTAACTACAGTCATTTGTGTTTGTTTATCTTCTCAGTAGTTCTGGATGTTGTATGTTAGCTGCTAGATTATTTGGCTATAGGATTATAAGTATATTTGTGGGTTATGCCAGATTATTCGGCTATAGGATTATAATTATATCTGCGGGCTATGCAAGATTATTTGGCTATAGGATTATTAGTATATTTGCGGGCTAAAAGCTTCCATTGTGCGGGCATTTGATAAATTGTGGTATTTTTTTAGGTCTGAAGTTATGTCCAATAATGTAGTGTTTAGGTTCTACTATGGTGACGGTGTCGTCAAAACAAACCAGAATGGAGTTGATTTGAGCGATTCTTATTGTATTGATGAAGTGCTCTAGGATCCCGAAACAATATCCATTATTGAGTTGAAGGATTGGTTATGTGCTCGTTTAGGGCTCCCTCCCACCCATACTGTCGGTGTGCATGTATTATGGACTAAGTCAAGGATTAAACCAGATTTTTTTTGAGACCGATAGAAGAGCAAGCTAAATGGGTCAAATGGGTGAAAGCCTGTCTGCGTAGGGTAATTAACCTCAGTGTCTTAGTGCTTCCTGTGGCCAAAGAGCCTGGTTATGATCAGGGCAAGAGTAGTCAGACACACCATGCTGGTGGTGGTTATGATCATGAGAAGAGCAGTCAAGCCGAAGACGGAGGTGGTGGTGGCTACTATGATGACCAGAGCAGTCAAGGCCAAAATGGCGGTGGTGGTTATGAACCTGGTCAGAGTAGTTATGCACACATCGATGGAGGTAGGTATGAACCTAGTCAGAGTAGTTTTGCACGCACCGAGGATGGTGGACATGAATCAGCTGAAGGTAGTCAAGTGATAGGAGAAGATATTTTTAGTGGTGAGGTCGATGAGGACGAGATACACGACGGTTGGTTGCAAGATCAGAAGGAAGCCGAAGATTCAGAAGGGTATAGTGATAGCTCTTATGATTCCGCTGAGTCTGATCAAGAGGACCAACCTATTCCGGCATCATGGAATCAAGACCACATAGCAGCAATGAATGTGAACAATGGGCATGATTCCTCATGGCACTATCACGCCAACAACATCTCCATTGGTGCATTATATCCTAGCAAGAGGCATCTACAGGAAGCAATCGTTGAGTGGGCATTGTCCACGCAACGGGTTTTCAAAACAAAGGTGTCATCCCAACAATATTTGACTTTGGTTTGCGAGGTAGCTGGGTGTCCTGCCAGGGTCCATGCCCATGTTCCTCGATATGACACCAACTGGAAGGTTAGCGATGTTGTGCAGCACACATGTCAACTTGACAATGTCCTGCAAGACCATCGTAATCTCACTCAACCCTCCTAGCTAGACTGTTATACACTAAGATAGTGGAGACCAAAGCCATGGTGGTGAAAGCTATCATCAACAAAGTTGCTGTCAGATTTTGCTACAATATATCTTACGGAAAGGCTTGGAGGACTAAGCAGAGGGCACTGGAGACAAGATTTGGTTCGTTTCGCGATGGATACGACTGTGTTGTTCGGATGCTGCACGCTAGGAATCCAGGCACATACCTCGACATCCAACACTTAACATTGCCTCAAGAACCCAATTTGAGGGTGCTGCATCGAGTGTTCTTCTCATTTGCTATATGCATAGAAGCTTTCACTCACTGTCGACCAGTCATTTGTGTAGATGGAACATTTCTCACTGGCAAGTACAGGGGCCAGATCTTGACTGCCATAGGTCAAGACGGGAACAATCAAGTTGTTCCACTTGCATTTGCTTTCGTGGAGAGCGAGAACACCGAGAGTTGGGTATGGTTTTTCAGGCAGCTGAAGATAGCAGTTGTGAGGGATGTACCGAATGTATGTGTCCTACATGATAGGCATCCGGGTATACTCAGCGCGATAAGGAAGCTGACTCAGCCTGCTCCAGATGAACCAACTCCATGGCTAGACATGCAGAGTCGTTGGTGCATGCGGCATCTAGGGGCTAACTTTTTCTCACAGTTCAGGAACAAGGCCCTGATGAACCTATTCAAGAAGCTTTGCAAGCAGAACCAAGAGTGGAAGTATATCAAGTGTCGGGCCTATCTAGATGAATTCACAAAAAAACATGTTAGGCAGAGGAAAGCAGCTAGAGCAGCAGCTGTGGTGGCTCATGCGGCCGTGGTAGCTGCACAGACAGGAGCTGGAGCAGCACCACCCAGGAAGAACCAATTGCTCTTTGCGATTTGCCCGGATTTGACCAACCCGGTAATAGGAGGAGGCCTGGCAGACGGATTAAGAATTTTCAAGAATGGATAGAGCACGAGCATGTGGAGAGGTGGTCTCTGTTGCACGACACTCATGGTGCTAGGTTTGGCGTCATGACTACAAATCTTGCAGAAACTTACAACTTCGTCTTGAGAGGAAGAAGGGCTCTGCCATTAACAGCTATTGTGGAGTGTATTTTCACCGGAACGTTGAAGTACTTCAGAGACAGACTTCAGCTTGCTCAGATGCATATCATCAACAACCCAAACACGAGGTACTGTTCAAAGATAATGGATTACATGAATGCCAAAATGGAAAAGGCTCGGTTTATGCACGTCGTCGCCATCGGTAATCAAGAACGAAGATTTGGCCAACCCGGTAATAGGAGGAGGCTTGGCCGACGTGTGAGTGTACCTGCAACAAACCCAAGCTACTGCATCTGCCTTGCTCTCATGTACTTGCTGCGTGCGGGCGGTTAGGTATGGATGCAAGATCGTTTGTGTCTCCTTATTTTCTTAAGGAGTCGGTGATCAATACATGGACTGGCGAGATGATGGGATATAGAGCATGGGGAAATTTCAAAAAAGTAAACCCCGGTGAAAGGATTTACATCCCAGATCCTGGACTAATGCGGACAGGCAGAGGAAGGCGACAATGTGTTCGCATCCGTAATGATATGGATGAATCTGAAGCCGAAGGCCCTACTAGACAATGTTTTCTATGTAATCATTTTGGTCATAGAGACACCAATTGCCATATCTTCGGGACTGGAGGAGCGGCTCCTCGTGGACGTGGCAGACATGGCAGGCGAGGAACAAGAGGCAGAGGAAGAAACTAGAATTTGTAATTCTTATGGAACCATGTTCTAAATTTGTAATTCTAATGGAACCATGTTCTAAATTTGTAATTCTTATGAAACAATGTTCTAAATTTGTAATTCTTATGGAACCATGTTCCAAATTTGTAATTCTTATGGAACCATGTTGTAAATTTGTAATTCTTATGGAACTATGTTCTAAATTTGTAATTCTTATGGAACCATGTTCTAAATTTGTAATACTTATGAAACCATGTTCTAAATTATGCAGATGGCGGGATCTTTGCTTAATGCTGTTATTGATAGAAAGCACCGGTCAACTTTCTTGGATGCGGAACCAGGGAGCTTGAAGCACCTTATCACTTGCACTCCTATGTCTAACTGGATGATACACCCTTATTGGCTGCAGAGGTATGAGACATTTATTTCTAGTTGGGGTTCAAATATTTGAGGGCCAAAGTAAACAAATTGTAATTCTATCTCGGTATGCAGGTTGAAGTGGGCCGGGCTATTACCATTTGTGCGTCTGGTTGAGGCCACTCATACGCAGGAGATAGAAGGACGACACCATGGATTCCAGACCACGGGCATGGGATACGACGGGTCGTTGCTCACCTGCTTAGTGGATCGATGGCGGCCCGAGACTCACACTTTCCACTTTCAGTGGGGGGAGATGGCTCCTACACTGCAGGATGTCTCGTACTTGCTGGGCCTGCCATTGGCTAGAGTGCCAATAGGCCTGGTGGATGCACCGGCAAATTGGTCCCAAGAAATGGCCCAACGATTATATGGCATTCGTGAAGGAGTTCCGGAGTTCACGTATGAAAATCATGGGCCCAAATTTGATTGGTTGCAGAACTATCAGGTTCGTTTGCTACTCAGTATCTTCGTATTTGACACACCTATTTTCATATCACACGATGCTAAAACTTGTTATATTAACCAATGCAGATACAAAGGTTCGGGTACCCAGGCGTTCTGATGACTGAGCCACAAATTATGCGCAGCCTTGAGGCGTACTTACTGTGGCTACTTGGGAAGGTGATGTTCACCGAGAACCACGTCTCAATCATCAGTGCACGCTACATCCGCTATGCTAGAGAGATCGCGGAGGCGACGTGCCAGAACGACATCACACAATGGAGTTGGGGTTCTGTTGTCTTAGCAGCAACGTACCGAGGTATGTGCACGGGTTGTACGCTAACCAAAGAAAAATCTGCCTTGCTAGGATCCCCATTATTTCTGCAGCTGTGGTCATGGGAGAGGTTCCCTATTGGCCGCCCAGAGGTAGCAAAGAATCAAGCGGTAATCATCCAGGGAGAGCGCCCCGTTGTCTATGAGTCTGATATGCTGTTTGACCACGATAGAATTGACATGCCTACATTCGGTACACATTGGACACGACGCAAGGTAAGTTAAAAGGTTCAGTTAATTTCATGGTCCATATTGCACTACGAAGAAAACTAACAACTATTTAATCCAACAGTGTCGTTTCGCGGGAGAACAAGTAACCTGCTGCTACCTGGCATTCAGCGAGCAGTTCGACACGTTGAAGGAGGAATCGGTCATTTGGGAGCCGTACACCACAGCTGAGGCAGCCGCAAGATATCCCGGTGGGTTATCTATTATGTGTCGTAGAGATGAGGACTACTGGCTCACTAAATCGAAGATCATCTTCGATTGTCAGGTGGAGGAGATGTCTCAACAGAGGGTCATGAGGAAATTCGGTCTTCGCCAGATGGTAGATCCTCCATGTCCGGAGGCGCCCCTTTCATCGGACGCGCATATGTAAGTTAATATATTATGTATCTATAATTTTACACCGATTGTGTACATACAAAATCTAACGGCAGGTACTCTCGGAAGGGTACTAAAAGAAGTGCAAATCAGTGGCTTCAACGGGTTAATACTTATATCAATGGTTGGCAGATTGCAACAACTGACGTGTGGACCGCTCCTGCGTTTGATATGGAGCTATTCCGTGCATACTTACAGAGGTACATGAGCATGACACGGTTGCGTCTCGTCCACCACGCACATGATGATGAAAGACACCCTAGCCAGTCGACTATGGAGCCCAGACAATCAGCGGTAAATACCCTTTTCTTCGTCAATGCACCTGGTAGCCTATATAATGTGTACTTATCCACTATACAAATGCAGGCTGATATGACATGGGAGCTATAGAATGAAGTGAATCAGTGGGGACGTTCGCTCTCATCCGCTCCTCTTCTACTACCACGTCAAGGAGTTCAGTCCTTTGTAAGGCGTGTCCAGGATAGACTACAGAGTATCTATGCGACCATCACGTGCACGAATGTTTCAGACGTCGTTCAGCACCGAGCAGCACAACGTCCACCGCATCACTCCATGGGGGAGGGCCCGCCGCGTTGCTCCATGTAGGCTCGCCCGCCACGTCACTCCACGCAGGAGCGCACCCCGCGTGCAGACCAGACACTACTCCGAGGCTCACAGCAAGAGACACCCAATGCACCTATCCGCCACGGGCATCGTCCACGGATCTCACAGCAGGAGACACCGAGTGCACCACCTCCAGACCAGGCTGGAGGCTTAGCGTGGCAGTAACAGCAGGAGACACCGAGAGCACCACCCCCAGACCAGGCTGGAGGCTCAGCGTGGCAGCAGCAGCACGAGACACCGAGAGCACCACCCCCAGACCAGGCTGGAGGATCGGCGTGGCAGCAGCAGCCGCAGTTTACTTTCGACTAGTGGCAGCAGCATCCGCAGCTTACTTTCGACCAGTGGCACCAGCAGCAGCCGCAAGTCCCATTCATGGGCTATCGTCCTGAGGGTACGCATTTTCCTATCTATTTTGGTTACATGTAGTGTATAATCGTTGACTCAATATTTTTACATGGCAGGAGGATATGGAGACCCAAGCATGTCCTCAATGGGTTCGTGGGCGACTAATGAGGAGGACCAGCAGACTCAGCAGGATCAGGTTGACTGGTTTGGACTGTATCAGACGCAGCAGACTCAGGAGACGCAGCAGACTCCACCACCTATCCCCACACAGGATACACAGACGCAGGGTGACGGGTCAACTCTACCTCCCCGCAATGTGGTGTCTCCTAGAAGGTACGGATGGGGTACACCGACGCCAGGGAAACCTCGTGACCGGTGGCAGTGATATCTATCTATGTATCTGTCTGCATATCTGTCTATGTATCTTGTATCTGTCGGGGTATCTGTCTATGTATGAGACTTGTATCTTGTATCTGTCTAGTTATCTATCTATGTATGAGAGTTGTATCTTGTATCTGTCTAGGTAGCTGTCTATGTATGAGACACATTTTTTATTCGACAAACACTTCAACATAGCTTGCAACACAATTCAACATAACTTGCGGTAACTCAATAAGAGCGCTCTCTATCCCTACGACTATGCCCTTACACTTCAACGATGCCTTCTTCATGGCCTTCTCTTCTTGCCCTTACCCTTCGACGATGCCTCGACCGATGATGTCTTGCCCTTACCCTTTGACGATGCCTCGTCTTTACCCTTCTTCTTGGCCTGCCTTTCGTCCCACTCAGCTCTCCACTTAGTCCCAATGGCAGGCGTCATGAATATATCATTTTCACTCTCTTCTAGCTTGTCATTGCTCTTCTTGCCCTTATCCTTCGACGATGCCTCGACCGATGATGGCTTGCCCTTAACCTTCGACGATGCCTCGTCTTTACCCTTCTTCTTGGCCTGCCTTTCGTCCCACTCAGCTCTCCACTTAGTCCCAACGGCATGCGTCATGAATATATCATCTTCACTCTCTTCTATCCAAATCCAAGGGAGCGTGATGTTCTGCTGCCTTGCCCCTTCATTAGAGAATCTTTGCTTGCTCCACCTAGCATTGATCCGAAGTAGCTCTTGCCGTATCTCCTCTGGAGACCTCTTCGGACACCCTTTCCTATGCAATCCCTCGCGCAGCTCAGTGAGGAGACAATCACTACCAATTAGTTTCTCCAATGGGGCTAGATTGTTGTCTATCCTAAAGTTCCTAGCCAAATGAAAAAGGTCGACGGACATGTCTGGCACGAAACTGCGATCGTAGGGAAACATACTGGCTAAAAACGGGGTGGCTGCTGCTTAAACAACTACGCGAGGAGGGGTTTTTATAGGGTAACATTCTGGCGGGGAAAAATCTGGCGTGAAACATTATGTCGGGAAGCATTTTGGCAGGAAAGATTTTGGCGGGAAGCATTCTGGTGGGAAGCATTTTGGCGGGAAGCATTTTGGCGGGAATGTTTTTTGATGGAAAGCATTTCGGTGGGAAACATTTTAGATACATTGTCTGACATGTTGAATTAAAGATACATCACAACACTATAACTGAAATGAAGATACATCAAGACACTACAACTGAAAGGAAGTTACATCAAGACACTGCAACTGAAATTAAGATACATCAAGACATTACAACTGAAATTAAGATACATCGGGACACTACAACTGAAATGAAGTTACATCAAGACACTACAACAGGAATTAAGATACATCGGTACTGAGACATACGTCTATCTTCCCTGAGTCTATTGCGGGTACTTCCCGGTCTTGTCCCCACGTTCCTCTGCCGCCCTCGCCTCGTCAGCTCTTTCTCTTAATCTCTTCCTTTCCGCCTCACGGGCCTCCTTGCGCACCTGTTCCTGGCGCTCGCGGTTTGCCTTCTCTTCCTCCCTTCTCTTCCTGTTCAGCTCGCGGTTTTGAGCTTGCTCTGCTCGGAATTCTTTCATTTCTCTCTCCCGTTCCTTCTTCTCCTCTTCGGCCATCCTTTCAGCATGTTCCTCTTCATGAAAGGCAGCCCACGCAGCTCGGTTCCTGTCATGACACTCTTTCTTGGCCCAGGCTGGCTGTTCGGTGTCAATCCAATGGTACCACTTGCAAAGTGGAGGAGGATACTTCAAGCAAATCAATGGAATGAATAAAACAAATCAGGATAACATGAATGGTTCATATTAACCATGCTCTGGGAACTTACCGGAAGCCTCTCGTACGACGAACTTTCTTGCCGGGGCAGGCTTACGTCGTAGTTGGGACACATGAAAAACTTCATGCTCATGCAGGTGGAGAAATCGATCGACTCCTTGACCTTCGCGAGATGGCCACACCAACAGCGCTCGTGAGTCACCCCTTGCGGCAACCTGGCATCTTTCGTCTTTGTATGCCTATACTCGGGGTCCGAACATGGCACACTCATGATGGAGGGGGAAGGAAATGGGAGGAATAACAGGGTGAAGAGATACCATCTAGGTGCCAGTATTTATAGGGCAACAACGGGAAGAAGTGGCGGGAGAGAAATGGCGCGAAAAAGTAGCGGGAGAGAAACGGCGCGAAAAAGTGGCGGGAGAAAAACTGGCAGGAAGAGTTGGCGCGAAAAAGTGGCGGGAGAAATACTGGCGGGAGAGAAACGGCGCAAAAAAATTAGCCCAACGTGGAGTGCATGATCCATGCAGCCGTCTATTTTTGAAAAAACGATTTGGCCAGTCGTTTTTCCAAAAAACGACTTGCTGGTTGTCAGTCCCAGCCATCGTCCAGTCGTCTGTTGAAAAAACGAAAGGGAAAGTCGTTTTTCCAAAAAACGACACGTCGGCTGCAACTATTCCGACCGGCCGATCGTGTCCTCAAAAAACGACTCGGGCTCGTCGTTTTTTGAAAAAACGACAGTGCACTAGATCCGTAAATTTCTTTTATTGCGTAATATTCGTGAAATTGATTAAAAAGAACGTACTATTTAAAAGAAATAGCCCGTCCTCGTCTCCTATCTTTGTTCTTGCTTCCGTCGGTGCCTCACTGTGGCCTCGTGGCAGAGGAGGGGGTCAACGACTGCGTTCTTGGACTCGGGTAGAGGAGGAGGCAGCTGCCGCCACCGTGCCTTTTCCTTGCGGCGACGGGGACGGCCAAAGAGACGGGGAAAGAACGGCCCCCACGCCTAGGCACCGCGGTCGCCCCCAAGCACAGGCAGCGTCCCCAGGCCTCCCTGTAGCTCCCACGACCAGGTGCCGTCTCCAGGCCTCCCCGCAGCTCCCACGACCGGGCGCCTCCTCCTCCACGCCCACACCCAGCCCCGACCCCGACTAGCTTCTGGTCGAGAGGAGAGGCGCGCGAGCCAGGGAGGCGGGGGAACGGGTGGTGGGCGGCGTACTTGGGGCGTCGGCTGGTGACGCGCTCGAGCCCGGCGAAGGCCGCGGTCAGAGCAGGGTCGTCCCGGTCGGAGCAGGATCTTGGGGACGGCGGTCGACAGACGCGGCTCGAGGTGGCGTACGGAGAAGTCCGATCTACGGCAGTTGGCCGCCGGCAGGGTGGCGGTGCAGTGCAGCAGGAGCGGGGAGAGCGAACGGGGTGCGGGGACAAACTGCGGCGGCGGTGAGAAAACGTAGACGAGCTTTTTGCTGCAGTATCTGGGAAAGTGGGGATGGCAGTTTTTCTGTAAATTTTGTTAACCATAGAGGATAGATTGGTCCTGTGTAACCCGGGAAGCTAGCAAAAGCTCGGGAAGCACCTCCGACGCCGCTTCACGCGCTTCCGCTGCCTGCAATTCAATTTTGCCTACCGCTTTTTACAAGTGCTTTGCAAATATTTGCTGTTTGTTTTGGCCTGCTGCTTTTGGACTCCAAAAGCTCCAAAATCAGAAGCAGAAGCCCAAACAAATAGGGCCTATACCCAGTTTCACCATGTCATCCCCAACATCGACCACGTCTTCCGCAAGCTCACACCATCTCTCCATCCAATGAATTGTGGCACCGCCGACTCGGACATCCTGCTCCACCCGTCGTTCAAGTCATTCTTCAGTCGAATAAGTTAGGTCCTATGCAAAATAAAGGACTGCCGCATGTGTATGATGCATACGCCAGCAGGCCAAACTCCATTAGCTACCATATACAACCTCTAGTCGTGTTTCCACTTCCCCTTTAGAACTTGTCCATGCGGATCTATGGGGTCCAGCAATAAAATCGGCTGCCAGGTTCCGTTGTTATGTTAGTTTTCTTGATGATTTCAACAAATTCATGTGGGTGTACTTATTAAAGCATAAATCTGATGTTGAGCATGTGCTTTATCAATTCCAAAAACGCGTTGAACTCTCTCTTGGCACTAAAATTCTCTCCGTACAATCATATTGGGGAGGGCAATATCAAAAACTCCATCACTATTTCCAGACAACCAGCATTACACATCGTATTTCCTTCCCACACACCCATCAACAAAATGGGGCGATCGAACGGAAACATCGCCATCTCGTCGAGACTGCCTTGGCGCTTCTGGCTCAGTCTTCCGCTCCCCTTCGGTTTTGGGATGATGCGGTTCTCATAGCATGCCATTTGATTAATCGCATGCCCAGACGAATTATACGCAAATCTACTCCGGTGGAAAAACTTTTAAAGAAAAATGGTGACTATAATTTTCTTCGCGTGCTCAGATGCGCGTGCTGGCCTAATTTACGATCATACAACAATCGTAAACTGATTTTCCGCTCACGCATGTGTGTCTTCCCAGGCTACAACTCTCATCTTGGCTTTCCTGGATTGGTCCACCGGGCGCATATATATATATATATATATAGAAATCCTATTCAGCATCCAGGGTGCACCCATATATTTTTATGTTCTCACATATATAAATTTATGTTTTGTATACTAATAATTATGTTCATATTCATCATAAACGTAAGAAAAATCGACATAAAAATACGATTTATGAGTCATTATAGTGTAAAAAACATAGAAAATTCGCATTTTATGTCGTATTTTTTTACGGCATGTAAATAATTTTTTTATGACATGTCTAAATTTTTTATGTTCTTCTTGACTTCCGGGATAAGAGAAAATTTACGTGACGTAAAAATCATGTACGGTTTGAAAGATAGGGGTGGATGAAGAATAACTATTCTATATATATATATATATATATATATATATATATATATATAATGTGCTTTTTGTATATACTATCCAAGGCAAGAGAATAGGTCTACTTGTAGCATATGTTCAAGGCAAGCTTGTGGTTCTTGTAGCATATGATGACGTCTTCGACGGACATGTCTTTCCATTTGCCCATGACTCCACCAAACCGTCTCCTCCTACCAAATCAACCATTCTACTCCCTGGACCTGATATAGATGAACCTATATGTACTGATGCGGCAGGTGCTCCTAACGGTATTGCTCTGCCTTCTGTTTCAGGTCCTCGGTACGTCGACCACGTCGATCTCATCGATCCGCTCGCCATGCATATACCGCCACACGGTGCACACGTCGATCATGATGCGGCAGTGGAGCACGATGCGGCCAATGATGGGCCAAGAGGTGACGCAGCTCACGACAACGCCCCTGGGGGCGACTCCCATCCACGGACTCCGTTCCCGAGAGGTCATGAGCCGGCCCATGGGAACATCACAGATCCTGCTCCTTCGTCTTCTCCATCTGAGTCCATGCCCGTCTCGTCCGGTGGCTCTACATCACCGCTCCCTGCTCTCCGTCCTCTCAAGCCAGTGCGTCTCTTCGAGGGCATCGTCCGCTACGACCCAAAGAAGAGGGCTTTTGCAACAAAGCCTACTTCTCATGTCGATGCACTTGTTGATCCTGCCTGGAAGTCTGCTATGGATGATGAATTCCGTGCATTGCATATCAATCAAACTTGGCGCCTGGTTGATCCTCCCCGGGGGCGACACATTGTTGGATGCAAGTGGGTTTTCAAACTGAAGCACAAAGATGATGGTTCAGTCGATCGGCACAAGGCTAGACTCGTGGCTAAAGGGTTTACTCATCGTCAGGGAACTTATTATACGGACACTTTTTCCCATTGTGAAGCCCACTACTATCAGGCTGATTTTGTCCATCGCCGTGTCCAAGGGATGGTGTCTTCGGCAAGTTGATGTACAGAATGCTTTCTCCACAGCGATATCTAGGAGGAGGTATACATGTATGAGCCACCAGGATATGTTGATAAGAATTATCCAAATCGCGTATGTCGTCTCCAGAAGTCTTTATATGGATTAAAGGAGTCACCAAGAGCATGGTATTCCAAGCTCAGTTTGAAACTTCAGTCATTGAGGTTTATTCCCTCAAAGGCAGACACTTCCCTATTTATGTTTGTTGACAATAAGGTGATGATCTACATTTTGATCTATGTGGATGACATCATTATAACTGAATCGTGCAAGCAGGCTGTCAGCACATTGATGAGGAAGCTATGTGATTCGTTTGAAGTAAAAGATCTTGGGAAGTTGTTCTACTTTCTTGGGATTGAGGTGACAGACACATAAAATGGTGTTGCACTGACCCAAGCCAAGTATGCAACAGACTTGCTTCATCGTGTGAATATGCATAATTTCAAGGATATAGCAACACCAATGTCCTATTCGGAAAAGCTTAGCAAAACCACTGGAATCTTGCTAACTAATGATATGGCGTTTACCTACAGAAGTACGATCGGTGCTGTGCAATATCTTTATTTGACTAGGACAGATATCTCATTTGCTGTAAATCGAGTGTGTCAGTTTCTTGCTACACCAACGGATGTGCACTGGTCAGCAGTAAAATGGATACTGAGATACGTGAAGGGGACGATCAGGTTTGGACTGCAGTTATAGAAGTCCATGTATACTGAACTCGGCGTTTATATAGACGCAGATTGGGCGGGATGCCCTGACGATCGGCGGTCAACTGGAGGTTATGCAATCTTCTATGGGCCGAATTTAGTATCGTGGAGCTCACGGAAACAGCTGACGGTTAGTCGGTCCAGCATAGAAGCGGAGTATAAAGCTATCGCAAATGGGACAGGAGAAGTCACATGGTTGCAATTAGTTCTCAGGGAACTAGGAGTATTTCAGTCTCAAGCTCCAACTCTGTGGTGCGACAATCTTTCTTACTGCAAATCCCATGTTTCACGCACGAATAAAGCATATAGAGATCGACTTCCACTTTGTAAGGGAGAAGGTTTCAGCTGGAGCACTGAAAGTTCGTTTTATTTCATCTCGTGATCAGCTAGCAGATATCTTCACAAAGGCATTGAGTCGAGATGTTTTTGATCGACTCAAGTTTGAGATGTGCTTAGCTAGTACTCGTTTGGATCGAGAGGGACTGTTAAACAGAGTTGGTTGTAACAATACGATCCTTATCGGTACAGCTAAACCGGATAGATAGATAGCTCATATAGTTTGTTATGATTGTATTCTAACTACCTATAACACTAGCTCTATGAGCAGTATATAAGATGAGCTATCGCTGATGCTTTGAGGCACGGCACAAACCAACCTGTTCTTCCTTCTTGTTATTTTATAAAGTCATCATACGTGATGTAATTAGTGTTATCTTATGCGTCACATGGGAAACATGTAGGCGTATAAGCAGAGCGGATTGGAATCCTTCTCAACTCTGAACTTATTTTATAGCTAGTCTGCATCAACCACCGGAGGGAAGTGCAACATGGAAACTTGAGGTTCAAGAATTCTACATTATGTACTATAAAATGCTCACGTCATATGCGACCTGACTATTTCAGACGTTCGTTGCTTGATAAGAAAACAATTAGAGCTTCTCTAGCTAGCAGTAGTCCAGACCAACCATTTCACACCTTTGTTGCTTGATATCTCTGGTGTCCTCCACCTCCCCCAACATTAGAAACTAAAAACATAAGAATGGATAGGGTGTCAAGTGGGATCCCGCCTAAATCCCACTTCTAGTTTATTTATCAAAATCTAGTGTAAATTTTGAGCAAGAATTTGAACTAGATTTTGACAAATGAACTAGAAGTGGGATTTTAGCGGGATCCCACCTGACACCCTAAGAATGGTCAGGATTGTCTGATACCTCTTCATGATCTAAGAATCGAAGGGGTATTAGTCAATCCTGGCCATCCTTATGTTTTAAGTTTTCTAACTTTGACAAGAGGTGGAGGACACCGAAGCACATCTCTACGAAAATTAAATCCCCAATCCTCGTGATGACTCGAACGAAGCCTTAGCGCCAGTCTCCCGCGCAGCACCCAATTTTGACTGGAGCCACCCTATTATAAGCTACAACCAAAACCTCCAATCCTTCATCCAGTCTAGTGTCATTTAGGTTGAACGGCCTCGTGTTCCTCTCTGGTTCATCTATGAGCTCCGAGAAGATGTGGACAAGAACCAGGTCGTGGTCTATCACACTGCTGATGACGATGGTACTGCTCCTCCTGCTCACCATGGTGCCTGGTTCTATTCCAGGTCGTGATCATCCTGGTATTCCATGTACGTAAAGAAAATCTCTCTCTCTCTCTCCACGCGTGGTGTGTGTGTGTGTGTGAGATTTAGCATACGGATCCTAAACGTCACCACCCAACCGAGGTTGGAGGAATTTGGGGATTTCAAGTTGAATTTATCTGAACCATTCCATTTGCTATAAGATATGTTTGTTGCTCATATGGAGGATTCATATTTCTTTTCAACTAGAAAGCTTGACTTCTAGGGTAGATATTTTTTTAATTCATGTCCAAAGGAAAATTTTCAAGTTGAATGTGCAAAAATACAGTTTAACCGAAATCTCCCAGTGCGTGATGAGTTCACAAATTTGGCTGCCATATATGTGTAGTAACATATGCCATAATGGTTACTTCATACTTAAAAATAACCTAATGTGTGGTACATCATTGAGAGCGGATGTTTGGCTCCCAAGCTCCAAGGAACTACTAGAAATGCGACTTGTCGGTGCATACGACGGGTTGCCCATACGCCTATGGTTTCTCCGGATGTACTGGGCAATTCCGTTGCATGATTGATCCATGCAAGGAGCCCGCCATGCAATTGGGTGTTCTTTGGTGTCTCCGTGATAATTTCCCTAGTTATGTTGGATTAAAGATCGATTTTTTACTCCGGTTTATTGGCTTGTTCCTTACATGACTGAACGGCTGGGAGTATATATATATATATATATATATATATATATATATATATATATATATATATATGTCATTCTATGTCTAACTCTTCTATACTTTTTATCCATGTGCAGGCACCTACCTTACTAGACAAGATTGTTTCTACAAGAAACCATGAAGTGAAGTTGGAAAAATGTTTGGACGCTTATTCCCATCAATTGGCGTTTGAAATGTGTACGGTGGTGCTTGTTTGTTAGCAGTAAGCTGAAATTAAAGGTCTACTAGCAGGGTGTACTTACTGGTGAACTTTCTGTAAGTACAGAGTAATATTTAATATTTATATATCTCATTAAAAAAGGTAAAAGATACAATCCAGTCGACTGACCCCTGGAAAGTTTCGGCCAGGCACGAGTCCATTAGATAAAAATAGATCCAGCCTACCAGACTGAAGAGACACAAAGAGTAAAATCCTTGCGCGGTCACTGAACTTGTCGCGTTGTTCGATATGTCTGTCAGATGCAGGAATAGGCTACTTATGGTATTGGAATACGGTTTAATGCTTCATCTACGGTCACTCCTCACGGTAGAGCATTGTATTTGCCATGGAAAGTGGTGGACCCCACATGTGAGCCTCCCTTTTGTCCATATGGGCCATTTGCAGATAATAGAAAACAAAAGGGTCATACTGAAAAAATTGACAATGAGATAAAGTTGGCTCCGTGGTTGGACAAACTTCCACTCCACACGCCGGAGAAAGGCGGAGCTCCACGTACGTGGGAAAATATTGAGGATGATAGAGGGGATTGTTTTTGCAAAAATGCACCACTGGAACCCTTCATGGCCTGATAGGCGGGTCAGCAACTTACCACGTCACAAAATATGCGCGTCTACTGGGTTCAGTGATCATAGATGGAACATTAAGTAGTATTATAGTCCGTAAGTATCGTATTCCCGAGTCTGATGACCATATCAAGCAAGACCGACAAGCTTAGTGACTGGTTTACTCAGAAACCAATCACATGAACCTCCTCCTACTGCCTTGATCACACGCTTATAGACTTGGAGGGGTTGAAGCCAGCGCCCTACCTCCTAAAGATGATAGCTCCCCCATCTCCCACTCCTATGGATGTAGGGGGACAGAAACACAGACCATACGGACAGTCTGTATATCTTTTCCAGTTTGCACCGGCTATACTACATGTAGGAGATTTCCTTCTGGTGCGTACCAATCCGGATGTAGACGGACTGCCCGTGCTGTCCGTTTAATTGTCCGCCTACATCCCTACCTACTCCATCCACTCCTATGCCGGGCACCGCAGGTAGTGCTGCTGCAAGGCGGGCCACCTCTTGAACAAAACTGTCTACCAACGACTGTTATTGCAACAAATGCCAGCTACCCACTGCTGCAAAGTTGGAGCACCGCTGCTCCAAATGCTGGACTAACGATTCTACAAGCAGACATCCTCTGTTGCTACTGCTCCAAAGCTGTTGTTGCCATTTTCCCTGCTACAAAACCAGGTCGACATTGCTGCAAAACTACACATCCATTGCTGCAAAGCTACCCACTGCTCCAAAGCCGCTGATGGTGCAAAAGATGTCGTCACCACAGTGAAGCTGCAAAGTTAGGCTGTCGTTTAAAAGAAACATTAACCAAGTATCTCATTAACTTCCTGTATGTTTTAGAAAGCATTTAAATCCAAGAGGCCATTCATTGGAAAATTCCCATCCTTTCATACCTTTTGGAAAGAGTATTAATGTTTTTCTATGATGCACTCGAACCGAATGAACTTTAACAGGAAAAAAATGATATAGAATTCCAGCAATCATGCGAACGGCCCCCAACCTTAGTCATTAACTGCATTCTGAAATTGCACATGATAGAATGGTTTTTGTGACATGTTCTTTAAAATCTGCTGGGATATCACCGGTGACGATGTTGCTGCAGCTCTTGAACACCCGCAGAAGGGAAAATTCAGAAATTTTCATTGTATCAACTCCTCTGCTCTATTTCTAATTCTGTTGCAAAAGAAAGAAGATCCGTTGGAGGTCAAGGAGTATCTGGCCTGATTCATAGCTTCTCAAAAATAATCACCAAAATCTTGGTTGCTCGTTTGGCTCCCTTGCTAGCGACGTTGGTGTCACATGCACAGAGCGCTTTTGTCCAAAGTCGTAATATCCACGAAAATTTCAAGTTGGTGTCACGAACAAGTACATGGGCCGTGTCGGAGAGACATCAACTAGGTGCCACGTTGACCTGTCAGGTGGGTTCTACTGTCAGTTACCGTGTCAATTCGTGATCAGACGACAATGAGTGTTTTTTGCCACAACTTTTTTTTTCTGATCTCTTAGTTTTCTGCGATTTGAATGTGGACCGGTACCATTTGAGAAAATCAACTATCCATGTGGCAGTTTTATGCTTACAACTCGGCGTGGTCCTATTCTTCCGGCCAATATCTCAAGATGTGGAGGTGATCACAATTTGGCATCGCACAGCTCACGATGTGACGAGAAAGGAAGCGAGTCACTTAAGGCAATATATAAAAGCTCGGAAACAAATCACTTCAAGGATACACTGGAATTAATCCATTAAATCGACCATAAAGTATCACCTTAATGCACAATTAAACACACCCCTAAAATCAGGACGACGATTAATTCTCACCCAAAAACGCACCATTAATTCCACCCTAAAATCAGGACGGTAATTAATTACCACCATAAAAACGCAGGATCAATTCGCGTGCTCGATCGCCCCTATATAAACACTAGCAGACGACGGAGTTGAGAGGCGCGCAACACATTGCGAGAAGAACAAACACCAAAAGAAGTGAAGAGATCAGTACTACTACATAGTCTGCTCGCAAGCGTTATATTTATTTAGCCATGGCGATTTGCAAGAGGAGTACAAGCGCCGTGTGGTTAGCAGTCATTATGGTGGTGATGGCCACGGTGATGCTGTCCTGTGACGCAGGCTCAGGTAAATGGCACCCTCTTTTTTTCGTCGTCGACATGTACACCTAAATAACATACTATACAGATCCAGAGTGTTTAATTAAAGATGGACGTGTGTTTTACTTCTCATCTTTTTTATCGATCTGTGGTTGATCCGATCTGGCCTATTGCTAATTAAATCGAACAAACAATCTATTTTCTAAGTGTATATGTTTGGACGGACACATTGTGTATTTGTGCAAATTCATTCATTTAATCTTTTTCGTGTAGAATGGTGCGAAGGGATTGCCGATGGGTGCGCCGAATGGAAGTGCCAGGTCTTATGTCTTAGCAAGGGTTTCAGCAAGCCGGGAGCTCACTGCCAGAAAGAGGGCGACCAATGTTGCTGCCTGTTGTCGGCGTTAAACCCCATGGTTGATGTCGTGGCTCGTGATTGAGCGCATGTTAATCTTATTTTTCTTTATCTGATACATAAACTTGACTCGTGGTCAGAATATATACTACATGCGTGCTTAATCCGCGTGAATTAATGTATGCGTGGCCGACGGTGCATGATGCATCGTGAGTGAATCTTATTTCGAAAGAAGAGTATTTTGTTTCACGGAATTGCTATAACTTAGTTGACCGCCCTTCCTTTTTTCAGATGTAATTTTCTTTTTTTCCAGGCTATTTATATCCTGTAGGTTTTATTTTTCATCACACCATAGTTGCACTTTTTTTTGAGAAATTTGCAAGTGCATCACGACTAAAATTCTAGCTTGGTTGTGCACATATTTTTTATTTTTTCTGGTTATTTATAGTTTGTTACCTTTTTATGACACTCTTTTCAATTGACATCTGAAAGAAAGAACTAAAGTTGATAGAAACTGAATTAGTAAACTTCGGACTAGTAGAAGCAGGCTTGGCGACTACAACTAGCGACCTATCGGCAAGGCGTGCAGGATAGGTCGCGGAGGGTAAAATGTTCCCTCTCCTGGCCTCTCCTCAAAACAGAGGCAATATCCTTGATTTTTGCTACAGCTTAGCTTCACACCCATCTGCCGCCCCAGCTACAATATCTTGCCGATGGCGCCTTCACAGGTGCTGCCCCTCGCCGCCAGCAACGCCACAAGAGCAGCCGCTTTCCACCCGCACCCCTATTCCGCTCCCACCCCACCCCCTCTCTCTTAGTCATCGCCCGTCAATGCTCTCCTGATGCCGGATATGACGAGCATGTCCAGCCTAGGAGTGGCAGTTCACAAGATCTAGGATGGGCCTGTAACGGCAGACGGTTTGTTCCCCATGACTGCGGATGCCGCTTCCAAATGTTTGAACCGTTATGGAGCAGATGAGTGGAGTAGAGGCGAGGGGCAGGAGTCCCGTAAGACCCGAGCGTCCAAGATCGAAGTTGTGGCACCGACGATGAAGGCAACTAAGACTCGATTTGGTTTCTATTGGTTCGTGATTTGGTTGTTCTACAAATTTAACCATACTTTTTTCCTATGTCCGCCTTTTAAGTCTTAATTAGTTCTGAGCTATATTCCCCTTTGTTTCTTAATTAAAATTTTGCACTTCTGCTTCAGTACCCCTCCCCCCCCCCCCCCACACACACACGTTGGCATCGATGCATCGGACGGTCCGGATCGTTCCTTATCTACCCGTTTATCGATGGCCCACCTACTTTCCCGCTCGGCCCGGATCCAGCCCGTATACCCGTTTGTCCATCTGCGTACGCGTCCGAGTCGCCGAGTAAATGGGTTCAGGCTGTCGATCTGTTCCGGCGTCGTCCGAGTCACCGAGTCGTCCCGTACGTGCGACATGCGGTATCAGGTACGTACATTGATTGCAGGTCCCGGTCGTCCGCACTCAGGTCCCTTACGACATGAGGAATCGATCGATCGGACTGGTCTTTTTTTTTCACGAGAGTCCTGGTACAACACGGTGGGCAATAAGGAAGTCTTCGGCCCACCCACAATCCATCCACAAGGGGGGGGGAGGGGGGGTACCGAAGCAAGGCTCAAAATTTTGTGCCCCCGCAAAGTGTCTGCCGCTAGTAGGCTTTCTTCTTCCTCTAGATTATTACGTGCTCACCCACACATCTCACAGAGAGCATGTTTCTCTCTTTTATTCTTATTTTGGTTGTTGTTTTCAATTTGGTCTTATTCTTCTTGTTTCACTCTTTTATTCTTCTTTTGGTTGTTGTTTTCAATTTGGCTCACGATGGTATCCTTTTTTTGAATATGCTCACGATGGTATCTTACATTATGGAGTGGATATAGCCGATTTCCGTCTCCTGGTTTTTCAAATCCTCGGCGTCGTGTTCTCGCTCATGCTTGTGCCTACGACTCAAGGACAAACGAGTCTCTGCATCGAAATATTATGAAAATGAATAGTATGCGAGAAAGAGAGCAAGTAAGGTTCACAGTTCAATAGAGTTGGAGAACATAGAAAAGATCAAGGGATGACAGTCTAGGACATATAGACTGAGCAGCACCATAAAGGGTTGAAGAGAGAGATGAGAGACCTACTGTACGTACTATTCCTTTTCCAAGGAATACTAGACTCTCTTCGCATTTTACATATTTTCCCTTGGAATCTCGTGTCTATAGTGCTTTCAAAAAACGGAGAAATTCCTTTTAAAAAAGAGAAATTGGACTAAAACAACTCTGTCACGTCAACTTTTTACGAATGTCAAAGCATCCACTAGCCTTTGAACGGACATGTGTTATTTCTCTAGCCTATATTATATGTTATTATACTGCTACATTGCGATCTATGACCAAATATTATAGGAGATTTTTTAATTTGTACAAAAACTTGGTGGTATATCAGCTACTCACCAGTATCTGATGTACTGGTGGCGTGGCTGAAACATGCCACCAGTACAAGTTACCAGTCACATGACTGTCACTCGCACATCACTAAGGGGTGATTTGGCACACCATTTTCGAACGTCAGCTCGGCATCACGATATCATATTTATTATTTAAAAACTAATTCTGGTTACAACTTGACATTTCATATGATATATTTGGGGACCATATTTAATTGTCATTTTAGTCAAATCGGAAAAGAACAACGAGGACATGAGAAGTCGAAACTTCGAATGCATTATATATAGTTCTTGCTTCGCCAAGTTTAACTGAGGTCATATGCATATATGGGTTGTTTCATGGGCATCTTACCTTGTGAGCCATGACACATATTTGAGTCACTCGGCGCTAAATGCAACATAAAAGGCAACTAACCAAAAGGGAAATAATTTTAAGAGGTGCATTGCACGTGTACATTTTTTTTTGGAAATGGGCGTTTTATTACTTAACAGTAATATTTACATCCGGTCTTCGCATAGCTAGGATGCACACAGCCAATCAACCACAGAACTAGCGAATATCTTCATTTTTAGGGTATTTTCATCTTCCAAATTCTACTATTATTATCGACCAGAATATCAGTTTGGATCAAGGCTCTATACATTTAGTCAACTAAATATTACCACTCTCTAGTAATTTTCATTTGAACTCGCCCACACCCTCTGACAATAGTATCATGGATAATCGTAATAAAAGATTATTCCAAGATACCAGTTTAGGACCTATGAGACTTCTTCTGAAAAACACATTAGGAGGATTAGATTCCATTACTGTGGAAAGTGTATCTCCATTGTGCCTAACAATCGAGTATAGAGCTGGATATTGTTCGCGAAGAGAAGTTTGGCCAAGCCATTTATCTCCCAGAACCTAATCTACAACCCATCCTTAATATTAAAAACACCAAAATGGAAAAAATGTTTTTTGAACGCCATAAGTCAAGCCTAAAAGTGTGAGTTACCGGGTTTCCAAACCATTTGAGACACAGCTTTGGAGCCAACTGATACATTGCAAATGTATCTATAATTTTTGATGTTCCATGCTTGGTTTTATCTACTTTATTATGTTTTGTTCCAATTTTGGAGTAATTTTCAAAGACTTTCTTGGACTAACCTATTAACAAGATGCCACAGTGCCAGTTGCCTGTTTTCTGCTATTTTTGGTTCTAGGAAAGTCAGAAAATCAATATTCTCGGAATTGGACCGGACAAAAGCCCAGTTGATATTTTCCTGGAAGACTCACGGAGCCAGAAGGAGAGTCGGAGAGGGGCCACAGGGTGGCCACACCACCCCATGGCGCAGGTCCCCCCAGGCCGCGCCAGGGCATGGTGTGGGCCCCCCTGGCCGCCCACCGACCTTGCCCTCTGGCCTATAAGAAGCCTCCCGAGGCATAAACCCTAGATAGTCACGCCTCCAGCCACGAAAAGTTCCGCAGCGCCACCGCCACCGAAGGGGAGATTCGGGGGACAGAAAGTCTCTGTTCCGGCACCCTGTCGGGACAGGGAAGTGCCCCCAGAGCCATCTCCATCGATCTCCACCACCATCTCCATCACCATTGTTGATTCCCATGATGAGGAGGGAGTAGTTCTCTCTCGAGGCTAAGGGTTCTACCGGTAGCACTACAACAAGAACCCCCCTTCAGCAACGCGTCGATGCGTTGTCGAATGTCCTTATAAGCGTTGGCAACATCTACACCAACGGATTCAGAATGCGTTGTCGTTGATGGCGTTGCAAGGGTCTATGACAACACATATTCATGCGTTGGTAACCGATATGAAAAAGCGTTGTAAGATAGCAACGTATATAGTTAGAGCCTAACAACACATTATATGCATTGGTGATTATCCTGCATAAATGGATTTTGAAATTGGCAAAAAGATCACCACAAAACTAAAAATAAATCATAGATAAATCAAACAATTTGGTAGTTTATATATTGCAAGGAAAGGTCATTTGTTCAATGCCGAGAGTGCACACCAATCGCAATATAGCCAACAGAAAGACCTCATATATTAAATCAACCATGTAGCTTTACAAAGACCATGATCCAATGAATACAATATTTGTATATCTGAAAAGACATTCTAAAACGTAATGTATAACTATCTGGTTGTAGCAATACTCTTGAACTTGCTATCATCATCTGAGATATGCATCATCCAGTGTATATCTTGAGAATCTACAAAAACACAAACTGATATAAGTAGCTTACCATTAGTGACATTCTAAATCATACTGTATAACTATCTGGTGGCACTACTATCGAACTGTAGTGACATTCTAAATCATACTGTATAACTATCTGGTGACATTCTAAATCATATTGTATAACTATATTTCGGAAATCTACAACAAGATAAACAGAGATAAGTAGCGTACCATTAATGAGACGAAGTAAGTTCATAAAATGTTACAATTTAAAATAGCTACAACATACAAAGGTTGAAGGTCACGAGATAATTAATCTTCCTCTATGTGCATGAACATTTTTCTGAACACCGTAGGAAGTTGAGTGCTTATCTTCTGAAGAGTAAGGCCAAAGCAACCAGGGGCGTACCTAGGTTATGCTACCAGGTGTCACGGGACACCGGGTAAAAACTCATTTCTTTGTTATATTTTAGTATGTATTAGTAGTGTATGACACCCCTAGCTCCAAGTGAAAAATATGTGTGGCTCATATAGTGACACCGGGTTGATTTTGCTCTAGGTCCGCCCCTGAAAGCAACCAAAAGAAACCGAGAACTAGATCAGTCATATACATTATCTCTTTATTGCAGCAGATCTGCTTCCCAAATCCTATTAAACTTCCCATGTTGCAGCCCACGTTGAGGAGAGTTTACTCGGTAGTGCAATATAACTTACACGAAGTAGCTTAGTGCCTTCGTTCTTTCGACTAAACCTGTTGTAGTTCACGGAGTAAATGATCAAATGAATATTGCCAGAATAAAAGAAGTAGCGTAGTAATTGCCTACGACTTACTTTTTATGGAACATGTTATATCTCTCAAAGTAAATTATTGAGAAGAATAAAGAAGATAGGATAAAAGATGTCGTGTAGTAATTGGCAAAGCATTTTTGTGCTAACCTGACTCAATGTGCATCCTTTTCAAAGTAAAGTTGGTAGTAAACATCTAAAAAATGCAAAGTTTTCATTATCCGAAAGTAGCTAAAGTTAAATAAAAAATGCACATGTAAATAATTTCGGATATATCTACACACTTCGGCATGTATGCTAGTAATTCTCAGATGATTAGACTGATATATTGTACTCCCTCCGTTTCAAAATATAAGATGTTTTAGCTTTGTGAAGAGAGTGTATCTAGACCCTTTTTAGTATCTAGGTTCACTCTAAATCTAAATGAACCTAGACAATAGAAAAGGTCTAGATACACCCACTTTACAAAGCTAAAACATCTTATATTTTGAAACGGAGTGAGTAGATAATAACCACCTCGGACTAAAGACGTCACCAAGTCATACCACGTACTCCGAATACTTAATGAATACCTCTCGTCTCAAACTGCATAAGCACAAGCATGCTGTTATAAGAAGCCAACTGAGATTTCGGAGTCAGTGTGTATAGCTCAATGTAAAGATTACCTGGCAAGCACAAGTACATAATACAGAATCTAGGAAAAATTTAGATCTTATTCGTTTCCCTCCTTGAGTAGAAAGGTTTTTATTAAAATATGAATAAAACTCGGTGAAGTTTCATGATTTCTGCAGTCAACTAGTCACGTCTGACATCTATACACAATCATCGAAGGCAAGATGACTATTTTTAGCTAATCAATTATTTTGTTTGCACATGTACAACAACAGACTTAAGCTGGTCCATTAGATAATTATTCTATTGCATATATGGGAAAGAACACACCGGTGGCCTGCACAAATAAAATCAAATGAAAGCTAGGCACCTTGTAGGCATTATGAGTAAGTCTGATCACTTGAACAAAACAAGATAGACATACTCCCTCGGTTTTATAATATAAGATGTTTTAACTTTATGAAAAAAGTGTATCTAGACCCCTTTTAGTGTGTAGATTCGGAGTGAACCTATATACAAAGTGGTTAGATACACTCATTTTCAAAGTTAAAACATCTTATATTTTAAAACGGAGGGAGTAGTAATCAACCAAACAGCTACCAAATTAATGAAACCATCAACAACTGAAGTTCAATCACAACTTGCATATCGCAGGAGCACAGTTAAAGTTAAAGAACCTGGCATGTTGTGCAACTAGAGGGGAACATGTGAAATATATATATTACTCTCTCTGATTCAAATTAGTTGATTTAATTTTGTCTAGGTTCGGATGTATTTATTATTATAACAAGTCTAGATACATTCAAATTTCGGCAATCTGAATCAACTAATTTGGATTGGAGGAAGTATGTAAAAAAGGATTATCACTTGTAAGGCATGGTCACCTGATTAAGGGAGACATGAACCTGATCGAGGGTGACAAAACTGGGTGAGGACGGTGGTTTGCAGTTGGCAGTCATTTCAGGGGACTTGGGAGCGAGAGCCCGTAGTTGACCGACGGAAACGGCAGGCGGTGAAGCAGGGATCCACCAAGCACGTGACCTAAAATAATGAAACAACGGATCAAGTCAATCAATGGATGCAGATATTGAATGGGGAAGAGATAAATTGAAATATCTCTAGAGGCAAATAGGATCGCGCTGGACCTCCAGCGGTGACTCTTCACATAGTTGTGCCCATCGATGGTCGGTTATAGATCGAGTGCCATATGGCTCGGCGCTGCACGGAATTTACGAACCCTCAACATCAGCAAACCATAATACGAGTGTGGAGAACAAAGCACAACGGGCGGAACTCGAAGACGGCGAGATCGATAGAGATCAATAGACGAGGCTGAGGTGGAGATGCTCAGACGGGCTTGTCCAGGGCTCCAGGCGCGTGGCAGCGGGCGGGAGGCCGGGGGCATGGCGAGAGGAGAGGAACGTGGAGAGGGGAGGATTGGAAATCTAGGATCGGGGGCAATATTCACGGAAGGGGATTCCCGGAAGTTAATCGTGCTCATCTCTCCGCTAGCACGGGAAGTAGGAGTTGTTTTTAGAAGCGCATATTTAATACGTTGGAAGATATGCGTAGCTATACGATGGTTCTTCATGTAGTGTAGCTATGTGTTCATTTCTCTCTATGCATGATCTTGTTATCATCATGAGCTTTGTAATCAATTAGATCTATCTTGCTACTCAAGTGCTTTAATAGATCTCTGCTCTCCCCATGTGAGTGAAAGTGACAGCGTGCTCACCATGGTGGCACTTAGGCTAGAGATTACAAATATTTATATGAGTTATATTTGGAGTTGGATGTCTTTATATAATTGTGGTGTTTGTTGGAACCATCTAGTGCTCATGGTGACAGTGTGGGGTTTTTTAGATGAGAAAGGCTTACTTTGAGGTGTACTGTTATAACCCTACCAACGATTAGAGTGTCCAACCGGAGAGTAGTTCAGCGTAATATCATAAAGATAATATATTTATATGAGAGTGTTCACTAGTGAAAGTATGATCCCTAGGCCTTGTTTCTAAACATTGAAACACCGTTTTCTACTAGATATGTTACATGTTTGCTCGCTTCCATCTTTATTTCAGTTTGCCTTTAGTCTCTTCCACGCCATCAAGTTATTTTCTATCACCATTACCGCTTGTATTTCACTATCTCTTCGCCGAACTAGTGAATTCAAGAACGATTACTGATTACTAAATTCGTATTTTTTTCTTTTGTTTTTGTTATACACCTGACAAGTGTATTGGGTGTGTTGGGGACACAAGAGACTTCTTGTATCTTGATTGCAGGGTTGCTTGAGAGGGATACCTTTGACCACTTCCTCCCTGAGTTTGATAAACCTTGGGTGATCCACTTAAGAGAAAACTTGCTGTTGTTCTACAAATCTCTACACTTGGAGGCCCAACAACTGTCTACAAGAATAGAAGTGCGTAGACATCAAGCTATTTTCTGGCGCCGTTGCCGGGGAGGAAAGGTAATATGTATTCACACCGGAGGATTAAAGAAGAAGAACCTCCCACGGCAAACGCCTATTTTCTGGCGCCGTTGCCGGGGAGGTAAGGTAAAAGGTACTCACATCCTCCAGTGTGAGTGCTCGAAGTTATTTCCTTTAGATTCTGCAATTTTGTCTTTTTGTTTCTTATTTTTACTAGTTAGGCTTAATGGAAAACAACTACAAAATTAGAGAGCTTTATAGTATTTATCTTGAGTTAGGACATGAAATGTTTGAAGAGAAAATTTAAAAACCTATGAAACTTTATTTGCATGCTAATAGCAATGTTGTTAGTATGAATTCTTTGGACACCATTGATGTACTCGACGATCGACGTAGAGCTCGTTGGGAACCCCAAGAGGAAGGTATGATGAGCACAGCAGTAAGTTTTCCCTCAGTTATGAAACCAAGGTTTAATCGAACCAGTAGGAGCAAGGAAACACCCCAAAGGTGTTACTAGCTGAGCTTTGGCAGGGCGCACTACCGGTGCTAGTAGCAACGTGGATACCTGCACAACACAACCACAGAACTGTGTCCCCAACTTGCGATGAGGTTGTCAATCTCACCGTGTTTTGCGAAAAACAAAGGATTAAACGTATCGAATGGAAAGAAGTAAAAGTTTGCAGAAAGTAAACACAAAGCAGAAACAGTTTATAGATTGTATGTAAAGAAAAGGGACCGGGATCCATAGTTCACTAGAGGTGGCTCTCCTTAAGATAGATAACATACTGGGTGAACAAATTACAGCGGGGCAATTGACAAACACCGAGAAAGCAACACATGCATATACTAATCATCTTAACTCCTTTGAGACTTGATAGGGCATTACAACATAATACATAGACCGCCATCCAACTGCATCTATGACTAATAATCCACCTTCAGGTTATCATCCGAACCCCCTCCAGTATTAAGTTGCAAGCAACAGATTATTGCTTTACGAACTGCGTGTAAAGTAAACAATACGATTGTTCTATGAACAAAGGATTATTGTTTTGTCCCTAGTAGCAACAGCACATCTAGTACCTTAGAGATTTCTGTCACTTCCCCAGATTACCAGAGACATGAACCCACTATCGAGCATAAATACTAACTCTTGGAGTTGCTAGCATCTACTTGGCCAAGATAGCTAGTAACAACAGAAAGCATGCAAGATCTCAAATAACAAAGACATGATATAATCAATAATCAATCTGAAATAGCATCTCAATATCCATCGGATCCCCGCAAACACAACATGTATGAATTACAAATAGATGATCTTCATCATGAACGGAGCTCACAAGATCTAAACATGAAAGCACAAAGGAGGAGAACCAGCCATCTAGCTACTACATGGATCCGTAGTCCAAGGATGAACTACTCACGCATCACACCGGAGGCTTGCATGGTGATGAAGAAGGCCTCTCTAACATCCCAAAACTTCAATCCAAGCTTATGAAAATATAAATCATCAAAATTGGGGTTAACAAAAACTTTTCCAAATTTAAAATGAGAGCATCCATATATGTGTGCATTTAAAATAGGAGTTGTTGTGAATTGCCATGATTGTGTGATCCTTTGCTTCTAAAATGTTTCTTAAGTGAATTAAACATCATCTACATCTTTCCCACACTTTTCATAAAGAAAATGAAATCAAAAAGAATTAAAAAGGAAGAATGGTCATTTTGGCCATTTTAATCCACTACACTACTTTGAGTGTTCCTAGCACTAATTTCTTAATAGAAACAATTCTTGATCTTTACACCCCTTGCTAGTACACATAATGAGGTACCTAGGCCCACCTTTTGATCTGCTAAAAACATCCTTTTACTTATTTTAAATGGAAGTTGAAAATTGAATCCAATGCATATGCATAGATCACCCCTATTTCAAAAGCCATCTATTTGAGCTCCACTTTCAAAACCCTTGCAACCAAAGACTACCTAGCACTAGTGGAGATCACTCAAAAAATTTGAAACCAAAATTCAAAAGTTTATTTCTTGCGGCCATTTAATCAAACACTTGGCAGGCAGGTTTAAACTCTAAATCATAGCTCACTGTTTTGAACAGGGTTTTGCCCCCATTTAATCTCTCGGTCCCCTCTTGATCTAACCAGGCCCTTAGCACCCATCCCCTACCCCCCTAGCAGCCATGCCATGCCAACCCGAGGACATGCTCGCCGGCCAAACCTTGCTCCGCTGCAGCAGACCATCTCCCCCTCTTTCTCCATGTCTAACAGCTAGCCAGGACCTCACCGCCACCCTCTGTCCCCTGCCCGAGCCAAGCCCTGTAGTGGACCACCGAGGAAACCACGCGCCTAGTGCCACCGCGCCATGCCAAGCACGCACCAGAGCGCCGCAACCGGCGCGCGTGCACAAGCCACCGTTCGAGTAAAGCCCACGCCCGACGCTCCGCCACGACCTGGGGAACACCCTAGACACCCCCGCTGGCCGCCCAACTCACCCCAGCCACCGCTCGCCGTGGACACCGCCGCCTCTGCCGCTCAGAGCGCCATCTCGCCCAGACCGCATACCACTGCCCCTATGGCCGCATTCACTTCCTAGAGCACCGCCAGGAGACCGCCTATCGATCGCCACCCTCAGCCATGCCTCTAACCGGCCGTAGCCATGTCGCCACCGTCGCCTGCCCATCCCGCTCGATCTCACTGTCGGGCCTATAAAAGGAGGCCACCCCCAGCCATTTGAAGCACACCACTCCACTCCCCTCCCCTCACTGAACCTCACCCACCTCTAGCCGGAGCAAGGGAAGCAGCAGCTCGCCAGAATTTCATCGGAGCAGGCCGCCTCTGGAGGAGAAGGGTGCGTGCGATTTAGGGCACCCCAAGCTCCGCCGCAACCGCGCCTCGCCTCGTCGTCGACCATCAGGTCGTTTGCCCACCTCGCTGACCTTGCTGGAGCCCTGGTACGTCCCCAGCAGACCCCCACCGAGCCGCTAGGGTTCGAGCTCGCCGGCGACCTGTTCGTCGTCGACGACGACCCTCAGCCGTAGATCCCCCTTCTAATCCTACTGCCCACAGCGCGCGTACCGTTTCGCGTGTTAAGACCCACTGACAAGCGGGACCCCCCTGTCAGCTGAGCCCCGCGCCGCGGAGCGCCACTGGGCCGGCCCAAGTTCTTTCCCGCGCTAGCCCAACCGTTCAAATCTGGATTTTTCTTTTTAGTTAAATCTAGTTTTTGTCCATTAGTTTAAAATTCAATTCTAGGAGTTTTACAAATCCAAATTGCATGAAACCAATTTTGCCTGAACAGTATTAAGATGATCTATCCAAGCCCGTTGGATTTAATTCAATTAGAGTTATAGACTCTCCTAATAAAAATAATAAAACAGAAGCATTTGCAACTTGCAACATTTTTATAAAATCAACCAAGTTACCTTTTGAGTTGATTCCAACTCTCAAAAATCACATTTCATCATATCTATCTAAATATGTAATAATATTAAGGTTTACATGCAGTGACTTTGGACTAGTACCAAGATAATACTATATAGGCATTTCTAGTCACTTTAAATCATTAAATAATAAACTTAAAGCAAAGTAATATTGATCTAACCTTTAAATCTCATTCCCCCATGTTAAATATGTGGTGATGACATGTGTCAACATGATCCCATATTTTAGGTGGTGAATATTAAATTTTAGTTAATTTTTTAATGAGTAGAAATTACTTTTCTAAAATAAAAAGGAGGAGACTATTGAATTTAAACTTGTGATGCTTGTGATGATAATAGATCATCAAATGTGTGACTTAGAATGCTACTTAGCCTAGTTAAGTATTGTTTGGTGATTGTGTACTCCGTGTGTATTTATAGACGATACTACCGACCAAGCTTTCGAGGAGGAGTTCTACCAAGAAGAAAAAGAAAAAGAAATCTTCAACCACTGGACCAACCAAGGCAAGCCACCATTAACAATGCAAGCTAACCCTTGCTTGTTTAGTGCTTAGCAAACTAGAATCAAACTAGATGGTTTAGCAAGGATGCCTTAGGCATGCTTTGATCACACCCCCTTTGACTAGTAGTACCCCAAGTCTTATTTACAAGTTTTACTCCCTTAGTTTACACAAAGTTCTTTACTTGTTTTGAAGGTAGCATAAAAAGTATAACACTTGGCCTCTTTAGAACCCTTTAGATGTCATTCTATGGCATGAGATTGAACCCATCTTTTCCACCTTAGTGAACACTCTTAACTTAGTAGTGTAGAGTAGATCAAAAACTTGAGTCACTTTAGATGGGAACACTTGGTGAAAATGAATTATGAAAACCTTGGAATGATGAGTCATTTTATTGAGATGTTTTGACATGTGTTGAGAAACACAAATGGTGGATGATGATGAAAATGTGGAGGCATGAGCCTTGACCCTTTTATAAAACTGATGGTTGGATTCGGATGCGATACCATTCCAAATTTACCGTACAACCACACTACCTGAATTGGGTAAGGTTTAGCTGGAAATTTATATGCATTAGTATTAGTTCCCTCGCGGGAGAGGTTTGAGCTGAGGCTACCTCTCAATGTTGTCCAGCTATGCAGTGCCCAAGATGACAGATGGTCATGGTTGGGAGGCCATGCTCATAGGAGAGGTGCTTATACTAGGGTGTGTAAAGGGAAGGTTATGTTTGATTATCTGCATACTAAGTATGATGATTCAGGGTTATCCCTGATAGATGTATCGAATCTTGTGGTGAAAGTGTACCACCTCTGCAGAGTGTCAAACTATTCGAATAGCCGTGTCCGCGGTTATGGACAGTTGGAATGGCCGTACTGTTTCGTTGTCAGATGTTTTCCAAATAACTTATGAAATGAATGATGAATCTTGACTTGACCACAACAGGGTTGTGTCAATGACAATAGTTCCCCAACTTAAGTGATTCGAGAACTTTTCTTTATCTTTCTTTGTTTCTGAACTCAGCTTAGGTTTCAAACTTAATTTTATAGTTAAACTTAGATTCATCACTTTAACTTATAATTATAGTACTTGTTAGTGGTAGTTTGCGAGTACTTAAAGAGTACTCATGGCTTTTGTACCTGGCTATTACCGTGGCCAGACTATGAAGGAGACTATCAAGATGATGGCCCATAGGACGGCTATGATAACTAGGACTATCTGCCTTCGTCAGCATTGCATGTGCCCCTGAAGATGTACCCCACCGCTACGCTTATCTTTTATTTCCGCTGCTTGTTGTATTAAGACTGGATCATGAGATCCTTATTTGTGTAAGACCTTATGTATGGTTTGTAATGGATGATGTACTGTGATATACAATCCGTTATGTCTCGCAAAAATGGTAATCCTAGGATTGCGAGGTATGGCATAACGGGCATCTGGGATTAAAAATCCGAGTGTTGACAAGTTGGTATCAGAGCCATCCTGACCATAGGAGACCCTAGTTAGAATGGACGTTCAAAAACTTAGTTTCAAAAACCAAAGTGAGTATTTATGAAAAACTATCGCCTCTCTTACCCTTGTGGATTCTCTCTCAAAAATGCATGTTCCTCAAAATTCTTACACTAATACTTAAAATTTGACACACTTGATCCCTTCACTAACTTCCTCATCCTTAATTCTTGTAGATGGAGACTCAGTTCAGCAAGCTCTACCAGTTGGGAAACGGAGGTCAGCTGATCTTCGGGAGGGATCTGGACTCACTGTCAGAGTTACTGGGATGCCCGCACCCGGAGTTTCTTGGAGCACAACTTCCAGGACCCCCAGGAGGAGACCTACAGTGGCTAGTCACCGCAGATCTTAGAGGAAGCATTGAAGCACCAACTTCTGGGAGAATTCAGTTGTCCATGAGAGAGAACAACTGGCTAGATGGATTAGCCAGGGCAATGCATGAAGCTCTCGCACGTCTATGTGCCCTCAGCGTTAACAAGACCCAAGGAACCCGTTTTGCCCACTATGCAAGACGTGACTTCATGGGAATGCCAATGGAGATGCCAAGTCACCCCGAGTTGAGGCGTCAAGTGGAGAACCTTGACTTCTTGCTTCATGACAGACAGCAGGAACTGGACAATGCTAGAGAGTTAGCCAACCAGAACCGTGCCATTGCCGACCAGAAGGCCCAAACTTTCGCACTGCTTGTCCAAGACCGCCAGTCTCTTCGCCATCAGCGTGCCAAGAAGGATCGCACCCTCGCCCGTCTTTGCAAGAAGGTGGCCGACCTCGAGAAGACCATCAAGGAGCAGGAAGCTCTGCTTGTAGCAAAGGAAGAAGAAGATGAGGGTGAAGACATCCAGGGAGACATGGATTCTTACCTCAGCAACAATGATGACTTTCTTGAGGAGGATGCCGTGGACTTCTACACTGATGATGAGGACTCCGACTTCATCGATGATGAGTAGATGCACTAGAGCACCGTCGTAGCATGAGATGTATCGATCTCATTGTATCGTAGCTTACAGAATGGTTCTTCAAACCATCTGTTTTCCCTTGGATTGTTGTGGTGTGTGTTGTATCGTGTGCTTGCTTGCATGAATGAACATGAAGTTAGTTGAAACACCTGAGTCTAACTCAAAGTTTTAGCTTTGAAAACCCAAAACCATGAACCTTAGAATTTCCCTCTTACCCCTATATCTATCTCAATCTTCAGATGACTCGTGGGAACCAAGGAGGGAGCAGCTCGTCGCAAGACCCAATGCTGCAGATCTTGCAGAATCTCATAGCAGACCGTGAAGCCAGCAGGGCAGAACGCCAAGCCAACTTAGCAACACTTCAACAGATCGCCTAGATGGCTCTCAACAACCAAGGGAATGGAAACCAGGATCACCAGGGATCCAAACTCAAAAATTTCCAGAACACCAATCCCCCAATCTTCAACCAATCTGAGAACCCATTAGATGCGGATGACTGGTTACAGACCATGGAAAACAACTTAGAAGTTGCCAGAGTTGATGAAAATGAGAAAGTTCTCTTCGCCACCCACTATCTGGCAGGAGATGCAAGAGCTTGGTGGAATAGCATCCGCAATATGAACCATGTTCAAGTGATGACATGGGAAGCATTCAAAGTCAAGTTCAACCGCACCCACGTGCCGCAAGGTCTAGTCAACAGAATGAGAGATGAATTCCGTGAATTGAAGCAGGGGAGAATGACTGTGGTGGTGTACCGTGATAGATTCCTGTCACTTGCCAGATATGCATCGGATGAGATCAACATGGAGGCCAAGAAGAAGGAGAGATTCTTGAATGGACTGCATGATGAGATGCAGACTGTCCTCGTCAACATCCGTTTCCAGGATCTCGAAGAGCTAGTCGACTCTGCCATTCAGATGGAAGGGAAGATTAACCAGGCAAACGACAACCGCAAGCGTCGTATGATGCAGCAGTCTGGATCCAACAGTCACCAGAAGTACCGTCCAAACCCATCACCAGGATATGCACCAAGCAACAACCGACCCCCAACGTCTCGCCCAAGCTACCCTAACCGTAGCAGGGGCAATGTGAAGTCCGCAGGAAACAATCACAACTCCGGTAATGCCAACAATTTCAATCGTGCCCCTCCCAAGAACCACAACAACAACAACAACAACAACACTGCACCCCGAACTGGCAGCAATGCTGTGCCTGTTGCAGTCAAGGACAAGTCCCAAATCACTTGCTTTGAGTGTGGAGTGAAGGGTCACTACTCCAATGAGTGTCCCAAGAAGACTGCAGCCAATGCCAATGTGAATGCCCCAGCTCAGCAGCAGCGTCGTGTTCAACCAGGAAGGAGATTTGACCCAGGGAACGCTCACAACCGCAATGGCCGTCTCTTCCACATGAATGCAGAAGAAGCATAGGAAGCGCCAGATGTAGTGTGGGTATGTTTTCTGTCAACTCAGTTTTAGCAAGAGTATTGTTTGATTCAGGAGCATCGCATTCATTTGTCACCGAAGAATTTGCATGCACTAGTAAGATTCGTCCAACCAACCTGAAGCATGTCATGATAGTTCAAATCCCCGGTTCAACAACCAAAGCTAGAAAAATTTGCAAAGCTGTACCTATCAGAATACATGGGATAGACTTTTATGCCAACCTAATTGTACTTGGAACCAAAGGATTAGAAGTACTACTAGGTATGGACTGGATGTCAAGGCATAAAGGACTGATAGACTGTGCTAAGAAATCCATCACCATGACCAGTAGTTCTGGAGTAACACTAGAGCATATCTCTGAAACCTTACCCCGTCAATTTAAGTGCAACAAGAGTGTAGCCTTGCCCACCATAGACCAAGTCAGAGTAGTCTGTGAATACCCCGACGTATTCCCAGATGAATTGCCAGGTATGCCCTCAGATAGGGATATTGAGTTCATTATCGAACTAATCCCCGGAACCAGACCCATAGCCCAAAGACCCTATAGCATGAACCCCACAGAGTTAGTGGAACTGAAGAAGCAGTTGGATGCTATGCTAGCCAAAGGATTGATTCAACCAAGTGCATCGCCATGGAGATCACCAGTGTTATTCGTCGACAAGAAAGATGGAGGCAACCGGCTGTGCACAGATTATAGAAAGTTGAATGATGTCACCATCAAGAACAAGTACCCTTTGCCAAAGATAGAGGATCTATTTGATCAGTTGATCGGAGCTCAGGTATTCTCAAAGATTGATCTTAGGACTGGTTATCACCAACTTAAGATTCGTGCAACGGATATTCCAAAGACCGCCTTTACTACTCGCTATGGTTTATACGAGTATACGGTTATGTATTTTGGATTAACCAATGCCCGTGCTTATTTCATGAATCTCATGAATAAGATCTTTATGAATTTCCTAGATAAGTTTGTAGTTGTGTTTATCGACGACATCCTTATCTACTCCAAGTTGGAAGAAGAGCATGAGCAAGATCTGGGATTTATCCTAGAAACCCTGAGAGAGCATCAGTTATATGCCAAGTTCAGCAAGTGTGAGTTTTGGCTGAAAGAAGTAGGATTCCTAGGACATATCGTGTCTGCCGGAGGAGTCTCTGTTGATCCCGCCAAGATCAAAGATGTCGAAGAATGGGAAGCCCCAACCAGTCAAACCCAAGTCCATGCATTTCTCGAATTAGCGGGATATTACCGCAAGTTCGTAGAAGGATTCTCGAGCATCGCCCAACCAATGACCCAATTGTTGAAGAAGGACAAGAAGTTTGAATGGACAGACAAATGTGAAGCCAGTTTCCAAGAGCTGAAGAAGAGATTGATATCAGCCCCAATACTGGTCATGCCAGACATCAAGAAGCCCTTTGATGTGTATTGTGACGCATCCAAAATTGGTCTAGGATGTGTATTGATGCAAGAAGGCAAAGTCATCGCATATCTGTCTCGACAACTGAAGCAGCACGAGCAGAACTATCCGACCCACGATCTTGAGCTAGCAGCTGTGGTTCTAGCATTGAAGACGTGGCGTCATTATTTGATGGGTAATCGCTATGAGATTTACTCAGATCATAAGAGCCTGAAATATATCTTCACTCAGAAGGAGCTGAATATGAGACAAAGGAGATGGATAGAGTTAATCAAGGATTATGACCTTGACATTCACTATCACCCCGGCAAGGCCAATGTGGTAGTGGATGTTCTTAGCAGCTTGCCGTGTAGGCTTAACACCATGATCAAGGAGAAGCAGCCAAGTTTATATGAAGAGTTGGAGCAGTTCAGGACTGAATTAGTTAGCAAAGGATTCTTAGCTAGCATTGAACTTCAACCCACTTTGGTTAGCCAAATCAAGGAAGCCCAGAAGGGAAATGAAAGTACCGACGGAATCAAACATCGCATTGGTACAGGAAAGGTACCTGGATTTACCGAAGACGAAGAAGGAGTACTGTGGTACATAGGACGTATCTGTGTTCCAGCAGATTCGGAGCTGAAGGAAGTTATCATGAAGGAAGCTCATGATACTCTTTATTCTATCCTCCCCGGAGGAACAAAGATGTATCAGGATTTGAAAGAGCAATTTTGGTGGCACAAGATGAAGAGAGAGATCGGAAGCTACATTGCCAAATGTGACATCTGTCAAAGAGTCAAGGCAGAGCATCAGAGACATGCAGGACTGTTGCAGCCATTGCAGATTCTGGAATGGAAATGCGATTCTGTCGGAATTGACTTTATCACCGGTTTGCCTACTTCTAGTAGGGGAATGACTCAATCTGGGTCATAGTTGATAGACTGTCTAAGGTAGCCCACTATATACCTGTCAAGACAACTTACCAGAGTGCAAAGTTAGCGGAGCTATACATTGCTAGGATTGTTAGTCTGCATGGAACCCCCAAGACCATCGTATCAGATCGAGGAACCCAGTTTACCTCAAGATTTTGGTAGAAAGTCCAAGAAGGATTAGGAACCAAGTTAAACTTCAGCACAACATATCACCCGCAGACTGATGGACAAACTGAGAGAGTTAACCAAATCCTAGAGGATATGCTTAGAGCTTGTGTGTTGGAATATGGATCAAAATGGGAAGACTGCCTGACTTTCACAGAATTCTCATATAACAATAGTTATCAAGCTAGTTTGCAGATGGCACCATTTGAATTCTTATATGGAAGAAAGTGGCGTACCCCTTTGAATTGGTCGCAAGTAGGAGAGAGTCAGATCTTTGGACCCGACATTCTCTAAGAAGCATAAGAGAAAGTTCACAAAGTTCGTGAGCACCTCAAGACCGCCCAATCCAGACAGAAGAGTTATGCTGACAAAAGAAGGAGAGACCTGACTCTCAATGTCGGAGATTTTGTATATCTCAAGGTTTCCCCGTTGAAGGGAACTCAACGCTTTAGTCAAAGTTAGCCCCTAGATATATCGGACCATTCAAGATTCTGAACCATCGAGGAGAAGTATCGTATCAATTGGAACTGCCTGAAGAGATGTCAGCCATCCACAATGTGTTCCATATCTCGTTACTTTGCAAATGTCTGGAAGTGCCCGAGAAGCCTGAAGTTTTCAAGAACATCGATCACAGAGCTGTGGAAATCAACAATGACTTGACCTACAGAGAAGTACCCATCCGTATCTTAGAAGAAGCCTACAGAACCACCAGGACCAGGAGTATCAAGTTTCTCAAGATTCAGTGGAGCAACCATACCGAGGAGGAAGCCACTTGGGAGCACGAAGATTACATTAGGACAGAGGTCCCAGATCTCTTTAGTTCCTAGTTTTCTTTGTAAATCTCGGGATGAGATTTTTTTTAAGGGGGGAAGGTTTGTAACATCCCAAAACTTCAATCCAAGCTTATCAAGATCTAAATCATCAAAATTGGGGTTAATAAAAACTTTTCCAAATTTAAAATGAGAGCATCCATATATGTGTGCATTTAAAATAGGCGTTGTTGTGAATTGCCATGATTGTGTGATCCTTTGCTTCTAAAATGTTTCTTAAGTGAATTAAACATCATCTACATCTTTCCCAAACTTTTCCTAAAGAAAATCAAATCAAAAAGAATTAAAAAGGAAGAATGGTCATTTTGGCCATTTTAATCCACTACACTACTTTGATTGTTCCTAGCACTAATTTCTTAATAGAAACAATTCTTGATATTTACACCCCTTGCTAGTACACATAATGAGGTACCAAGGCCCACCTTTTGATCTGCTAAAAACATCCTTTTACTTATTTTAAATGGCAGTTGAAAATTGAATCCAATGCATATGCATAGATCACCCCTATTTCAAAAGCCATCTATTTGAGCTCCACTTTCAAAACCCTTGCAACCAGAGACTACCTAGCACTAGTGGAGATCACTCAAAAAATTTGAAACCAAAATTCAAAAGTTTATTTCTTGCGGCCATTTAATCAAACACTTGGCAGGCAGGTTTAAACTCTAAATCATAGCTCACTGTTTTGAACAGGGTTTTGCCCCCATTTAATCTCTCGGTCCCCTCTTGATCTAACCAGGCCCTTAGCACCCATCCCCTACCCCCCTAGCAGCCATGCCATGCCAACCCGAGGACATGCTCGCCGGCCAAACCTTGCCCCGCTGCAGCAGACCATCTCCCCCTCTTTCTCCATGTCTAACAGCTAGCCAGGACCTCACCGCCACCCTCTGTCCCCTGCCCGAGCCAAGCCCTGTAGTGGACCACCGAGGAAACCTCGCGCCCAGTGCCACTGCGCCATGCCGAGCACGCACCAGAGCGCCGCACCTGGCCCGCGTGCACAACCCACCGTTCGACCACAGCCCGCGCCCGCCGCTCCGCCACGACCGGGGGAACACCCTAGACACTCCCGCTAGCTGCCCAACTCACCCGAGCCACCGGTCGCCGTGGACACCGCCGCCTCTGCCGCTTAGAGCGCCACCTCGCCCAGACCGCATACCACCGCCCCTACGGCCACATTCACTTCCTAGAGCACCGCCAGGAGACCTCGTGTCGATCGCCACCCTCAGCCATGCCTCTAACCGGCCGTAGCCATGTCGCCACTGTCGCCTGCCCATCCCGCTGGGTTTCACCGTCGGGCCTATAAAAGGAGGCCACCCCCAGCCGTTTGAAGCACACCACTGTACTCCCCTCACCTCACTGAACCTCACCCACCTCTAGCTGGAGCAAGGGGAGCAGCAGCTTGCTGGAATTTCACCGGAGCAGGCCGCCTCTGGAGGAGAAGGGCGCCTGCGATTTAGGGCACCCCAAGCTTCGCCGCTACCGCGCCTCGCCTCGCCGTGACCACCAGTTTGTTTGCCCGCCTCGCCGACCTTGCTGGAGCCCTGGTACGTCCCCAGCAGACCCCCACCGAGCCGCTAGGGTTCGAGCTCGCCAGCGACCTGTTCGTCGTCGACGACGACCCTCAGCCGTAGATCCCCCTTCTAATCCTACGGCCCACAACGTGCGTACCGTTTCGCGTGTTAAGACCACTGACAAGCGGGACCCCCCTGTCAGCTGAGCCCCGCGCCATGGAGCGCCACTGGGCCGGCCCAAGTTCTTTCCCGTGCTAGCCCAACCGTTCAAATCTGGATTTTTCTTTTTAGTTAAATCTAGTTTTTGTCCATTAGTTAAAATTTCAATTCTGGGAGTTTTACAAATCCAAATTGCATGAAACCAATTTTGCCTGAACGGTATTAAGATGATCTATCGAAGCCCGTTGGATTTAATTCAATTAGAGTTATAGATCTCTCCTAATAAAAATAATAAAATAGAAGCATTTGCAACTTGCAACATTTTTATAAAATCAACCAAGTTAGCTTTTGAGTTGATTCCAACACTCAAAAATAACATTTCATCATATCTATCTAAATATGTAATAATAGTAAGGTTTACATGAAGTGACTTTGGACTAGTACCAAGATAATGCTATATAGGCATTTCTAGTCACTTTAAATCATTAAATAATAAACTTAAACCAAAGTAATATTGATCTAACCTTTAAATCGCATTCCCCCATGTTAGAATATGTGGTGATGACATGTGTCAACATGATCCCATATTTTAGGTGGTGAATATTAAATTTTAGTTATTTTTTTTAATGAGTAGAAATTACTTTTCTAAAATAAAAAGGAGGAAACTATTGAATTTAAACTTGTGATGCTTGTGATGATAATAAATCATCAAATGTGTGACTTAGAATGCTACTTAGCCTAGTTAAGTATTGTTTGGTGATTGTGTACTCCGTGTGTATTTATAGACGATACTACCGACCAAGCTTTCGAGGAGGAGTTCTACCAAGAAGAAAAAGAAAAAGAAATCTTCAACCACTGGACCAACCAAGGCAAGCCACCATTAACAATGCAAGCTAACCCTTGCTTGTTTAGTGCTTAGCAAACTAGAATCAAACTAGATGGTTTAGCAAGGATGCCTTAGGCATGCTTTGATCACACCCCCTTTGACTAGTAGTACCCCAAGTCTTATTTACAAGTTTTACTCCCTTAGTTTACACAAAGTTCTTTACTTGTTTTGAAGGTAGCATAAAAAGTATAACACTTGGCCTCTTTAGAACCCTTTAGATGTCATTCTATGGCATGAGATTGAACCCATCTTTTCCACCTTAGTGAACACTCTTAACTTAGTAGTGTAGAGTAGATCAAAAACATGAGTCACTTTAGATGGGAACACTTGGTGAAAATGAATTATGAAAACCTTGGAATGATGAGTCATTCTATTGAGATGTTTTGACATGTGTTGAGAAACACAAATGGTTGATGATGATGAAAATGTGGAGGCATGAGCCTTGACCCTTTAATAAAACTGATGGTTGGATTCGGATGCGATACCATTCCAAATTTACCGTACAACCACACTACCTGAATTGGGTAATGCTTAGCTGGAAATTTATATGCATTAGTATTAGTTCCCTCGCGGGAGAGGTTTGAGCTGAGGCTACATCTCAATGTTGTCCACCTATGCAGTGCCCAAGATGACAGATGGTCATGGTTGGGAGGCCATTCTCATAGGAGAGGTGCTTATACTTGGGTGTGTAAATGGAAGGTTATGTTTGATTATCTGCATACTAAGTATGATGATTCAGGGTTATCCCTGACAGATGTATCGAATCTTGTGGTGAAAGTGTACCACCTCTGTAGAGTGTAAAACTATTCGAATAGCCGCATTCGCGGTTATGGACAGTTGGAATGGCCATACTGTTTCGTTGTCAGATGTTTTGCAAATAACTTATGAAATGAATGATGAATCTTGACTTGACCACAACAGGGTTGTGTTAATGACAATAGTTCCCCAACTTAAGTGATTCTAGAACTTTACTTTACCTTTCTTTGTTTTTGAACCCAGCTTAGGTTTCAAACTTAACTTTATAGTTAAACTTAGATTCAGCACTTTAACTTATAATTATAGTACTTGTTAGTGGTAGTTTGCGAGTACTTAAAGAGTACTCATGGCTTTTGTCCCTAGCTATTACCGTGGCCAGACTATGAAGGAGACTATCAAGATGATGGCCCACAGGACGGCTATGATAACTAGGACTATCTGCCTTCGTCAGCATTGCATGTGCCCCTGAAGATGGACCCCACTGCTACGCTTATCTTTTATTTCCGCTGCTTGTTGTATTAAGACTGGATCATGAGATCCTTATTTGTGTAAGACCTTATGTATGGTTTGTAATGGATGATGTACTGTGATATCCAATTTGTTATGTCTCGCAAAAATGGTAATCCTGGGATTGCGAGGTATGGCATAACGAGCATCTGGGATTAAAAATCCGGGTGTCGACAGCCTCCAGGGTGAATTCCCCTCTCCGGCAGGGTGCCGGGAAGAGCTTCAGATCCCTCGCGATCTAGGGAGGGAGATGACAGCAACTACAGACTCTTTCGTGGATTTTTGATCGGGTACTTAGGGTTTTCGTCCCGAGGGCAATATATAGGCGGAAGGGGAGGCCGAGGGGGCGCCGCGAGCCACCACACCAGCCCCTGGTGCGGGCCCAGCCTGGCCACGCGGCCAGGTGGTGTGGCCGGCCCCTAGCCCTTCTCCGTCTCGTATTCTGGCACTTGATCACTTCCGAAAAAATAGGCACTTTGGCTTTTGTCCTGTCCAATTCCGAGAATATTCATTTTCTGACTTTCGAACCAAAAACAGCAGAAAACATGCAGCTGGCACTGTGGCTCTTGTTAATAGGTTAGTCTAAGAAATCATATGAAAAGTACTCCAAATTTGGAACAAAACACAAGAAAGTGGATAAAACCAAGCATGGAACATCAAAAATTATAGATACATTTGCAATGTATCAACATCCCTAAGCTTAACTCCTGCTCGTCCTCGAGCAGGTAAGTGATAAAAAGAAAGAATAATTTTTGAGGTGACATGCACCATCAAAGACTTGATCAAAGTATTTGCAAAACATTCAAAGCTCGGATCATAGTACTTCAATCATAACATGAAAGACAAAGTTCTAGCAATAAGCACAGAAACTATGATGCAACATGAAAAGGTACAAACAAAAGATTCATGAATAACAATGCTTTGCAAGACGTTTGTTTGTTTCACATAAAGAAAACATAGCATAATAGTATTCAGCTGGTCCCTCATAGAGTAGCAAATATAAATGCATAGGACACCTTCAAAGTTCATAAGAGTGACTAGATACAATAGTTTAAAACAAGCAATAACAAAGTATGCATCAACTAACTAGTCTTGGGACAATGCACATAGAACTAAGAATGGCCACTATGCTCTCGAAGTAGGTGCATAAAGATAGAAGGTGGAGACTCAATGTAATGGTGGAAGAAAAGCCTTTGTAAAAGGAAGTAGGGATTCAAGTCTCATAAAGAGCTTCCAAAAACTATGGTACTTATAGCTTTCAGCTCTCATTGCCCCTATCATAAGCATCTTGAAGTGATTAAGGTTAAAGTGACACAACTAAGAGGATATGCTTGACAAGTTATAAACCAAAATCTCATGCCCCTTACTTACGAAGACCAATCCTCATGCTACTCAACTTCAGTCACGAGTAAGCTCTTGTCATTGTAAGTATATGTGTATCATTAAGAACCGCCAACGGGGTACCCCTTGCACATGATACAGGAGCTTTCCCATAATCAAAATGACAAGGCAAGCAGACAATGAGCGTCTCAGCGATCTTTTTACTTCCTATTTGCATAGGTTTTTATTGAGGATGCTTCATAGAGTGCTCATTATAGTGATGCTGCAAGTTTCCACCATGATTAGGCATGGCTTAGGCTAGCGACCCAGGCGTTTCTCTAACACACATACAAACTCCATGATCTTACAAGTTCCACTTTTATTTCACACCGCCAGGATCCGTAAGCAAAAGAACATGATATCAACGGGGTACAAAGTACAAGTTCAATGTTGAAAGCGTTCCCCATGAAACATGGTTCTACTAATTTCAACTTATAAAGCGCAAGCATATATGCAACAAAGAAGGACCCAATGGTTCAAGTTTATTAGAGGCAATAAAGTAAAGTGTGCCATCAAGTTCGTGAGAGCTTTAATCACTAGTTTTCTCATAACAAGTGGAAGGTAAACAAAAGCATGAATATACTTGGAATATCATAAGCTAGTAGGTAGGTATGGTGGACTCTTTGGAATAACTTGGTTTAGGGAGCTGGATGCATGAGTGGAACTCATACTTTGTTGTGGAGGCTAGCAAAAGACTAGGAGCGACAAACGAAGAGAGCAATAATGGCCATAATCATGCAGAGCGACAAAACATCATTGATCAAAGCATAATGTGATACTACAAGTTGAAAACTAAAGGATCATAAAGGCTATGGTGACTTTGGATAGTCATAACATGGTGTGAGCATGCGTCAAGTCAACCCAAATAAAGCATCAAAGGAGAATACCACTATACTATGCTTTAATATGCTAAAACAACGCATGATTCATCCAAGGCACATTAAGCAATCTCAATAACAAGTCATTCTACAGCAAAGAATACTAAGCAAAAAGCCAAAACAATATCAAGCACGGCATGACAAAGCATAGGCCACAGTCAAAAACAAGCTCTTTTTACCACATAAGCATGAACTTTCCTACTCTTTTCCAAACCAAACCAAACTATTTGCAAACCAAATGTATGAAAGAGGGGGTCCAACCAATTTATTCAGGAAACTAAGAAAACCAAGGCAAACGAAAACCAAAACGAAAACGAAAAAGAAGACGCTCCAAGAAAAACACAACTGTGCATGAAACAATAAAAATGAAGCGTTTGGAAGAAACCTGGGATTTTTATTGATGAAGAACGGGATGCCTTGGGCATCCCCAAGCTTTGACGCTTGTAACTCTTGGGTATTTCTTGGGGTGACACGCGTGGCATCCCCAATCTTGAGCTTTAGTCCATCCTTCATCTCATTACCCATTCCTTTCATACACCTGAAATTTTTTCTTCATACAAAACTTCACACAATCTCATTAGCAACATTAGTGCACTCAAGATAAATGAGTCTCAAGGTTCAGTTCTAACACCAAATAAACTTCCATTAGAACACTATCTACTCTAGCACTTCTCTCAAAAAGCTCAATTCCCCAAAAGAACTCAAGAAGGAACCAACAAGAAGCAAATGCAGAAAATGGCAGAAATCTGTCAAAACAGACCAGCAGGTAAAGATGAATCTTTTCGAAGACCTTCTGTTGCTCAAATCAAAAAGTGTTGAACTAACAAAAGTTATAAAACAACCTGAGGCAGAAGCACAAACAATTACACCTCTATCCGACATACAGAGGTCTCTCACGAATTTTTATGGTGAAGCACAAAAATCTGTTTCGGGACAGCAACTTTCCCAATCATTACTTCTCTCTCATTAGAGGTTAATCTTGGCACAAAAAGCAAATAAAAAGGATAAGGAGAGGTTATTACAGAGGTAATAACTTCCAAGACGCATCTAAAACTTTTGGGTTATCTCCCAATAAGTACTTTTCTTTAACGCCTTTAAGTTAGGCAATAGAAGCAAAGAAAGAATCAAGTGTTCTCAAATGAAGAAGCATTAAGATCAATACCAGAAATATTTTCAACAAGGCAAGGTATATCATCCAAGTAAGTTCTAGAGGATCCTCTCTCAATGATCTTAGGTTCACTATTCTCATCAAAAGGGTTTGCAGGAACAATCCAATCAAGATTCTTTTCTATGGCATCATGTATTGCTACTAGTTTAAAGGGTATTGATATCTTAGGTTCCTCCCCATTAGGTTCGGTTTTGTTCGTCTTTTCTCATGTACCAACAACATCTACACATGAGCCTAGCATATTGAAACGTTTAAAAACTTTTCTAGCTTCCTTGGCAACATCATAGAACTCCTTAAACAAAGTTTCTAGAATAAAATCCCTCTTTTCTGGATCCTCAATTTCTTTAAGCTTAAGAAACATTACTTGCATTAAGGGGTTGAGGTTAACAAACCTAGCTTTTAACATGTGAATTAAAGAAGCTGCAGCAATCTCATAATTTGGAGCAAGTTCTGCAAGGGATCTATCCTCAGTATCCTCATGTTTGCTAACATGATTAAAGAATTCTTCAATATTATCTTTCCCAATTATAGAACCACTACCAATTGAAAGGTCTTTCAAGGTGAATGTAGGGATCAACATGGTGAGCTAAGGAAGAGGTGACAACTAAAGGAGACTTAATTTTTTTGTGTTTTTCAAATAAGAAAGCAAACAAGTAAAACTAATTTTTTTGTGTTTTTTGAAAAACAAAACAAGCAAACAAAGAAAAAAAGAAAACTAAGCAAAACAAAAACAACAAAGTAAAGAGATTGGTTATGACGGACTCCCCTTGTGAAGATGTCCTTGACTCCCCGGCAACGGTGCCAGAAAATATCTTGATGTACTCGACGATCGACGTAGAGCTCGTTGGGAACCCCAAGAGGAAGGTATGATGAGAATAGCAGTAAGTTTTCCCTCGGTTATGAAACAAAGGTTTAATCGAACCAGTAGGAGCAACGAAACACCCCAAAGGTGTTACTAGCTGAGCTTTGGCAGGGCGCACTACCGGTGCTAGTAGCAACGTGGAGACCTGCAGAACACAACCACAGAACTTTGTCCCCAACTTGCGATGAGGTTGTCAATCTCACCGTGTTTTGTGGAAAACAAAGGATTACACGTATCGAATGGAAAGAAGTAAAAGTTTGCAGAAAGTAAACACAAAGCAGAAACAGTTTATAGATTGTATGTAAAGAAAAGGGACCGGGATCCATAGTTCACTAGAGATGGCTTTCCTTAAGATAGATAACATGCGGGATGAACAAATTACAGCGGGGCAATTGACAAACACCGAGAAAGCAATACATACATATACTAATCATCTTGACTCCTTTGAGACTTGATTGGGCATTACAACATAATACGTAGACCGCCATCCAACTGCATCTATGACTAATAATCCACCTTCAGGTTATCATCCGAACCCCCTCCAGTATTAAGTTGCAAGCAACAGATTATTGCTTTACGAACTGCGTGTAAAGTATACAATATGATTGTTCTATGAACAAAGGATTGTTGTTTTCTCCCTCGTAGCAACAACACATCTAGTACCTTAGAGATTTATGTCACTTCCCCAGATTACCAGAGGCATGAACCCACTATCGAGCATAAATACTAACTCTTGGAGTTGCTAGCATCTACTTGGCCAAGATAGCTACTAACAACGGAAAGCATGCAAGATCTCAAATAACAAAGACATGATAGAATCAATAATCAATCTAAAATAGCATCTTAATATCCATCGGATCCCGGCAAACACAACATGTATGAATTACAAATAGATGATCTTGAACATGAACGGAGCTCACAAGATCTAAACATGAAAGCACAAAGGAGGAGAACCAGCCATCTAGCTACTACATGGATCCGTAGTCCAAGGATGAACTACTCACGCATCACACCGGAGGTTTCCATGGTGATGAAGAAGGCCTCCAGGGTGAATTCCCCTCTCCGGCAGGGTGTCGGGAAGAGCTTCAGATCCCTCCCGGTCTAGGGATGGAGATGACGGTGGCTAGAGACTCTTTCGTGGATTTTTGATCGAGTACTTAGGGTTTTCGTCCCAAGGGCAATATATAGGCGAAAGGGGAGGCCGAGGGGGTGTCGGGAGCCACCACACCAGCCCCTGGCGCGGGACCAGCCTGGCCGCGCGGCCAGGTGGTGTGGCCGACCCTGGCCCTTCTCCGTCTCGTATTCTGGCACTTGATCACTTCCGGAAAAATAGGCACTTTGGCTTTTGTCCCGTCCAATTCCGAGAATATTCATTTTCTGACTTTCCTGGAACCAAAAACATCAGAAAACAGGCAGCTGGCACTATGGCTCTTGTTAATAGGTTAGTCCAAGAAATCATATGAAAAGTACTCCAAAGTTGGAACAAAACACAAGAAAGTGGATGAAACCAAGCATGGAACATCAAAAATTATAGATACATTTGCAATGTATCAACCATTATTGCTAATGCTATGGAAAAGTCTAAGCTTGGGGAAGCTAGTTTTAATCGAAATGATCTTTTTAGTTCCCCAGCTTTGGAAGATAGCTATTCTATTGCTGATGATGATACCGAACCTCCAATATATGATGATTACAATGATGAGTATGATATTTTCAATCCACCTACTATTGAGGAGAAAATTAATTATGATTACAATATGCCTCCTATATTTGATGATTATGGTGAGGAGAATAATAATGATAGCGTTTTTGTTGAATTTGCTCCCACTACAATTAATAAGAATGAATATGCTTATGTGGAGAGTAATAATAATTATATGCATGTGGCTTATGATAAGAATGTTTTATGTGATAGTTATATTGTTAATTTTATTCATGATGCTACTGAAAGTTATTACGAGAGAGGAAAACATGGTCTTATGTGTCTCAAAAATATTAAGTTTCCCCTCTTTATGTTGAAAGTTTTGAAATTGCACTTATTTTTCTTTACTATGCTTGTTGCTTTGTGCTTTCATGACTTGTTTATTTACTAGATTCCTATGCATAGGAAGTGGGTTAGACTTAAATTTGTTTTGAATTTGCTTCTTGATGCTCTCTTTTACTTCAATTCACATTTCCTATATGAGCATCTTCTCAAACTATCATGCCTAACTTAAAGACGTTAAAAAAAGTACTTATTGGGAGATAACCCAAAAGTTTTAGATGAGTCTTGGAATTTATTACCTCAGCAATAACCGCTCCTTATCCTTTTTATTTGCTTTTTGTGCCTAGAGTAACCTCTAATGAGAGAGAAGTGATGATTAGGAAAGTTGTTGTCCCGAAACAGATTTCTATGCTTCACCGTAAAAATTCGTGTAAAATCTCTGAATGTCATTTTGGGGCGTGAATTTTTGTGCTTCTGCCCCAGGTTGTTATCTAACTTTCGTTAGTTCAACACTTTTCGATTTGAGCAACAGAAGGTCTTCGAAAAAAATTCGTCTTTACCTGCTGGTCTGTTTTGACAGATTTCTGCCATTATTTACATTTGCTTCTTGTTGGTTCCTCTTTGAGTTCTTTTAGGGAATTGAGATTTTTGAGGGAAGTGCTACAGTATTTAGTGTTTTAATGGAAGTTTATTTGGTGTTAGAACTGAACCTTAAGACTTATTTATCTTGAGTACACTAATGTTGCTAATAAAGATTGTGTGAAGTTTTGTATGAAGGAAAAATTTAAGGTGTATGGAAGGAATGAGTAATGAGATGAAGGATGGACTAAAGCTCAAGCTTGGGGATCCCACGCGTGTCACCCCAAGAAATATCCAAGAAGTACAAGCGTCAAAGCTTGGGGATGCCCAAGGCATCCCCTTCTTCATCAATAAAAATCGCAGGTTCCTTCCAAACGCTTTATTTTTATTGTTTCATGCACAGTTGTGTTGTTCTTGGAGCGTCTTATTTTTTGTTTTTGTTTTGGTTTTTAGTTTGCTTGGTTTTCTTAGTTTTCTGAATAAATTGGTTGGACCCCCTCTTTCATACATTGGTTTGCAAATAATTTGGTTTGGTTTGGAAAAGAGTAGGAAAGTTCAGGCTTATGTGGTAAAAAGAGCTCGTTTTTGACTGTGGCCTATGCTTTGTCATGCCATGCTTGATATTGTTTTGGCTTTATGCTTAGTATTATTTGCTGTAGCATAACTTGTTATAAACAATTGAGATTGCTTAATGTGCCTTGGATGAATCATGCGTTGTTTTAGCATATTAAAGCATAGTATAGTGGTATTCTCCTTTGATGCTTTATTTGGGTTGACTTGGCACATGCTCACACCATGTTATGACTATCTCAAGTCACCATAGTCTTTATGATCCTTTAGTTTTCAATTTGTAGTATCACTTTATGCTTTGGTCAATGATATTTGTCGCTCTGCATGATTATGGCCATTATTGCTCTCTTAGTTTGTCGCTCCCAGACTTTTGCTAGCCTCCACAACCAAGTATGAGTTCCACTCATGCATCCAACTCCCTAAACCAAGTTATTCCAAAGAGTACACCATACCTACCTACTAGCTTATGCTATTCCAAGTATATTCATGCTTTTGTTTACCTTCCAAATTAAACTTGTTATGAGAAAACTAGTGATTAAAGCTCTCACGAACTTGATGGCACACTTTATTTTTTTTGCATCTAATAAACTTGAACCACTGGGTCCTTCTTTGTTGCGTATATCCCTGCGCTTTATAAGTTGTAATTAGCAGAACCATGTACCATGGGGAACGCTTTCAACATTACACTTGTACTTTGTACCCCGTTGATATCATGTTCTTTTGCTTACGGATCCCGGCGGTGTGAAATAAAAGTGGAACTTGTAAGATCATGGAGTGTGTATGTGTGTTAGAGAAACGCCTGGGCCGCTAGCCTAAGCCATGCCTAATCATGGTGGAAACTTGCAGCATCACCATAATGAGCACTCTATGAAGCATCCTCAATAAAAACCTATGCAAATAGCAAATAAAAAGATCGCTGAGATGCTCATTGTCTGCTTGCCTTGTCATTTTGATTATGGGAAAGCTCCGTATCATGTGCAAGGGGTACCCCGTTGGCAGTTCTTAATGATACACATGTACTTACAATGACAAGAGCTTAATCGTGACTGATGTTGAGTAGCATGAGGATCGGTCTTCGTAAGTAAGGGGCATGAGATTTCGGTTTATAACTTGTCAAGCATATCCTCTTAATTGTGTCACTTTAACCTTAATCACCTTAAATATGCTTATGATAGGGGCAATGAGAGCTGAAATCTATAAGTACCATGATTTTTGGAAGCTGTTTATGAGACTTCAATCCCTACTTCCTTCTATGAAGGCCTTTCTTCCACCATTATATTGAGTCTCCACCTTCTATGTTTATGCACCTACTTTGAGAGCATAGTGGCCATTCTTAGTTCTATGTGCATTGTCCCAAGACTAGTTGATTGATGCATACTTTGATATTGCTTGTTTTAAACTATTATATCTAGTCACTCTTATAAACTTTGAAGGTGTCCTATGCATTTATGTTTGCTACTATATGAGGGACAAGCTGAATGCCACTATGCTATGTTTTCTTTATGTGAAACAAACAAACGTCTTGCAAAGCATTTTTATTCATGAATCTTTTGTTTGTGCCTTTTCATGTTGCATCATAGTTTATTTGCTTATTGCTAGAACTTTGTCTTTCATGGTATGATTGAAGTACTATGATCCCAGCTTTGAATGTTTTACAAATACTTTGATCAAGTCTTTGATGGTGCATGTCACCTCAAAAATTATTCTTTCTTTTTATCACTTACCTACTCGAGGACGAGCAAGAGTTAAGCTTGGGGATGTTGATACATTTCAAATGTATCTATAATTTTTGATGTTCCATGCTTGGTTTTATCTACTTTCTTATGTTTTGTTCCAAATTTGGAGTACTTTTCATAGATTTTCTTGGACTAACCTATTAACAAGATGACACAGTACCAGTTGCATGTTTTCTGCTGTTTTTGGTTCTAGGAAAGTCAGAAAATCAATATTCTCAGAATTGGACCGGACAAAAGCCAAAGTTGATATTTTCCCGGAAGACTCACGGAGCCAGAAGGAGAGTCGGAGAGGGGCCACAGGGTGGCCACACCACCCCATGGCGCGGGTCCCCCCAGGCCACGCCAGGGCATGGTGTGGGCCCCCTGGCCGCCCACCGACCTTGCCCTCTGGCCTATAAGAAGCCTCCCGAGGCATAAACCCTAGATAGTCAAGCCTCCAGCCACGAAAAGTTCCGCAGCACCGCCGCCACCGAAGGGGAGATTCGGGGGACAGAAAGTCTCTGTTCCGAAACCCTGCCGGGTCGGGGAAGTGCCCCTGGAGCCATCTCCATCGATCTCCACCACCATCTCCATCACCATTGCTGATTCCCATGATGAGGAGGGAGTAGTTCTCTCTCGAGGCTAAGGGTTCTACCGGTAGCTATGTGTTCATCTCTCTCTATGCATGATTTTGTTTTGGTCATGAGCTTTGTAATCAATTAGATCTACCTTGCTACTCAAGTGCTTTAATAGATCTCTGCTCTCCCCATGTGTGTGAAAGTGACAGCGTGCTCACCATGGTGGCACTCAGGCTAGAGATTACAAATACTTGTTATGAGTTATATTTGGAGTTGGATGTCTTTATGAAATTGTGGTGTTTGTTGGAACCATCTAGTGCTCAAGGTGACAGTGTGGGGTTTTCTAGATGGGAAAGGCTTACTTTGAGGTGTGCTGCTATAGCCCTACCAACCATTAGAGTGTCCAACCGGAGAGTAGTTCCGCGTAGTATCATGAAGATAATATATTTATATGAGAGTGTTCACTAGTGAAAGTATGATCCCTAGGCCTTGTTTCTAAACATTGAAACACCCTTTTCTACTAGATCTGTTACATGTTTTCTCGCTTCCATCTTTATTTCAGTTTGCCTTTAGTCTCTTCCACGCCATCAAGTTATTTTCTATCACCATTACCGCTTGTATTTCATTGTCTCTTTGCCGAACTAGTGCACATATACACCTCAGAAGTGTATTGGGTGTGTTGGGGACACAAGAGACTTCTTGTATCTTGATTGCAGGGTTGCTTGAGAGGGATACCTTTGACCACTTCCTTCATAAGTTCGATAAACCTTGGGTGATCCACTTAAGGGAAAACTTGCTGCTGTTCTACAAACCTCTGCACTTGGAGGCCCAACAACTGTCTACAAGAATAGAAGTGCGTAGACATCACCAACATATTTCCTCCACAGAATGTTTTGCCAAACAACATGTTTAGTAAGTAGTTTGAAAAGCCATTTACCAAGAAGTGTGGTGTTTTGGACTTGCAAATCATGTATGGCTAGTCCATTGTATTTTTTCAGTCGACAAACCATATTTCATCTAGCCAGTCGATATTTCTTCTTTTCACTATTCCCTTGCCAAAAAATCTTGATCAGAAATAGTCCACTTTATTCAAGACACCTTTTCGCAACTGGAAAAACAGATCATCAATAGTATCATGTTGCTGAGCACTAAATTTATGAGTACAAGTCTTTCCTAAGGGATAGCAACTTACCTTTCCAACTATTAAGATGTTTTTGGAGTATTTCCTCAACGAATTTCCATTTAGCAATCGTGAGACGCCGATAATGAATCGGTATTTTCATATAGTTTATTGGAAATTTCCTTTGGACACAGCCGATTAGTTCAGTGTATAGGTGAGACTCCTTTGAGCATCGCCAAAACAATACAAATCACTCTTATATAAGTTAATTTTCAATTCAGAGAGTTGATCGAATGCTGATAAAATTAATTCTCGATTCTTAGCTTTCTCTAGATCATGTTCCATAAATAAGATTGTATCGTCAGCGTATTGAAGAATGGAAAGAACACCATCAACAAGATGTGAAATTAATCATTCCATTTGGCCACAAGCCTTGGCTCTCTCAATAAGGATAGCCAATATATCAGCCACTATGTTAAATAGTATAGGCAATAATGGATCCCCTTGTCTCAGCCCTTTCTTGGTCTGGAGTGGTCATTTACATTTATGGAAACACTACCACCAGACATAAAAGACTGTATGAGAGAACGCCACTCCTGTAAAAAACCTTCCATACGGAGTGTTGCTAGAGAAAAGACCAATTAACTTTATCGTAGGCCTTCTCAAAGTCAATCTTGAACACCACACCATTTAACTTTTTGAGTGTAATTCATGGATTATTTCATGCAGGATTACTACACCATGTAGGATGTTTCCTCCTTGCAAGAAAGCAGTTTGAGAAGGGCGTACAACATGGTCAGCCACATAATTTAGTCTAATCGTGGAAACTTTTGTGAAATTTTAAAACTGAAGTTAAGAAGACCAATTGGACAATACTGCTATATGCGTTCTGCATTATTAACCTTAGAAACGAAAATTATATTGCCAAAATTAAGTCTAAAAAGGTCTAGCTGACCAACATGCAAAAACTCAAACAAACGCATCAGGTCCTCTTTGTTAACTTTCCAGAAATTTGATAAAATTCCGCTGGAAAGCCATTAGGCCCTAGCGCTTTATTATGTTCCATTTGAAACACAACTTTCTTAACCTCCTCGTCCATATAAGGAGGGGTTAAAAAGTTGTTTTCCTCAACAGAAACCTGAGGAATATCCGATGTTTGGGACTCATCCAACAAGAAAGAGTTTTCCGGCGGTGCCCCGAACAGGGATTTGTAATAACTCATGATATAAGATTTTAGTTGCTCCTGGCCCTCAATCATACCTTCATCCTAAATTAGAGCGTGAATAATTTCTTTCTTGTGCTTCACATTGGCAGCATCATGGAAGTATCTTGTATTCACATCTTCTTAAGAATGAATTTCTCTTTAGAGCATTGGTACCATTTGAGTTTCTCCTCACGGAGTAGTCTGACTATTTCCCCATTCGATTGACTTTTATGCCCAATATCTTGTGCAGTTAAAGACCTGACTTCCGCAGAAGCTTCTAAATCGTTAATAATAGATGAAAGACGTATTTTCTCTTTCTTAAGGATTCCAGCAGTATGTCTATCCCAACCACAAAGGAATTTGCGTAAGACACACATTTTGTTGTTCCCATCGTTGTCCGGGTGTTTGACCACTAACAGGTTTGTCCCAAATAGCTTTCATCAAGTCATGAAAACCATCACAATCCATCCATCCAAGTTCAAATTTGAAACTATGCTTGGATTTTCTTGGTGGTGTTCCAACAGATTAAAGTAAAAGAGCATGATCCGACAAAGCCTCGATAGGCTCTAGAACGCGAACAACTACCATAGGGAACTTCTCTTTCGAAGTGGTATCCATAAGCACTCTATCTAATTTTTCGTATGTTGGCTCCAGAAGACTATTACGCCAAGTGAACTGTCTTCCTACCATAGTGACCTCTCTTCAGTCTAAGCTATCAATGACAATATTAAACATGAAAGGCCAATCCTCATCGAAATGCCCCTGACTTTTCTCATGACGGAATCTTAGCAAATTGAAATCGCCCCTATAAGAATAGGATATAGATTGTCCTTTGTCAGATTTACCAACTCACGTAAAAAGTCAGATTTATAAACATCCTGGGCGGCCTCGTACACTACTAGGAAAACATCTATAGGTAATCTACATACCTGTGGCGCACATGGTAGGTGGTGCCCCACGGGTAAATAGCCGTGGCGCACCTGCCAGCAGTATCCCACGGGTATGCCACTTAGCCGTGGCGCGTGTACTCCCTGGTGCGCCACGACTAAGTATGAGCCATGCATGCAGGGGTTGCCCACACTTAGCTGTGGGGCACCACATAGTAGTGCGCCACGGGTACCAAACTTAGCCGTGGGACACCACATAGTAGTGCGCCACGGTATATGGTGCCCCACGGCTAAGTTTGGGTAGTTTCAACTCCACCCCCAACGCCTTTTTAGTCTTGCAAAAAATAAAAGAAAATGATAAACACTTCGAAAAATAAAAAAAATTCATATATAGGTAGGTTATGTGATGTAGTTTGTAGGAAAATAAATAAACATGAATTTTGACTTTTTTTGAACGGCCATAACTTTTGCATATGCCGTTGAAAAAAAATCTATAGTATATCAAAACGACGAGCACAAAATTGCCTATCCGCTCGCAATCATCGAAGACCGTTTACAGCTTTTTTAGATTCTTAAAATTCGAAAAGGAAAAAATATGGCAAAAAGAAGATTTTTTTTGCAAAAAAAAAAATTGGAGACCACTTAGCCGTGGCGTACCTCATAATAGTGCGCCACGACTAAGTGAGGGAGGGATTAGAAATTTGAATCTAACCCCGACACCTACCCATCTTCCCATTTCCCTTCCCTACCAATTCTCCTCCACCTTCCCCTCCCATTCCCCTCCTTCTCATTCTCCTTTTCCTCTTACCTCCTCCTCCTCCTCCTCCTGCTCCTCCTCTCTTTCTCTTTATTCTCCCCATCTCCTCCCTCCTTTTCCTTCTCTCCTCTCCTCCATTATCCTTATCCTTTTCCATCTCTCCTTGCTCTGACCTCCTTCCTCTGACCTCCTCCTCCACCTCCGACGAGGCGACGACGACAACCCTTCCGACGAGGCGACGATGGCAACCATTCCGACGAGGTGACCTCTCCGACAAGACCGACATGACAAGGGCGGCGACCTCCCTAACAAGATCACGGCAACTGCGGTGACGAGGACATCTCTGACTAAAACGATGCCGACTAAAACGACGACGGTGGCGAGATCCAGATCTCTAATTTTTTTTGAAATTTGAAATTCATAGTCGTGGTGCACTATGAACCCTTATCCGTGGCACACATGGGGTGCAGCACGCTAGCTTTTATTACCCGTGGCGCACCACCTAGTGCGCCATGGCTAAAAGTTAGCCGTGACGCGAGTTTAGTGCCGCACCCCATGTGCGCCATGAATGTCCAAAACTGGTGCGCCACAATATATGTTGTTTTCTAGTAGTGGTAGACAGCGACTAGAGACCATATGAAATCATCAGCCTTATTTCGAATATAGAGTTTTATAAAACATCTCTAATCGAACTAGCTAAGACTTCCACAATCTCATCTCTGACGCCTAATAGGATCCCGCGGATCTACCACGCGGCGGGCGCGATACCCACATAAATTCCACAACACCAGAAAGACGATTGAGTAAAGCTTGTGAGAAATTACGTCTACTAATCTCAGAAATACCCAGAAAATCCAACTTATAACCTCTGACATAATTAGCAAACAACAAATATTTAGCCAAGTCATAAAAACCTCTGCTATTTGAAAACATGTCATTCATTGAGAAACAATAGGATATTTGGATAAACGGGATCTCTTGAGAGACCTCACACTTTCTGTTTTTGACCAAAAGCTTTAAGCTCATATAATGAAACCAACCCAATCACATCAAAACTCACCTCTGACACTTCACCAACTAAGTGAAAAAGGAGTTGACCATCTACTGTGGCATGCAACTCCTCCTCCATCGGTAAAGAATCATGAAAAATAGAAACCTTAGAAGTAACTGTTAAACGTTCAACCTTCATGTGTCTCAAAACAGAACTAGAAAAATTAATATCATTTACATATCTACCCAAGCTAACACCAACATTAGCCAGCTTATCAACAATAACTGGGGTAGAAAACGACAGAAAAGATTTCAAAAAATTCTTTATACCCTGTGGATCAAGATTTCTCTCCGCCTTCCTTTGCATGGCCTGGACCAAATAATCCTCGTCCGTAGCAGAAGAACCAAGAGCGTCGGATCCATGCCGCGAGCTCCGACGAGCGGGAGACCCATCCACCGGCAGCATACTTACTAGTAGTATTATTGTAGGAAGTCAATCATGGGCGAATGTTCCCACGATCACTTTAACATCCGACTTCATGAAAATTGCCAGCGGAGAATCAGGCATGTGGCCCAGCAATTCTGCCACGTAGAGCTCGGAATTTTCATACTTGCCATCTACCTGTTGGTAAAAAAATCCTAAGACGTTTGTGTGCTATACTTTCCGGTTTAGTCTGTCTGGTATACATTTTTTGCCTGGAATATATATATAATTCACATTGACAGATTAAGCCATATTCGTGTAGGCATACACACCTGTATATGATTGCATATAAGGTTTTACTGAAGTCAAACTTTACAATGTTTGACTAAATAGTTTTATACAAATATGAACCTATATAATGCGAAATTAATATATTAGAATTGTCTTAAAATATATTTTCATATTATATGCATTTCATATCGTACATATTCATATTATTTTGTATATTCTTGGTCACACTGGAGGCTTGCATGGTGATGAAGAAGGCCTCCAGGGTGAATTCCCCTCCGGCAGGGTGCCGGGAAGAGCTTCAGATCCCTCCCGATCTAGGGATGGAGATGACGGCGGCTACAGACTCTTTCATGGATTTTTGATCGGGTACTTAGGGTTTTCGTCCCGAGGGCAACTTATAGGCGGAAGGAGAGGCCGAGGGGGTGCCGGGAGCCACCACACCACCCCCTGGCGCGGGCCAGGCCTGGCCGTGCGGCCAGGTGGTGTGGCCGGCCCCTGGCCCTTCTCCTTCACGTATTCTGGCACTTGATCCCGTCCAGAAAAATAGGCACTTTGGCTTTTGTCCCGTCCAATTCCGAGAATATTCATTTTCTGACTTTTCTGGAACCAAAAACAGCAGAAAACAGGCAGCTGGCACTGTGGCTCTTGTTAATAGGTTAGTCCAAGAAATCATATGAAAAGTACTCCAAAGTTGAAACAAAACACAAGAAATTAGATAAAACCAAGCATGGAACATCAAAATTTATAGATATACTTGCAATGTATCACCATACTATGAGGAGGACTACCCGGAAGATGGACAACAGGAGGTCTATGATAACTAGGATCATATCCCATCGTCAGCATTGCCTGTGACCCTGAAGATGGAGCCTACTACGTTTACTTTCTGCTGCTTTGATTGTATTCAGACTAGATCATGGGATCCTTTATTTGTAAGACCTTTATTATGGTTTGTAATGGGTGATGTACTGTAGTAACAATTCTGTTATGTCTCGCAAAAATGGTAATCATGGGATTGCGATGTACGACATAACATGCATCTGGACTTAAAAATCTGGGTGATGACAATGCCACTCCTCCGAAAAACCTTTCATACGGTGTGTTTGCTAGAGAAAAGACTAATTAACTTTATCATAGGCCTTCTCAAAGTCAATCTTGAACACCACACCATCTAATTTTTTGACTGTAGTTCGTGGATTATTTCATGCAGGATTACTACACCATCTAGGATGTTTCTTCCTTGCATGAAAGCAGTTTGAGAAGGGCGTACAACATGGTCAGCCACATAATTTAGTCTAATCGTGGCAACTTTTGTGAAGATTTTAAAACTAACATTAAAAAGACAGATTGGACGATACTACTATATGCATTCCGCATTATTAATCTTAGGAAGTAAAATTATATTGCCAAAATTAAGTCTAAAAAGGTCTAGCTGACCAACATGCAAAAAATAAAACAAACACATCAGGTCCTCTTTGATAACTTCCCAGAACTTTTGATAAAATTCCGCTAGAAAGCCATCAGGCCCTGGCGCTTTGTTATGTTCCATTTGGAAAACAACTTTCTTGACCTCCTCCTCTCTACAAGGAACTGTTAAAAAGTTGTTTTCCTCAACACAAACCTAAGGAATATCCGTTGTTTGGGACTCATCCAACGAGAAAGAGTTTTTCGGCGGTGCCCTAAACAGGGATTTGTAATAACTCGTGATATAAGATTTTAGTTGCTCCTGTATCTCAACCATACCTTCATCCTGAATTAGAGAGTGAATAATTATCTTCTTATGCTTTCCATTGGTAACAACATGGAAGTATCTTGTATTCACATCTCCTTCAAGAATGAATTCCGCTTTAGAGCGTTGGTACCATTTAAGTTTCCCCTCCAGAAGTAGTCTGGCTATTTCCCCATTCGATTGACTTTTATGCTCAATCTCGTCTGCAGTTAAAGACCTGACATTCACAGAAGCTTCTAAATCGTTAATAAAAGATGAAAGGCGTATTTTATCTTTCTTAAGGATTCCAGCAGTATGTCTAGCCCAACCATAAAGGAATTAGCGTAAGGCACATAATTTCTTGATCCATCATTATCTGGGTGTTTGACCACTAACAGGTTTGTCCCAAATAGCCTTCATCAAGTCATGAAAACCATCACGATCCATCCATCCAAGTTCAAATTTGAAACTATGCTTGGATTTTCTTGGTGGTGTTCCAACAGATAAAAGTAAAAGAGCATGATCCGACAAAGACTCGATACGCTCTAGAGCGCGAACAGTTACCATAGGGAACTTCTCTTCCCAAGTGGTATCCATAAGCACTCTATCTAATTTTTCGTATGTTGGCTCCGGAAGACTATTAGGCCAAGTGAACTGTCTTCCTACCATAGTGACCTCTCTTAAGTCTAAGCTATCAATGACAACATTAAATATGAAAGGTCAATGTTCATCGAAATGCCCCCAACTTTTCTCGTGAGGGAATCTTAGCAAATTAAAATATCCCCCTATAAGAACAGGATATGGATTGTCCTTTGTCAAATTTACCAACTCACGTAAAAAGTCAGATTTATAAACATCCTGGACGGCCCCATAGACAACGACTAGAGACCATATGAAATCATCAGTCTTGTTCCGAATATGGAGTTTTATAAAAAAAAAATCTCCAACCGAACTAGCTAAGACTTCCATAGTCTCATCTCTGATGCCTAACAGGATCCCGCGGATCTACCACACGGCATGCGCGATCCACGTAAAGTCCATTCCACCAGAAAGGCAATTGAGTAAAGCTTGTGAGAAATCACGTCTACCAATCTCAGAAATACCCAGCAAATCCAACTTATAATCTCTCACACAATCGGCAAAGAATAAATATTTAGCCAAGTCATGAAGACCTCTGCTATTTGAAAATGTGCCATTCATTGAAAAATAATAGGATATTTGGATACATGAGATGTCTTGCGAGACCTCAGTCTTTTTGATTTTTGACCAAAAAGCTTTCAGCTCATATAATGAACCTAACCCAGTCACATCAAAATCCACCTGTGACACTTCACCAATCAAGTGAGAAAGAAGTTGACCATCTACCGTGACATGCAACTCCACCTCCATCGGTAAAGAATCAGGAACAATAGAATTTTTAGGAGTAACCGTTAAACGTTCAACCTCCAAGTGTCTCAAAACAGAACTAGAAAAAGTAATATCATTTACATATCTACCCAAGCTAACACCAACATTGGCTAGCTTATCAACAATAACTGGGATACAAAACGCCAGAAATTTTTTTGAAGAATTCTTTAGACCCTGTGGATCAAGATTCATCTCCACCTTCCTTCGCATGGCCTAGACCAAATAATCCTTGTCCTTAGGAGAAGCACCAAGAGCGCTAGATCCATGCCGCGAGCTCCGACAAGCTAGAGACCCATCCACCGGCAGCATACTTACTAGTATTATTGTAGGAAGTCAATCATGGGCGAATGTTCCCACGATCACTTTAACGTGTTACTTCGTGAAAATTGCGAGCGGAGAATCAGGCGTGTGGCCCAGCAATTTTGCCACGTAGAGCTCGGATTTTTTATACTTGCCATCTACCTGTTGATAAAAAAATCCTAAGACGTTTGTGTGCTATACTTTCTGGTTTAGTCTGTCTGGTATACATTTTTTGCCCGGAATATATATATATATATATATATATATATATATAATTCAGATTGACAGATTAAGCCATATTCGTGTAGGCATACACACGTGTATATGATTGCATATAAGGTTTTACCCAAGTCAAACTTTAGGGCCTTGGAGGTGTGGCGAACCATGGACTCTCGCCGGCGAGAGGTTTTTCGTTGTTTGTTTAGCCTACACTTTTTAGTGTCTTCTTCAAGATGTTGAGGCAACATCTACCTCTTGGAGTCAGAATAAGCTCCTCCCCGCTCTATCCTCGCCCCGGTGGTGCATCTAGCACCGATGGAGAGCGCGTGGAGTCGTTTGTCCGACGGATCTCCCGGGATCCGGTCCATCTTCGTGTTCGTTGGTATGATTCAAGGTCAGTCTGTGCTGATGTACGGTTGCCATCTTTGGTGATGGTTGCTGCTCTAGTGTGCTAGTCCTTTGTGGCCTTAGCACGACAACTTCCCGTCTGTCTACTACAACAAGCTCTACTACGGCAAGATTTGCCCGGCTCCAGTGATGGAGGGGCGAGGACGGCGGCACGCCTTCGGCTCACGCTAGTGATGGTAATCGTCGCTAGGTGGTCCAGTGACCTATTTGTAATTTTTGTTACGTTTGGGTCTCTTTGTACTACCGTTGATGATTTTTAGTAGATCGGTGGAATTTCGTAAAAAAAGAAAAAACTTTACAATGTTTGACTAAATAGTTTGATACAAATATGAACCTATATAATGCGAAATTAATATTATTAGAATTGTCTTAAAATATATTTCTATATTATATACATTTCACATCATACATATTCATATTATTTTACATATTCTTGATCAAACTTTGCAAAGTTTGACCTGCACGGGAAACTAGACGCAACATATTATGGGATGGAGGGAGTACATTTCACCATTTATGCATAACCATTGACCAATATATTAACATCCGCCAAAAGTACCAGGAAACGTAGGGCGACGAGTAATTGTCACCACTAAACGCACCACTAAATCCACCCTAAGGTTACAACGATAATTAATTGTCACCGTAAAACGTCTGACGTGGGCTCCCGTCCATATAAACACCACTAGCAGACTGATCTACCGTCAACACACCGCTAGAAGATCAATCCAGAAAAGAAGAGAAGATATCTCTGCAGAAAGCTAGCAGTATTGCCATGGCGCTTAGCAAGTGGAGTGCATGCGTTGTGTTCCTGGCTTCCCTCATGGTGGTGATGGCCACGGTGATGCTATCGTGTGATGCAGTAGATCCGCCTGCGGGTACGTGACATCTTGCTTTTTTCCATCGTCTATATTATGTATATGTACACGAAGATTATATATAGTGCATCCAAAGTGTCTAATTAAGTGTGCATTGTTCCTGATGATCTTTCATATCGATTTGTGGTCGATCCGAGGGGGATATAATTAAATCCAACAAGATATATATCTTCTACTAGTAAACTATTTCTAAGTGTAGTAGTATGTTGCAACTGATAGTGAGCATGCATTGGCAATGAAACAGTGAATGAACCCATTGTGTACTCGATCGTGCTAATTTATTCATTTAATGTTCCCTGTAGAACAATGCTTTATAGTTGGATGCGATAGTGAATACAAGTGCAGGGACTACTGTGTGGGCACCGGTTACAGCAGCGAGGGATCTCACTGCACAGACGATTACCAGGCTTGCTGTTGCGAGCCCAGGCCCAAGGTCGACGCCGTTCGTCCTCATGATTGAAACCTTGCTTTGGTTTATTATAGTATATACTATAATATAATAATAAAAAGTCCAACTGTGTACATTCCGAGTTGAATTTTAGAGAAGAAAAGTTGTGCTGAACATTTGCTGGTAATATTTTGTAAGGGTGTGTCATTGACCCGGGAACTCATATATCCAATTATTCATATCGCAAATATGCAATCACCAAGAATATCGCAAATCATTCTTATCGCTTCGAAATGGTGGGATCAATCAACAACATGTAATGAAGATAACGATGAGACTAGAAACAAAGAGCATGTACGCAATCAACAAGACCGCTGCCCTGCGCTCGTCGTCGGCGTCCGGCAGACGGTAGCAGCCTAACCGCCGGTAGTGGGGGATTCCGGCGGCGTTGTGATGGTCGACTTTGTCCCGTGATGGCGCTGCTCCTCGCGTGTCAAGTTGTTGTAGGTCTTCCCTCCTGGATTTGCCTTCCGCTCCGGCCTCGTCTTCACCTCAATCTTTTGCCTGTAGGGTATGTGGATGTCCGCCACCGCCTGAGACACGAGCAGCAGCAGCAGAAACGCTGCCATGGGAGCCGTGGAGATCCTCATGACGACGTGAAACTGTGTCTCTGAGAGGAGTAGATCGATGAAACGTGTGGAAGGTCGGGGTGAAATAGAGGCGTATTGAATTGTCTCTCATTTTTTACACTGAGAAAAATATTGGTCCAAATTGACAGATCGAGTCATATTAATGTGTAATTTCGTGTAGGCATACGGGTGGACAGCTAGACGAGCATCCAGCCGAGATCCGATGACAGAAGCATATATACGATTGCTCACAATGTATACAAATATATCAATTCCAGGTAAATAGCAGGGAGGGGATAGATATGTCAGTACATCCTATTTAAGGGTATCCATTAAAGTATACATTCCCGAACCGCCTCTTTACCGGGTGACCGTGGACACCGATTAGTTATTGACAAGCGTGCGTCGTGGTGGACCCCAGCCTTAGGGCATGTATAACGCGGACGTTTAGAGTAGACGTTAGCCGATATTTCACCGTCGTACCGGTCGGATATCGGATCGACCTAGAAATTTTGCGGAGCGTCGACGCAAGAGATAGAGTCGAGCGTTAACTTTTTTTTTCCGCAGGATTCTGGAACAACAAGCGGCGGGCGCTAGCCCAGGCGTTTGGGAAAAACAATTTGGAGAATCGTGCGCGTGTGTGACTGCGAAGCTGGGTGAGCTCGCAGCAGCGGAGGCGACGACGCTGCTGCGGGTGGACTCCACAATCCAGTCCGTGGCCGCACCGACGAGCTACAAAGACTCCTTTGCCGGCCGGCCCCATCCGCCATAGCCGCACCAACGAGCTACCGCCAGCAACAAGGCCGTCGGATCTGACGAAATCGAGAACCATGGCGTTGAGCTAGTTCGAGATCACCGACAGCAGCTAGTGCGGCGGAGAGGACGGGATAGCCAACTACAACGCCGGTGAGGAGGCGGCGGTGACAGCGGCAGGGATGTCCGGGCGGAATCCAGGGAGCACTCGTATTTTGCATAGAGATAGATGGAGCTGTTTTGGTTCAGGACTTCAAGTAGACTCTCGTCGGTGCCCCAAGCATCGACCGCAAGCGTCTGTCGTTGGAGAGCACAATACGCAAACGTCCGTATATTTTTCTTTATCCCCAGTAGCGAGCGAGTTAAGCGCCGTGCGGTGACACACCAGACGTTTAGCTAAAGAAACAATTTTTGGATATTTATTTTAGCTCGCTGAAGCGTCTGCCTAAGCGTTCGGCACTGTACGTGCCCTTAGGGAGAAGCCTTATCCCCTACTTCCTCCTCTCACGCTAATTATCTCTGCCAACGACGCCATGGCTCTCTTCTGCTTTCCTTGACCACCACACGACACAGCGTCGGCGACGCCGCCGTGACCGCCAGGGAGCCGCGGCGGAGAAGGCGTTGTCGAGGATGGAGCAAGCCACCGGCGAGCAATGAACTTAACTTGGGGTGTGCGGGTGCGCCGGCGAGGAGACCATCCAGGTGGCGGCAGAGCTTAGAGGGAGGGCAGGGGCGGTGGAGGACCGGCGGAGGTGGAGCTTCGAGTAGGGCGGGGCGTTGAGGCGGTCGCAGGAGCGCTGCCGGCCACGGGAGGTGGTGGCAACTCTGATTGAAACCTTGCTTTGGTTTATTATAGTATATACTATAATATAATAATAAAAAGACCAACTGTGTACATTCCGAGTTGAATTTTGGAGAAGAAAAGTTGTGCTGAACATTTGCTGGTAATATTTTGTAAGGGTGTGTCATTGAGCCGGGAACTCATATATCCAATTATTCATATCGCAAATATGCAATCACCAAGAATATCGCAAATCATTCTTATCGCTTTGATCAAAATGGTGGGATCCATCAGCAACATGTAATGAAGATAACGATGAGACTAGAAACAAAGAGCATGTACGCAATCAACAACACCGCTGCCATGTGCTCGTCATCGGCGTCCGGTAGACGGTAGCATCCGAACCGCCAGTAGTGGGGGATTCCGGTGGCGTTGTGCTGGTCGAGGGTGTCGTCCTTGGACGTCACCTGATGGCGCTGCTCCTCGCGTGTGTCGAGTTGTAGGTCTTTCCTGCTGGATTTGCCTTCGGCTCCGGCCATGTCTTCACCTCAATCCTTTGCCCGTAGGATATGTGGGTGTCCGCCGCCGCCGCCAGAGACACGAGCAACAGCAGAAATGTCGCCATGGGAGCCGTGGAGCTCCTCATCACAACGTGGAACTGTGTCTCTAAGAGGAGTAGATCGATGAAATATGGGGAAGATCGGGGTGAAATAGAGACGACGTAAGAGGTGTATTGAATTGTCTCTCATTTTTTTACTCTGAGAAAAATATTGGTCCAAATTGATAGATTGAGTCATATTAATGTGTAAAATATTGTGTAGGCATACGCGTGGACAGCTAGACGAGCATCCGGCCGAGATCCGATGACAGAAGCATATTACGATTGCTCACAATATATACAAACATATCAATTCCAGCTTTTTTTTACAATCAAATACCATATATATATATATATATATATATATATATATATATATATATATATATATATATTTATACCGATAAATAGTACATGATAGAGATACACAAGCCGACTTTAGCGTTTACAAAATAAAGTCTAGAAGAAAATAAGCAAATCTGTCTTCAAATTCTTCTTTTTCCATGACACGATCTTGTACTTTCCTGAAGGTAGCCGAAGAAACATGAACAGACCTGTAAATATCAACGATGGTTCTCTCATAATTTTAATTTGAGCCACAGTGCCAAGGTTGCGTGCACGCAACCATTAAAGTATTCAACCAACATCGGCAAGAGTACCAACATATTCCAGGGAAAATAAACAGAACAGCCTAGTTGATGTCGCCGGGAAGCCGAGAGTACGAATCACCATTGTCGAAGACGTAGCAGCCTGGACAAATATTGCGAGGATAATCATCCTCGCGACAACCATGAGAAAAGCTCCAAAACCGATCTGACGAAGCAAGATCTGAAAGACCGTACCTATAGAACTTGAATCTTATAGCACCATCATTGATACCGGGAAGAAGATCTCGTCGTCGCAGGAAGGGCCGAAGATCTCTTATTATGAACGATGCTATCTCCATTGACATAGATGTCCAACAAGAAGAGGACTACCAAAACCTAATCAAATCTTCAGAAAACAATACTTTTATTGAAAACTCCACCCATAGATCGGGTTTCCCACCCCTCCTACCGGCTAGGCCGACCGAAGGAGGGGAAACCGATCTATGGAGGAGACGGAGGTGGAGGCAGCGGCTAGATCAGAGAGGCCACACATACAGGAGGAAAAGAAAAACACTAAATAGCAGGGAGGCGATAGATATGTTAGTACGTCCTATTTAAGGGTATCCATTAATGTATACATTGGTTCCTCCAAAAATTACTCCAGTTAAATATTTGGAGAGTCACTGATGTCTCCCAATTTGTTTTTGGGATAGAAACGATTTGTTTTTGTCTCCCAATTTCTGAATTCAGGTGTCAAAACCAGAATCTTTGGAGAGTATAACTGTTGTCACAGGATGAACTTTTTTTTTGAGATCTTCACAGGACGAACTAACATATGTCAGACACGGGCGAATAGCTCCTGGGCGACATGTTTTCTTAGAATTAGACAGAACAAGTCATCGTTGAAGGAAATGGCTAGCATGCGACGTTTCTTAGGTAGAAAATAGTCCAGGGCCATAAAACGGTCGTTAAGGACACATTTAACTTAGTTTCAAGATTAGGTTAAGACAAACCGGTCGGTTGGGACAGCTAGTCAAATGAACCGCTTCCGACCGAGTGGGCGCGTCACATGTACTGTAGCTTCCCCGATGGCGGCGGCAGACCTCACCCATCATTCTCGGCTTCGGCGGCGGCGGCGGCAACGCAACATTCTTTGAGGTGGCGGCGCTTTCGTTCGACGGCGAAGGTGGTGATTGCCATTTGAAACCTAATTCCTCTTCCATTCTTTTCAAATCGAGATCTGAGCGTGCCCATTGATGCTAGATTGTAGAGGACGGGTGTGCTGAATGAGGAGAACGAGATGGATCCGTGAGAGGGGACTTCTAATCGGTATATCTTGCATCTCTGACACTTAATTTCTGTTTGGTTTTGCTCCTTGTTCGCTTCCGCTAGCTCACAGAGGCCACCAAAAACAGGGAAGACGATGTTGCGTGGCACACCTTCGAATTTTGCATCAAATTCTTTCCCTCTAGGACTGTCTTAGTTGATGGCAGCACACAGGTCATTGAGAGAGACAGGTTGTTAAATGGAAGGTGGAATTGGAAGATCTCTGTTGCTACTGCTCCAAAGCTGTTGTTGCCATTTGCCCTGCTACAAAACCAGGTCGACATTGCGACAAAACTACACATCCACTGCCGCAAAGCCGCTGATGGTGCAAAAGATGTCGTCACCACCGCGAAGCTGCAAAGTTAGCCTGTCGTTTAAAAGAAACATTAACCAAGTATCTCATTAACTTCCTTTGTATGTTTTAGAAAGCATTTAAATCCAAGGGGCCATTCATTGGAAAATTCCCATCCTTTCACACCGTTTGGAAAGTGTATTAATGTTTCTCCGTGATGCAGCCGAATGAACTTTAACTTGAACAAAATGGTATAGAATTTCAGAAATCGTGCGAACGGCCCTCAACCTGAGCCAACAACTGCATTCTGAAATTGCACATGATAGAATGGTTTCACCGACCTGTTCTTTAAAATCTGCTGGGATATCATCGGTGAAGACGTTGTTTGCAGCTCTTGAGCACCTGCACAAGGGACAATTCAGAAATTTTCGTTGTTTCAACTCCTCTATTCTAATTCTGTTGCCAAAGAAAGAAGATTCGTTGGAGGTTAAGGAGCATCGGCCTATCTGCTTGATTCATAGCTTCTCAAAAATATTCACCAAAATCTTGGCTGCTCGTTTGGCTCCATTGCGCTTTTGTCCAAAGCTGTAGCATCCATGAAAATTACAAGTTGGTGTCTCAGGCTCAGAGCGCTTTTGTTAAAAGCTGTAGCATCCATGAAAATTACAAGTTGGTGTCACGAACAAGTAAGTGGGCCAAGCAATGAAGACCAAGAAGAGTATTTTGTTTCACGGAATTGCTATAACTCAGTTGACTGCCTGTCCTTTTTCAGATGTAATTTTCTTTTTTTCAGGTTATTTATATGTTGTAGGTTTTATTTTTCATCACACCATAGTTGCGCTATTTTTGAGAATTGTGAAACTGCATCACGACTATAGGTTTCATTACCTTTTTATGACACTATAAGTCCAAAATTGATTTTTTTTCAATTGACATCTGAAAGAAAGAACTAAAGTTGATACAAACTGAATTAATAACCTTGAGATTTGTAGAAGCAGGCTTGGCTGCTCTGGGCAAAGCCCGCGGGCTACGATGTCTGCGACATGGCCCATATGTTGAATACTGGGCAGCACGACGTGATGGCTGGCCACCAGTCCACATGGTCCTTACGGCATCTCCACCGGGCCGACCCAACCCGTCCGGGCGCGTTTGATGGCTCAATGCACGGCGTCCAGAAAAGTGTTGATGGCTCATGGTTGATGTAGAGCTCGTTGGGAACCCCAAGAGGAAGGTATGATGAGCACAACAACAAGTTTCTCTCAGTTATGAAACCAAGGTTTAATCGAACCAGTAGGAGCAAGGAAACACCCCAAAGGTGTTACTAGCTGAGCTTTGGCAGAGCGCACTACCGGTGCTAGTAGCAACGTGAAGACCTGCACAACACAACCACAGAACTTTGTCCCCAGCTTGCGATGAGGTTGTCAATCTCACCGTGTTTTGCGAAAAGCAAAGGATTAAACGTATCGAATGAAAAGAAGTAAAAGTTTCTAAAAAGTAAACACAAAGCAGTAAAAGATTGTAGATTGAATATAAAAAACAAGGACCGGGATCCGTAGTTCACTAGAGGTGGCTCTCCTTAGATAGATAACATGCTGGGTGAACAAATTACAGCGGGGCAATTGACAAACACTGAGAAAGCAATACATGCATCTACTAATCATCTTGACTCCTTTGAGACTTGATTGGGCATTACAACATAATACATAGACCGCCATCCAACTGCATCTATGACTAATAATCCATCTTCAGGTTATCATCCGAACCCCCTCCAGTATTAAGTTGCAAGCAACAGATTATTACTTTACGAACTGCGTGTAAAGTAAACAATATGATTGTTCTATGAACAAAGGATTGTTGTTTTCTCCCTAGTAGCAACAACACATCTAGTATCTTAGAGATTTCTGTCACTTCCCCTGATTACCAGAGGCATGAACCCACTATCGAGCATAAATACTAACTCTTTGAGTTGCTAGCATCTACTTGGCCAAGATAGCTACTAACAACGGAAAGCATGCAAGATCTCAAATAACAAAGATATGATAGAATCAATAATCAATCTGAAATAGCATCTCAATATCCATCGGATCCCCGCAAGCACAACATGTATAAATTACAAATAGATGATCTTGATCATGAACGGAGCTCACAAGATCTAAACATGAAAGCACAAAGGAGGAGAAACCAGCCATCTAGCTACTACATGGATCCGTAGTCCAAGGATGAACTACTCACGCATCACACCGGAGGCTTGCATGGTGATGAAGAAGGCCTCCAGGGTGAATTCCCCTCTCCGGCAGGGTGCCGGGAAGAGCTTCAGATCCCTCCCGATCTAGGAATGGAGATTACGGCGGCTACAGACTCTTTCGTGGATTTTTGATCGGGTACTTAGGGTTTTCGTCCCGAGGGCATCTTATAGTCGGAAGGGGAGGCCGAGGGGGTGCCAGGGCTGGCTCACCACCCCCTGGCGCGGGCTAGGCTGGGCCGCGCGGCCAGGTGGTGTGGTGGCCCCCTGGTCCCTCTCCGTCTCGTATTTTGGTACTTGATCACTTCCGGAAAGGCACTTTGGCTTTTGTCCCGTCCAATTCCAAGAATATTCATTTTCTGACTTTCATGGAACCAAAAACAACAGAAAACAGGCAGCTGGCACTATGGCTCTTATTAATAGGTTAGTCCAAGAAATCATATGAAAAGTACTCCAAAGTTGGAACAAAACACAACAAAGTGGATAAAACCAAGCATGGAACATCAAAAATTATAGATACATTTGCAATGTATCAGCGTCCGAAAGCGTTCTCCCGGACGTGCGGGACATGCGTGGTCTCCCCAGCGGCATGAACCATCCGGATCGACGCGTCCGGCTCGATCCATGGGCGCACCAAATTTGCGTGACTGATGCGTTGGCCGGACACGGGCAGGTCGAGGGCGTGTGTTCCCCGCTCGCGCTACTGGCCCACCCGTCAGCGACCATAACGTGCCAGCGAGTCAGAGGCAACCGCGGCACCGATTCAGATGCAACCGCGGAACCGATTCAGAGGCGCGGGCGGCAGCCTGATCAGCGGCACCGCGTCATTCCCAACTGCGACAGCCTTCGCCATCAATGATGACGGGACGGGACGCCACCTGAGTTCCTGCGCCGGCATTTATGGCGAAGGCACGAGAACCTGCGCGCGCTCGCACGTGCAGGGGCTACTTAAGCAGGCCCCTGCACCCGTCAGTGCCGCACTTCCCTCCTCTCACCATCGCCGTCGCCATCGCCATCACCAGGGCCTCCAGCACCACCCGTCGCCATAGCCACCGCCACCGGCAGCGATGAAGAAACTAGGATGGTTCAACAAGCGAAAGAATGACCACGAGGCGGGAGGTTCTAGCTCGAGTGGCCGGTGCAGGCAGGGAAGCGGCATGCCAGCCTTCCTTTGGGGTGTTGTGTCATCGCCACCGCGGCCACAGGACTTCGAGGACCTCCCCGCCACGCGCCAGGAGGAGGAGTCAGCCGTGACCGCCGCTTCTTCCGCGTGGCAGAGTGCGAGCGGCGGTGGAGGGAGGGCAGAGGCATCGCCCACCATGATGTCTCCCTACGCATGGGCTAGCACCTCAACCGGGAGCGGCTGTATATGCCGCCCGCATCGAAGGAGGGCAAGGGCCTGGAGGACGAGATCACCCGCCGGATCCACAAGCTCCCGCCGGCCTTCCGGTACGACCGCTCCTATCAGAACAAGACGTTCTTGAAGCGGTTCCTCGAGTGGGAGCACACGGCGTGGCGCGCGAGCTCCTACCGCCGCGAATTTGATCCGTGGGGGTTCTGCGCCCTCTTCACCTTCGATCTCGACGATGACAACTCC